>OY856401.1:2563929-3188929 GCA_963693495.1 Malacosoma neustria
ATGTCTGTGTGTTGTGTGTGTGTGTGTGTATGTTGTGTGTGTGTGTGTGTCTGTGTGTTGTGTGTGTGTGTGTCTGTGTGTTGTGTGTGTCCGTGTGTGTGTGTGTATCTGTGTGTGTGTGTTGTGTTTGTCTGTGTGTGTTGTGTGCGTGTTGTGTGTCTGTGTGCGTGTTGTGTGTCTGTGTGTGTTGTGTGTCTGTGTGTGTGTCTATGTTTGTGTGTTGTGTGTGTCTATGTCTGTGTGTTGTGTGTGTCTATGTCTGTGTGTTGTGTGTCTGTTTCTGTGTGTTGTGTGTGTCTATGTCTGTGTGTTGTGTGTGTCTATGTCTGTGTGTTGTGTGTGTCCGTGTGTGTGTGTGTATCTGTGTGTGTGTGTGTGTGTGTCTGTGTGTGTGTGTGTGTTGTGTTTGTCTGTGTGTGTGAGTGTGTTGTGTGTGTGTTGTGTGTCTGTGTGCGTGTTGTGTGTCTGTGTGTGTCTATGTTTGTGTGTTGTGTGTGTCTATGTCTGTGTTGTGTGTGTCTATGTCTGTGTGTTGTGTGTCTGTTTCTGTGTGTTGTGTGTCTATGTCTGTGTGTTGTGTGTGTCTATGTCTGTGTGTTGTGTGTGTCTGTGTGTTGTGTGTGTCTGTGTGTGTGTCTGTGTGTTGTGTGTGTCTGTGTGTTGTGTGTGTGTGTGTGTGTGTCTATGTTTGTGTGTTGTGTGTGTCTATGTCTGTGTGTGTGCGTGTCTGTGTCTGTGTTGTGTGTGTCTATGTCTGTGTGTTGTGTGTGTGTATGTTGTGTCTGTGTGTTGTGTGTGTGTTGTGTGTCTGTGTGTGTTGTGTGTCTGTGTGTGTTGTGTGTCTGTGTGTGTTGTGTGTGTGTGTGTTGTGTGTATCGTGTGTGTGTTGTGTGTGTGTGGTGTGGGTGTGTGTGTCTGTGTGTTGTGTGGGTGTGTGTGTCTGTGTGTTGTGTGTGTGTCTGTTTCTGTGTGTTGTGTGTGTCTGTGTCTGTGTGTTGTGTGTGTCTGTGTGTTGTGTGTGTCTGTGTCTGTGTGTTGTGTGTGTCTGTGTCTGTGTTGTGTGTGTGTGTGTCTGTGTTGTGTGTGTCTGTGTGTTGTGTGTGTGTGTCTGTGTGTTGTGTGTGTCTGTGTGTTGTGTGTGTGTCTGTGTGTTGTGTGTGTGTCTGTTGTGTGTGTGTGTGTGTGTTGTGTGTGTCTGTGTGTTGTGTGTGTGTGTGTGTCTGTGTCTGTGTGTTGTGTGTGTGTGTCTGTGTGTTGTGTGTGTGTGTTTGTGTGTCTGTGTGTTGTGTGTGTGTGTGTGTTGTGTGTGTGTGTTGTGTGTGTGTGTGTCTGTGTGTTGTGTGTGTGTCTGTGTCTGTGTGTTGTGTGTGTGTGTCTGTGTGTTGTGTGTGTGTGTTTGTGTGTCTGTGTGTTGTGTGTGTGTGTCTGTGTGTTGTGTGTGTGTCTGTGTGTTGTGTGTGTGTGTGTCTGTCTGTGTGTTGTGTGTGTCTGTGTGTTGTGTGTGTGTCTGTGTGTTGTGTGTGTCTGTTGTGTGTGTGTCTGTCTGTGTGTTGTGTGTGCGTGCGTGCGTGTGTGTGTCTGTCTGTGTTCTGTGTGTGTGTATAAATATTTTGGGTCGTTTTGACATCACGCTAAAAGGAAGAGGTAGCACTGAAAATCAGTGTTGTGTCGGCACAGCAATAAGCTGAGTATAATCCTTGTTTGTTGAAAATGTGGCGCATAAATTCTCTAAACATGTTATTTTTATTTTATTTACTTGGAAGTAATGTAAGTGCGTTGCTATTTCTGCAAATAAATATTATCTTTCTTTCTTTATCCGTGCAGGGGCGGAGAATGAATACTAGCCTCTGTGGCCTGGGTCGGTCTGTCATTAAAGACGATAAAACAACCCACCCGAACTATGTGGTAGGGCCTCAAGCCCTTTGGCCTTAAGCATGCCGCCATAATAACCTTGTGTTGTTCTGGCATTAGTGACCCATAATAACCTGTACCTTATGGGACAGCAGCATGTTCGCGGTGCCACTGGCGTTGCAAACACCCTTAGGCGACTGTAACTGCTAAATTCTAAGCGGGCCGTCGGCTTGTCTGCTGTCCTACAGCAATAAAAAAATACTGTTACTGATATAAATCTTTTATTACTCTACCCATATTGGTAGAAGTATGTATCACAGGGTCGCCTGCCAGGTCCAATACTCTATATAATTTTTCAGGAATCTGGACAAAGTAAGGTCATGGAGGGAGCAAATAAATAAAAAATCTCTACTAATACTAAGCATAGATTGTTTAAGGCAGATGAGAGGCTTAGACAGGGCAAACCAAGTGAAGTCGCTAGCCTGTGTCTATCATCTACACAAGTATGCTGTAAGTCAAGTAAGTATATAACAAAAAACACCTTTAAATACAGGTAACCAATACAATTATCCATGCAGGGGCGGAGAAAGAATACTAACCTCTGTGGCCGGGGTCGGCCTGTCGTAAAAGGCGACAAAACAAACCACCCTAGCTACGTGGTAGGGCCTCAAGCCCGTCTGGATGGCGACCACCTTTGGTCTTAGTATGCCGCCATAATAACCTTGTGTTGTGTTCCGGTATTAGTGACCCAAGTTCCTGTACCTTTATGGGACGGCAGCGTGTTCGCGATGCCACTAGCGTTGCATACACCTTTTGGCGACGGTAACTGCTAAATCCTAAGCGGGCCGTCAGCCTGTCTGCTGTCCTACAGCAATAAAAAAAAACAATTGTCAGTGCAGGGGTGAAGTCACAATACACATCTCTGCAGCCAGGTTGGCCTGTCATAAATGGCAAACAAAACAACACCATCTAAATAGCTCCAAACCCATCTGTCACATTGTGCGATAAGGGGGGGATTATGTTAAAATTTTATATGTGAATAAAAAACTATAACTTTATTATTTTTAAATACATACATATAATCACGCCTCTTTCCCGTAGGGGTAGGCAGAGACCACTTCTTTCCACTTGCTACGATCCTTACATACTTGTTTCGCTTCGTCCACTTTCATTATTCCCTTCATATATGCCCTTCGGTTTAGGGTACTCTTGACCTGGCCTTTTCTCAAGACGTCCCTGATTTGGTCTCGAAACGTCCGCCTAGGTCTACCCCTTCCAACGCTTCCATTCACACTCGCCTTATACACTTTTTTCGTCAATCGTTCTTCATTCATTCTCTCGACATGGCCAAACCATCTCGGCATACCTTTCTCAATTTTTGTCACTACATCTTCTTTCAGACCACAACGTTTCCTTATCTCACTATTTCTTATCCTGTCACTCAGTTTGACTCCTATCATACTTCTTAACGCTCTCATCTCAACTGCATTTATTCTGCTTTCATGTTTCTTCTGCCATACCCAATAAGAAAATAATGGTTATTCATCTTCAAAAATATATTTATAAGAACTTAAGGGCATGTTTAGTTTGAGTATTAATCACCAATTTAAACTTTAATCCTTGATCATAAACACTTCTATATAAACCGAAAATAATAATCAATAGCTCGACGATACAATTCACGAGTTACTTAGTTTTCACTTCTATCGGCAGTCCCCAAAGACTGCCCCGCATGTTTTTTGTTCTCTTTTGTAAGTATCTATGTCAAATTGTAAAAATGAGATTACATTCTCTTGAACTCTAGTTTTTTTTATTGCTGTAGGACAGTAGACAGGCGGACGACCCACTAAGAATTTAGCAGTTACGGCCGCCTATGGGTTATTGCAACGCAAGTGGTATCGCGAACACGCTGCTGCCCCATAAGGGTACAGGAATTTGGGTTACTAATATCGGAACACAACACAAGTTGTTATGGCGGCATACTTAAGACCATAGGTGGTCGCCATCCAGAGAGGTTTGGGGCTCTACCGCGACAGTTTCACCCTGACCGCAGAGGTCAATATTCTTTCTCCGCCCCGGCACAGATGAAAGCGCTTATCCAGGTTTGACTGTATATTAATAAATTTTATTCTGCAGAGTTTATACCTACATAGAATTTTTGCTTGCAGGCACAACATTTACAACCAGAATTAGTCCTAAAAGTAGGTGTTATGGCTTTTAAACCAGACGTCAAAGAATTAATAACAGAGCATAGCAAAACATATATGAATTTAATTAATGACCGTCTGGCATACTTACATACCATGAAAGGAAAAATATCTATAACCAAATTATTACCAAAGTTAAGTGAAGATATACTTGATGCAATTGAAATATGCAATACAGTACAACTATTCCAAATGTATCTTATATTTTTAGTTAAAAAATTACTCGTATTGTACTCTGATAATAGCAGTGCAGAATTAAATAATATATATGCAGAGATATTTAAAAAAATATCACAGAAAAATGATTTGAAAGCATTCAAAAGATTGAATGATAAACAACTGATTGATATATACAGATATATGTGTGATTGTATGTATGTTATTATAGAGAATGGATCTAAAATTTGTTTTAAAGGAATTCCAATAGAAAATGTAGTACATACAGCGATAACTCTTGTTGGACATGCACCAGAAATATTTCATTGCTTGCAAACATTCTATTTAAATGCAATATGTCCGTTACTGAAAGACACAAGAGAGGGTTACGTTGAGAACATATTCAATAATATGATTCTATCATTGAAAACAACTGAAAAGTATCAATTTGTAATTATTCAAACATATCCTTTTATAGGGCATTTTCTTAAAATGTACATCGATGAAATGTTGCAAATTAATGAAGAATTACAAATGAAATTGTTTGAAATTATACAAGTTATGTTGGAAAAGTTAAAAGTATCAACGCAGTTGTTGAAATGTAACAATTGTCATATCAGTTCAGGGTGGCACGATGCTCTACGTCTGTCATTTACAGCGAAAACTTTACTTGAGATGTCTATACGGAGTAACTTGAACTTAACAAACGTGCTGCCAGTTTTCTGCATTATAGTACATGAACAGTATGAAATTCTAAATTACTTAGCACTGAGAGGTTGTGCGAATTATGCCAAATGCTACCTTAAATTGCAGACGGATGTTCACAATACAGCAATACATCTACACAAAGCCGAACAATACAAATACGCATGTGAATTATTTGAGATGTATATTAAGAATGAAGTGTTACGTTTGAAGACGAACGTTGAAATTAAAAATATTTCTCGAGCCTTGTATAATAAGAGTATATGCGAGATGGATTGTAAATTGTACGAAGAGGCTTTGGTTAACGCGTTCCTAAGTCTGGTTTTAGGACATGATCACACAACTTCGAAGTACATGAGCCTTGTGATGGATATAAAAGCGAAATTGAACACTGCTGACGTAGAGAATAAAGATGATTTGCTGATAATGACAACGGTGCAGGCGTGTAAAATAGCGACAGATCGTAGTTTGTATGGGAATTTGAAGCCTGTTTTCAATGCTTTGGATTTTAAGTGAGTTTTCTTTAATTTGTAATTTTTTTTATTTATTGCTAAGTAACCAGATAGACTGACGGCCTTAATAGTAAGCAGTTACTGTCGCCTATGGGTGTTTGAGACGCCAGGGCCACCGCTAATACACTGCCTTCCGTGTAATGGAGATGCAACCTGAGTCACCGGAACACAAAAGAAAGCAATGATAGAGGTATATTTATACCAGTGGTTGCTATCCAGACTGGTTTGGAGGGGTCAGTATTCTATACCCCGCCCATGCACGGGAAATAAATTAATTACAGTTAATTTATATTTATTTGTAAAATATATGACGGATGTCCGATGTTAATATTGTTTTTAAAATACGTGGCACCAGCCCTGCTGGCTATCTATCTAACTATCTTCACCAACATCGCTGGTTTTCATGCTGAATGAAGCAAAACACAAACTTGGTTTTTTTTTTTTTTGTTTTTTTTCTCACGTTTCCCCTGACGTTTTTGTCAGAGACTTTTAGACTAGTTTTCAATAATCACTACCCTAGATAACAAAATACACAAACTTGGTTACTTGTAGGTAGTTTATTCATAATACCTACCAAAGAGCCGATTCTTTGAGGCGCGCACAGGTGACGATTCGTATCGGCGATCAGCACTTGACTGCTTTGTGTACCGCCAGAGACCTCGTACTTATACGAAATGCTGAGGGCATACAGTATGTGCTCGGGGCTTTCCTCCACAACGTCCCTTGACCTCACAGCCGACAATATCAAAGGTGTACTCTCGGTTTATTCCCTTAAACGATCTTTACCCCTTTGTCCTGTTTACATTTCGTTCGTCTTTATTTTGATATCGGCGTCCTTTAACTTCGCGCCGACATATATTAAAGTTAAATGTATAAAACGGGAATCGGCTCCTATGTATAGCAAATAAACACATGCCTGCGGTATAATGATGCTTTATTTGAGTTGCCCGTGAAAATTGCGGGATCAGCAGGCAGAAAGTTGATTGTTATAATAAAATTACAAAGTACCCTCATTAGACAATTGTTTAAAAAAAAGGTCAGATCCGGATTGAGGATTTACATAATAATAATAATAAACTGTGTTAGTTCACACAGCACCATCTAGCCAAAGCGGCTGTATCAGCGAAATAATACTAACCTCTGCGGCCAGGGTCCGTCTGTTGTTAAACGGTGACAAAGCCTACCTGCCTGGTAGGGCCCAAGCCTTGTATAAGTATGCCACCATAATAACCTCAAGTTGTGTTCCGGCATTAGTGACCAAGGTTCCTGTACTCCTATGGGACTGCTGTGTTCGTGGTGCTCCTAGCGTCGCAAACATCCATGAAGACGGTAACTGAATACTTATTAACCGCTGTTCCTCAATAATAAAAATAAGCTCGGCGGGTGAATTACTAATTTTATTTTTCAGAATAATATTAGAACATGAGTTCACCAAGTATGTGGAGCTTTGGCAGTCCATTACGCCTATGTCGGGATTGTGCAAGACTGTATTGGATTTACATAAGGGAAACTATGATAAATGGCTTAAAGGTAATTATATTGTTAATTTTCTCCATGCAGGGGCGGTGTTAGACTCGGATGGGGCAATCACCCTTGGTCTATAAGTATGCCGCCATAATAACCTGCTGTACCCCTATGAGACAGCAGCGTGTTCGTGGTGTCCCATCGCAATCATACATAGGCGACGGCAACTGCCTACTGTTAAATGGGGGACCTTGTGGAATTTTCCAGTGCTCAAACCCCCCCCCCCCCCCCACCCACTTGACATTGACGCACGTCGGTGGTATACACACTAAAACCCCATCCTTTACTGATCGAAACCCGGCGAGCCCTATCAGGCAAATATGCTGCCTATTCAAAACAATTTTTGGAATAATGGCTTTAATGAGTTTTGTAATTTTACCAATGTCCAGGTCATATAAAAAGTGACAGGTTTAATATTAATAATATAACAATTATTTTTATTGCTGACGGTCCGCTTAGAATTTAGCAGTTACCGTCGCCTATGGGTGTTTGCAACGCCAGTAGCATCGCGAACACGCTGCTGTCCCATAAGGGTACACAGGAACTTGGGTCACTAATGCCGGAACACAACACAAGGTTATTATGGCGGCATACTTAAGACCAAAGGTGGTCGCCATCCAGACGGGCTTGAGGCCCTACCACGTAGCTAGGGTGGGTTGTTTTGGTTTGATATGGGATTTTAAAACTTGTTCGATGTCTATGGTCTTGCATATCTATGGGAGCGTTCAAGTATTATGAAACGCGATTTTTGAAATGTAACGCGCCGTAACGTTTTTCTGTCTGGTGTACTTTAGTAATATTTTTTTTTAGTTGAGAATCAACGAGACATGTTGGAAACAGTCGTGGACATGATACTAGAACTGCCATTCGTAGTGAGAACGATACATTCCAAACATCTTGAGCAAGTGGTTACAGAACTTACATCGATATTGAAAGTTGGAGACATGAACCATAGGCTGGTCTGCGGTGTGCTGTTGATATTGAAGAGTGAAATGCATTTTAAAGAGTTGGCAGTCAAGTTCGGATGGGAGGCGAAGGAACAGGTAATTATAAATTAGATGTATGACATTTATTTATTTCTAGAAGAAAGGGCACGCGCGCGCTTGCCTATTTGTGCGCCTGCGTGTATGAGTGTGTGAGCGCGCGTGTTGGTGTATGAATGTGCGCGCGTATGTTTTTGTATATGTGTGAGTGAGCGCGTGTGTGTTTGTGTAAATGTGTGCGCACGCATGTGCGTGTGCATGCGCACGTTTATGTGTGTGTGTGTGTGTTTGTGAGCACGCAAATGCCTGCGTGCGTTCTGTTCCACAAGGCTTGAAATGATGCTCCTTCACGTTCCAGAATTTGAACCCGGACGAATTTAAGGCCATACGCACGTTTGAGCAAGAGCACGAGTGCCTGCAGGGCGCCTTAGAGGCCGTGGACATGCTCTCTTCACTGTCACAGAGCTTCAAACAAGGTAAACTTCACTGATGAACAAAATCAAAGTTGTGTGTGTGTGTGCAATTAACATACATCAAAAGTAAAACTTTAGAAATGACAGAACGAGATAAATAGATAGTATAAGGATAGTTAGTATTAGGACAAATACTCGTATATGTGTAGGTGTGGGAATCAAATCCGCCACAACTAGATGGCGCCTGTGGCAATATTAGCTCACGCTAACTTTTCCCAACGACGTATTACAAATCCATATGGGAATTTAACGCAAAAGGGTTGTTGTGGTCGTGTGCTCGTTATGGTAATATTTTCAGAGGTCGTTGTTGTCGTTGTAAATTGTAATAATCGAAATTGTAATGAGACTGCGTCTCTTTGCGTATTCTACCGTCTGTACAACGGGGAGTATTCTGAGGAGCTATTCAGAATGGTGCCCTCGTCGTCTATCCAACACCGCACTGCCCGCCATCGGCTGGATGCTCATCCCCATTTCTTGGAGCCTCTTCTTTCTTGTACGAAACGGTTCTCAAGAACTGGAAGATCTGGAACGAGCTTCCGGCTGAGGTTTTCTCAGCGCGGTACGATATGGGGTTCTTCAAAAAAGGCGTTATAAAATTTCTTCGACACCGGCCGGCAGCGCGTTAGTATTGCCTCTGGTGCTGCAAACGTCCATAGGCGACGGTGACCATCTGCCAGGGTGGGCCGTCTGCCTGTCTGCTGAACTCTAGCTATAAAAAAAATAACCAACTATGCTGAGCTGATGCTGAGAAAGACCTTTTAGGGCACTTGTATTTTTAATGCGATTTTATTTAAACATTTAAATAAACATTTTTTCTTTCTTTCTTTCTATTACAGTGAAAAGAAAATGGCTGTCCCACTCGTTGCGCATCATTGAGATATATGTCCACCAGTTCCTGCGTCTCGGCTTCACGGCCCACGGTCTGCAGTTGGCCCACTTGTGCTGTCAGATGGCACGCATATTGGATGACAAGTGAGAAATGCTTCTAGAAATATTCTACATGATGGACGTCGAAGAAGTTGCGACAGTTATTTATTTATATTATATTTTATCAAAATCCATGACGCGCGCTCTGCGCACGGTTGTCTAGCGATGACGAGGCACGGGCGGCGCGGCGTTTACGGCTAACCGCGCCGTGCGTGGAGGGGTCGCGGCGCGCCGCATCAATCAACCGGAGCGGTTGACGGCTGGGCGCAAATCAGTGCGCTGTTATCATGCGGTTTCATGTAAAAAATTGATGTGCGCTCTGCCGCAACGGCACGCCGCATCGCGGCCAGCCGCTAGCGCGTTTGTCTGCTACAATATATCTGACGGCGACTGTACATGAACTAAATGGGAAGCTGCTCGAGCTCTTACCCGATATACGTTAAGGGTAGGTCACCCTTACCACGTGAACTAATTTTATAAATTTTTACCCCCCCCCCCCCCCCCACCTCCCCTTGATAACCATCCGGACAGCAAACAGTCTGACGGCCCGCTTAGAATTTAGCAGTTACCGACGCCTATAGGTGTTTGCAATGCCAGTGGATCACTAATGCCAGAACACAACATGAGGTTATTATGGCGGCATACTTAAGACCAAAGGTGGTCGCCATCCAGACACGGGCTTAGCGCCCTACCACGTAGTTACCCAAGTTCCTATACACTTATGGGACAGCAGCGTGTTCGCGATGCCATTGGCGTTGCAAATATTCATAGGTGATGGTAACTGCTATATTATAAGCGTGCCGTCAGCCTATCTGCTGTTCTACAGTAATAAAAAAAGACCAAGCGTGGTATTTTAAAGACCTCCCCCCCCCCATTATAGTCTACGTAAAATGTTCTCTCATTCCACTCTCCTGTTAACCGTTATATCATCTTTTACGTCCTATTTCGCCATATGTGTCATGAAATCTATCTTTTTAGTATATTCCTTACTTTTTTTTTAGATTGTCTTACATACGTGTCGCGGGCACGCTATTATACTATGTAAACAAAAATACCGATGATGTAGCAACCCTGTTGACCTTGGCCGGTGAGATGTTCAAGGACCTGCCCAAGGACGAAAATTCAATGGAGTCAGCTATAATGTTTATATGCGATTGTGCTGTAAGTATCAATACATTCATACATCACACTTATCCGTGCAGAGGCGGAGGATGAATACTAACCTCTGCGGCTGGGGTAGGCCTGTCGTAAAAGCCGACAAAACAACCCACCCTAGCTACGTGGTAGGGGCTCTAGCCCGTCTGGATGGCGACCACCTTTGGTCTTAAGTATGCCGCCATAATCTTGTGTTGTGTTCCGACATTAGTGACCCAAGTTAAATTTTTGGGATCCACGTACAAAGCACGAGGATCCATCTGGAACATGAGCAGGGGGCAAATACGCTACTTGCTTGGTGCCTTTACTGGGCACTTTGGAACCAACAACATGCTCATGAAGATGGGTCTAACCGCGACACCCATGTGCAGGTTGTGTGGGGAACATACAGAACGCATGGAACACCTACTGTGTACATGTGATGCATTGGCCAGGAGGCGAATGAATCTTTTGGGGGTAGGATATCCAACACTGGAAGACTACAGGCTTCTATCTCCATACCTCATTGTTAGGCTCATGAGGCAAATTTTCAATGAGATTGGAGAGGAGTGATTGCTATCTAGGGGAACACAAAAGATCCCATTGGGTCGAAGTGTCCGAGATATTTCTCGGCCCCAAAAATAAGATAAGATAATAGTGACCCAAGTTTATGTACCCTTATGGGACAGCAGCATGTTCACTATGCTGTGGGTTGTTTTGTCACCTTTTACGACAGGCCGACCCCGGCCGCAGGGGTCAGCACTGTTTCTCCTCTCCTGAACAGATATTTGAGAGACTACTGTGAATATAGTCACAGAAACTTGAGGGACAGATATCAGTTAACTTCATCTCGCTTCGTAAGAATTTTATAATATTCAACCCAAACATATCCGTAAAATCTTTTCGTCCCAAATACCACAGTGTCTCAAGACGAAGGTTTTTAACCAATGTGTGTTGCCAGTGATGACATACGGAACGCAGACGTGGTCGCTAACTATGGGCCTTATGAGAAAGCTCATGGTCGCTCAGAGGGCAATGGAGAGGGCTATGTTCGGAGTTTCCCGGCGAGATCGAATCAGAAATGAGGAGATTCGCAGGAGAACCAAAGTAACCGACATAGCCCGGATGATTGCAAAACTGAAGTGGCAGTGGGCTGGGCACATAGCTCGAAGGACTGATGGCCGTTGGGGCAGAAAAGTCCTCGAATGACGACCGCGTACCGGAAGACGCAGTGTTGGTAGGCCCCACACAAGATGGACCGATGATCTGGTCAAGATCGCCGGAATAGGTTGGATGAGGGCAATGCAGGACCGATCATCGTGGAGATCTTTGGGGGAGGCCTTTGTCCAGCAGTGGGCGTCTTCCGGCTGAAATGATGATGATGAACCCAAACACGTCCAAAGAAGTTAATTTAAAAACCCTTGTCTCTCCTATCAGATATATTACAGTAGGTGTCGGTCGAGAAGTGCCGCTGCCAAGTTGGTCCTACATGCGCAGTCACATGTACTGATAGCGCGGGAGGACATGCCCACTTTGAACTGTAAGTTTACTTTATCTTTTTTTTTTTATTGCGTAGGACAGCAGACAGGCTGACAGCCTGCTTAGAATTTAGCAGTTACCGTCGCCTATAGGTGTTTGCAACATCAGTGGCATCGCAAATACGCTGCTGTCCCTTAAGGGTACAGGAACTTGGGTCACTAATGCCGGAACACAACACAAGGTTATTATGGCGGCATATTTAAGACCAAAGGTGGTCGCCATCCAGACGGGCTTGAGGCCCTACCACGTAGCTAGGTTGGGTTGTTTTGTCGCCTTTTACGACAGGCCGACCCCGGCCACAGAGGTTAGTATTCTTTCTCCGCCCCTGTACGGATAAAAATCTATTATATTTAAATTATAATAATGCATTATAGAGTCCTTTTTTGTTATATAGTCCTTGTTTTATAAAGTCCTTGTTTTACGGCAACCGGATGCTTACGTGGGAAACAAATGTCTGGCCATGCCGCCTCCGCCGGGCCCCGGCAGGAGGGGTAGACCCAAAAAGTGCTGGCTTGACGTCGTAAAGGGTGATATGCGTGCCAATGGGCTCACTACCAGGGATGCTGAAGACCGTGCGAAGTGGAGTAGAAAACGCTTGGTTGTGTCATTTGTCACCGGAAGTAACGATATTTACTATTATTAACTTCTGTCTCCATTCCAGTGGATTTGGCGATAGGCCGCCTGCTAGAAGCCCAAATGCAGCTGTGCGCGGAGACTGGTTACAGCGCCCTCACCACCGCCAACACGGTGCAGCGCCACTACTTGCTGGTGGCCAACGGTGGTAAGTCTTGTCTCTGAAAAATGGAGATTCATCGCAAACATCCAAAATATGCATATATGCAATATATATAATACTAGCTGTGCCCGCGTCTCCGTCCACGTGGAATAATGACTTTGGGCATCATTTTTGGATATAGGTCAACTTAAATTAGAAATTCAACCTACTAAGTCCAGCCTAAGCTGAACCCTATTTCATATGATTGATGATATAAATCTGAGGTCAACTTAAATTGGATTAATAAATTTCCGAAACTTATCATTTTTAACAAAAACTATTTTTTTTTTTCTAAAATAAAAATAGCCTAAGTTACTCCTTGATACATCAGCTATCTGCCAGTGTAAATACCGTCAAAATCGGTGCAGCCATTTCAGAGATTAACCTGAACAAACAGACACACAGACAAAAATTGTAAAAAAAAATTGTTTTGGTAATTGTTTTGGTAATTTTTGGTAATATGTCCGAATGCACTTAGTAAAAAGCGGTTATTTTAATATTATAAACAGACACTCCAATTTTATTTATTTGTATAGACTAGATGACTCGGAAAACGTTGTTCTGCCACATGAATTTAAAAAAAGTAGCCTATGTCCTTCTCCAAGGTTCAACCTATATCTATATTTAACTACGGAGGTTACGGGTTCGATTCTCATTCAGTCTCTTTATAATGTGTACTTATTTACATAAGAAAATTATATAAGTAGTATATCAGTTGTCTAGTACCTATAAAACAAATGCTATGCTACTCAGTTTGGGTTTAGATGGCGCTGTGTGAAATTGTCAAAAAATAAAAAAAAATACCGAAATTCATCAAAATTGGTTCAGCGGTTTAGGCGTGAAAATGTAACAGACAGACCGAGCTACTTTCACATTTATAACATTAGTATGTATTTTGCGAATCTTGTATGGAAACAATTTATTCCAACTAATTTTGAGTTAGACGTGAAATCCTTACTAATATTATAAACGCGAAAGTTTGTAGGTTTATTACTCTTTCACGCAATAACTACTGAATGAATTTTAATGAAACTTTACAATAATATAGCTCATACATCAGAATAACACATAGGCTATAATTTATAAAGATATTGTGTGAATCCGTTTTTATCCGTGCACGGGCGGAGAAAGAATACTGACCTCTGCTGCCGGGGTCGGCCTGTCGTAAAAGGCGACTAAATCCTAGCTACGTGATAGGGTCCCAAAAGACCTTACCAGCGTGTTAGCGATGGCCCTGGCGTTGCAAACACCCATAAGCGATGGTAACTGCTGAATTCTAAGTGGAACTTGAGCCTGTCTGCTGTCCATGCATATTTATATTGAACTTTCCTGCACGTAGCTACCAAATGGGCGCACAGGCGACTCCGTTCCCTGACCATCAAGCACCACAGGCTTCTGGCCAGTGTTCGCAAGGTCCTCTTGTCCCGCGGTCTCCAACTGTGGCGTCGCGCCAGGAGCGCTGCGGGTGCTGCTTTGTACTCCTGCGGCGCCTACGGCCAGGCTCTCCTCCTCAGCGTCATCACCAACGAGTGGAAGGTCAACGTTGCTCAGGTGAGCCTTATATATATATCTTATAGACCCTATGTAACGTCTATAGACGTCATATATGAGTTTGATATTTAGTAGTGAATGTAGTAGAAAATATTTATTTATTTATTTGTCTACTATTAATACAGAAAGAAAGAAGATGTAGTGACAAAAAATGAGAAAGGTATGCTGAGATGGTTTGGCCATGTCGAGAGAATGAATGAAGAACGATTGACGAAAAAAGTGTATAAGGCGAGTGTGAATGGAAGTGTTGGAAGGGGTAGACCTAGGCAGACGTTTCGAGACCAGATCAGGGACGTCTTGAAAAAAGGCCAGGTCAAGAGTACCCTAAACCGAAGGGCATGTATGAAGGGAATAACGAAAGTGGACGAAGCGAAACAAGTATGTAAGGATCGTAGCAAGTGGAAAGAAGTGGTATCTGCCTACCCCTACGGGAAAGAGGCGTGATTATATGTATGTATTAATACAACGCTTGTCGAGCTGAAGGGAAAACACTGGGAGTCACCAGAGACCGTCCAAGCTCACGTTACGAGGCGTGGCTCGCAGAATCGTCTCTGCAAAGTGTATTAATGCGGGGAGGAGACTATTTCGAAGAATTTAAAAAAAAATTCGTTGCTGTTGGTCAGCAGATAGTCTGACGGCCCTCTTAGAATTTAGCAGTTACCGTTGCCTATGGGTGTTTGCAACGTCAGTGGCATCGCAAACAAAGTCCCTTGCTACCTGGCGCCTAAAACGACCGCTCTAACTCTACCGGGGTCGGATATGTCCAGACCAGAACAAATGCATCACAATTAGTGTCCGACCGAAACTGGTTTTCCGGCCGAAACCGAAACCGAATATTCGGCCGTGGGTTCAGTATTATTTATTTAATATTTATAGTATACTAGCTGACCCGGCAAACGTTGTTCTGCCATAAAAATAATAAAATGTCAAAAAATAAAAAATAAAATTTAGGGGTGGACTACCCCTAACATTTAGGGGGATGAAAAATAGATGTTGGCCGATTCTCATAGATACCGGATAAGCACAAAAAATCACTAACTCAATTTAGTTATCTGCCTACTGCCTACCCCCTAAGAACGATGGCGTGATTATTTATAGCCTATGACCATTTCTAGGTTATCATCTATCACCATACCAAATTTCATCAAAATCCGTTCAGCCGTTTAGGCGTGAAAGAGGAACAGACAGACAGACAGACAGACAGAGTTACTTTCGCATTTATAATATTAGTATGGATTAATTTTGTTGTAATCATTTATTTAATATAATATAAAAAAGAATATTAATAATATTTTTATTACTTTTTCAAATTAAGTTCTCATAGCAAAATGTTTATCAGTTATCAATAATCAAATCACTAATTGTTACTGTTTCATTAAATACTAAGTATTGGTATTTTGAAATCTTATTAATTAATACTTTGGTTTGTATTTGTACTTAGAAGAATCATCAATCTCTTTTAGGTACATATACCTCTTATATAAAAATAATAATTACTAAAATTATTATTACACTCTTAGTTCCAGTCTCAACAAAGATAATCAAATCGCACATTTAGAATTAACAAAGATACCTAGATCACAATTAGTAGGACAGTCATACTTACATTTATTTAGTGTAGTAAATGTAAGAAAACAGTTATAAAATCAAATAAAAAAAAACTTCTAAATATCTTATATTTAGGGTTACTTTTTTGGTTTTTCGTATTATTAATATTCATAATTAAATAGTCTTATATTGTACGCCATGAAAATCAGTTTGTCTACGTTTCCGCCACGTAAATTATTGTGACGATCCGAGTATATTTGGCCAGCAGCACTGAACAGCTGTTAGTTCACTCGGGACACTGGTAGGTGGAGCTGAAAGGTATTTTAAAACTGCACTTCTCAATATAGGATATTGACTGCTGTTCCAATAACTGTATATGTCAGCATTGCGTTGTAATAATGGCTCCGACAGGTAAGACTGAGTCTTGCGTCGGGCGATAACGCACTGACTAAGTTGTGTTGCTACTTCCGAAATCAGTTTCGGTTTCGGCAAAAGTTTGGCCGAAACCGAAACTGCCGCCGAAACTTGATTTTTGGCCGAAACTCGGCCGAAACTGAAACCGAACTTTCGGTCGGATACTAATCACAATCTGCATTTGAAGTTACAGTCACGTACCGACGTGCGTAGTCACTGAACCAAATATATTATCACATTTATTGTAATTTAAACCTTATTTTCAACAGGGGGAAATAGATAATCGTCTAAAACACATCCTAGGCCTGCAACCGACCAACGAAATTCAACCTGACATCACTAAGAAACATCCCGACATTATCCATAGTCAACAATCTGAAATAGAACCGGTCAGAGACAATATGCTATTCAAGAGAACTCAACTCAGCCCATCCATCCCCTGTAACACAGTGCAGGCGTTCAAAATACCCGAGTTCTTGTTACACGATAGTAGATGTCGTTGCTACGCGTGTGAGACGCCATCTTGTTTGTCGATCACCTGTCGGACATTTTGTTTGGAGGCGTGCATGTATTTCAGAGCGAAAGAGACTGAGATTGCCGAAAACTATTTCAAAGGTGTTTTTAAGATTCTAAATATATGTGAAGGTAGATTGAGAAATATTTTAAATTCGTATGAAAATAAATTTGTTGGTTACATAGTTGATTATGTTGGAAAAATTTGGTTAGATGATTTGAAAAGTGTACATTTAATAGTGCTGCTGAATGCGGCGTATTTGGAATTAGCTAAGGGACGTTATGATATTGTCGATTCGTATATAGTTAACATGCACGAAATATTGCAAGAATTGGACAACATTGACCCGTATTTGAATAATGATATATCGAATTTGATGACCGCTTCGGCACATTTGAGAAAAGTAGTGCAGAACCCAATAGAGTTGGGTATAGAAGAAGATTTTGAGGGTCTGACACTGAGTCCTGTTAAAAATATAGAGATATTGGGTACACCTGCCAACAATAGGACTACTGTTAAGGTCCAAGTGAACACGAAGGTACATAAAGACGAAGATTTGCCCAAGAAACGTATCGTTGTAACGAAATTTGTGCTAGACGATTACTCTGATGAGAAGGAAAATCAGAAACAAGTATCAAATGATTTCAAAGTTCCAACTTTAGCAGCTATAAAACATACCATGGAAACGGCAACGCCTATACAATCTAAAACACCTCGTCTTTTAGTAACTCAGCCATCACAAGATACACCGCCCAATCTCCATTTGGGTACAAAAAAGTGTTATAAAAAAATACCGAGCGGTAGTAATCCTAGGAAGTATCAACGTAGATCGATATCGCTTGATAAAGCAGAAACGTGTGCATCATCAGATTTTCCAATTTTATCAGAAAAGTCATCAGATTTTCCAATTACATCAGAAAACTTATCAGATTTTCCAATTACATCAGAAAAGAGATCACAACGTCCACACATTCCAAACAAGCCTAATAATCGTAGAAGATCAAAATCTTTAGAGAAATCGACACCAAATAAATTTGAAACGCTAAATGAATCAGAAAGAAGTAGAGTCAATGCAAGATCGACCAGATCCAAATGTAAACAGGTGAATAACAGTGACACACCGACTGTGGAATTCTTCACGCCCAAACACAGCCCGGAGAAATTTTTCACTCCAATGACGTCGTTAAAAACCTACCCAAAGAAAAGTATACGTAGTAACATTGTTAAGAGTTTGGAGAAAGAGTTTATTGATAAGGAAAATATTAAAACAATGGAAGAGATCAAAGAAATCAAGAATATACCTAAAGTAGTGAAAGAGGTTATTAGAGAAGAGAAGGAAAATCTCAAAGAAGTTAGAAGTAGAAGGAAAGCTCTGCATAGAGCAACCAGTCCAGGCAAGTTGGCCAGTGAACGAAGATTAGGTAGACCGAAGAACTAGATGATCCTTGCTGACTGTAACGCTTAACTGTTGGGCATGAGCGAATGAACAATACCCGCCACGCTTGTCCAAAATGGATTGGTTTCATCATGATGATTTTCTTCATCGTCTATACGTGGCAATTACGTAATTCACATTAGAGGTATCTGGTAGTTTTGTGGTGTTAGCAAACCTCAAATTGGATTCCCTTAGACAGTTTTTCTCACCTAATGAACATAATTGCCTACCAACTGAAAACATACCAACGGAAAACATCGTGAAACCTGCATACCGCCGCCTTGGACAAACATGGCGGATATGATTTTTCCTCTGGGGGGATGCCCTAGCCTGAGTGAGATGCTATAAGGTTATATGTACATTAAACGAGAAATACACGATTCGGAATTCGAACCTATGACTTTATTCATTTGCGTGTAAATATATATGTTTTTCTTGTCACGGTATTTTAAAATAAAATTTTTATGAGTTTACAATGTGTTTTATTTGTTCGTCTCGGAATGTAACTTAGGGGCCTACGCAGACCAGGACGGCATGGCAAGGTATTTAATTTTTTAATATTGGACATTCAAACGTATCTATATAGAAATACTACATAAATTGCTATGCTTTAAAATGATGCCGTGGCGTACTGCGGGTAGGCAACGGCATGCCAAGAACTCCGGCGGTCGTTTTGACTTGATCAAACGCAACTGAAGACTAAAAGTGTATCGCGTTCGGGCAGCAGGGGCTGCCGAGGCGTGCTTTGTCGTGCCGTGGCAAGGCGCTGGAATGCCGCGGTATCTAAGCCGCTAATGTGCGCTGACTGACGGCAAAATCCCTTGCCATGCCGTCTCGGTCTGCGTAGGCCCTAAAACGGTGATTAAATGACATTTTATATATAATAGCGCCATCTTGTGAGAATCATTTTGAATATGTTTATAATTCAATAGATGGCGTTGTTTAGAATTATATTGAACTATAATTTGTTTTATATTTGAATTGGTTAGTTGTGGAATTTAATAATTTCGTTGGTGTATATTACATGAAATATTTCTTGATAAATAGAAATTTCATGTAGTATAAACTAATAGAAAAAAGTAAACGTTAATTTTTTTTGTGATTTTTCGGATAACCGTATGTTCGTTAAAAATAGTTGTATTGGCGTCTGAAAAGAAGCAAATAAGCAAGTCTATTTGAATTTTTAATCAAAATAACGTTCAATGCTCAATAATAAGAAATTTTTTTAATTTTTTAGATAAAAAAAATTCTGACTTAACCACCATATGGGTCAGATAATTCAAACAATCAGTTTTAATTTGCCTATTTTTCCCGGAGATATCGGACTGAATGGAAAAGGATAATTTCGTCCATATCCACCGATATCTTAGCAACCAAATATTGCACAGAAAATTCAAGATGAGTTTTAAAAACTTGAATAAATTTTCTACAAGAACTCGCAAGTCTTCGAAATTTTTTTTAATTTGAAAATTCAAGAAAAAAGGATTTGGTAGCTTTTCGCAAATTTAAACACTGAATCAAAAATACCGAGAACATTACTAATGATAAGTATTATATTATACTTTTACAGTTAAATATAGTCAAAAAAACCAATGTTTTCAATTTAATCCATCTAGCCTTCGATCAACAATAGTAAGTAAATAGTTACTATCGTTGATCGAAGCATCTATACTCCGGACGCCGAGCAGGAAGAATTTCGTCCATTGACCTGTTACCACCTGGTCATTACTCTATGCGAGCAAAGCGGCATTATATTTACGCGGGAGTGACAGAGACAGATAATAACAGGTCAATGGACGAAATCCTTCCTACTCGGCGTCCGGAGTATAGCTGTTTGTTTTATTCGATTAATTTTTTTTATAAAATTACTCGATATTTTTCAAATTTGTCGACCTCCTGGTGTAACGACTAACGCACGTCGGTACGCATTCGGGGGCGAGGGTTCGATTCCCCGTCTAGCGTCTGGGTGTTTATGTATAGTATCTATGTATTTATTTACAAAAGAAAAGTATATGTGTAGTATAAACTGTCTAGTACCCATAACACAAGTGCTATATAACTTAATTTGGGACTAGATGTCGTTGTATGATTTTGTTACAATATATTTATATATCATGTTTTTTCACTTAAACGCTCATTTATTTTAAAAAAATTGAATACAAGAATTCTCAGCTTCTTAAGTACTAGATAAATAAAACTAAAATGATTTCTAACGATTTATTTCAATTACATAAACAATATATGCTTAAAACTATAATGAAAATCACAAACAGCCCTAATTTGTACGTTTATATAGAAAATAAACAAATTGGTAGTTTTATTCGAATTTAATAGATAATTCCTACCAAATAACATTGGAAATACACTTAATTACTAAAAGATTATATTTATTATTGAAATTATAAGAGTACACTGAAATACATTATTATTAACCGCTTTAAATAAACAATTTTTTTATTCATGCCTAACACATTCATTGCCAAGCGTTTCGACGAGTTTTTGTTGTTTCACGTTTAGATAAAAATAGTCTGTTATGTACTAGATAAGATATTATGGTATTTCATCTGCCACCTAACATTTTTTTTCTACATTCCTTTTATAAATTGACAATTATTAAGCAAAAAATAGCCATAAGTGTCGGTTACCTATGACTGACATGGCGTTGAATGAGCTTTTAACCAATAATTGACTCCCTAGTAAATTATTTTGAGTCAACAAGATTTCTAGTAATGTGATATATAAAAAAATGCCATACATACATTTATTTACTGAAAAAAGATGTACGAGTGAATCAATGGTGTCCTAGAGGTCCAAAACGGACTTAGAAGCAATTAGTTTTTGAACTATAAAACAGCGGACATGTAAATGAAGCCTTGTTAAACCTATTTCATAGTGCAGCGGGAAAATTTTCTGGAACTAGGTAGGCAATATTTTGCATTCCTATTATTTAATTAATATAAATTTTAAATACATGAATGACGACTTTTTATTAATTTTTTTATACTGTGAAGGTATAATTTAAAATACATTATTATTCATTAAACACTAAAGGAGTAATTTGTTTTTCGTATTTTTTATTCGAGACTAAATTTTTAATCAATGCGGTCAATATTTTTGTCTGTCACTGTATTAGATGGCCTTCTGCAAATATTCGTCGAACAAGTACAAAGAGAGCGACAGATCGTTGTTGTTCGCGACGAACTTCTCGATGTCGCTTGTGAAGCCTGCCAGCTGCCTGATCCTGTCCGCTTGATACTCTATGAACTCCTCCTCAAGGTATTGGGAAATCTAAAAGAATGAGTAATGCATCAGAGAAAATATTTACACAGCATAACCTTTGCAAGTCGGTTGAACTTGGATGCAGCCAGGGTTTTGGTAACGTTCCTGACCGAAAGCTATTTGGAATCAATATATTTTTTATAGTTTTTTTTTAAATACTGTAATATAAAAAAATATGATTCTCTTGTTACTTCCATTTGATTTGGCAGGTGTTTGCTTTTAAGGGAGTCAACCCCTTATGCCGCGTCCGCACGCTTGGCATTGGCCGCAACTCCAAATCTGATGTGTCAGCCATAACATTTGGCTTAAGTTATTTTTATTATAAATACAAGAAAACAGGCAAGTTTTTTTATCCTTGTGATTATTATTGCTCGGGTTCCAAATGCATGGCCTCTCCCTGGTGACATTCTAGGAAGCGTAATACTACCAGTGCATAAACGGAGACTGAGTGCGCACAAACGTGTGAACGTGACGCAAGCGCTTGCAGCAAATTCTCTTTGATTTGTGACAGAAAAACCGACACTCGACGGATCGGCTACAAGCGCTTGCAAACCTACGCAAACCAATCCAAACATTCTATCCACACGTTTGAATTTGTGACGGCTTGTTGACGTTTCGCATGCTTAATCATAAACTGACCGATTACGATTTAGGTCTAAAGTGAGTTAATATAACGGGCAGCATTGTCTCGACACCCTCTATCGGCCAAACTAAGATTTATTTCGATATCTCTTTCCCACACTGAGTTACCACTATTTAGTTATAAGTCAATATATGGGATAAGTAGTAAATGACAAAACGTTTTTTGCGATTTCCCAAAAAACAGGTTTTCGGAGTTAGGTCAGTTTATGATTAAGCATGCGGTTTGTCAAGCGTGCGGACGCGGCATTAGATAGAGCCTCGTCCGTTGTCCACCTAATGAATGCTTATTAGAAGTGTTAAAACCCAGGTCAATTACCTGTGGGTCGTGCCAGTGCTCGCTGTTCCTCGTGGATTCGCGGTGGATGTAGAAGGCGCGCTCGGCCAACTCCTTCTGCGTGTCAAGGGCACGGGCTAGGGCTTCCAGCTCGTGCAGCTCAGCGGCGAAGGGAGTCTTGTTGGAATGCGCAGTCGTGTGGGTGCTTTCCGTTATTCCGAAGTTCATTTGGTCACCTTATTTAAATATTTAATCAGTCGTAATTTATAATACGTTACAATTTTAAAGTGAAACTTTTAAACGTCGTAAACATCATGTATCTTGGTCCCCTTATTTACAATAAAATAAATAAAGTTGTAGAAATATATTTACAAAATAAAAGTAACTGCAAATTAATTGTGACAAAATGGCTAAAAACCAAAACGTATGAGGACACTGAAAATCTCTTTAAAATAATGGTCTAAAAATGGAACCTAACAAATTAAATGTTAAAAATGCATGTGATGTGTACAAAGTATTAATTTACTCATTTTCTATTTATTCTTCAATATGCATATTTATTTTAAACTATTTAATTTATAACTATATAATAATAAAATTGGTTGCTGTTTCAATTTATATCTATTAGTAATTTACTTTTGTATAATATAATATGAATGGGGTATTTATCGTATATACTATATAGCATATATCATATCAAATATTAAAGGAAATCTTTGTATAAGGAACACTTCAAAATTATAAAATGTTAAGTAATTGTACATAAAATTTTTATTTGCTTAAGTCCTCACTTTATGTAACCAAACTATATCGATCGTGTCTTACTCATTTAATTTTATATAGGAAGGTAGTTGTAAAAATTTATAATCTATTATTATAACATTAATGTTGAAGTCACTGGAAGGAACTAATACCTAAGGGACAGGCCATGCCTAGTGTTAGTGCTAGAATAAGTTTATAATTATGTAAAAATATGTGTCAATAAAGAAATTTTTATTTTATTTTTTTTTATTTATTCTATCCAAAATTGTTCGTCCATCTATCGCATGCCGCATTACCCCGACGCCGGCGCATGGCAGCCAAGGCCAATATGGCGGCGCCCATGGCTCGCATCAGCTGGCTGACCGCGTTTATATTCTCATTTCTCAATTATTCGTGCAAGTGTTCCGCGGTATTTCTGTGTTTTGATCTATATATTAATCTAAATGTTTTTTTATTATTCACTTTATCTTGATGGATAACGATATGTACAGCTAGTGAGTTAAATAAACCGGTCAACAAGGGAAAAACCAAGAATAGTGCGATCTGAGGGGGGTGCTCCTCCCCGGTGTCGGCGTCATTTGCTACGCCGACGACACGCTTGTCACAGCGCGCGGGAGGAACCCTCGCCAGGCGTGCCTTCTGGGCACGGCTGGGGTGGCGCAAATGGTGGCTAGAATCCGGCGACTCGGCCTGGAGGTGGCCTTGAACAAGACGGAGGCCCTGATATTCTACGGGCCCCGCCAGAGGCCGCCACCGGGCCTGAGCATAACGGTGGGAGGCGTCCGCATCGCCGTCGGGCCGTCCATGAATTACCTCGGACTGGTGCTCGACGGGCGATGGAACTTTGCGGCGCACTTCGAGCGCCTGGCGCCGAGGCTAGTTCGGGCGGCGGCGGGACTCTCCCGTTTGCTGCCGAACGTTGGCGGGCCGGGCGCAGTGTGCCGCAGACTCTTCGAGGGAACCGTGCGGTCGATGGCCCTTTACGGGGCCCCAATCTGGGCGGATCGCCTGACGGCCAAAACGACGGCGCTGCTACGCAGGCCGCAGCGCGTCCTGGCCGTCAGGGCGATAAGGGGATACCGCACGGTGTCCTTCGAAGCGGCCTCCCTGCTGGCCGGATCCCCACCATGGGACCTCGAGGCCCGGGTCTTGGCGCTATTATACCGGTGGCGCCGGGACGCGGCCGAGCGTGGCTCTCGCCCCGCGCCTCGCGAAGTTGAGGTAAAGCGGGCGGAGCTGCGCGACGAGGTGCTCATGGTGGAGTGGAAGGAGCGCCTCGCGCACCCCAGCGCGGGCTTCGCCACCATCGAAGCGGTGAGGCCCGTCCTGGCCGAATGGCTGGAAAGGCGCCACGGCGCCCTGACCTTCCGCCTGACGCAGGTCCTCTCGGGGCACGGTTGCTTCGGGAGGTACCTGTGTCGCATAGGGCGGGAGATGACGTCGGGGTGCCACCACTGTGGCGCGGGCGACGAGGAGGACACGGTGAACCACACTGTCGCCGTGTGCCCTGCGTGGCGCGAGGAGCGCCGCGCCCTCGTCGCCCAAATCGGCGTGGACCTGTCGCTCCCGGCCCTGGTTCTGTCCATGGTCGGGGGCGATCCTGGATGGACGGCCGTCGCCTCCTTCTGCGAGGCAGTCATGTCCGCAAAGGAGGCGGCGGAGCGGGAGCGGGAGTCGACCACCACACTCCTCTCCCGCCAACGCAGGCCACGCCGGCGGCGCCGGAGGGTCAGTAACGACCTCCGGCCGCCGTAAAAAGCGGCTGCGGGCGGCCCCTCGGGGGAGGACCCGCCGCCCGCACTATTGCCGCGAGGGTGAGGGCTGCGTGCTGTTCCGCGGCCCCCCTCAACTCCTAGAGTTGTTAGGAGAGCGCCGGGGGGACGAAACCCTGACCCCCTGGCGCCAACACTTTAGAAGGGGCCCGCCTCAAGACAAAGGGCGGGCCGGCGCCGGCCCGGGCCACGAGATCGGCAGGCCATATATCCGTGGGCCCGGGCGTAGGCGATAGGAGAACAGCGGGGTTTTTTAGTGGGTAGTCGGATGGCCAATCATCTTTCCCGGAGTCCCACATATCCCTCGGTCCCCCCGGGCCGGGGGAACCCGTCAAGAGAGGTTTTTCCCCGAGACCAAAAAAAAAAAAAAAAAAAAAAGAATAGTGCGATAAGATCCACCGATTGCCTACAAACCGAAAAAAAGTTTCACTTACATCGTGGTTTCATTAAACCACACAATATTAGTTTTTTTTTAAATCCTGGCGATCCTAATCAAGATAATGAGATAATCTTATCGAATTAACTTTCCAATTATTTGCGCAACAATGACTTAGGTAAAAATAATTACTTGGGGGTTATGTAATTTTTGAGATGGAAACTTTACCGCGCAACATATGGGGGTACGGTCAAAAATCGCCCTATAGCCACGGGCGAGTGTGAGCTATATATATCTATAAGAAAGCTGGCTGGTCATATAGATGCTGACCCAAGATCGATGGATGATATAGCAGTTCTGGAGTGAAGACTGCGTCTAAGTATACATTGGAAAAGTCTTCGTGAACGGCCGATCAGGATTCGCTGGCTATTAAAGAGGAGTGTTTTAATACTTATAAAACACCCCTCATTATTATGTGGTTTAACTATATGCAAGTAATAATGTCATGCAACATGGATAATGCTAAAAAAGAAAGTGGATGGAACACAGAAGGAGGAGGAGACCAAAGAGGAATAGATGTTTTCTTATGGCTTTAACAGTAAGGCCCTTCGTACACAAGGCTACGCAAATGTTCGATACTAATGTTGTATACGATATTACTATCAAGTCGAGTAGCGAGTAGCGCACGGTCCGTACACACGACATTGAATCGCAAGACGCGAGTTGCCTATTCAGTCACTATAGGCGTAACGGCTAAACAGATCACACTTTTCCCAAAATGTCTGACACAAGTGATGATGAAACTATAATTGTGTACTATCTTTATCGAAATTTTTTTAATCAACCTGTTAAATTAACGGCATTTCCTACTGCTACCCAAGCTTTTTCTGTTATTTCCTTTTTTGAGTATTCCTTTAATTTATAATTATATCAACAAGGATATTTCTCCACCTCAGAAACAAATTTAATATTAAAAATTGCTCCGCCATCTTGGAAATCGCCGAGACTTATGTAGCGGCGATCTGGTCCGGCAGGTAGCGCGCGACTGGCACGACGCGAGTCGCGGGACGTATGTTGGCGACGTAACTCGTGTACGAATCTCAATGGATTTGTATGGCGGTAGTCGCTTGGAGACTAAAATCGTTGAGTATCGAAGATTTGCGTAGCCTTGTGAACGAAGGGACTAAGCAGTTGCCGTCGCCGTATGCTGCTCTCCCATGAGTACAGGAACCTAGGTCGCTAATGCCGGAACACAACACAAGGTTATTATGGCGGCATACTTAAGACTGAGGGTGGTTGCCATCCAGACGGGCTTGGAGCCGTACCACATAGCTTTACGACATGCTGACCCCGGTGGCAGAAGTTAGCATTCTTACTCCGACCCTGCACGGAGTGAAACTTGTGTTGATGGTTAACAGAGCAGTGGACAAGGGCAGGAAGAAGACTCACCTCTCTTAGTGATCTGTTTGATCAAGTCAATGGTCTTCTCCCACGCATCATCAGATAGCTTCCTGAACAACTTGCTGAAGCCAACGCGGTTCTCCTTGAAGGTGTTGAAATATGAAGCAGTGAGGAGATATTCATAAGACCTATTCAGGTGCAGGTTTGTGTAAAACTTGAGTTCCTTCTCGACCAAGCCATGCGTATCGTAGTTGTGGTACAATGCGTTGCAGCCGTTGTGAACTATAAAAAAATCAATACCTTATAAGAAGGAAGGGGGGGGGGGGGGGGGCCGTGTCGAATGTGTTCTTTTTTATTGTTGAGGAACAGACGGGCTAACTGCCCACTTAATAATAAGCAGTTACCGTTGCTTATAGATGTTTGCGACGGGTATGGGCACCGCGAACACGCTGCTGTCCCATAGGGTTACAGGAACCTGGGTTCATGTGCCCGAACCCATTCTATCTGTGCAGGGGTGGAGAAAGAATACTAACCTCTGCGGCTGGGGTCGGCCTGTCGTAAAAGGCGACAAAACAACCCACCTACGTGGTAGAGCCCCAAGCCCTACTAGTCGTCTGGACGGCGACCACCTTTGGTCTTAAGTATGCCGCCATAATAACCTTGTGTTGTGTTCCGGCATTAGTGACCCAAGTTCCTGTACCCTTATGTGACAGCAGCGTGTTCGTGATGCCACTGGCGTTGCAAACACCTATAGGCGAGGGTAACTGCTAAATTCTAAGCGGGCCGTCAGCCTGTCTGCTGTCTTACAGCAACAAAAAAAAAAACCAACACAAGGTTATTGCGGCATACTTATAGACTAAGGTTGTTTTATCGCCATTTACGATGGGCCCACCCCGGCAGCAGGGTTTAGTATTCTTCACTCCCGCATTGGGAAAATTGATTGCACAACCCAAACTTTCTCTTCGGTGCCAGGGGGGGGTACCCCTGGCTTTCTGATTTTTCCTTTTCCACTTCGACATCCATGGTAGTGAGTCCATTGGCACGCATATCACCCTTTACGACGTCAAACCAGCACTCGACAGACCCTTCTTGCCGGGACCCGGCGGTAGCAGCTTGGTTAGGCTATTTGTATCCCACAACAACGAGGGCGACCCTCTTGCAGTTTGCCAACGAATACCACAGTGGATCTTCGGATACAACCGGGATGAACGCTCGAAACAGCAAATCTTTCGAATAATAAAAGTGATCAACAAACTTCCATCCAATTAATTAATAAAAATTGTGTACATACCCGGGTATTTTGAGTTTCTGTTACACTTTGCGTTCACGACGCTCTGGCACGTGTCAGCGAGGACCCCTGACAGGCACAGGAGGCACGCTAGTGCGAAGAAATACGCCTTCATGTTTCTGAAATAGAATAATTTCTATAAATAAAGAATTCTTTTTAATTTGACGTCATAAAATATTACACTAATGCACGTGATTGGCTGTTTTCGCTTGAAATATTGTTTGGCTATAAGATGATGAATTGTACCATAAAAGTGTATAATATAGTAGGTACAAATTAGCGCCAGTGGGAATATTTTGTACGATCAAACGTTCATTTAATTAGTTGACATTCAAACTAAAAATTAACACATCTGACAAGTCTGTATAGAATAAGCTCTTTGCCTGTATATCTATACTACTATTATAAAGAGGAAAGATTTGATTGTTTGTTTGTTTGTTTGTTTGTTTGCTTTGAATAGGCTCCGAAACTACTGACCCGATTTAAAAAAATCTTTCATTGTTGGGAAGCTACACTATCCCCGGGTGACATAGGCTATAATATGTTTTCAAAAAAATTAGGGATCCTTACTAAAACTCCAATAATGTAACCCAAAGTGTAAAAAAATTACCTAAAATATTATTTAAATCGCGTGCGTTGCGAAAACTATTGATGATAGAATAAAATAATGTACTACAACTTTGCAGAACATATCATTATTTACAAAAAGTGTCGCGACAGCATATGTCTAACTATTATAGTTATGCCACAATAAGTGTTTTTTTATTTTAAAAATTTAATTAAAATGCCGGCTCTAGAAAAGGCTCTTTATTTGGATCTTGGTATTAATCCTTATCAAAATAAATTACTTCATATTCAAAACGGCTTCACTACCTTCATATAACTTTTTGATTTATTCAATTCGGATATTCCATTCGAAAGATATCATCATTTCAGCCGGAAGACGCCCACTGCTGGACAAAGGCCTCCCCCAAAGATCTCCACGATGATCGGTCCTGCGCTGCCCTCATCCAACCTATCCCGGCGAAAGATATCACGAGTTTAAAAATGTAAGTATTAGAAAAATGTTGCGTGGTAGCCGCTCACCCTGTTCGGCTAGCTAGACAGCACCTTATGCAATGTAGGCGTGCGTCACTGGGGTTTTTACAAAACTTAGAACACTTATTAAAAAATAACGAAAAATAAATAAAAAGTAATAACAAAAAAATCATTAAAATAAAAGCTCATAGAAATAATAATATTCAAATTTTCTTTATAATTTTATTTTTTTAGTAACCTGACGCAAATAGAAGGGTTTGCCCTCAGGGGCGCTCCTCTGTCCGAGGAGTGCACGGGTGTGCGTACCCGAGGTGCCCGAGCATCCGTCGCTTCACTCCCCTCTCCGTTCGAGGCGACAGAGTCCTCCTACCTTTCTTTCAGTCTACCTCTTACACCTTTTCCAACTAGCTTAGCTCTCTGTTCGTGGCGTGGTCCCCGGTGGGATGGTTGCGAATACTGATTGGGGTCCCGGGTTCTACCCTGGGACCTGATTTGGTAGTCGAAACCATTCCTATTTCGACTGCGCCTGCACAGAGAGTGTTGCCGGGGCGGGAATAGCATCCTCGCTGTCGGTTGGTCTTGCTGGGCCGGCTACGACGTCAGGCGACTCTGATTTTTCTGGAGTGTCGTCTGGTAGTCGTACCCACGCCTGACTAGCACGCGACGGGGATGTGAGTCCCGTCCGGAATTGGCCGCGAACCTGTCGCTCCCGGCCCTGGTTCTGTCCATGGTCGGGGGCGATCCTGGATGGACGGCCGTCGCCTCCTATTACGAGGCAGTAGTGTCTGCAAGAGAGGCGGCGGAACGGGAGCGAGAGTCCGCCAGCGCACTCCCCTCCCGCTAACGTAGGCCGAGTCGTCGGTGCCGGAGGGCGGGCAACGATCTCCAGCCGCCGTAGAAAGCGGCCGCGGGCGGCCCCTCGGGGGAGGATCCGCCGCCCGCACTATTGCCGCGAGGGAGAAGGCCGCGTGCTGTTCCGCAGCCCCCCTCAACTCCTAGAGTTGTTACAAGAGAGCGCCGGGGGGACGAAACCCTGACCCCTTGGCGCCAGCACTTTAGAAGGGGCCCGCTTTAAGACAAAGCGTGGGCCGGCGCCGGCCCGGGCCACGAGACCGGCAGGCCATATATCCGTGGGCCCGGGCGTAGGCGATAGAACAGCGAGGTTTTTTAGTGGGTAGTTGGATGGTCGAACATCTTTTCCGGAGTCCCTTATATCCCTCGATCCCCCCGGGCCGGGGAAACCCGTCAAGAGAGGTTTTTCCCCGAGACCGAAAAAAATAGAAGGGTTTAATTTTTAATTTTTTGTTAAATACCCGTGCGAAGCTGGGACGGGCTGCTAGTTGACAAATATAAACAGTAGCGCAGTTAAAACGCCCGCCCGACGAATTAGGTTTATGGACACCTTTCGCCCCTTAGGCCTATAAACTCACGCACCCATTCAATACTTAACTAACTACATATGTAGAATAGGTGTGTTGCGGGGGAGTTTCTTTCGCTATTTCTTCTCCCCCAGTTACATATTCCGAAACTGTAATAGATTAGAATAGGATCGGCTTCACCGGTGAAGTCAATATGACTCCATTTCCTGCCGTACACAGTTCTATCTCTCTTGCTCCCCGTGCAGCGGTCAAGTCGGAGAGCAGACACGCCCACGCCTCCTGTGAGGTGCGATGCGTCCACTAGTCCACACGCCACGTAAGATCGATCCCACTCCCACGGGGTAGGAATGACTGCACGAAGTCGCTGTTAACGCCGATGGTTTATTTTTATCATACGATAAGCTTGATTTTTGAAGTGTTTGGATATAATGATCGTACTTTTATTATTTAACTAAACAAGCTTATCAATGAAATACTACTTACAATAATAATACAAGGAATATATTTGATAATTACTGATTACATGTAATACAAAAATATTGTAGGATTACACCGATTTATGTAGATTAGATTTAATAATAAGCAATTAAAGTTGATAATGCTCCCATATACGGGTTTATAAGTACCTAGTCAGGTCATAAATTCTGTCACATGTTTAATGTAAAATAATTGTTACAAGTTTATTAATTATGTAACCATTCATATACCAAAATGAACTTAACAAAACATAGATTCTTATGACATTAAAGTTTATTCAAAATGACCTCCGTGATTTTGAATACAAGCCTTCAATCTGCGCGGCCAGTTGTCTATCGCAGCACGAACGAGGTCCATGTCAATATCGGCGGCTGCCTTAATCAAGGATGTCTTGAGTGACTCCAAATTGGGATGAGGCTTTGAGCACGCCTTTTCCTCCAAGTGTTGCCATATCTTGTAATCTAACGGATTCAAATCTGGACTGGAGGAGGGCCAGTCTTCGTGCCGGATGAAGTCGATTTCACGCGCCGCCAGCCAGTCTTGTGTGCTCTTCGCTCTATGAGCTGGCGCCGAATCTTGTTGGAATACCCAGTGCCTGTTATTGAACATGGTATGAGAAACAGGTTCCACAAGGTTCGTCAGGACTGTATTTTGATACACAACAGCATTCGTTTTTACACCTTTCTCACAAAAATGTACCTCTGTTAAGCCCCAATAAGAAACTCCCAACCATACCATGAGCGAGGATGGAAAATGACCTCGTTGGACACGCGGAATACGGTTGCTCGCTTCTTCACTACTGTGTGCGTACACCTTATCATTTTGTTTGTTGTAGCTCTCTTCTACGGTAAACATTTTTTCATCCGAAAAAAGAAGTTCCCGATATTTTTTTCCCGCGTACCGCTTCAACAAAGCGCGGCATCTCTTCAGTCTCAGGTCCATTAGACGAGCATTCAAACGATGTCCTGTTTTTCTTCGATATGCCCGAAGCCCTAAGTCTTCATTTAACACCCTTTTCACCGTGGTTCTGCTTAACCCCATCTGAAGGGCCAACAGTTTCTGCTTACGTTTGGGATTTCTTTGAATTCGTGCCTTCACAGCTTTTATCACTGCTGGAGTCCTAACAGACCGAGGGCGATCACTTCTTGACCTGTCATCTACACTAGAGTCTTCATTGTATCGTTTGATGGTACGATAAACGAATCTTTTGGTAATATTCAAATTTTTCAGTATGTTAAAAATTTGAATTGGCGCGTAACCGCAACGATGCAACGCAATAACTGCAACACGGTCTTCTTTAAGCGTCCACTCCATATTTAAAAATGAGTAAAATTCTAAAAGTTATACATTTTTATTTTCATGAACAATTCGAAATTCTAATTCAATAAACTTTTTTGTGGCCAGCATTCTAAAAGAAAAGTTTTTACTGTGTGACAATACTTATGACCTGACTAGGTATATTAACACGTTGAACGCTATGTCGGACATCGCAAACTGACGCTGGTTTGGGCTCATTTTTTATGTACATTTTTCTCGTATTCTTTTATTTTAATTTAATTCTCTTATTTAAATTCAAATTTTTTGACATACTTTTAACTAGATATTTTAAAATCTTGTTTTGTCAACGATATTGAAGTAACTTCAATATACCCATGCTCAACAGAGCTTTATCATATAAGCCAGAGATACTGACATTTCAGATGATCACTAAACATCTTCCTGAGTAACGAACGAAATAAAGTAGATTTCTTAATTTTTTTATGCGGTTTATCCTCTGAAAGAAGATGTAGTGACAAAAATTGAGAAAGGTATGCTGAGATGGTTTGGCCATGTCGAGAGAATGAATGAAGAAGGATTGACGAAAAAAGTGTATAAGGCTAGTGTGAATGGAAGTGTTGGAAGGGGTAGACCTAGGCGGACGTTTCGAGACCAGATCAGGGACGTCTTGAAAAAAGGCCAGGTCAAGAGTACCCTAAACCGAAGGGCATGTATGAAGGGAATAATGAAAGTGGACGAAGCGAAACAAGTATGTAAGGATCGTAGTAAGTGGAAAGAAGTGGTCTCTGCCTACCCCTACGGGAAAGAGGCGTGATTATATGTATGTATGTATCCCGTCAACCCCGAGGAAAACGATGCCCTTCTACCATACTAAAGCTTATTTCAGACTACGCTATACTATTGTGCTATATAGTACAGCAAAAAAGGACCTAATGCTATACTATATAGCATTATTCACATTACGCGATATTATCGCAAGCATTTAAAGTATAGAGCAAGCATCAGATCGTTGTGTCGCTAGTTTCGCTTGCGGGGCGGCCGGGGGTGAGGGAGGAAGAAGAGGGCGGCGCGTGATATAGCACAGCATGAACTCAGCACATCGCACCAATTTATAGCGTAGAGTAAGCCAATAAAATATGAGTACAGTACAGTGTGAACGTGTCCTTAACAATGTAAGGTGCGCAATATTGTTGTGCTATGAGATATATTATGCTATTATATTTATAGCGTAGTCTGAAAGCCGCTTAATAGATGAAATAATCGATTTGTTGCATTTGACGACTTACTATCAGACGATCTACGATCGATGCTATCAGTGATAAAGTGTATTATTTTTGGCATCGCTAAAGCATCGTTTAATAATTAAGGAGAGAGCACAATTGTATACTGTGATGTGTTTTACGGGTTCATTTCCCTTCAAAGTAAACACGGAAACTAAATGTTTGTTTTAGAATGGGTATTTTGGAAATGCACTTTTTTATTGCTGTAGGACAGCAGACAGGCTGATGGCCCGCTTATAATTTAGCAGTTACCATCGCCTATGGGTGTTTGCAATGCCAATGGCAAGAAGAACTCGCTACTGTCCCATAAGGGCACAGGAACTTGGGTCACTAATGCCGGAACACAACACAAGGTCATTATGGCGGCATACTTTAGACCAAAGGTGGTCGCCATCCAGACGGGCTTGGGGCCCTACCACGTAGCTAGGGTTGTTTTGTCGCCTTTTACGACAGGCCGACCCCGGCCGCAGAGGTCAGTATTCTTTCTCCGCCCCTGCACGGATAAAATAGGGTAATTTTGTATATAACGCGAAACATTCTTACTCAAACTTGACCTTGCATTGCAGCTACGTGCACTGTGGCTAACGGCGAGGAATCATATTATTTTTAAATAAAATATATTTCGTATAAAATGGCCGCACAAATATCCTTCAAAAGTGGATAAACATTTTTGACTGTTAAAAATTTTTCCGATATTTAAAGGTTTTTTAAACTAAATACGTAAATAATCAAATTTTAAAATGTTTAGTCATTAATTTGTTCTTAATTTTGAAAAGTTTATAATAAAAGCTGATTAAAAATGTGCAATTATTACATCCAGTTATGATAATTGCACATTTCGCCAATATAAAAACAATGACCCTTTAAAATTTACAAAACGGTTGGGATTTTTTTTTATTAAAATCATGGATATAATTGTAATTCTAAAATCTAAGTTTTAGATAAATGAAAATCAATATTTGATGAGATTCACAATCTAACAAAAATATATAGGTACATATCTAAATTATCAAATGTTTAAAAAACCTACTATTGAATATTTATTTCAGTGCGTGTTTAAATCATACCATTCCATAAAGGTAAGTCCGAAACAACGTCTCAAGTAAAACAAAAGAGGTCTGATTGCATAAATACTGAAAACATCATTTATAAATGTGGAAAACAATGTTAAAAATAAACAAACTTAGACAAAGGTCACGTTTTCAAATGTCTTGATTTATAATTGTGATTAAGGTACTTACCGTCCTTTGAAAAAAGAAATAGCACAAAATTAGTCTGTTGAAAGTGAAGCCTTTACACACACTGGCGCAGAAGGCGTAACTTCCAACAAAGGATGGCTTCTGATAAGGGTCGTGTATGAACGAAAATAACGTAATTGGAATAATGCGCACAATTGGTAACGATCGTATAATGAGTAATGACACGAAATGGAGAAAAATGTATCTGTCTTCTGTCATGTGAAGTTGATCGCAGTTCCTTTGGAGTTGCCAGTAGTATAACTTAAAAATACCTAGTGTATTACGCCTTTGTATAGGTATTTTACCTCTTATTTAATAAAAAAAATAATCAATATAGGTGTAATCAATAAAGTAAAATATATATTTAAACTTCCAACTTAATGTTTGTAATGGTTGTTGCTTGAAATACGTCGTGTGGTTCGTAATTGATTTAAAAAAGCTTAAAACTGGGCAGTATTTGTATAATGGTATTACTATAAAGCCCTCCCCCAATTCCCCGTTCTAGTAACATCCCGCACGCTCCGTCCCCCTCGATGACGAATACAAGTTGACACAAAATAACAAAGTAACTATGAAGCGTTGAGGTTTTGTGTTTCTAAAGATTTCATTGTATTTCACCATCCTTTTTTTAAAAGTTATTTACAAAAGTCTATTGATGCTAGGAAAACAAAGACCATGATATTCAGGTTATAAAATGTTGTCAGACATTGAAATTATGGTTTAAATTTGCAGAGAAGTCATAAAAATTCCACTGGCCTCGGAACACAAAACCTCGAGGTCGAGGTTTTGTGTTCAAGTACTGTACATATGCCATCTCGCTCGCTCGCGCCATTCCGTGAATCCGAGCTGTCAACGCGAGATGCTTTTATTGCTTTTATCGCTGCGCATTAGTATTTTCCTTTGATAGAAGCAACTACGGAATTTGTTAGTGTTTTTATTCTATTTCGTGGAGTTAAAGTCTGCCTTCTGCGCCAGTGTGTGTAAAGGCCTGACTTTAAGTACACTAATACTGATCAATTACGTCTGTGATTTTTTTTAATACCAAAATATGAAGATCATCACCATTGCTGCTTGCCTGTTGGCCATCTTCTCTTCCTCTAAAGCTGAGCAATGTGAGTATTTCAAATAATTTCCATTATTACCTATCAGTTTTCAATTAATCTATGATCTTTGTCACATGATAATACTTTTTCAATAATATAATTATGACAAAGGCATTGTTTTGTTTACCAATTTTAAATAATTTAAAAAAGAACGGGTTTATCATGTATACAGTGTTCACTTTTGTTGTTTTTCTTTCTTTTTTTAAATATCACGGCCGTTGACTATCAAGGATCCATTTTTATTTAATATAAAGTGATTAATTTTTGCTTATTAGTAATTCAGTATTACACATAAGTAAGTATTTAATGGAATTAGGACAGGTTTAGCCTGTCCTGAAGTTGAAGCTGTTCGTGCAAAAACCGGGATTACTAAGTCCATACACGTAGCTTGTTCATCACCATAGACTAGAGCGTAGGGAGTTCTATGATGTCTAGTATGTATCTTCTCGGTGATCACAAAAAGACGTCTGTCATCAATATTATTCGTTATATTTTTTAGATATCGGTAGCAATTGTAGGTACCTCAGCGTAGCGTGGGTGACGTCTGCCCGGGGCGGAAGACAATTTTGCCGCCCTTTTATTTAGGTATTTCACTTTAATGCATACTATATCTATACTAATATTATAAAGAGGTAAAGTATGAAATGGTTCAAATATATTATTTATTGTGAAATTTTGCCGCCCCCTAAAAAGTGCCGCCCGAGGCGGGCCGCCCCCACCACGCTACGCCACTGAACCTATAAATATATTTGAAAGTTTTTAATACATGCTGCCTTAAATTTCGAACTCCAACGTCATTGCGTATTGTAACAAAGCATTATTTTTAATAATGTACTGTGGCCATTTATAAAGCGCCATCTACTTCTAAAGTAAGTTTGTGTTATAGGTACTAGAGTAATGATATACCTTGTTGCTGCTTAAAAATAAGCAGTTCTTTAACTTCTGGATGTTCATGAAGCCTGGGTCTCTTATGCCGGATCACAAAAAGATTTTTATGGCATATTAAGACCAGGGGTGGTAGCCATCCAGATGGACTAAGCCCTACTTCTAAGGTGGAGTTGATACGTTGCCTTTTAAGATAGGCCCGATCAGGAGTCAGTATTCTTTCTCCGCCTCTACACGAAGAGTACTATATAATTTTTTTTAAATAAATACGTAGACTCACATACCCGTTACTCCCGCTGTTCTGACACGCGATACCTGATGTGTCACGAATAGAGAATACAATCCCGAGCATGTTTTTCGATCCCGGGATTACGGGATTCTTGGTGCGTAATCCCGGGATCCCGGGGCCAACCCGGGATTAGACTATGTGGTTTCTAATTGGGCTCAAATTAAAAAAAACGAGTAATTTCTAGAAAAATGATTTTAATTTTATTCCACGAGTCCACGAGTCCACGACACAAATCACAATATAGTAAGAAAATAAAAAAGACAAAACAAAGACACTATATTTTGTAAGTAAGAAATAACGAGACAAAAAACTTATTTAGAATTTCGAAAATACAGTTGTAGAAATATCAATGCATCCAAGGTTTGACTTCCAAGCCTGCTGGGAAATCCCTTCTAAGTTCTACGACAAACATATTATTAGAGCTGTACCTATGTAGTACGTATCGTACGCATATCAAAGGTTTGTTTTTTTGTCGATATGTAATAAATGCAATTAATATAATCTAGGAAAGGTCATTGTCAACTCGCAACGGACAACGGAATGCAAACTAGACCTGTTTGTGGCAAACCCGAAAATCCCGTGATTAGCCAAGTACAGTCCCGGGATTTTCGGGGTCAGAAAACGGTCGGGATCCCGGGATTGTATACTATAGTCACGAAGCGCGTCTGTCCTAAGAGGTATTAAAGAATAGACGTGGTTAAAAGTTAATTTTAGACCTACCCTCATTCGGGAATGAAAAATCAGTGCAGCTTTGAACGTGTTGAACAAAATGGTTGTTCGTTTTGCCGCCATTAACGATTACCTAAAAACAGACAAAAGTTATTCTGTATCCGTGCAGGGGCGGAGAAAGAATACTAACCTCTGCGGCCGGGGTCGGCCTGTCGTAAAAGGCGACAAAACAACCCACCTTAGCTACGTGGTAGGGCTTCAAAACCCGTCTGCATGGCGACCACCTTTGGTACCTTAAGTATGCCGCCATAATAACCTTGTGTTGTGTTCCGGCATTAGTACAAACAGGCTAACGGCCCGCTTAGAATTTAGCAGTTACCGTCGCCTGTGGGTGTTTGCAACGCCAGTGGCATCGCGAACACGCTGCTGTCCCGTAAGGGTACAGGAACTTGGGTCACTAATGCCGGAACAAAACACAAGGTTATTATGGCGGCATAGTTAAGACCAAAGGTGGTCGCCATCCAGACGGTCTTGGCCTTTTACGACAGACTGAACCCGGCCGCAGAGGTTAGTATTCTTTCTCCGCCCCTACACGAATAATGCTTGGATAAGGCTTGCTATTAAATGGACCGTCAGCTTATCTGTGCTTTTTACACGAGAGGTACAGCCGACAGGCTGAAAACCTATTTAATAGTAAACAGTTACCATCGCGAACCTCTGCTGTCTTCATAAGGTTACTGGAACTTTTATCATTTAGGTTGGAAAACAACACCAGGTCATTATAGGGGCATATTTAGATACCTACCTTGGTTGCCATTCAGACTTGAAATGCTATCACCTAGGGTTGTTTTGTAACCGTTTACGACTGATCTCCAGTCGAAAGGGTCAGAGATAAATCCATCGAAATGTAGTCAATGACCTTTATTGTTTCGAAACTACACACGTGAAGTCCATATCTCAACAGTTGACATCTCGAAGACAAATAATATTGATCGATATATCGCATACATTATCAAGTGTCAGATAATAAATACGTGTTAAGACGTGTGTATTCAAATCTTCCATTGATTTGTAATAGATTAAAAAACAGTATGTCAACGTGCCCTTATATGAGAAGACCCTGTCTATACCTTATCCGTTTTACCAAAAAATAAAATGTAAACAAATCGTAAAAAGGGTTTTTTGGATGTCGATTTTACAATAATCAACGTGATATAAAAATTATCATAGCAACTTTTAATTATTTATTAGAAATATCTCCTATATTCTTATTTTTTTATGTTACTATTGCTTACTTTTAGAAAAAAAACATAAAATAATTTCATTTTTACAATTATGAATGATAAATATAATGCGTATAAAATTTACAACATTAATAATTGTAATAACTAACTTACAATATAAAGAAACTAAAAAGACAATGTTTCCAAGTCTCTAACTGGTTTTATATGCTGGTAATTATAAGTGTACTGTTGAACGTACTATTGTCGATTGGAAGGAATGTTTTATTATTACGGTCGGATTATACCCGCCATGTTGTTATTAACTAATGTTTTCAAGTAATAACCTCATAAAACATCTTTGAATATGCAGTCGGATGACAAAAAAGTTTGAGAAACATTGGTTTGATTGTTTACATTTTATTTTTTGGTAAAGTGGATAGAGAATAGATAGATATTCCACCACCACTAAAGTGTCTTAAATTTGTAATAGATAAGTTTATATCTCCTGTGTTAAACGGTTGCCTGGAAGAGCCGCTTTAAGCGGTAAGGCCGCCTATTGTTCATACCTCAGATTACAGTGTAATATGAGGTTCATGCTATGTTTATAGATATTTTATTTTTCTCGCTAATGCTGTATTACTTTAGTTAGTGAACAATAAAGAGTTTCATTCATTCATTCACCATCTTACGTGTAATAAATATTGCCATCTATTTTGGAATGTCACTAAATAAATGCACACACCAACATTCATGTTCAAAGAATAATGATAAATTTTTGCACGCGTCTAAATTTCCTTTGTGCTAGTAAACAAAAAGTTTATAAATATATTTATTTGGAAGTCGGCCAGATATATTTTGTTTTCGCCCTTCGGGGGTGGGAAGGGGGTGCCGCCCGCACTAACAGAGGGAAAGGACACGTGTGCTGATACGTGTGCCCAAATGGGTATTGAGGTCAATACCGAATTGGCACACGGGTGGCTAAGGGTCAAATTTCTCACGCTTGTGTACACCAAGAGGCCCGCTTTAACATGACACATCTGAATGTTCCAGAAACGTACTTGTTTTACGTCATAATACATTACACGTACTACCTGACCCGCCCAGGGAGCGTTAAGTATTACGTAACGCAATTTTGGAGATTTTTGACCCCCCCCCCCCATAACGCGCCGTAACGTTTTTCTGTACCCCCTCTCCCCTAGTGAAATGTTACGTAACCACTAAGTGACCATTTTTACCTAAAAGTCATACCTTTGTTATTGTTCTAATCTAGTTAATATTGTTTATTAAAATTTGAAATGTCTTGTTCTTCTTCCCTCAACGCGACCGTTGTTATGGGTTAAAAAAATAATATTACGTATATGTTACGTTTTATAAGGTACGTGGTAGGGTACCAAGCCCGTCTGGGTGGCGACCACATTTGGTCTAAAGTATGTCGCCATAATAACTTTGTTTTGACTATTTATATACTTAAGTTTTATATGTATTAATATGATAATAAGGAAAGGTTATTTATTAATAAAACCAAAAATAATTCAAAAATAACAAAAGTTTACATATTTCCAATTTTTCCAATAACTGTTTCAAAATTATATTAAATTATTCCCTAATGTAGATTCTTTATAAGAAAAAAAAACTCAACTGTATTTCATTGTAATAAAGTTGCCATTCGAATAGATCTAGCGCTGTGGGTTAGGATGAGAAAGGAGGAGCCTGCCTACCGCTGCCGTATGCGTGAGAGGAAGGGAAGACAGACTGGCACTGTAACGCGTTACGTAACGAAGCGGTTTACCCTCCCATAAGAAATTATCACTTCAAAATTCGTCATCTTTAAAGCCATAATCGGATAGCCTGGGTTTTGAAGCCAGGGCAACGGATACAGTGATAGACATAGTATCAAACGATCAAAGTTCAAAATGGCGTACAGCACCAACACAAAATGGCGGAAGTAGTAGTATTTCGTCACAATAAGCATTGTTAACGAAATCAAGGATACAAAAAACATTTTTAAATAAAAAATATAAGTCTGATTATTGGAATAGATAAAATATTTGACACATTTCTTTGTTCCCTTTGTTGGATTCATCATCATCATCATCATCATCTTTGCGTTCTATCCCGGTTGCAGCCCAAACTCTCGCTTCGGCGCCCGGGGTCCGCTTTCCGACTTTTTCTTCTCCACTTCGCACGGTCTTCAGCATCCCTGGTAGTGAGCCCATTGGCACGCATATCACCCTTTACGACGTCAAGCCAGCACTTTTTGGGTCTACCCCTCCTGCCGGGGCCCGGCGGAGGCGGCATGGCCAGACATTTGTTACCCACGTAAGCATCCGGTTGCCGTAAAACGTGGCCGTACCAACGTAGCCGACACTCTTGTAATTTGTCCGCAATGTCACGGACATGAAGACTGCCGCGAATGCGGGAGTTCCTAACGCGGTCCTTCCGCGTCACTCCACACATCCACCGCAGCATATTCATCTACGTGACACGCAGCTCTTGCTTGTGTCGCTCTAACACCGGCCACGCTTCACAGCCGTATAAAAGGACAGGCCTAATGATGGTTTTATAGACCTGTCCCTTCAACTTTACCGGCATCTTGGGGTCACAAATGACACCAGTTACCTCACGCCATTTGGCCCACGCGGCAGCAATGCGTGCCTTGACGTCACAATCGATGTCACCAGACGCATGGAACACAGATCCCAGGTATTTCACTTGGTCCATGCGCTCGACCGTGTTGCCGTCTATGCGTACGGGTGTGGGATCTGTGGAGTTACAGGCCAAGTACTCGGTCTTCGCCACATTGAGCTTCAGACCACCGTTCTCAAGCGACTCCTTCCACGCCTTCACACGTCGCACCAACCTACCCCTGTCCGAATCTGCCAGCGCGATATCGTCAGCATACATGAGCAGCCACGGGGGCTGCTCATGTGAGTTTCTGATGCTGTTTGACAATACGTCTAATACCACGCTAAACAGAAACGGACTAAGGACGGATCCCTGGTGTACTCCGACGGTGATGGGGAAAGGTTTTGTGTCGCCAACAGCGGTCCGAACTACGGAATCGGAGTCACGGTACATGTCTCGGATGATGTCAATATAGGCCTCTGGAATCCCTTTGGACCGCAATGCCCACCAGATTATCGCGCGAGGAATACAGTTGAAGGCCTTCTGCAAGTCGAGAAACAGGCAATGCAGAGGCGTATTCTTCGCCCTGTATTTCTCCGCGACAGTCCTTAGGGCAAAAACAGGGTCCATTGTCCCGTGACCAGGGCGAAACCCATATTGACATTCCGAGATAGTGCACTCCTGTTGAATCCGAGAGTCGATAACCCTCTCGAAGAGCTTCATGGTGTGGGACATGACCTTAACCCCTCGGTAACTACCGCACTCCTGGACCGACCCCTTGCCCTTTTGTTCCCTTTGTTGGATTTTACTTACGTAATTCCGTTGAATGTTGAGACGGGGCGGATTGCCGCGCTTTTTTGTGGAAGCCATTTTGTTTACAGCGTCGCAACCACTCCTAATAGTGAAATAATACATCGTTATTTCTTTTTTTATTGCTACAGGATATCAGACAGGCTAACGGCCCGCTTAGAATTTAGCAGTTCCCGTCGCGTATGGGTGTTTGCAACGCCACTGGCATCGCGAACACGCTGCTGTCGCGTAAGGGTACAGGAATGTAGGTCACTAATGCCGGAACACAACACAAGGTTATTATGGCGGCATACTTAAGACCAAAGGTGGTCGCTATCCAGACGGGTTTGGGGCCCTACCACGTAGCTAGGGTGGGTTGTTTTGTCGCCGCAGAGCTCTCTGCCCCTGCACGGATAAAAATGACTGACAATCACTTAAAGAGTTTTCATTGTTTCCAGGCCACGCGAGCCCGGCAGACATCTTCACAGAATGGGTGACAATGGATACAGCTTGTATCAACAGCATGAGGCAGCAGATACAGATGGAGGTGAAGGCCTCGGTCCAGTACTTGGCCATGGCTGCATACTTCTCCAGGGACACGGTGAGTCTACCATTTCTAGCACCTAGGTTGTTCCACCAACATTGTTGTGGTTGTTTGACTGCCATTGAAATAATTTATCACCAGAAACTTTGTAAACGTTTTTCAAGTCAGACTTCTTCAGCATCGTTGAATGAAGAAGAGAATTTACCTATCTTAGACTACGCTGACGCCTGCTATCTTGATCTCACTGAAATTCAGCTTGATAAACTTGAGCGACTGCAAAATTTCTGTATTCGTTTTATCTTTGGTCTTCGTAAATTTGATCATATTTCCGAATTTCGTAACAAGCTCAAGTGGCTGCCCATCCGCTTTCGTCGGAATGCTCATATCCTCTCTTTACTCTTCAACATTCTGTTCAATCCCAAAACTCCCTGCTATCTAAAAGAGCGTTTTGAATTATTCAAACGTAGTGACGTTAAATCTTTGAGACCTGCAGGGAACTTGCTATTAACAGTGCCCTCAAATAACTCCACATTTTATGGAAAATCATTTACCATTACTGCTGTGAAACTCTGGAACTCGCTACCTGCTAATATTCGAGAAGCTCAGTCCATTTACTCCTTCAAGAAGCTTCTGCATGAACACTTTTTAAAATCAAGTATTTAATTTCTTACTTTACTCCCATTCTGTTTCACTTTTTTTTTCTTATTTATTTATGTATAGAATTGTGTATTTATGTATACTTCTATTATACTATCTACATGTACCTATAGATATTTGCAAACCTTCCCACACATTACATTTTTATTTGTTTTATTGATCACTCCTGTCCATCCAAAGGTTGCCTGGAAGAGATCGCTTCAAGCGATAAGGCCGCCCCTTGTACAATGTACTATTTTAAAATATATTATGTAATCTGTAATTTTTTTTGTACAATAAAGAATAAATAAATAAAAAGAGAATGAGATAGATTACAAGTATACAGTGGCTCTTATAAACTTCGTCTCCCCTTTGTTTTGACTTTCATAGTTTTATACACTAACTAGCTGTGCCCGCGACTCCGTTCGTGTGGAATAGTGACTTTAGGCAGCATTTTTTGGATATACCTTTTGGTTTATTTTGGATTACAAACCCTATAAACAGTATAAACCCTAAAATATAAATAAATGAAATATGCAAACAGTCAGTATTATCGAATACAACTGTTACGCCATGCGCCTCCGGAATACGTGCGTTCGAACCTACAAATTCCAGCCTAAGCTAAACCATATTTCATATGATTGATGGTATAAATCTGAGGTCAACTTAAATTGGAATATAAAATTTCCGAAACTTATCATTTTTAACAAAACCTATATTTTTTTCTAAAATAAAAATAGCCTAAGTTACTCCTTGATACATCAGCTATCTGGCAATGATAGTCCCGTCAAAATCGGTCCAGCCATTTCAGAGATTAGCCGGAACAAACAGACAGACAGACACACAGACAAAAATTGTACAAAAAATTGTTTTAGTATATGTACCGTGTATACGTCCGAATGCACTTAGTAAAAAAGCGGTTATTTTAATATTGCAAACAGACACTCCAATTTTATTTATTTGTATAGATGAAGATTTCGCAATATTTTTTTTAGATAAGGGCCGAGTGTTTGTATCCGTGCAGGGACGGAGAAAGAATATTGACCTCTGCGGCCGGGGTCGGCCTGTCGTAAAAATGCTACTGGCGTTGCAAACACCCATAGGCGATGGTAACTGCTAAATTCTAAGCGCGCCGTCAGTCTGTCCTACAACAATAAAAAAAACGATGTTTTCCTTTCCCGTAAATAGCGATTGCTTGAAAGTTAAATGTTATCGTAGGAAATGAACCTATGACCTCTGGGTAACAATACCTACTTAGATATCACGAACGATATGTATTCAAAACAATTGTAACCTGTCTCTACTTCAAAATAATCGACAACTAAACATCCCATCGGCTGCGCGTTCATCACCATTTCCTAGAGCTACATCTTTCTTGTACGGAACGATTCATATCACAAGAACGTACATGTTGCGTACGTTTTTTGTTCTGGAGGTGGAAAATGCTCTTACGCACTACCGTTCCCATGTACGGAGTGGCGGGAAATGGCGCGAGCCGACTACTGCCACACCGCACAACGTTAATAATGACTTAAGGTTTATTTTATAATGTAACTTTTAAATGATTGCATTGCATTACTTATAGATATCTATTCGAATTATTACAATGAAATCCAATTGAGTTTTTGAAGTGAAAACTTCTTTAGGCGCGTTGAGCACTTTTTGGGTGAACAATTTCTGGTTTGTAAAGAAGTGTTATTGACCAATTTAAACTTTAATGCTTGATCACAAACAATTTTTTATAAACCGAAAATAATAATCTACTATATATACAGGCTGACTTTGACAAACCCGTCCAAATTCACACAGAAGAATCTTTAGTAAAAGTTATGAGAAACATGTATTTTAGTTTTGTATCACATAGTTAAGTACAAACATGTTGAGTAATCAGCATCACAAAGTCATTCAAAGAACTCGCAATTTACATAATACGGCGCTAGAGTGTCAATGACCTCTCCATCTGACCTAGTAAAAGGCCGAGGACGGCGGCATTGCACCGGGCGAGCGAATACGCACTACTCATTAACGCGGGAGAGACAGAGACAGGTAATAACAGGTTAACGTACGAAGGTTGCACCATAGCACTATTCCGTACGATTGAATTAATGATTCTATATGAAATATTTTATGGTGAAAATTTGACATACAATTTTTTTTTGCAAAAATGGGTTCCTTAAATGATGTTTAGTGCGTAAAAAAAATTTGGACGGTTTTGTCAAAGTCATCCTGTATATATATTTTTTTTTCATTTATGTATTAGTATAGGCAACATTATAACAAATCTTATTTGTTTTTCAATAGATCAATAGACCCGGTTTCGCGAAGTTGTTCTTCGAAGCGGCCAGTGAGGAACGCGAGCACGCTATGAAGCTGATCGAGTATTTGCTGATGAGGGGCGAGCTTACTTCGCACGTATCCAAACTTATTGAAATCAGGGTAAGTATGTTTTATTGTTGAGGAATAGATGGCAGGCTGACGCCACACTTAATAGTGCTACGGTCGCCGGTGAATGTTCGCGACACTAACACGCTACTGTCTGTTTAGGGGAACTATAGTCCTTTTATCAATGCAGGGGCGGAGAAATAATGCTGACCTCTGCGGCCGGGGTCGGCCTGTCGTAAAAGGCGACTAAATAACCCAAGCTAGGTGGTAGGGCTCCAAGCCCGTCTGGATGGCAACCACCCCTGGTTTTTTTAAATATATCGCTATAATAACCTTGTGTTGTATTCGGACATTAGTGACCCAAGTTCCTGTACCCTTATGGGCGCATAAACGACGGTAACTTCTAAATTCTAAGCGGGCCCCCAGCCTATTTGCTGTCCTACAGCAACAAAACAAAAGTAGATCATAATTCATTAGTTTGGATGACACCTCAACAGATGACGCCTTAACGTACCCTTTGTGGAGAATGAAGTATTACAAATAGAACAAGAAGACTTCTTTTCGCCGCTATGAATCACTTTATGCTTGCTTAAATCCGATCGCGAATAAAGATTGTTGGCATGAATAACGGCATAGACGACCAGGTCCAGTACCACTACGTGGTCCCCTGGCGTTGCAAACACCCATAGGCGACGGAAACTGCGAAATTCTAAGCGGGCCGTCAGCCTGTCAGCTGTCTTACAGCCAAAAAAACCTGGGTTATTTATAAACACAAGGTTATCATGGCGGTATGCTTAGAGACCAGGGCTGCCTCACATCCAGACGGGCTACGCTACCACCTAGCTAGGGATGTTTTGTCGCCTTTTACACCAGGTCGCCCCTGGTCGCAGGACCACACTGACTTGAGAACACCGGTTACTCCGTCCCTGTACGGAGCGACAATATTGTCTTAATTAAAAGTTTTATACGTTAACGTAGGCCCCACCCACAACTGCGTGGGACAGAGCCGTAGACGCGTTGGAGGATGCCCTCAAGCTTGAGAAGAACGTGACAGACAGCATCCGAGGAGTCATCAGTGTCTGCGAAGGAAGCACGTTCAATGATTACCACGTGAGTATTCTTTAATGTTTGAATAAAATAAAATACGTACGTAGGAAGTTGTAAGGTTTCATCACGTTTCCACAACACTTTGTTTGTAAAAGGAGTCATAAAATAAAAAGAATACATACCAACAATTAACCTCAAATCAATAAATGCATTTGTAAGTTTTTTTTAATATTAAAGTAACATTTATCAGGAATTGTTACAATGGCCTATCATTCATCACCATAATATGTTGGCTTAATTATCAGAATGCGTAACTCCATTGGTATAAACATTACAGGAGCAAGTAAAAATTTAGTTTTTGCTATGTACGGGAATTATTTTACTCATAACATATTAGCCATATTTCTGTAGAACATGAGAAGTAATCCTATAGATCAGCGTTTCTCAATCTGTGGTTCGCGACCCTTAGGGGGGTCGCGAAGCCTTACTTAGGGGTCACCAGCAAAAGGAAGAAGCTCTCGCCCTCGACAATACGGTTTGGTAACGTCGCGAAGTTAGGTCCTTACCAACTTACCTCGTACTTACTTTCAAAGCTGTCGTGGCTTCTTACAGAATGTAGGTCTTTAAATAATGAATATAGGTACCAAAATAGAGAAAATCATAAACGTAGCCGTAGTTTTATAAATTACTTACTAACTTTTTGTCTCTCTATGGCCCAAGAGGGTCGCCAGAATTTTTCAACCCTTAAAGGGGTCGCGTATTCAAAAATATTGAAAAATACTGCTATAGATAAATAAATAAATAGGTAAATATTTACGACATTTTACACAACGCCATCTAGTCCCAAACTAAGTTGCACTTGTGTTATGGGTACTAGTACCAACTATTAAACTACATATATATTCTTTTTTTTGTTAATAATTACATATGATACATAAACACTCAGACGCTGGACTGGATTCGAACCCGTTCGAATATGTTTCTCTTTTTGCTTTCGCTTTTTCTCATTGAATTATCTAATTACAACGATGCTAAAGAAGTTTCAATGCACATAATGATATGTATTTCTTTCAGCTTGTCGATTACTTGACCGGTGACTTCTTGGAAGAACAATACAAGGGACAACGCGACTTGGCCGGAAAGGCGTCCACCCTGAAGAAGATGATGCTCAGCCACAAAGGCCTGGGCGAGTTCTTGTACGACAAGAAACTCCTTGGAATGGATATTTAAATATAGAATTAATCAATATAACCATGCCACATATTAAAAATATTTAGAATGGCCGTTAACATTTTGTATAAAAATATTATCGAATATTAAAATTATAATCCGAAGTAATTAAAAACACAATTTTTAAAATATTTAATTTTAAAAAAATCTGTATTCTAAAATTGAAATGTAAAGAGTTATGTATTCTAAATTTTAATAATCATGCTATTCGGTATTTGAAATGTAGTTTCGAAAATTAAATAGAATATTTAACATTGGTAAATTAATGCAATTATGCATATAGCTACATTGTTTTGCAAAAAAGGAATTAAACCTTATTAAATTCATATGAACAATATTTTCTGAAGCATTTGTAATAATTTTATTAAGTTGATGTAATTGAAAAAAAAATTATATTATTTAATTATAAAAATCAAATGAGTAATTTGCAAAATTAATTTGTATTACTATAAAACTTTTTTAACAATTTAACACTGGAGAATGTCAATTTTCATATTGATGTTTTAGCGGGAATTCAAGTCATCACTAAAGCTTCAAGCTGATCAAGAGCCCACATATTCGGTCGAATATTTAAATTTTATCGAACATGAACTGACAAGGCTGTATCGATTAAGTCAAGAACGTTAGTTAAAAATAAGTATGGAGTAACTTTGTTGTATAAATTTTCTTGCGAAATTTCAAATCATCTTAAACATATTAGAATGTACAAAATGTAATTATAAGTTATGTTATACTCCACTGATGTAGATTTAGTAATTATTTTCCAATTAAACATTTAATTATTCAATTGGTATATTATTTCAAGTCCATAAACGTCTGATATGTGGAATAGCACACATGCTCTTTACCTAGCTATAGTACGCCGCCTGCAGATTTACAGCGTCCGTAGGACTACGGACGCTGTAAATCTGCAGGCGGCGTCCGTAGAGCTCACGTTAATGTTTTATTAACCACAGCAAAAGCGCCCTGTTCTTTACTTTGAGACGAGATGACGTTGTGTAAATTGACAAGGTACATAAATTAAATATGCCTCGTTTTGATTACATAATTTAAATAAATACATAGGTAATATAAAAATGTTAATCAAGTTTAAAAGTTTTTTGTAAATATACATGTATGTATGTTTGGGTTTGTTGTTCTTGGTATATTTAAAAAAAATTATATTTGTCAACAAATTTAAATTCACCTATTTATTTGCATCATCGATGACAGCCGATAATCGGTCGCCAGCCTCCAATGAAAAGCCCTACCTACATGAGCGATACATTTTAAAGAATTAAGCGACGGCGTCCCGTCCGGTTTAGCTCTCAATCATATTATGAAGTTATATTGTCATCGGTCTCTAATGTGTAAGTAAGCAAAGTAAGTTGCAAGTTAGTCCGTTTTGTATGATTAAAAATCGTGTACCAGTATTCTGTGACACAGACACAAGTTAAGCTAATAAAAATCGTGCTCAAAAATATTTTTTGCAAATCTCTTCTTATATTGTACAATTTTGCAGCTTATGTTATTATTATTGCATTGCACAAAGTTATTAACTAATTATTTTTAAGTATAAATCAAGTGTGACTGAAGAAAAATTAAGTGATTGGTGAAAAGGATACAGCACTTCGAGTGCTAATCAAGAGCTCACATAATTATTCGGTTTTAATCTAGTATATAAAAAGTCTGTATTGGACAGATTCTTTGTCTCCTAAATTGACACTAAGCTAAATTCAAAACAAACTATTGTTTATCAAAAATAATATGTATTTTCCCGTTTTATTATTTTATAAAGAATTAAACTACTAAATAGGATTACATATATTGATTTGTATGAATTAATCATACATAATGGCGCTTCTAGATAGCCCTGATTCGGATTTTGTAAATAAGTGTTGTTGTTGTTTAAAAAGCTGTTGTTTCAAGGAGATTACTGAAGAATACCATTATTGTGACCAGAAAGAGGTCTATGAGACTATATTATACGAAGTCTTTAATGTTCAGGTACCCATTAATCTAAATTTACGATGAAACTCATTAAACCTGGAATATTTTAATAATTCTGTAGTTTTGGTGTAATATCATGTTCATTCCATTCTTCCTCCAGTTCGTCGTCACTCTCAGATTCTATTATATTTCTTTTTTGATATTTAGGTGGTCTAATATCAGAGTCACTATCTTCTGATACAGTAACATTTTCAAGTTTACCACAATTGAATTCACAATCACTCGGACAATCAGATAATGCATCCGCGTATAATTTATTGAAAGAATCTTCATATCGATCGTTCTGTCATCATTTTCGTAAAATTATTAAGTATAGAAATTTTTTTACAACTAAGGATTTGGCAGGGCTTATAAACGAGAGAAATAGCTTGTGTATTACTGACCAACAATTGCACTGTATGGTTGGAAACAGAGAAAATAACAGTGATGTAAAAAAAACGCATCATGAGTTTACTCGTTGCAGGTCAACAACGTTCTGCCATGAAAACACGAGTTAACTCATGACCGATCAACAATGTGTTAAGACCAAGGGTTGGTTGCTATCCAGACGGGCTTGGTACCCTACCAGATAGCTAGGGTTGTTTTGTCACCTTTTACGACAGGCCGACCCTGGCCGCAGACGTTAGTAGTCTTTCTTCACCCCTGCATGGAGGGAAAATAGATTAGATGACGATTTCTTAATGATAAAAAGTTATAATTATAATATTGTTACAGATTGCTTCGAACTCAATAACAAAAAGATACATATGTGAAGATTGCATTAATAAACTGAGAGAGGCAAAAGAATTTAAGAAAATGGTCATTGCCAATGGAGAATTATTCCAACAGTATTTGAATCAGTGTGCTAAACATATGTCATTTAAGTGTTGTACTGAGGACTTAGGTAATTGATGTCCATAAATAAATCAATATACTGAAACAATGTAGATATTGCCATATGTAGTTTTATCTGTGCAGGAGCAGAGAAACGATATTGACCACTGCGGCCGAGGTCAGCCTGTCGCAAAAGGCGACAAAACATCCCACTCTAGCTAAGTGGTAGGGCCCAAGCCCGTCTGAATGGCGACCACCCTTGTTCTTAAGTATGTCACCATAATAACCTTGTGTTGTGTTCCGGCATTAGTGACCCAAGTTCCTGTACCCTTTTGGGATAGCAGTGTGTTCGCGATGCCACTGGTGTTGCAAACACCCATAGGCGACGGTAACTGCTAAATTCTAAGCGGGCCGTTGGCCTGTCTGTCTGTCCTACAATAAAAAACCCTTAGATAATCATTCGTCACCGCCTATGGACGAGAAACTTGAATTAAAGCCCCGGCGTGTACGTGTTAATAGGTGAATTATTATGTTTATTGTGTTACAGGAACATTAATACACAATTCAGAATTGACAATGGTGAAAGTTGAAAATGTAGAAAATTTCAATATAAACTCTGATTATAGTGGTAAGAAAATTTTTATTTACTTATTTGGGAAACAAACAATTTAATGAATAAAATAATTAAAATGTATCTCTCTGCGGTCGGTCCCTCATGGCTGAGGCTCCTGGTTAGCTCATTGGTTGTGGACATCGGTGCTGTGGTGCACCTTGATTTAATAATCTGCCTCCATCGGTGCCTATCCAAAGTATCTCTGACGACGGAGCAAAATTCGGTTGAGGTTGGAAATATTATTATCCGATATATAAGTGACCATGTTAGTGTGCCGAAAGTAGCCGAGGGAAACCAAATTTAACCACCAACTTGAGTGGTATCGGCATTATTCCCCTAACTTTGCTAGACCCCAGTCTCTTCATCTTTTATCATTCTTCAAATCATTTTACCCATGATCCGGCTGCACTGGTTTACATTACTTAGTGCATCATCGAATCATCACAAATCGATCACATAAAAATAAGAAAGAAAGAAAATAATTTTTATTTAGGACAGTTAAACTAATATAAAACTAAGTGCTAATGAAATTGAACTTAAAACAAAACTTGTCCTAAAAGGGGCATCAGACTCAGCATAATGCTGGTCAGTTGACCAGCGCTGATCTTCCGCTGAGCCCATAAGGCACATAAGGCCCATAAGGTAACGGTACGGCAGACATTACACCTTAACTTAGCACATAGAACAAAACAAACAATAATATAATCTTATACAAATAAATATATATGTAGTACATTATATGGTATAAAACTGTAAATATATCATAAATATAAATGCAATAACTAATAGTAATATTAATGAATATACAAGTGTTGCAATTAAGAGAAATAAATAAATAAACATTACATAAACATAAAAAGAGGTATTACAATTAAATACCACTTGTGTCCTGTCTTAGGTCACATTGTGAGTGTTGGTGTTTATTTAAAAAAGTCTTCAATTTGCATCTGAATCCAGAAACAGATTGCTGATTTCTGATGGGCGGTGGAATGTTATTCCAACACCTTGAGGCTGCGTGTGTGTCTACTTTTGTACGCACGTAAGAAGTTATATTTCTTTGGCGTAACAGAATAAAAATAGCTAAAGATTTCATACACAACGTATGCCATAATTTTTTAAGATATAGGTCACTTATTAGAATTTTTTTTATTGCTGTAGGACATCAGACACGTTGACGGCCCGCTTAGAATTTAGCAGTTATCGTCGTCTATGGGTGTTTGCAATGCCAGTGGCATCGCGAACACGCTGCTGTCCCATAAGGGTACAGGAATTTGGGTCACTAATACCGGAACACAACACAGGGTTATTATGGCGACATACTTAAGATCAAAAGGTGGTCGCCATTCACACGGGTATGAGGCCTTACCACGTAGCTAGGGTGGGTTGTTTTGTCGCCTTTTACGACAGGCCGACCCCGGCCGCAGAGGTTAGTATGCTTTCTCCGACCCTGCACGGATAAAATTTTCACAATGGCCTATCATTCATCACCATATATAATTTAAAATCACATATACACATGTACATTTATGAATGAACATATTTTTTTTTATTTCCATGTATAAAACACGTGTTGTAGATTTATGATTACTTGAGGAACTATTGTGAATATAGTTACGAGTTTTCATGGAAAATTGAGAGACATGTATCAGCTAACTTCATCATGTCGCTTTTTGACTGTCGGCGCGCACACGCGTCGTAGGCTAGTTGAAAAAGTATCTATGTATCGATATTTTTAATTTACTAAATTGATATTTTTAGCCGATATATTTTGATCCGATATATCGATATAAAATATCCAATACCGAAAATTGTATCAAAAACGATATATTTTCTTTATTTATCTAACTAAAGTCAGTAGAATCCAAAACCGTAAAGGACAGGAATGAACGTAAAAAGTAACTGTAACTGACTGTAACTGGCTGAAATTTTAATTTAGCTTACAAATCTATCGTTTTTGCATTAGTATTTGTGATCACTAATACTATCTCATATGTGTATAACCCTAATCTTTTGAAAGTGACCGATATATCGATATGTTTTCCTCGATATATCGACGTCGATATTGATATTCTAATCGACATACCTAATGCGTCGTAAAATTTTACCTTCATTTTTTGGTAAACGGGCCAAAAGAATATTATATGTATAAAAGTGTATTTAACATTCTAGATATTCGCCCTAACATTAAAGAAGATATTTCAAAACAAATTTATCCCGCTGAAAGGATGAAGAAAGAAAGAAAATGTATAATTTCGGATTCCAATACTCAAGGTATTATTTTTAAATTTAAATAAATAGTTTTTAATGTAAAAAATATGTGTTCATTCTCTAGAAAATGTAAAAAAAATGCCTTACTTACGAAAGTTTATTTTGTGTTATATTTAAAATATTTTTATATAAATATGAAGCTCGAAAGACCAATATTGATATTCCATCTTTTTATATTTCAGATATAAACCACCCTTCCAAAGTGTATAAGAAAATTAACAGACGTAATAATCTTACGTTAATACGCGAAAACACCTTGAAATTATTAGAAAATTCAAATATATGCGTTTTTCAATGGAACAAAAGTAGATACAGATGCTTTTGTTGCACGGAACCCTTCAACGACATGGATTTACTATTAGAACACACAAAAACAAAACATCCCCTCACAGATATAGAGAGGCAAATAATAAAACAACAAAACGTACCAATAAAAGTCGATATTTCATTAATAAAATGCACAATATGTAATGAGACATTGAATAATTTGAATCACCTACAAAATCATTTGCAAAATGTTCACAATATCAACTTTCAGTCACCGGAACACTTGCTAGTACCGTTTAAAATCCAAGATGGCGCGCTTAATTGTCAATTATGTTCCGAAAAGTTTGCTCTCTTTCGTCTATTAAATATACACATGAATAAACATTATCAAAATTATACATGCGACAAATGTGGCGCTGGTTTTTCCACTTTGATATTTCTTAATTTACACAAAACTAGATTACACAGGGTATACAACTGTTTACTCTGTGGCATTACTTTTGATAAAAAATTCGAAAAAAGAAAACACGATATAAAAATCCATGGCTTAAAATACGAAAGAAAAAAACGATTTCCATGTCCGTATTGCGACGAGAGGTTTCTTCAAGAGCCTTCGAAAATTAAGCATTTGATAGAAAAACATAGTTTCAAGGAACCAGAACATAGATGTCGCTACTGTTCGAAACTGTTTATAACAAAGAGTTTAGTCAATAATCATATTAAATACGTACATTTGAAGGAAAAAATACATGAATGCGATATATGTTTTAATAATTTTTATTCGCGATCGGATTTAAACAGGCATAAAGTGATTCATAGCGGCGAAAAGAAGTTTTCTTGTTCTATTTGTAATACTTCATTCTCCACAAAGGGTACGTTAAGGCGTCATCTGTTGAGGTGTCATCCAAACGAATGAATCCACTTTTTTGTTGCTGTAGGACAGCAGACAGGGTACAGGAACTTGGGACACAAGGTTATTATGGCGGCATATTTAAGACCAGAGGTGTTCGCCATCCAGGGCTTGAAGCCCTACCACGTACCAAGGGTGGGTTGTTTTGTCGCCTTTTAGGACAGGCCGACCCCGGCCGCAGAGGTTTGTATTCTTTCTCCGCCCTTGCATAGATAGAATCTACAAGATATTTTGATGCAAACAGGACCGTCTTTACCCGGGGGTTCAAGGGGCTGCACCCCTTGTGCAACCGAGCGCTAGAAATTTCATTAAACTCTAACTCATTCAATATCAACGTCATTGCACCATTTTGTACACTATAATACGTCAAATGCATGCACAAAATAAAAATATGGGCACCAGTAATATATTATTTTAAAATCACATTGCGTTTTTTTTTGTATCTTCTTCCTCCGGCCCTTATCCCATATTATATGGGGTCGGCACAACGTGTTACATGTTGTAATAGTTGTGACTTAGTTTTTACAACCGGCCGCCTGTCTGACATTAACACCTTTTTGGGGAAAAATCTGTCATCCTTTTTATTTAAATTATTTTTCTCGTTTCACATTGAAAGTAGGACACGAAATTACGTTGTCAATCATCTAATACATATCATACAGTCAAGGGCGTTGCCAGGGGGGGGGGGCAGTTGCCCCCCCCCCCCCTAGAGATCAAATGTAGCTAGCCGCAAAGAGACCAAAGTGCGAGCAATTGACTTCCTCACCTATTAATAAATTCCGCATCCCATGACAAAACGTAAATAAATTCACAAGGTTTAATGTATATTGTAGAAAGTATTGAAATATTCAGATTAAGATTTTAACATCCGTTTTTAAAATCGCCGCCATTTTCATTACATAACGCAAGGCCATTAAACAGTGTAAAAATATGTAGGTAGGAGGTAGGTAAGGTGCGTGTGTCCATTGCATTTCTTTCTACGACAAGACTTCCAAAGTGTAACGCTTCATGCTTTCGATTGTACCAGGCGTTCATATTTTGTATCCTCCATAATATTGCCCCCCCCCCCCCCCCCTTAGTCATAAGCTGGCGACGCCCTTGTATACAGTAGACGGTAGACCCTGTAAGTGAAAAAAACGAGTTAAAGAGCTTTCGACTTAATCTTGTGAGAAAACATTGGACTTGTAGCGGTTAAGATTTACTCGCGTGCGTGCGTGCAAGGATGTGTCAAAGAGGAAGAAAACGAATGTGAATATATTTTAAAGCACTGAAGTTTACATTCAATTACAATGTGAATCAATTAACAAAAAGATACACCACGTGATTCCCTACTCACTTTTTGAAATGAAAAATTCTTTAGCGGCGTTGTGCACTTTTTTGTGATGGGTAAAAAATGTTAAACTCGCGTCAGTACACGTGACCTGATCGAAAATTCGTAAGACGGAGGGCTTTTTGCTCCAGTAATACCAACCTTATTAATAGTGACTTAAGGTTTATTTTATAACTAGCTGTGTCCTCGGCTCCGCGTGGAATAGTGACTTTGGGCAGAACTTTTTGGGTATATCTTATGGTTTAGTTTGGAGTACAAACCCTATAAACACTAAAATATAAATGAAATATGCAAACAGTCAGTATTATCGAATGCAACTGTTACCCCATGCGCTTCCGGAATACGTACGTTCGAACCTACAAAGTCCTACCTAAGAGAACCTACATATGATTGATGACATAAATCTGAGGATAACTTAAATTGGAAATTCAACCTACAATGTCCAGTCTAAGCAGAACCCTATTTCATATGATTGATGATATAAATCTGAGTTCAACTTAAATTGGAATATAAAATTTCCAAAACTTATCATTTTTAACAAAAACTATTTTTCTTTCTAAAATAAAAATAGCCTAAGTTACTCCTTGTTACATCAGCTATCTTCCAGTTCCTGGATGGACGGCCGTCGCCTCCTTCTGCGAGGCAGTCATGTCCACAAAGGAGGCGGCGGAGCGGGAGCGGGAGTCAACCACCACACTCCCCTCCCGCCAACGCAGGCCACGCCGGCGGCGCCGGAGGGCCAGTAACGACCTCCGGCCACCGTAAAAAGCGGCCGCGGGCGGCCCCTCGGGGGAGGACCCGCCGCCCGCACTATTACCGCGAGGGTGAGGGCTGCGTGCTGTTCCGTGGCCCCCCTCAACTCCTAGAGTTGTTAGGAGAGCGCCGGGGGGACGAAACCCTGACCCCCTGGCGCCAACACTTTAGAAGGGGCCCGCCTCAAGACAAAGGGCGGGCCGGCGCCGGCCCGGGCCACGAGATCGGCAGGCCATATATCCGTGGGCCCGGGCGTAGGCGATAGAACAGCGGGGTTTTTTAGTGGGTAGTCGGAAAAATTCCGGAGTCCCACATATCCCTCGGTCCCCCCGGGCCGGGGGAACCCGTCAAGAGAGGTTTTTCCCCGAGACCAAAAAAAAAAAAAAAAGCTATCTTCCAGTGAAAGTCCCGTCAAAATCGGTGCAGTCATTTCAGAGATTAGCCGGAACAAACAGACAGATAAAAATTGTAAAAAATGTTGTTTTGGTATATGTACCGTGTATACGTCCGAATGCACTTAGTAAAAAGCGGTTATTTTAATATTATATACAGACCCTCCAATTTTATTTATTTGTATAGATGTAACTTTTAAATGATTTCATTGCATTACTTTAAATATCTATTCGAATTGCGACTTTATTACAATGAAATACAGTTGAGTTTTTGAAGTGAAAACTTCTTTATGCGTGTTGAGCACTTTTTGGGTGAACAATTTCTGATTTGTATAGAAGTGTTAATGACCAATTTAAACTTAAATCCTTGGTCATAAATATTTATTTAAAAACCGAAAATAATAATCTAATAGCTTGACGGTACAATTCACGAGTTACTTAGTTTTCACTTCTATCGGCAGTCCCCAAAGACTGCCCTGCATGTTTTTTTATTCTGATAATTTTACTAACAAATTTATTTCACTGATTTACGAACGGCAACAAGTATTTTACTTAATAAATATAGAAAAGATAATCCACAATAGAATTAGGTATCTTTCCTATATTTAAAAATATCGATACATATCGATCAAGTCGATATTGATATATCGGTTTAGTGAGCCGATATATCGGTATTTTATCAATATTTCTTCTTTTTTAAAAGCATATAGAAATCCATTGTAGTTTTAGATAAATTAAACGTTTAGCAGTTATGTTTAGGGATGCAATTTTTTTTAAATATCGATATTTTTAGGCATCGATATATCGATATTTATCGATTTTCCGATATATCGTTGCAATCCTGTACTCGGCATAGAGTTTTGGTAGAGTAATATACAGGGTGACTTTGACAAACCCGTCCAAATTTTTTTTACGCAATAAACATCATTTGAGGAACCCATTTTTGCAAAAAAAAATTGTATGTCAAATTTTCACCATAAAACATTTCATATAGGATAATTAATTCAATCGTACAGAATAAGCATATGGTGCAAACAGCGAATGTTAACCTGTTATTACCTGTCTCTGTCACACCCGCGTAAATGAGTAGTGTGTATTCGCTCGCCCGGTTCAATGCCGCCGTCCTCGGCCTTTTACTAGGTCAGATGGATAGGTGTCAATGCACTCTAGCGTCGTATTACGTAAATTGCGAGTTCTTTGAATGACTTTGTGATGCTGATTACTCAACATTTTTGTACTATGTAATACAAAACTAAAATACATGTTTCTCATAACTTTTACTAAAGATTCTTCTGTGTGAATTTGGACGGGTTTGTCAAAGTCACCCTGATATACTTGCTTTAATAATTTTAAATATCTGGACGGAAAACGCGGAAAGCATACGCTTAGGTGGACAATGGCTGATCTCTACAATATTGTAAGGGTATATTTTTTATTGCTGTGGAACAGTCGACAGACTGAGGACACAATAATAAACAGTTACTGTCGCCTATACAGGTGACATCGACAACACCGTTCAAATTCACACAGAAGAATCTTTAGTAAAAGTTATGAGAAACATGTATTTTAGTTTAGTATCACATAGTACAAAAATGTTGAGTAATCAGCATCACAAAGTTATCACAAGAACTCGCAATTTACATACTACGGCGCGCAAGTGTCAATGACCTGGTACATTGACGAGGCCGAGGACGGCGGTCATTGCATCTGTGCGAGCGAATACTACGCAATAGTAATATAATTTACGCGGCAGTGACAGACATGTAACAACGGTTAACGTACGTAATTTGCACCATATGACTAATTTGTACGATTGAACTAGTGACCATATTTTCCTTGGAATGAAATATTTTATGGTGAAAATTTGACAAGTGAAAATTTGATTTTTTTGCAAAAATGGGTTCCTTAAATGATGTTTAGTGCGTAAAAAAAATTTGGACGGTTTTGTCAAAGTCATTCTGTATAATAGATTGCGACGCTAGAGGCATCGCGAACACGCTGTTCTATGGCATGGGGTACAGAAACCTGAGTCTCAAATACCGGAAAACAAGGTTATTGAAATGAAAAACCCCTCCGCCCTTGCACGGAGGAAATAAAAAAGGTTTCATTTAAAAATGAAATTTAATATTAACATTGTTGAAGGCAATATTGCGGACAATACTGTCCATTCGATGCTTTGCAGTCGTTCTCACAGGTGGCACGGCAGCCGGGATCCATTATGGATATTCCGTTTTGACACACTGTAAACAATTGTTTTTACATAAAACAACATCCTATATCCATTCTGGGTCCCGGTCTCCCCCTAGGAGAAACAGAAAATCTCGTCACACTTGTCCAAGCCGGATTGGCGAGTTTCCGGTGTTCTCTCTATGCAGGTTTTCTGACGATATTTTCAATTTCGATGTTTACAATTATGCTATTTAAACACATTAGAGGGGAAAATTCATCCCCGATCTCCCACCGAGCTGAGGTAATATTACTAACAACTTACTTAACAAACACGGTACCTAAAATACAGTGTGTTTACTGTCGTCGTCGCAAACATCCCTAAGTGCCTACTAATAAGTGGACCGAGGCCTGTCTGATGAGATTTAGCAATTAAAATAATCAATAAACACTTAATTAATAACACTTGAATTTTATTTTTACTCTTTAATATAGGGAAGCTGTAGTCATTTCAATTGTTTTGCATGCTGTTTGTGGCATAACATGTCTACTTGTTGTTGCAAAATCTTCATGTGTAATTTAGAAAATGTGTGATTGTTGTACCTATTGTGAACTTGTAACACTGTTGTGTTACAAGCAAATAAATATATCTTATCTTCAAATCTGAATTTTCAAAAAAAATCGTTTGAAATTTTACTCCAGTAAAAATAATTAAAACTAAGTGTGACTGAATACTCACAGCTGGCTTTTATTAAAACAGAACAAAAGATAAAAACAAAAAGTACTCGTATTTTGTAAATAAACATGTCTGGATGCGAAGCACACCTGTGTGACTATAATTAAAAATTTAATTATTTTCTTTTATATGTATATTCCACGTTCGTTTTCGACGAGCCCCGCGAATAATTCGGTAGTGTGCTAATCGGCGTCAAAAGCGTTCATTTGCAATCATTACTTTAGTGCTCTCTAGTAGGTAAGCACGCGATCAAAATGGAGTAGGTACAATGTTAACATGTTATGTCTAAATGTGTGTCGTATATATTATGTCAAGGTTTAATATTAACATAACATTTATATAGACATGTTAACATGGGAACGTTTTGGCTTGTTAGGGTGTTTACCATGGTATTTACTACAGTAAAGTAGATAGGAGTGCAAATGGTGCAATTTTAAACGCTAACGGGGAAACATTAGGTACACTGTGCCTCGTATCAAGCTTGCCACATCTGTAATGCCGTCATAACACGGGCGCAAGTTCACTAAAAGTGCCCCGGCCGGCGCCCCTAACACCGTTGCGCCCGTATGCAACGCACACGTTGCATTATAGGTAAATCCGCCTCTGTTCGGTGTATTATATATATCAGAGGAAGTTAAAATAGCAGCAGTATTAGACTTTTTAGATGCGGCTTGGTGTCAATCATCAAAATATTAGCTGTGTGTTGACGTAATCGGACTTCGGGGTTTGAAGAGTCGCTGGCGGCGTCGTCAATGGCGGTCGTGTTCGCCGATGTGGATTACGAACAATGAAACATACATCAGTTTAAGCAACAAGGTCTTTTTTTATTAAAGACTTTATAAAACTAACAATGTTCATTATTATATATATATTAAATATAAAATATATTATTAAATCGACAAAATTCTGAGCAGATGTTGAAGACGCGGTGTCTCGAGCTAGAAGAACGAATTGCATCGTCTTTTCTATTGGAATTATGAATATAATTTCGAAACTATTCGGCTATGACTATATGGAGTAAAAATATTATGAAGCAACCAAAAAATATTTATGCTCAGTGTGAAATTTAAACAATAATAAAAATGTAATTAAAGTAACTTTAAAGAATATGTTGTGAAGGGTTGCTATTAAGACAAACTAAAAAAAATCATAATAATCGTAATGTTTATTTGTTAAAATGTAGGTAGTTACTTGATGTCAGTATACACAATTCTTCCCAGTGCATTTTTACACTTAGACGGACAAATATATATATATACAGGGTGACTTTGCCTCACCCGTCCAAATTCACACAGAAGAATCTTTAGTAAAAGTTATGAGAAACATGTATTTTAGTTTAGTATCACATAGTACAAAAATGTTGAGTAATCAGCATCACAAAGTTATCACAAGAACTCGCAATTTATACTTGACACCTACAGTCGACAAGTGTCAATGACCTCTCCATCGGTACAAAAATATAAAAAATACGAAATACAAAAATTTCAGTTAAAGGGCGCGTTTGTAATAAGTAAAAAATTACGTAAATCTTTAGTGATATGTACAGCTTCTTGTACCCAAATTAAGCAATATTATAATCCAAAAACAACATAAGATACTGTTATTTAACACATGGATAATGTTTAGTTTTCAACGGTTTAACACACTCTCTGATAAGTCATGGCAGCACGCCATCTCTTGGTAAGAAATGGGTAACAGGATAGCGTCTTAAGACGTATATGTAAGGGACGTAAGGCACATGAAGCGTTCTCGCATGACTTCGTATTACAAGTACTTACATCAAAGACTTAATAAGCCTAAGCACGGAAGGACCAAAAAAAAGATTCTTTATAGATTACTAGCCGTTCCCGCCTGCTTCGCTTGTCGAATAACAGAAAAAAAAATTCATGAGCTCATACTTTTTTTTTCGAAAACTATTTTTATTCTAAAATAAAAGTAGCCAAAGTGACTCTTTGTTACATCAGCTATCTGGCAGCGAAAGTGCCGTCAAAATCGGTCCAGCCATTTCAGAGATTAGCCGAAACCACAAAGTAGATAATATCCGAAACAAACAGACAGACAGACAAAAACTTTAAAAAATTTAGTTTTGGTATATGTACGGTACGTATACATCCAAAAGCACTTAGTAAAAAGTGGTTATTTTAATACTACAAATAGACACTCCAATTTTATTTATTTGTATAGATAATATAACGTAACAATTTACACAGCGCCATTTGCTCCCTTTTATTATTAAAGCACTTGTATTATGCTTACTAGACAACTGATAGGTATACTTTTCTTTTATAAATATACACAAACATATATGATTGCTGAAGTTTTCACTTCGAAAAATATTTGTCAAAACATTTTTTTTATTATGTTTCTCTTGGACAATATAAAACTGTCAACTACCGAATTATTCGCTTGGGTGGTCGTTATCATTTTAATATTAATTGCTTTTGTTACACTTTATCTATACAAATAAATAAAATTGGAGTGTCTGTTTGTAATATTAAAATAACCGTTTTTTACTAAGTGCATTCGGATGTATACACGGTACATATACCAAAACAAAAATTTTTACAATTTTTGTCTGTCTGTCTGTTTGTTCCGGCTAATCTCTGAAATGGCTGTACTGATTTTGACGGTACTTTCAATGGTAGATAGCTGATGTAACAAGGAGTAACTTAGGCTATTTTTATTATGGAAAAATAGTTTTTTTTAATGATAAGTTTCGAAAATTTTATATTCCAATTTAAGTTGACCTCAGATTTATGTCAACAATCATATGAAATAGGATTCAGCTTAGGCTGGATATTGTAAGTTTTATTTCTAATTAATATATTATTAAGAGAGTTTAGCGCTGGACTTTGTAGGTTCGAACGCACGTATTCCGGAGGCGCATGGCGTAACAGTTGCATTCGATAACACTGACTGTTTGCATATTTCATTTATTTTAGGGTTTCTATGGCTTGTAATCCAAAACAAACCATAAGATTTATCCAAAAAATGCTGCCCAAAGTCAATATTCCACGCGGACGGAGTCGTGGGCACAGCTAGTAGTACCTATCTATATACGTTCTAATCGTATTTATGAAATAATACTACGCTATTAGTTGAAGTTTTTAATACTGTATTCGTTAGTTATATAAAAGAGCTATAGTCATAAAACAGCTCACTTTTATAACCCAACAAGTCTTTTAATAAGATCGAAAGGTAAAACGCAGACAAGATCTTGTATTTAAACAAAATAAATGGTAATTGCTATACAAAATTTGGTAATAAATCTTTAAAACTTCTTGGTCCTAAAATATATTAAATTAAGAAAAATGTTGACATCATTTTTATGCAGTATAACGTTTGTGGAATCTGAAAATCTCCTAAGACCTATATAAGCTGGCTCATCACAAGCTAAAAATTGAAAAATTAAAAATTTGTAATTTTTCAATAGTTATATAAAATCATAATTAACAAATTAATAAACTTTTATGAAAATTTATCACAGGATCTTATGAAGTTATATATCAAAAGGGCTCCACGAAGTTTAAAATTTATAGGCCAATTATTTGTACCTTTCATCCCTGTTGATTTATATACATATATATTGGCAACACTAATTGAAATCTCTCTCTTCCAATCAAGATGGCGAAAGGATAGTTGCGTTTTACTTGTGTGATAATGTTAAGAATAAAAGTATAAAACCATGAACGGGCCTAATTATTTTAACATGGTAGCAGAACAGTGGTTTAATGGTAGCAGAACAATGGTTTAAAGAATAAATGTGATAGAAAAAAGAAGAAAAAAAATGGCGTCAAAAAATAGTGATAATATAAATATTCCAATTTTCAATGGCACAGATTACAGTAATTGGAAAATACGGATAATTAAGTTTCTACAGTTCAAAAAGTGCAAGGATGTAGTAATGAGAGCGAAAATTGAAACCGACAAAGATGAATGGGATGATAGAGATATACAAGCAACAAACTATATTTACAGTGCTATAACAAACAAGCAGTTGGAATATATAAGTGAATTAAATACAGCATACGAAATAATACAGAAATTTGATGAGATGTACCTAAAGAAATCAACGGCGTTGCAAATAGTATGTCGACATAAACTCGAAAGTGTCAAATTGAAAAATTATTCTGAAGTGTCTTTATTTTTCGATGACTTTGAAAAAGCTGTAAATGAGTTGAAACAAGCCGGTGCAACGGTATCAGAAACAGAAAAACTAAACTACATGTTGAAAGCACTACCAGTGAGTTACAACTACATAGGTGATTTAATAGATGTCTTACCAGAGGGTGAAAGAACAGTGGACTATTTAAAAAGCAAAATAAAATTGAAAAGTACAGGAAATGTGGGTGAAATGTCAGAAGACACATCAAATGTTTTTAAAGCAGATACTAACCGATCATATAATTGTTTTGGTTGTGGTAAACCTGGTCACCTAAGAAGAGATTGTAAGGCAGAAAATGTAAACCGTGGTCGAGGACATGGTCTTTCAAATTATAGAGGAAATAGTATACAAAATTATAGAGGAAATAGTTTACCAAGTTATAGAGGACATAGTTTGCCAAGACGAGGACATGGTTCATACAATAACAGAGGACAAGGTTCAAGAAATTACTACCATAATAATCAAGGGAGTCAAGGTAACAGTTATCATATTACTATTGCAAACAATACATACACAACGCAAGAGAATGATAAGCCAAAGGGTCAAATAAATTGGTTACTAGATAGTGGATGTACTGACCACATTATTAACACTGATAAATACTTCAATACTTATGAGATATTGGACAAACCTATTAAAGTCAAAATTGCTGACGGAACAATATTAGAAGCTACAAAAATTGGTAATATAAAAGCTTATTTCTTAGTTTATGGACAAAAATCTGAAGTCACATTAAAAAATGTTTTCTTTGTAAAAGAAATGAAAGCAAATTTATTAAGTTATTCAAAAATTACTGATAATTGTTCAATTGTCTCAAAAGGGAAATTTGCAAAAATTTACAATGAATATAGAAAGATTATAGCAATTGCAATTAAGGATGAAAGACTGTATAAGATGAAAAGTTACATGTGTGAAGAAATATTGGAAGCAAATATTAGTAAAACAAATATGACTGTAAAGGAAAAACTACATCGTACTCTGGGCCATATTAACTTTAAAAAATTGGATTTAATGTGTAAAAATGAATCATTAGAAGGATTACCTAAAGAGATTGAATATGAATATTTAAAGTGTGCAATATGTATTGAAAATAAAATGCATAATTTACCATTTGCTAATAATCGAAGAAAAGCAAAAGAGATATTAGAGATTGTTCATACAGATTTAAATGGGCCACATCAGACTACAGGATATAATGGAGAAAAATTTTTTTTGAGTTTTATTGATGACTACAGCAAATTAGTCAAAGTTTATTGTATCAGATCAAAGGATGAGGTATATGATTACTTGGTGCAGTATGTTAATGAAGTACAGAACTTGACAGGGAAAATGATAAAGGAACTGCGATGTGACAATGGGAAGGAATATATGAATGCAAGAGTTTTTCAGTTTGCAAAAGAGAAAGGAATAGTGATAAAACCCTGTCCAGCATATGTTCATCAATTAAATGGAACAGCAGAGAGATATAATCGTACGTTGATGGATATGGGTAAATGTCTTTTATCAGAAGCAAAGGTAGAAAGAAGATTTTGGCCTGAGGCAACTAAAACAGCTGCATATCTTAAAAACAGAACCTTAACTAATACTATTGAGAGGAAAACCCCGTATGAAATATTTTTTAAAAGGAAGCCATCTATGCAAAATCTAAAATTATATGGAAGTAGAGTTTTTGTAAGAATTCCTGAAGAACGAAGAAGGTCTAAATGGGATAAGAAAGCAGAAGCTGGAATTTTGCTTGGTTATACTAATATTGGATACAGAGTGTTAATTAACAACAGAGTTATTATTGCTAGAAATTGTGATATAATTGAGGAAGATGTTAAATTATGTGGTTTTAAAGATGAGGAAGAAAATAGTGAATATAAAATAAAAGAAAAGGAAAAGGAAGATAAAAGGATCCAAGAGGAAAGAAATATGTTAAAATACTCAGAAAATGATAAAGAGAATGTAGGAGAAAGTGAAGATGAGAATCTAAATAGAAGATTAAGAAAACAAATCAAACCTCCACTTCGTTTTGATGAAGAATTTGGTTATTATTGCATATACTGTAACTACTGTGATGCGTCAGCTCCAATTGATTTTCAGGAGGCGATTACATGTGATGACGCAATGAAATGGAAAGGAGCAATGAATATTGAGATGGAAAGTTTAATAAAAAATAATACCTGGACTCTAGTTGACAGACCCTCCAAGAAAAAAAAAGGTAATTGATGTGAAATGGGTGTATAAAAGGAAGAGTGAAAATGAATACAAAGCAAGGTTAGTAGTAAGAGGTTTTCAGCAAACTAATTGTATTGATGATACTTACTCACCTGTTGCTAAAATGCCTACACTTAAGCTACTATTATCTTATTGTTGTCAAAATAATTTAGCTATTCATCAAATGGATGTTGAAACAGCATTTCTAAATGGTAGAGTATTATCTGAAGTTTATGTAAAGCAACCAATCGGTTATGAAAATGGAACTGATAAAGTTTATAAATTAAATAAATCATTGTATGGTCTAAAAGAAAGCCCCAGGGCATGGTATGAATGTTTTAATGATTTTTTGATTAATTTTGGTTTTCGCAGGAGTAAATATGACTATTGTTTATATGTTAGAAAAGAGAACAGCTTAATTGTTTATATTCTTTTATTTGTGGATGATTTATTAATTTGTTGTGAAAATGTAGAAGTTATTGGTGATATAAAAACTAAATTGTCTGAAAGGTTTAAAATGAAAGATATTGGTAAAGTAAAAAATTATATTGGTATTGAGATTGAATATATGTATAATCAAAACAATGTCTTAACTTTGAGTCAGAAATCTTATATTGAGTCTTTAGCTAAAATGTATAATATTAAGAATGCAAAAATGTATAAGACTCCTATGGAAATAAATTTAAAATTGGAACAATCTGATATTAATGAGGATGTAAAATATAGAAATTTGATTGGTGCTCTTTTGTATATTAGTTCAGGTACTAGACCTGATATATCTTACAGTGTAAATTACTTAAGTAGATTTCAAAACTGTTATAATGAGACACATTTTAAGTATGCATTGAGAGTTTTAAAGTATTTGTATTTGACAAAAGATCTTAAATTAACATATTGTAATAATAGTAACGCTGATATTCTAGATTGTTTTGTGGATGCTGATTGTGCAGGAGATATTTTAGATAGGAAATCTACTACAGGATTTGTCATTAGATTGTTTGGAAATATTATTTACTGGAAATCAAAGAAACAAAGTAGTGTAACAAAGTCCTCAACATTTGCTGAATATGTAGCTTTATCAGAAGCAGTAACAGAGTCAAATTTTCTTATGTGTCTAATGGATGATGTATTCAATAAAGTTTGTAAACCAGTTAAAATTTATGAAGATAATTCAGGAGCCGTAGCTATTTCTAAATATGGAAACTTTACTAAGAATTCTAAGCATATTGAAGTTCACTATCATTTTATACATGAAAATGTTAAGCTAGGAAATATTGAAGTTGTAAAAATAGAGTCAGAAAATAATATTGCAGATATATTTACAAAAGCTTTGGGAAATGTTAAATTCATAAAATTTAGAGAAATGTTAAATTTGAAATAAAATAATGATTGTTGTAACAGTGTTTTACAATATAAATGTAAGGAGGCGTGTTGATTTATATACATATATATTGGCAACACTAATTGAAATCTCTCTCTTCCAATCAAGATGGCGAAAGGATAGTTGCGTTTTACTTGTGTGATAATGTTAAGAATAAAAGTATAAAACCATGAACGGGCCTAATTATTTTAACAATCCCATTGTTTATGCCAACGGAGATTGGGAAAAAATTTGTTAATTAACAAATAACTTTTTGAAAAATGGTGATTAAACTTTTTTTCTTCAGGGCTCGATTATTTCAAATGAAGATATTAAGAAGATCTTAAGAAGATACTAGAATTTTTAAAAAAATTTAAAATCACATTTTATGTTATAAAAAAATTATTTTTATTGCTGAACTCTCTTTAGCGGCGGCGCTATTTTTTTCAACGTCAAATTAAAATTATAAATTTCCTTCTCTTTAACGAGCTTTTTTTCAAAATTGCTTAAATATTAATATTTTTCGAGTTATTAACAAAAAACGAAATATAATATTTTTTATCTTATTTTGTTAATAACAATTGCAATTTTTTACCTGCACCAAAATCCTTCAAAAACATTTTTCTAGAGGTGACTCCGAATCGAATGAACCATCGCTCATATTTTTAGAACCTTTTATCTCTAATTTTCACATTTTTGAACTTGTTGACTAGACTACTTGTTACATCAGCTATCTGCCAGTGAAAGTCCCGTCAAAATCGGTCCAGCAATTTCAGAGATTATCCGAAATAAACAGACAGACAAAAATTGTAAAAAAAAATTGTTTTCGTATATGGTATACCTATACGGTATAGATGTATACACGGTACATACCGTGTATACATCCAAATGCACTTAGTAAAAAGCGGTTATTTTAATATTACAAACAATTTATTTGTATAGATACATCGCATTTTATAAAATTAATAATTTGAATATTTCTATCTCTGTCTTCCATTAGTATTAGACGGATGTTTTATTTCCTTCTTGCTTTTAATTAATCCCCTTTTCATTTTGACCTCTTCGGGAATGGGCATTTGACCTCCAAAGTCCACTCCGGGGCCGGGCTTGAGTTTTTTGCGGAACATTGGTATATTGTGCAATGTTAGGGAAGGCATGAAGCGGACTGCGTTGTTGTGGAAATGCAGATCTCTGGTGAACGCGAGTTAATTTAAAAAAAGTACTGATAGAAGAGAGAAAAGCGTAAATAAGAGGCCATATGACACAAGTTATAACAAGTTGTACGATGTAGTTCGATACAAAACATTTGTACGATGCCGGTCACGGACCGAGATTGCACCGTACGGGAATAAGAAGGATTGCTCGAGAGCAGTGGACTGTATGATAGAGGAATGGGATAGGAGCGGTGGCCAGAGAGACGCGATGTCTTGCAACGGCCAAAGAAATTCGCACTGACCTTGATTCCACCCCTTCCCGGTTCGGTTCAGGTCGCTGAGGAACTGTTGCACGGCACCAGCTATAGCACAACACTGAACACACAGATAGTATTGGCACGGCCAATTAAAGTTTAGAGTAACCAGGGAGGTCGAACGTCGACCGTCCCGTCCAGTTATTTCGTTAGTGCCTATATATATAAATATCGCACACGGTGCAAAGGCGTCATCCTTTGTCAAACGTTGACACAAGAAGTTGTAACAAGGATATCGCGTTGGCAACAGGTTTAGCATATGCCAAGCGAGTGTGTGGCACTGGCTTTCTACTGGCTCCAAAAAAGCTCGATACACATCAACAACAACGAATGGGTAGTATGATATACATGGCGACTCATTCGAGTTTTATTTATTAATTTAAATGAAACGATTAGTCCTTAATACCATTAATCCAGCGGCGGAGAAAAAATACTAACCTCTGCGTCCGGGGTCGGCCTGTCGTAAAAGGCAACAAAACCATGCCCGTTTGGATGCCGACCACCTTTGGTCTCAAATATACCGCCTTAATAACCTTGTGTTGTGTTTTGGCATTAGTGACACAAGTTCCTGTACCCTTATGGGACAGCAGTGTGTTCACGATGCCACTGGCGTTGCAAACATCCATAGGCGACGGTTACTGCTAAATTCTAAGCCGTCAGCCTGTCTGCTATCCGACAGCAATAAAAAACCACCATAAACTTAGAATTTAGTCCTCTGCACCAATACCCACAGCATAGGACTGTCGAGCTCGTTGCTGCTCCCGTGCACCCCGGCCAGCAAAGAGGCTTCCTTACACCCGACGGCGTCAAAGCGAACATGCTGTAGGCACTGCAGAAGCGCGGCAGCCGCAGCGACACCCTGAACGCATTGTTATATTGGATTCCATAACAGCAATGCGGGTTCTTCATTAGGAGACGTACGTCGCCGGCATACCCACTAAAACCTGGTATTCTTTTTTTTATTGCTGTGGGACAGCAGACAGGCTGACGGTTCGCTTAGGATTTAGCAGTTACCGTCGCCTATGGGTGTTTGCAACGTCAGTGGCATCGCGAACACGCTGCTGACCCATAAGGGTACAGGAACTTGGGTCACTAATGCTGGAACACAAGATTATTATGGCGGCATACTTATGACCAAAGGTGGTCGCCGTTCAGACGGGCTTGGGGCCCTATCACGTAGCTGGGATGGGTTGTTTTGCCGCCTTTTACGACAGGCCGACCCCGGCCGCAGAGGTTAGTATTCTTTCTCCGCCCCTGCACGGATAAGTATGATGTAATGCCGGGGCCGCGGGACGTGATGTCAGTCCGATCACAATCCCGACTGGCGCTGGCCCGCTTTCGTAGACCTCTCTAAAGTCGGGGTAAACGACCACCCGTATCATCTTTCTCACTCATGTTGGGGCTACATTAGCGGGCAACGGCCAATATTCATGTTACACGCGATGAGTGTGGCCGAGTAGATCGTTGCAACATGTAGTACCTATTCGGGCGAAGACGATGTATTATCGGGCACTGTCGGTAAACCGGCGCGTATCAAAAGGGATTTGTCGCGACAATATTCGCTTGGGTGGCTACATCTACATCACTTCAGTGTCCAGACATTGATGCGGGACGAACGTGCTTGTTTTCTTGTACACCATGGAGTGCAGTAACGAAAAAGTGTTGGAGTTCATTCAATTGTATGAAATGGAGAGTATTATATGGAATACACAGCACACCACAACACAACCCGGCACGATGTATCGCGTCAACGCGACACGAATCTTAGCCCGCCTTAATATAGCCAAGAACATTGCGTATGGCGAATCTTCGCCCGCTAATGTAGCTCCAGCTTATGTATTAATTTATGTGTGTGCGAATCTTTCCCAAGGACCGTGCTCACGATCGGTCTACTACGGGAATCGGAAATCGGTTGACGCGTGGCCTACGTGACCGGGTAGCAAGCCTAGTTTTATTATTACTTCAGGCCTAGACGAAGAACTCTCAACAAATAAAGGATCAAAACCTGTGATCTGGAAATTGAAATGGCGCGAAAACACGTTGCTCGATGTTGTGTTTATAAGCATCCCAGTGGCATTTCAGATACTCGTTACTCTCCAAAGAATAATGCTTCTTAAAGACATGCTCGTAAAGTCCTTTTTCGAATGTCGGTAGAGTTCTGTATTGGCGACCGATTTCCTTTGCGATATCTGCGTAAATCAAGTCATATGAATTAAGAAGATAATGTTGAAAAAAGAAAAAGAAAGAATACGTATACCCTTATAAGAAAACTACACAAACGGAGAAGTATGAAATATTTGGAAGTTTATTTGGAAAATGAGTGGAGTTTTTGCTGCTTTACGTATTCATTATATACAGGGTGCCTTTGACAACACCGTCCAAATTCACACAGAAGAATCTTTAGTAAAAGTTATGAGAAACATGTATTTTAGTTTAGTATCACATAGTACAAAAATGTTGAGTAATCAGCATCACAAAGTTATCCCAAGAACTCGCAATTTACATACTACGGCGCGCAAGTGTCAATGACCTCTCCATCGGTACCACAAAAGACTGAAGAATTTCGTACAATCACCTAGTACGAGACCGAGAACGGCGGTCATTGCATCTGTGCTACATATGTATAATCTTTACTAATATTATAAACGCGAAAGTTTGTATGAATGCTTGTTACTCTTTCATGCAAACACTATTAAATGGATTTTAATGAAACTTTACAATAATATAGCTTATACATCAGAATAACACATAGGCTATAATTTGTAAATATATTGTGTGATTTGTCCAAATTATAACGATAAGTGTCAAGTAAGTAGGAAAAAACCAACATGCTACTGTTCACAATACTGAATCCGGGTCACTTGTGAACGTAACACAAGGGTTATATATGGTGGCATAATATCAGTAAACTAGAGAACCTGGTATATACTTTAATTGCTGTGGAAGTCTGCGACGCTAGGCGCATTGCTAACACCCCGCTGTCCGCATCATGGAACTGGAACCTGTATGTATCATTTATGGCGGCAGTGGCGTAGCGTAGTGAGGCGGCAGGAGCAGCCCGCCCCGGGCGGCACTTTTTAGAGGGCGGCAAAATTTCACAATAAATAGTAATATATTATAAATATTTTTACCATATTTTTTCCGCACCTACGATTGGGACCGATTGAAATGAGCGGCAATTTATTTGTGCCGAAAAGTTCTTTAAAATTATTGTGACGCGTTGTTTTTTCGTCTTTTACGACAGGCCCAACCCATCAGGGGTTACTGGTGACCTAGCACGGAGTAATTATTTTAATTTCTAACAGATTCACTCTTGTCACTAGTATGACAACTTGTCCGTATTCAACATACCTTCATTTCCGCTGTATTCCGGTTTAGTTCTCTTTAGGTGTTTACATTCTGAGTAAATATCGATTTTCTTGTCGCTTGGGGCCATTACGTGTATTTTAAAAAATACGTTGAGTAAATAGATTCGAAATATTTATACAAATGCCAGTTCAGTTTTTGAAGGTGTGGCTTCGCAACGCCTTTGGTATTGATTTTGCCAATGTCCGAGTAGAATTTAAAAGTAACATAATGATGAAAAAAATAGGGAGGGAGTCAAACGCGGTGATCGGTTCGGAAGGAAAATATCTGTAATCCTGAGGACAGTACAAATAAATACACTGACGGACTCATAAACTGCATCAAAGTAATAGACGACTTTGAAATAAATATTTTAACCAATTATGCAAACTTTCTATACAGATTTAAATTGAAACCTCTAGATTGGTTCGTGAACTTTAAAACAGCGTAGGGTCATATCCTTAAGTTTGTGTACTGGAAAGGACCTGAAGACTTTTTTGAATAAAAAACAGAAATTTATGGAAAATTGGTTTAATTAAAAAATTGGTTTTAACAATAGACACAAACTTAAGCAAGGGTTTATTTGTGTTTTAATGATTACCTCCACGTGCCCTTATTACGGATTCTAATCGGTTCCGCATAGATTTTATTAGGGTTATTAAAAGATCTTGCGGAATATTGTCCCATTGTTCTGAAAGTGGGGTTTCTCGCATATACAGCTCTTTTTAAATTGTCCCAAACATGCTCAATGGGATTAAGATCCGAGCTGCGTGCTGGCCAATTCATTGTACGTATCCCAACCTCTTCGCAATATTGTCGAACTTGTGCAGTAGCGTGCGGCCGGGCATTATCCTGCATTATAGTAAAATTTTCGCCTATGAATCCCATGTAAGGCACCACGTGAAAAAATAATGCTTAATCAACATACGAAATTAACTTTTTTCCATTTTTATTAAATATCACGAGGTTGTCTGCTTTTAATGCCTGTCAAACACAAACTAAACGATGCAGCTTACTCAAAATTTGATAGTAGTCTTACAAAAAGATGGTGGTTGACGGCAGCAGTGTTGCATTTGAAGTTACTGCGCGGGAAATTGAAAAAGTCATGGAGTTATCAAACAGCCCTCGTACGCAGGAAGAGTAAAATGTCCCTTAGGAATAAGGTGACACTTTACAAAACCTGCGTCCATCCCATCATTACTTACGCGAGTGTAGCATTCGCCCATGCCGGCAAAGCTACATCAATTCGATATAGAGACTACAAAACAAGTTATTGCGCATAGCAGTCCAAGCGTCACCTTATATGCGTAACGCGGATCTACACCGCAGCCTAGGACTCCTTCCCGTGAAGGAGTAAAACTATTGAAGGCCAGGCACCCCTGCATCTCATCTTGGGCGAGAGACCCCTTTTCCAAAATGAATAATTTAAGAACTTTTACACTCTAATCGACTTGTTGAGTTACAGCTAAATTATAATATTTCCAAAATTCTATCTCCAATTTCTTTACTATTGACACTAAATACTTATATTAATTACTAATATTACCAATTTAAGAACTTTTGTACGCTTATCGACTTGTTGAGTTTATTTAAGAGTACACAATGATACTTCCTAAAAAAATATCAATCATTCTTATAAGTTTGGTTCACGTAACACAACTTCGAGGGTGTCGCAGAGCAATGATCATTGATCACAGCATTGAGCCTGCGACCACCCCCAAAAAGGCTGTAGTGGCAACCAGGGTGTATAGTAGATATGCCGACGCGACCACCCTATGTTTAACTAGCCAGAGGCGTGATCTCAGGGAGAAGGTGGATAACCCCATTTACACGCATCTCTGGTTTCACTTAGGCCTGCGTGCTCCGGCGGCTCCACGCCACCGAGGGGTAGGCGCCACAATTTATGCTGAGGTAAAGAGCCTTTACGTCTCAACCTCCCCTGCACAAGGGGTAGAGGCCACAAAACTGTGCCACTCAACAAGTCATGCATATATATATAAATTCTTCAGAGAAAATAATTTAATTATTATTTTCCAGAACAAACAACATCGACTCCGGATGGAAAAGGCATTCCGACCCAGTGGGAGCGGGGTCGTTCAGCCGTGGCAGCGTGCTCCCGACTCGACCGCTGCATGGGGACCAAGCGAAAACCAGCCACGAATGGCAAGAATACTTAAATGGGGGCTATAGGCTCCACCGGTTAAGCTGATCCTATACTAATCTACTACCGTTTCGGAGTGCCTGTAGCTGGGGGAGAAGAAACGGCGAATGAAACTCCCCCGCAACACATCTATTCTACGTGTTGTATGTAATGTGTGGGTTGTGTGCGTCTACAGGTTAGGGGGGGGGGGGCGGAAGGCATCCCTAAACCTATTACGTCGGGCTGGTCCATGCCGGACTGGGGAGGATTGCGTTCGCGAGAACATTCGCTTCAACGTTCTTGTGATGGGGTCGGGTCTGTCCGTGAGCACGTTTTGCGGGCGACGACGCGCGTGACTGGCTCGGCGGTTGGGCGTATAATTGACCGTCTCCACCACTAAAGGGTTGGGGTGGTGGGGAGCGACCGAAGAAGGATCGCGAGTGGGAGACCATGTACTCATTCAAGGGAAGGGCTCCAGGTCGCGGTGAAAATACGCGTTGCGCATGTAAAGCGGCGCTTGGACTGCCATGCGCAAGAACTTGTTCCACAGTCTCTGCATCGAACGGATGTAAAATTAGCCGGCATGAGAGAAGACTACACTCGAGTAAGTCATGATTGGGCGGATGCAGGTCTTGTAAAGTGTCACCTTACTCCTAAGGGACATCTTACTCTTCCCGTATATCATAGGGTAGAGGCGACCGAGCACGAAGTGTGCTCTGTTCCTCACCGTTCTGATGTATTTGCTGAAGTACAGGCCTTTGTCTAGGGTGACACCTAGATATTTGACCGTATCGACCCAAGGGATGACGCGGTCAAACAGCTTTATGGGATAGACAGAGTACCAGCTCTGGTGAATCAGCCGTCTCTTGTCCCGATGGGATTTGTCGCAAGTGAACATGATCACTGCGCGTTTATCCGGATTCAACTCGAACGGCCATTTGCGGAACCAATTGCCCAGCGTCTCAACCGCCGCGTTGAGGACTGCAGATCCGATAGTTGTTGATATCGGACGTGAAGAGGGCGGTATCATCAGCTTATAAGGCGAGATATACCTGTGGGGTGCGGGGCATATCATTGGTGTACAGCGAGAAGAGTAGGGGGACAGAGCCGAGCCTTGGGGGACTCTGGCCCTGGTGGGGCGTGGGGACGAGCGCGTGCTCAAAACCGATTGCTTTTAATTGAAAGGCCCAATATTCAAGCTTGGAGGGCTTAATATTTACGTCGCATGAGACAAAATAACTTACTTGGCGCTGACAAAAAACAAGTGATTTATATCGACGAGACGTGGATACACGCCCATTACACAGTCAAAAAGTGTTGGCAGACCGACACGGATGTTGAAGTGAAAAAAAATGATAGCCCTGATCGCCGCTGGATATAGTTCATGGTGGGAGTGAGTTAGGATTTGTCAATAACGCTCTTTTAATGTTTAAAGCGGATACAAAAACAGGCGATTATCATGTTCAGATAAATACTCAAAATTTCACGAAATGGTTACAAGAAAAGCTTATACCTAATATACCAACGAACAGTGTTGTTGTAATGGACAAGGCCTCTTACCATAGTAAAGAAGAAGAAAGAACTCCCTGAGCCATGAGCTCAAAAAACAAGTGATGGTTGAGTGGCTCCAAGCACACAACATTGAGTTCTCGGAATATTTCACAAAACTGGAATTATATTTAATAATAAAACATCACCAAACGCCGAAGATATACATTATTGATAAATTATTGGCTGATCATAAAACAAAGAGTTTCAGACAAGAATGTTGAACAATTGGAGAGTAAGATCGAATCTTTAGAGGCTTTGCAATCAATCACTCCTAAAGATTGGAAAAAGGAGGTAGATCATGTGAAGAGACTGGAAGAAGAATACTAGCCAAAAGATAGATTGGTCGACGAGTTATTTATTATTAACACGGGACATGATACTGATTCTGACGAGACATCAAACTCGGATACCAATTCTGTATTCAAACATTTAGTTTTAATTAAAAAAAACATCAAATTTCCTTTATAAACTTTTATTAATAAATGAGAATATTACGTTTTGTTAACTGTACTTTTTTTGCTGATGACGTCACAAGGGCGTTAATTTGACAAAGTTCCAGAGCATTACCAATTTGCATGGTTTATATGTATTTGACGACTGAAACGTTACGAGTATCTGTTTGTAATTTATAAATAACAGCTTTATACTAATTGCATATGGATGTATACACGGTACATATAGCAAAACAACATTTTTTACAATTTTTGTCTGTCTGTTAGTTCCAGCTAATCTCTGAAATGGCTGGAACGATTTTGACGGGACTTTTACTAGCAGATAGCTGATGTAACAAGGAGTAACTTAGGCTACTTTCATATCAGAAAAAAGTTGTAGTAAAAATTATCAGTTTCGGAAATTTTGTAAACCAATTTAAGTTGACCTCAGATTTATATCATCAATCATGTGAATACGAAACTCACATGAGCGGCCCCCGTGGCTGCTCATGTATGCTAATGATATCGCGCTGGCAGATTCGGACAGGGGTAGGTTGGTGCGACGCGTGAAGGCATGGAAGGATCCGCTTGAGAACGGTGGTCTAAAGCTCAATGTGGCGAAGACTTACTTGGCCTGTAACTCCACAGATCCCACACCTGTACGCATAGGCGGTGACACGGTCGAGCGCACGGACCATGTGAAATACCTGGGATCTGTGTTTCACGCGTCTGGTGACATCGATTGCGACGTCAAGGCACGCATTGCTGCCGCGTGGACTAAATGGCGTGAGGTAACTGGTGTCATTTGTGACCCCAAGATGCCGGTAAAGTTGAAGGGACAGGTCTATAGACCATCATTAGGCCTGTCCTTTTATACGGCTGTGAAGCGTGGCCGGTGTTAGAGCGACACAAGCAAGAGCTGCGTGTCACGGAGATGAATATGCGGCGGTGGATGTGTGGAGTGACGCGGAAGGACCGCGTTAGGAAAGGATGATGATCATAGCACCAAGGTTCTTAAGGCTAGCTATTTGTAAATCCAGATCAGGATCTGCTCCGGGATCAACCATCTAACGCCTGTGTTCATCCGGTTCGTAAATGATTCCAGCTACTTCTGGGTCATCGTCCAAATCATCATTATTATCACGACATAATTGTCTACAAATCCTCTATATCCAAATCCGATTCAAATTCTTTTCCATAATAATATATTTATTTTCTTCGTAAGTATTTATACATTTCATCATTTCAGCTGGAAGACGCCCACTGCTGGACAAAGGCCTCCCCTAAAGATCTCCACGATGATCGGTCCTGCGCTGCCCTCATCCAACCTATTCCGTCGATCTTGACCAGATCATCGGTCCATCTTGTGGTGGGCCTACCAACATTGCGTCTTCCGGTACGCGGTCGCCATTCGAGGACTTTTCTGCCCCAACGGCCATCAGTCCTTCGAGCTATGTGCCCAGCCCACTGCCACTTCAGTTTTGCAATCATCCCGGCTATGTCGGTGACTTTGGTTCTCCTGCGAATCTCCTCATTTCTGATTCGATCTCGCAGGGAAACTCCGAGCATAGCCCTCTCCATTGCCCTCTGATCTGGATCGTTTGACCCAAGTAGACGTATTCCTCAACAATTTCGAGAGTACAGTTCCCAACTGTAACGGGGGTAGGTGCGACATGGACATTAGACATGATCTTCGTCTTGTCCATGTTCATTTTGAGACCTACATTTACTATCGAGTAAAATATCTTCTTGCTCATTCTCGAATGGTATATGAGGTGTAACCATTTCTCGTTTGTATTCATTAAAATTTTCTGTCATGTCGTAATTTCTGTATCTTAATATTTTTGGATCCTTTCTTTGAACATATTGACTAGTTTTGATTTGTTTGTAGTATTTAGATACAAATTGAGCTAAAGAAACGTCATTAAGATATTCGGGCCTTTTTTCATACTTTTCAAAAATATTTTCCTTCCATAAATCTGTGGATAATGAATCCACATTTTTATGGAAGGAAAATATTTTTGAAAAGTATGAAAAAAGGCCCGATTGGATAATGAATCCAATTTCTCCAATTCTTCTTACATACATAGTATTTTTCAAATGGTGAATTTCTCTTTAACATTAAAATTGTCATCAAAACGTTTACAAGTTTATTAAATTCTATCCGTGCAGGGGCGGAGAAAGAATACTAACCTCTGTGGCCGGGGTCGGCCTGTCGTAAAAGGCGACAAAACAACCCGTGGTAGGGCCTCAAGCCCGTCTGGATGGCGACCACCTTTGGTCTTAAGTATGCCGCCATAATAACCTTGTGTTGTGTTCCGGCATTAGTGACCCAAGTTCCTGTACCCTTAAGGGACAGCAGCGTGTTCGCGATGCCACTGGCGTTGCAAACACCTATAGGCGACGGTAACTGCTAAATTCTAAGCGGGCTGTCAGCCTGTCCTACGCAATAAAAAAAAATAGCACAAGTGACCGGATCTTCATTAACAAGATCACTTCTTTCCATCGGCTGTAATTGTTCAATAGCTTCAGTGGAAATTGCATCACAATTATTTTTCAATTTATATAAAATTTTCAATAAAGGAATCCACTTTATTTCGTTAGCACTGAGTGTCATAAATGCTGTAGGTTTTCCTAATTGTCTTATCATAGCAAAAAGGTCTCTTTTTTGACCTGACCAGTACCAAGTAGAGTTCGGTATACTTTTTAGAAAAGCAAGATTCGATTCTACACAAGTGTTCATATAATCCGTCTCCATAATTTGTTCTTTAGTAACACTATCGGAGCTGCTAGTATGTTTTAATGCAACTGTAAGGCTATCTCTAACTCGCAGTCTCATAATTTTCATAGCTAAATACAATATGTGATTGGGTGTTGCTCCTCGTCGGTCGGCTCTTCTCAATTCACTGGTAACTTGCATGAATGGTGTGACTGTAATCTCGTACTTTCTGAATTGTCCAAGATAAATTGCGGGAAAAGATAATTCTTCAGCATGTTCGTCAAATAACAAGCTAATGGGACTGTTACCTTCACCTCGTGCAATGCACAAGAATTTGTCTTCGTCCCACAGTAAAGATTGCTGTTGGGCTGTTAAAATTTCTTCTACGGGAATATGTTCACTGACGTCATTAATGTCGTTATATGACTGTATATCAACATTATTGAAGAAACTTTCATCAACACTAATACCATATTCTCTATATAAAGGAGTATCAACAAGAAACCTGAGCCAAATTTTTATGTTTTGCTTGTTAACTAATCCTCTCAAATAATAACTTTTGTGTTTAAGTTTTTTTTGGATGTTAATATATATTGAGTGTTCATCGTCTAGATGTCGAGGCAAATTGCTCACCATATTAGTTACCTCAACGGGAACATTGATAATCTGACCATAAATTTTGTGCTGTCCCGGTTGGCCATAATGTCTCAATCTTTTGATCTGCATAAAAGGTCATCATGGAGAAATGAGACGATCCGAAAAAATGTCCAGCTTTGGTAAATATGTTGGAAAATCTAGGTATTTGAATCCATTGTACTTTGATAGATTTGGTATTTTGTTTTTCTTGACAGAGAAATGACACATTGAACAAACAGCAACTGTTGAACAGCAACTGTTGATCCATCCTGATAATTCTAAAATTAAAAATGAGTTTTGTTTTCTTGATTGTACACTGTTTTTATCATATTTAATATATAAAATTCTCGTGTCACAGTTTTCGTTGCCATACTTCTTCGAGACGGCTTGACCGATTTTGATGAAATTTTTTGTGCTTATCCGGTATCTATGAGAATCGGCCAACATCTATTTTTCATCCCCCTAAATGTTAGGTAGTCCACCCCTAAATTTTATTTATTTTTTGACATTTTATTATTTATATGGCAGAACAACGTTTGCCGGGTCAGCTAGTATATTATAAAAATAAAATATGTTTTCTATTTCTGTATGCTTTTGAATAAGCTGCATATCTCAATTTAAGTTCATTAAGATTTAAGTTTTTCACTATAATGCGATTCAGAATCATCACAAGATTCTGTAACATTTTTTGCGACCACCTTTGGTCTTAAGTATGCTGCCATCCAGAAGGGCTTGGGGCCCAACCATGTAGCTAGGGTTATTTTGTCGCCTTCTATGACAGGCCGACCTCGGCCGCATAGGTCAGTTCTCTCTCCACCCCTGCACGGATAAAACTTTTTGAATTGTGCCAGAAGTTCCAGCTACAGTTTCAACTTGTATATGTATCTGTGACATGGAACGTTGTGACTCTTGTGATAGTTTCTCCGTAAATTTTTGTCTCTCTGTTTCTCTTTTCTTTTCCTGTATATTTTTATTTTTCTGTCTCTGTCTGTATGCTCTCTGTCTTTCTGCATTTGATTTTCTTTTTCTGTAAAATAATTATATATGATAATTTTTAATTATTTTTAACAATTTTCAAAACAATAGTATTATTTATTCTAACCTTTGCGATTCTTCAGATGAGTCTGGGACATTTCGAATTGTGCCAGAAGTTCCAGCTACACGATCAACTTGCATATGTACCTGTGACATGGAATGTTCTGATTCTTGTGATAGTTTCTTCGTAAATTCTTGTGTCTCAGTTTTTCTTTTCTTTTCCTTTGATATATTTTTATTTTTCTGTCTCTGTCTGTATGCTCTCTGTCTTTCTGCATTTGATTTTCTTTTTCTGTATAATAATTATATTCGATAATTTTAATTATTTCAACAATTTTAGAAACAATAGTAAAAATATTTTATATTCTAACCTTTGCGATTCTTGATGCGATGAGTCTGGAACATTTCGAAATGTGACAGAAGTTCCAGCTACAGTTTCAACTTGCATATATATCTGTGACATGGAACGTTGTGATTCTTTTGATAGTTTTTCCGTAAAATTTTGTGTGTCCGTAAATCTCTGTATTTCTGCATTCGTTTTTTTTCTTTCTGTAACATATTCGATAATTTTCTAATCTATAATAGATTTAGCTAATGAACAATAAAGGGTTTGCATTTCATCATAGCTCGTATCGTCTTAAGGTATGATTCCGTACTACGCTGCACGCAGCAGTGCTACCGGTCCCCATACAAACTCTATAAGCTTATTGTTATTCTACATTTTTCTAATACTGCTGCTAGTGATCGCTTCAATAGCTTTTCAACAGTACCTGAGCAACCAAACTATTTATACTCACTATTCTCATCAAAGTCATCATCCTTGTGTATAATATCATATAAATTATTATCTTCAATATCTATATCGTCAACCTCCTCTTTTATATTTGCCACTTTCTCTTCCGCTGGAAAATAATAATCTTAAATAAACTCAACAAGTCGATAAGCCGCGTCGCCCCGGATGCATGCTCGGGCGAGGCAGCCTCGTGAGCGAAATGCTCGGTCGGTGTGGACGTGCCTCGGGGTTGTGCGGGTGCACGGTGCCTCGGCCGAGCATGCCTCGGAGCCGAGCCATGCGGCGTCGGTAAAGCGCGCGTGCTCATCAAAGGCGACTCAGTGACTCAATGTGCGCTGTGCGTTCGGTGGGGACGGTAGTGTGTTTAGCTCGCGAGCACGAAGCTTTCGTTGATATTATTATGGACACTCAAGAAGCCTCGATAAACTTAATTAAATTATATGCTTCACACACGATGTTGTGGGATCCTAAGAATCCCAAATATTTAAATAAAAGTCAGCGGGAATTTCGCATGGAAGCAAATTGCGATAGAAAAAATTGCTCGGTGGAACTGATAGCTCGGGATGGCTCGATTTGCCTCGCGAGCCCCGCCTCGATGTTTCCGGTAAACTACGAGGCTGCATCGTGTGCCAGCGGCCCAACCGCTCGCCCGAATGTGGCTCGCGAGCCCATTCGCCCGGTGGAGACGCGGCGAATTAGTATTTTGTGCCAATTGGAAAAAAACTAGAGATATAATTTTTAAAATAAATTAGCTCTGGGTTTCAGATATATCAGTTCATTTTGGAAAAGGGGTCTCTCGCCCGAAATAATTTGGGAATCCCTGGCTTATACCGCCAACCAAGAGTAAATTCCACTTTTGGAGGTGCAGGGGTTCCTGGCCTCCAATAGTTTAGTTGTTGAGTGAAGAGTTCTTCTTCGGAGGTCTTCTTGGTAATAGTGATCCAATAAAAGTCGATTTCAGGATTCCATGTTTTTTTTGTTATGTGAAGACTGTTGTGGTCTCAGATGACGTAACAGCGACTCCAGGCGAGAAAGGCATTCCGACCCCGTGGGAGCGTGGTCGATCAGCCATATCAGCGTGCTCGGAGACACGCCTCTTGGGAGAACAGCCACAAATGGCAAGAATACTTTTATTGTTATTAATCAGGAAATCATGAACCAACTCCCGCTGGTCACGTAGACCGTTGGCGTTATGTAGCCAGAGTCAATGAATGGGGGTTTTCCCTACTTGTGTAATCCGTTGGGAATTCATAATTTGCGGAACGGGTGAGGATCACCAGCAGCTCGCCATGATTCATGACTATGAGTAGCTAATCCTGCACAGTCCAGGCCTGCCTTAACTTTTGGGTTATGTTAGCAGGGGCCGATTTGGGGGCAGGCATCGCTGAGAAGCCAGCGATGGCCTGACGGTGAGCCCGGTGTTCCAGAGAACCTGTCTAGGAGGTGATCTCCGGGGCAGGCGCCGGCGCGTATGCCGGCTAATCATCCGCGGTAATTCATGAGGTGCCTAGTTTTCTCGCAGAGGACGCTGGCCGATGGGTCAGAAAATTCCTAAGATCGTCTGCGCTTCGCGGTACCATGGTCACTGAGGCACTTAACGCACCTCGGGCGGAACTGGCAATTGCGCGCCAAGTGCCCGTATAGTTGGTACCGATATGCCGCAGGGTGGACTTGTTGGAGACGGGGCGTTCGCGACGCAGTAATGGAGACGTCGGCTCGAGCTAGCGCGGTTCCTTGCTGACCAGCGCAGCATCGGAGTCCGAATCAGAGGTGGTGGTTGGGGCCGAAGTCGGTTTCGGTCGGTGTGCCCATTAGTGCCCTTTTCGGCGTCAGGGGTGGTCGCCAGGATACCGACACAGTAGTAAATGGGCTCACCAGAGCCGCGATAGAAGCCGCCGTACCGCAGAGGGCGGCTGCGGCGGGGGTTGCAGGCGCGATAGACATAGCCGGGCCGCGGGAAGCGGTTGCGCCATGTTTTATTTGGGTGAATTGTGGTTATTATATTTACGAAAATGTTATGTAAATAGACGCTAACAAAAATAGATAAATGAATGTGAATGAGACAACAAATGTGAGAGCGAGACAAAAGATGTGACATTGCGCGAGGCGCGCTGTTTAAGCCAAGCGCGGTATGTTACACACTCAATTTATTTCTCTCCAAGAGCAATAAGGCCTTCCATTGAATAAAACTGTAACATCTTTTCGTTGTACATAGATTTAGCTAATGAATAATAAAGTGTTTTCATTTCATCATATCTCCTCTCTTCTTAATCCAAAATTTTCTAATACTGTTACTGATCGCTTCAATAGCTTTTCAACAGTGCCTGTACAGTAAAACTATTTATACTCACCATTCTCATCAAAGTCATCATCTTTGTGTATAATACCATCGAAATGATTATCTTCAAAATCTATATCGTCCAACTCTTCTTTTATATTTGCCACTTTATCTTCTTCTGGAAAATAATAATCGAATTTATATAGATATTTTATATAGATGCATGACTTATTGAGTGGCACAATACAGTTTTGTGGCTTCTGCCCCTTGTGCAGGGGAGGTTGGGGCGTAAAGGCCTCCATAAATTGCGGCGACTACACCTCGGTGGCGTGGAGCCGCCGGAGCACGCATGCCTAAGTGAACGGCGGAGCATTGGGTATTTGAAAAAAAATTTTTTTTGTCATAAATGAAAAGATCATATATGTTTTATAATAAAACTATTTTTATTTTATTTTTTTTCGTAATAATTCAAAATAAAAATTAATTTTTGCATCCAGTACCGAAGACACGCCGACAACTCCCGAACTAACCCGAGCGCGTGTGACGTCATAATGTTAGTTTTCACTCATTGCAGTTGATAGAAAAATAATAAATACAGTGTTTTGATCTATTTAATTTTATTGTCATTGTTAAATATTTAAATTTATATTAAAAATGTCGAACCTAAAAAGTTATCCTTCTTGTTTTGTACCATTATGTACGAATACTACAAAATCAACTCCTGAAAAAATGTTTTTAAATGTTCCCCAAGATGACAAATGTCGAAATAAATGGTTTCAAGCAGTGCACCGTGATAATCCCAAAACAAAATAATATAATAAATACTTAAATATTTTCATTTATTATATTATTTTTTAACAGACTTACCTTGATGCCTTGGCACCTCGAACTTCAGCAGAATTAAACCGAACGCCATTTTTTAAAAAATTGGTTATCATAAATATTTCAACATCAGGAATATTATCAGACTTTGCCTTTGACAGGATTTACCTTTATCACACATAGCTAATCGGAACTAACAACTCGTATTTTAGCAATAAATTTTCAATATTATTGTCTAGTCACGTGTAATAAATAGCCTTTAACGCTGTACTGTTATTGAATAGCTATTAGTGGTGTGAACCGGTTTTTTAAAAACCTAGAAAAAACCGGGTTTTTATTTAGGAAACCGATTACGATCCCAAAATAAATTTTCGAGCATTTGATATGTGTTCGAACATGGGCGTCACTAGTGTTGTCTATTGTCTATGGTAGGGAGAATCTCCGAATATCCCGCTTTGATACTTGACTAACTTCACGTTACCAAAACATTTCAGTTTCGCTTGCTTTTTGTTAATTGTGTGGATTTTTCTCGTCATATTTTTTGATAATGGCAGCAACATGGTAAACATGTGTAACTTGCTGGGAATACGGCACATGCCGTGTTTTGCCCATACTCTTAATTTAACTTTAGAAGATTCTTTGAAGCTTCCTTTGGTGGAGGGCATAATAATCAACAAATGTAAAGTTATTGTGAAATTTTTCAAAAAATCTACAGCGGGATGGCAAGCTCTTAAAATAGCTCAGAAAGAAAGAAATCCCGATTCTACACCATTGAGATTAATACAAGAGGTATCTACACAGTGGAATAGCACGTTCTACATGATGAAAAGATTACTACGGTTATCTGAGATTCTTGCATTGGTATGCAGGAAATTAGCTCAGCCTGCACCTGACTACTTATCTGCCCCCGAAGAAGAAGTCGGTTTAGAAATTATTAAAATTTTGGAAATATTTGAGGAAGCTACAAAACTTACTAACGCTGCTCAGTATCCGACTAGTTCATTAGTCATTCCTATAAATGTGGATTATTTGAAAAGCTGAATGTTACTGAAATTTCCTTGGCAACAGATATAGACAAGATGTTTCACTCATCAGTGAGGCAAAATATGAATAGTAGACTTCTCTCATATGAGACAAGAACTGTGTCCCAAATTCACATTCCCACATTCTTACATCCCTCATTAAGAACTGGATTTCGTCACCCGGAAAACATGCAGTCTGCAAAAGAGCTAGTAAGAAAAGAATTAGCCCATAACATTAAATATTCTGACAGGTTTCTAACGTCTACTTCAGAACAAGCAAGTAACACGTCAAGTGACGGAACAATCGAAGAGAAAAAATCGGGCTTGCTAGATTTTTTAAAACAAAGAAGCTCCTTTATGAATTGAACTGCTTCTGCAGTTAATATATTACGTATGTCTATTGAGACAAATCCACAAGAGGAAGAAGCAGATATCACAAAATCAGTTAGAAGTGCGGGTGCTTTTTGGTTCACCAACATACATTTAGCACCATTAAATATAATAACGCTAAAGTATTTGGCTATATCAGCGACATCGGTACTTTCAGAGAGAATGTTTTCCAAAACTGGATATGTAATATCATCTAGAATGAGCAGGATACAAGCAGATGATGTGGACCAAATTTGTTTTGTAAATCAGAATTGATTTATTAGCAAAAGATGCAAAATAAAAATTGATTTTTATGGTTACATATTGTGTCTGTTTGATGATTATTTCTTATGTACAATTAATGCGATTATTTTAAGAAAAATAAACAACATCCTTATGATTATATTATTGTAGTGTATTTTTTGTTTAAAAAAAACTAAAAAAAAACCTTAAAAAACGAGTTTAGTTTTCAAAGTAATCAGTATATACCGGTGTTGAAAATCGTAATCGGTTCACATCACTAACAGCTATAACATTATGATGTCACAACTATGGTGACCAATCATGGCGCGTTTATAGTCACGTGATTTTTATTTAAATTTCATCAATTTTTAATTGCTTATTTAATTGAAAAAAACTTTTTTAAGTTTTTTGCATTAAATATCAATATTATTAATAACTAACTGTGCCCGCGACTCCGTCCGCGTGGTATAGTGACCTTATCACTAAGGGTATGAAAAATAGATGTTGGCCGATTCTCAGACCTACTCAATATCCTCACAAAATTTCATGAGATCGGTCAAGTCGTTTCGGAGGAGTACGGGAACGAACATTGTGACACGAGAATTTTATATATAAGATAAAGTTTTAAAATACATAAAAAAAATCAATTTTTTTTTTCAAATACCCAATTATGGCGGCCCCTCGATGAAGGGGTTCGTTCCTCGAGCAGACATTTATATTGGACTACATTTTCAACAATGTGGTAATGAAGATGCAGACAGTAGTATATCGGTTGTGTAGTTACCATAACACAAGTGATATTTTACTTTGGGACTAGGTGGCGATGTCTGTATTGCCCCAGTATTATTATATAAAGGCACCATTATGCTTAAACATAAAGATCTGACCTAAGACCTACAGTTGGATTTCAAATTTAAATTACATTTTTTTTTTGTTTTCAAATCCTAAACCTTTCATGCACACCTCCCAACTTGGGGGCTAGTACACTAGAGACTAGTGAAAACCTAATGCATGCTATTCACTTTCGACCTTGTATGGATGTCTTCCCATCAAACACACTGTATACCGACGTCCAGCTCATAGGTTCGACTTCTGCTGTCTTCTGGCCTATTGCAACTACTGCAATTTCAGAAGAGTGTCACACCAGGAAGGAAACCCTTAAAGTTTTGAAATTGCATACTACACATATTAACAAGCGCAACAATATGTGTAGAAAATACAGTTTAATTTCGTGATCTTTTTAAATACAATATTTAGTAACTCACTTAGCAGCTTTGCATTTTCTTTCAATGTATTCAGGGATTGTTGGACCATTGTTCTGAATGTTTCGCACTCCCTTAACTTGTCTATACACGGAAAACATATCAATCTCTTCATATCCCCCAACTCTGTTTGGGATATCTGCAAACATTTCATTCATATAAGTGTTCATTATCAATATAATTAAACTATTAACTGGGGATTAAACTCAACTAAGTGTGAAATATAACAATGGGGAGTTATTCTTTTTTTTTATTGCTGTAGGAAAGCTGTTAGGCTTACAGCCCGCTTAGAATTTAGCTTGCCTATGGGTGTTTGCAACGCTAGTGGCATTGCGAACACGCTGTTGTCCAATAAGGGTACAGTAACCTGGGTCACTAATGCTGGAACAGAACATGTGGTTATTATGGCGGCATACTTAAGATCAAAGGTGGTTGCCATCCAGACGGGCTTGGGGCCCTACCACTTAGCTAAGGTGGGTCGTTTTGTCGCCTTTTACAACATGCCGACTCTGGCCGCAGAGGCCAGTATTCTTTCTCCACCCCTGCTCAGATAGATTTCTTGATAATTATAAGTAATATCATCACACCTCAAGCAATAAAAGGAAATGATCTTAAACTTTTGATTTAATTCCTATTGAGAAAATATTTTATAATTCTGCATTTTCAATGCATAAATAAATTAATGGAATGTATTTAACACGTTCACGCCAGCGCTGGCCACCACCACCGGTGGCCCGCGCTAGACTGTCTCATTGGACGGTGCATACTGCCCGTGCTAGACTGTCTCATTGAACGGCGCGTACCACCGGTGGCCCGCGCTAGAACATTAGTTCATTTCACTGTTTGCATTAACAAAATCTTCGTCAGAAGAGGAAGAAAGTATCCGTAATCTTAATGCTTTTCTTCTGCTCCTATTTATAGATTCATCAGAGTCACTTAATTCCATATCCATGTTATCTATCTACTTTTTATTAAAATAAAAATTAAAAAAATATTCTAGCCACCTTATACAATAATTACTAGCAGAAATCTATGGTCAGGATAAGAAAATGGCACGAGTTACACAACTTGCGCAATAAGCACTCACTGTACTACTGAGCAAACACGACGCCTATGCAGGTCTGAACAGGAAATAATTGCGCGCCGCCAGATGAAGCGTAGTATTAATTAGAGCGCCGCCTCGCAACAAAAAACATTAAAGTCGGCCCCGTCGTGTTTTTGTTAAATAATTATTTCATAGTATGGCATTCCAAATTTCCATTATGAAATATGTCGTCCTACATCAATAGGTTAATATATATAAATAAAATGATAGAGGAGTGCAGTTGTGAGCATCACAGCAAAAGTACTGGATAGATTTCAATAAAATTTTGTAAGTTTTATTTCTTAGACACTAAATGAAACATACGAAACTGTACGAAACGTTTCTCTAGAACGTTCAAGCTGCATACTCTCATGATCTGGCAGCACGTTGGTATTGCCTGTGGTGCTGCAAACGTCCAGAGGCGACGGTGACCACCTGCCAAGGTGAGATGTCTTCCTGTCTGCTGAACTCTAGCTATAAAAAAAAAACACTTGGCCCTTACCTAAAATTAATTTATTGACATATCTTCATATAATATAAAAAAACGAAAACGAAAGAAAAGAATAATTTTAAGAAACAATGGTTTTTATACATTACAATGACATGTTCAGTGATGTGTTTTCTTGCCGCAGAGAAGTGGGGCAAGCAGTGTAGCATGCATGCATAGGAGAGGGGAAGCCTCTTCTATCTCTGCCTCATGACAAAAACTTTGTTAATATATCAAGCAACACGAACAGAACAGTCTTGGGTGTCAGCTAGTATATAATATACAGTATGTGGTATCATAAAATTAATGTGATGTAAATATTCTGATGACAAAAGTTTCTTTTTTATGGCTGTGACACAGCAGATAGGCTGACAGAGTGACAGCACACATAATAGTGATCAGTTACCGTCGCTTAGGAGTTTGCTACGCTAGGAGCACCGCTGATATGTTGTTGTGCATGTAGGATAACAAAATTGACGACTAATTATACTAAAACTAATGCATAGCAGTTTCTAACAACAGTGCAATTGTCTAGTGATGAATTTTTGTTTCTTTTTAATTAATAAACTGTTTACATGTTACAAATACATTTCTTATAGGCCACTATTTACTGAAGGATTTACTTACATCAATCGAGAAGCAATTTAAAAGCATTTGCGAATATATCTCCAATTTTCCCACGTTTATATGAGGAACGAGCATACTTTTCACCGCGCCTTCGTTTAAACACAAATTGCACATGCCCAGGACGGGGAGAGACTCCACCAATAAGTCTGTATTCATTTTATTTATAATAATTAGTATCTATCTATAAGTAAATAAAATCTAGCAAGAAAAACTATAACGTGTGCGATTCACAGTTTCACACACTCATACACGATCAGTGTTACCAACTACCAACCCTACTGTTTTAACTTATAACAGTAGATTTGCTGTTTTCACATCGATGCCCCTGTTTTCTGTTTCATTCCTAATTTTTACTGTTTTTCAAGCACGAAATATTTTAGACACTAAAGAAACTAAAATATTAAATATTGACTTCTCGCATGAGCAGAAACATTTACCGTTGCAAGAATTAAACGTCGATGGAAAGGTGCCAAATCTGATCAGAAGAAAGAGAGAAATTGGAGAACTAGAGGAAGAACAGCTGAAAATTTTCCCATAAAGTGTAAGGAGTTTTATCTAGAAGCTGCAAAAGAGATATTAAAAATTCTTTTTAACGACAGAAGTATTAAAATGGCTGGAGATGATAAATCCCAAAGCAATGTTGGGTCGTGAAATAAAAAATAAATTCCCTTCCATTGCAAATATATAGATTATTTCTTCCTAAATATTTGTCTAAATAATATAACTGGACTGGACAGAGAATGGCAAATGTTAAGAAATTTCAATTTATCTATTGTCCAAAACAAAATTCCCGCTAGTGTCGACTTTTGGTAACATGTACACGAATTGAAAAATGTAAACGGGTCTCTAACATTTCCCATATTATGTTAATTAGTGAAGAAACTTTTGTGCCTACCACATAGCAGCGCTACCGTGGGAAGGTTATGGTGTATGTACGTGGAAATATCTTTTAAAGTAACTGAGTGTAGCTCAAATATATACTATATGTATATATTTATTTCAATAAGAACGACATATTCAGAAATACAACTTTTATTTAAGATAACTATCTGACAATGTAAAATTCCATTGTCATATATAAAAGAAGAAAAACATTAGGTGTCACATCGTAAAGAGGTTTCACCTTAACAATATCAACTATAATAATACCAGACCCCAGGCACCGAAACGATAGTTTGGGTTGCAAAAGGGGATGATGATGATTATCGACTATAACTATTAAAGGAGCATCACACACTAAATCCGAAATAACCGATTGCTACTCATTTGAAACCACAGAAAGGCACATGAAAAAATTTTACCAAAATATTTACAATTTTAAAAAGGAAAATGAATGTGAAAATACTGAAGATGAAGCGATTGAGGATAGTAAAAATAATTACTTTGATTTTTGTTTTTTATTATGTTGTAATCAATATTAAAATATAACAATGTATGTGAATCCTAGTAACTAATAAAAGTAGGTAATAATTGTTTTAATTATATGAGGAAAGTAATAATCTAATAATAAGAAATCTGCCTTTTTTCCACTTTACCTCCTGTTTTCTACTATTTTTTTATTGGTGAGCTGCTGTTTTTTAAACACGCTACAGACCTTCCTATCCGATCCTAATTATCGGATGAAATTGGACAATGTGTAGGGCAACAGGTCCTAACTTTATTATTATTATTACAAAATCGGAAGATCGGATGATCCGACCGTCCTTTTCCTAAAATAGTATCCTAAATCGGAAGGTGTGTAGGGCATTCGTCCGATTAAACGTCCTCAGTCACACGCGATCAGCGTCCCAGTTCAGACGTGTACTTACTTGCGCGCTTTAAAATGTCGAACGAAGAAAGCGATTTTTCATTGATTTTCTAATAAATAAATGGCCCACTTTGTTTACATTGACGGCTTCCATGGCGTAGCGGCTAACATATATCGCTACGCTTGCTTAGGCCACGGGCTCGATTCCCCTCCTGCGTCTGGGTGTTTATTTACAAAGGAATAGTATTTAAATATTTTTTATTGCTATAGGAATGCAGACAGGCTGATCTGCTTAGAATTTAGCAGTTACCGTCGCCTATTTGTACCGTCATGTCATTTGTTGTATGCCATGTGTTTGCTTATGGGACACTTCGGCACCAGATTACTCGAACAGAGATTTGAGAAATAAATTATAAGAAAGACTTTTAAAAATCTAAAAAAAGATTCGCAAAATTTCAACATTAGATGAGATGAAAAAAAGTTATAAAAAAATTTCTTCAGCCCATCAGCTTCTCTTTTTCTTCTGCTTTCGTGTATCCACGATGATACTTGATATTGCTACTCCTATTGCTATTTTCTGTACTTTAGACAAAGTAGGAGCCATGTGAAACACGTCTGCAGTGTGTCATACTAAAAAACGATCTGATTTAAATCGGAAAGTCTGTAGAGAATGTATCCGATTTAGGATGTCCGATAAATCGGATAGGATAGGAAGGTCTGTAGCATGTTTTAGATTTTTGGGATTGGCAACACTGCGTGCTATACGACAGTTCACGACACTAATGAAATGAATTGAAGAAAAGCGCGGGAAACCTTCGAACTTGGCGGACGCGGTTTTTAAATTTTTGCAAATATAATTGTAGATTTATTGTAATTAGTAATCAGAATAGTTATAAGTTGTGTATAAATTTAGATTAGTGTTATTCCTATATATATTATTTGTTTTTTCTGCGTAGGGTAAGTCTTTCAAAATACTTTTATGAACGAGCCGCCAGACCCAGGGGGCACAGTGCCCCCTGCGGGAGCATTTGTTACAATTTCCAACGAATCTGGAATGGATTCCGACTGTTCGTCGGTATCCAAGCGTAAATTAAAACGGAGTTATCTCCATAGGGTATGCAAGCATTGTAACAAGAGGAAAAGAAAACATAATAATGATGCATTAAAAAATACTGATTGTCATTGTAATGATGAGTTTATAGAATCCCCCATGAATAATTTACCTTCTTCTACTCCCGCTAACGTTAATTCTCCTTCCCAAGCTCCCACACAAATAGGCAGGACTAGTTATGATTGCAATGATCATGGCCCTTACATTGTGCATGTCCATAAAATACAGTCTGCGGAAGACGACGGCACCAATCTGCATCCTATTGTATTCGGTAGGTTTTTAAAAAAAAATGCTTTTAAAAATATTGTAAATGGCAGTTTGAAAAGGATAGGAAGAAACAAAATGTCTCTTTCTTTTAATAATTATTTAGATGCCAACAGCTTTGTCCAGTCAAATTGTTTATCTGAAAATAAGTTGAAAGCATATATACCCACCTTTAATATTACCAGAATGGGATTAGTAAGGGGAGTTCCAACTGAGTGGTCTCCCGAAGATATAAAGGAAAATACTAATGTGCCCATGGGATGTGGTGATATAATTAAAGTCAGACGTTTAAATTATAAGGTAATTGTAAATGGTGAACCAACTTGGAAACCCTCCCAAACAGTTGTATTGACATTTGATGGCCAAGTATTACCTAAACGTGTTTTTATGTGTTTTAACTCTTTGCCTGTACAACTATATACTTACCCAACTATACAGTGTTATAACTGTTGTCGTTTTGGCCACACAAAAACAAAATGCAGGTCCAAACCAAGATGCTATAAGTGTGGGCAAGGTCACACTGGTGACAGCTGTAATGTTGAGGAAGATCAGGGCTCTTGCTGCTTATGTTCTGGGCTACATTTTGCGTTAAGCAAAAGATGCCCAGAATATTCTAGGCAAAAAGAAATAAAAATTACCATGGCTGAAAACAGCATATCGTACATGGAAGCATCAAAACTACACCCATTAATAACTAAATCATATGCTGATGTCTTAACATCCATACCAAATAAAACGTTTCAAGCAGGCAATACTATTGTACCCGGCTCACCCCCATCACGCATTTTATCATACAAAAAAACAGTTTTTACTAAACCACGAACCCCACCTAAACCTAATAAAGGTTATGACCGTGAAGCTCATGATTCTCTTGTAAAGGATTACAACATACCCACACCCTCTAATGGTTGTGCATTACAAATCTCATCCAATGCTGACAAAGAGAGTGAACAGAACTTAACAGACTTAATTACAACTTTAATTAAATTGCTATCTCAATCAAATTTAACCATACCGACCAACGCTGCTACTTTATTCAACCCTAACATTAATAATAATAGTCATAATGGACAGGATAGTTCAATGGAACTGCAGAAGTATCATAAGCAAAAAACATGAACTTGTACATATTGTAAATACTTTTAACCCTTTTATTCTTTCTTTATCTGAAACTTGGCTTAAGCCGAATTATACATTTAAAATCCCTGGCTATTCCTGTTTAAGGAATGACAGGGCTGATGGGTATGGCGGTGTGTGCCTACTTGTCAGAAACTCTCATCTTATATATCCTCTTCCTCTTCCTTCACACAGTGATGATTTTTCTATCATTGCTGCTACTGTTGATAATATTTGTTATGTTTCCGTCTATATTCCACATCCTTCTTTACAAATCCTTAGTGAAATTAGAAATATAATTTCACTTCTTCCTCATCCTTTCATGATCTTGGGTGATTTTAACTCTCATCACACAACCTGGGGTAGCTCCTTTTCTAATTGTTATGGACATGAATTGTTGGATATTTTGGACTCATATGATCTGTGTATCTTAAATACGGGCTCCCCTACCCGGCTCACTAGGCCTGATGAAGCAATCAGTGCTATAGACCTGTCTATTTGTACTTCTAATTTAGCGTCTTTATTATCTTGGTCTACTTTGTCTTCCACATTCAATAGTGATCACTATCCCATTGTTATTTCCTTTCCCTATAATAAACAAAATCAAACATTAATATCAAAGCCGCGTTTAAAACATAAAATCATTGATTCTCAATGGGACAAATATACTACATTAGTAGAAGAAACATTTCTTCAAGACACAAATATTTGTGATACTGACTATTTTAAGTCTGTTTTATTACAAGCTGCTGATACTGTTTTTCCTAAGCGAAAGCCACGTAATAATAAGTTATCATCACCACCATGGTGGGATGAAGAATGCACCAATGCTATATCTAGGCGGAAACTTGCTGAGAGGAACTATCGCATTAACATGTCATTAGAGAATTATGACGCGCTGTTGGAGATAATGAAAGAGACACGGAAGTTGTTTAAGAAAAAGAAGTTCGAGGGTTGGAGGAATTTTTGCAGTTCCTTGTCACCCGAAACACATTCGTCAGTTCTTTGGCGAAACATTAAGAGATTTAGAACAGCTATAAATCCTTCCAGTGCGCCTCTCCTTCCTATTGTATTAGCCGATCAATTCCTTGACCGTTTGGCCCCTGCTTCTGTACCACACCAAGATTTAATTATCCGTTCCCTATCCGTTAAAACCAATAGCTCTTCCTCTTTAAATCTTCCTATTACTATGGTCGAGTTAAAAGGAGTGCTAAACCACGTCAAGGACAGTGCTCCTGGGGAAGACGGGATACCATATTCCTTTTTATCACACATTGGTGAAAATGGCTTAAATCGCTTTTTAAATTTAATAAACAAAGTTGTTTTGTCGGGTGACATTCCTTTATCTTGGCGAAAGCAAATAGTGTTGCCCTTTTTAAAACCAAATAAAACACAGTCTAATGTTGAATCTTATCGCCCAATAGTTTTATCATCGGTTATTACTAAAGTAGTTGAACATCTAATTAAAAACCGTCTTGAATGGTTCATTGAGAATAATGAGCATCTCTCTCAGACACAGTTTGGTTTTAGAAAGGGGAAAAGCGTGGCCGATAACTTGGGGATTTTTACTACTGATATTCGTTACGCCTTTTTAGACAAAAAATCCACAGTTGCTGCTTTCTTGGATATTAATTCTGCATACGATAACGTTTTACTTCCCGTTCTTAAACAAAAGCTGAATAATTTAAACGTCCCACACCTTTTAACTAACTTTATTTTTAATCTTCTTTCCGAGAGACAAATTATTCTGGACCTCGGAGACCCGTATACACCTAGTAGATTGGTCTGGAAGGGGTTGCCGCAAGGTTCCGTACTAAGCCCTTTACTGTACAACATATATACACACGACTTAGAAAGGTCTGTTGGTGATAATGTTAGTATTCTACAGTATGCGGATGACTTGGTCATATACGCCTCTGATAAATCTGTAGCAATTGCGTGTGAGCACATTTCCTCATCTTTATCTTCTTTAAAAACTTGGATGGATAATAATGGCCTAGATCTATCTCCGTCAAAGAGTAGCTCCGTTATTTTTACCAAATCTCGAATTTCTCACACACCTACTATTTCTTATGATAATACACCTTTACCAAGCAAAAATCAAGTAAAGTTTTTAGGGGTTGTACTTGATGCTAAACTAACAGGTCTAGCCCATTGTGAGTTTGTAGTTTCAAAATGTGAACGGAATTTGAATATGCTCAGATGTCTACGCGGTGTCTGGTGGGGTGCTCATCCAGCTACTATGAAGTTGGTTTACAACGCCGCTATTAGAAGTATTTTAGATTTTGGTACTTTCTTTTTAGATCCTGGTAATGTGGCAGGTTTTAAGAAATTGGACCTGATTCATTCTAAAGCATTAAGACTGGTTACAGGTGCAATGAAATCCACTCCCGTTAATGCACTTCAAATAGAATGTTGCGACCCCCCTTTAAGCTTTAGGCGCCAGTATCTCTCTGACAGATTTATTTTTCGGCTTGTTCAATTTTCTAATCATCCTTTAACTTCCAAACTTGAATTATTGTCAGAGAAATTGTCTTCCAGTAATAAGCCTTTTCCATGCCTAATAAAAAGTTTTCAGAAATATAAATCGTTACAAGCTCCTATTCATTCCTTTAGAGTCCTTCCTTTATTTAAAACTTCATATGATTCTCTTCTTTTCTCTCCTAGTATTTGTTTTTCTCTCAACATAGATAGGTCCGATTATAATGCAAACACTACTTTTAACCATATTGTAAATACTAAATGGCCAAATTGGCATCACATATATACTGATGCATCCAAACATCCCATAGGGTGTGTTGGAGTAGGTGTATTTCATAAGCAATATAATATAGTCCAAAAAATAAAATTACCACCAGAAACATCTATATTTACGGGAGAATGCTTCGGTCTTCTGAAAGCAATAGAATATGTTATAAGTTTTAAACTTAACCAATGTGTTATATTTACAGACTCACTCAGTTCTTTACAAAGCTTAGAAAAATTTTCCTTAAAACTGAATCCTTTTTTTCACATAACATTTGAATGTAAGAGAAAGTTGTTGCATTGCCAATTAAATAACTACACAGTCACTTTCTGCTGGATACCTAGCCACTGTGGCATCATAGGAAATGCGAGAGCTGACAGTTTGGCAAACGAGGCAACTGTGAGTGGTGATATATACCCATACACGATTTTCGGACACGACCTGAATGCTTTACCTAGCACATATCTCCGTGATACATGGAATTTGAGCTGGAGAGAGAGCGGTCAGGTCAAGGGTCGCTTCCTCTACGCTATACAGCCTTTAGTCCCAAGAAAACCATGGTTTGCCAAACTGTGTTTTAATAAAACTGCCACTTCGTCTTTAATCCGCATGCGTCTTGGACATATTTGCCTTCCGGTACATCTGCATAAACTTGGCATAGTATCTAGTACTGCCTGTGAATGTGGTGAGAGTTATTGCGATATGAATCATGTTTTCTTTTCCTGTCCTTTATATGACCACTCTTCCCTATACAAATCTCTAATATCTCTCTCTATTCCTCTTCCTTCTAATATTTACTTACTTCTTAAAGATAATAGACCCTGTGTATATAGTATATTAAATAAATTTATTGTAAATAATAAGATTAGATTGTAGTCTATATTTATATATATTACTTGTTTTCTTTTATTATATATTTTCAATGATTTCTCTTTTGCTGATTCTCTTTTTATTTATAAAATATCATTGTTTATAATTATATATTTTTGTAGATATGAAATTATTCTGATTTGTTTTGTTTAATTCCCGGTACGGTTTAATTATAATTCGCGATATTAGTTTCCCTAGCTTTGTTGACAAATTAAAAATACTTGACACTGGCCCAATGCACGAATGGTGCCGAGCCATAATTAAGAAGAAGAAGAAGAAGAAATGAATTGAAATGAGAAATTGAGAAATGACAGACAATTCCTTCCTTCTTCCTTCCGCGACGCATGAGGACTTGAGGAGGCTCTACGGCCTATCTAACGGTCTACGGTCGATGATTTTTATATCATAATTAAAGATATATAGTAATTATTTTAAATAAAATGGATACAGAAATAATGGTGGAGGCGCACCACATCCTGGGCGTGTGCAATTTGTGTTTAAACGTAGGCACGGTAAAAAGTATGCTCGTTCCTCATATAAACATGGGAAAATCGGAGATATATTCGCAAATGCTTTTAAATTGCTTCTCGATTGATGTAAGTAAAGCCTTCAGTAAAAAGTGGCCTATAAGAAATGTATTTGTAACATGTAAATAGATTTTTAATTAAAAAGAAACAAAAATTTATCACTAGCCAATTACACTGTTCTATAAACTTTGATGTGCAGTAATTAATTTTGTTATCCTACATGCACAGCAACATATCAGTGGTGCTCCTAGCATAGCAAACTCCTAAGCTACGGTAACTGATCACTATTATGTGTGCTGTCACTCTGCCAGCCTATCTGCTGTGCCACAGCCATAAAAAAGAAACTTTTGTCTATCAGAATATTTACATCACATTAATTTTGTGATATCACATACTGTATATTATATACTAGCTGACACCCAAAACTGTTCTGTTCGTGTTGCTTGATATATTAACAAAGTTTTTGTCATGAGGCAGAGATAGAAGAGGCTTCCCCTCTCCTATGCATGCATGATATACTGCGTGTCCCACTTCTCGTGGCAAGAAAAATTATTTTTAGATACAGACCAAGTCTAAGAAATAAAACTAAGAAAATTTTATTGAAATCTATCCAGTAGTTTAATTTGATTAGTTTTGCCGTGATGCGCGCATAATTGCAATTGTATAGATTAACCTATTGAATGGGTATGATAGGTATGATAACATATTTCATAATGGAAATTTGTAATTACCATACTATGAAATAATTGTTTAAATTCATTCAATTAATTTTTTCTGCATTGAAGATGCTTAATTTATATATTAAAAAATTATTGTCAAAGGAATAAAATCAAAAGTTAAAGAAAGTTTCCTTTTATGCTTGAGGTGTGATGATATTACTTATAATTATGAAGAAATCTATCCATGCAGGGGCGGAGAAAGAATACTGACTTCTGCTGCCAGGGTCAGCCGTAAAAGGCGACAAAACGACCCACCCTAGATAAGTGGTAGGTCCCCAAGCCCATCTGGATGGCGACCACCTTTGGTCTTAAGTATGCCACCATAATAACCATGTGATGTGTTGCATGTGATGCTGGAGCATTAGTGACCCAAGTTTCTATACTCTTATGGGAAAGCGGCATGTTCGCAATGCCACTGGCGTTGCAAACATCCACAGACGAGGTTAATTCTAAGTGGGCCTGTCTGCTTTCCTACAGTAATAAAAAAAAGAATAACTCCCCATTGTTATATTTCACACTTAGTTGAGTTTAATCCCCAGTTAATAGTTTAATTATATCGATAATGAACACATATCAATATGAATGAAATGTTTGCAGATATCCCAGACAGAGTTGGGGGATACGAAAAGATTGATATGTTTTCCATGTATAGACAAGTTGAGAGAATGCGAAACATTCAGAACCATGGTCCAACAATCCCTGAATACATTAAAAGAAAATGCAAAGCTGCTAAGTGAGTTACTAAATATTGTATTTAAAAAGATCACGAAATTAGTCTGCATTTTCTAGATATTGTTGCTTTTGTTAATATGTGTAGCATGCGATTTCAAAACGTCAAGGGTTTTCCTTCCTGGTATGACACTCTTCTGACATTGCAGTAGTTGCGAGAGGCCAGACGACAGCAGAAGTTGAACCAATGAGCTGGACGTTGGTGCACAGGGGGTTTGATGGGAAGACATCCCGTACAAGGTCGAAAGTGAATGGCATGCATTGGGTTGTCACTTGTTTCTAGTCTATTAGCCCCCAAGTTGGAGGGTGTGCATGAAAGGTTTAGGTTAGCCCATGAGAACAATAAAAGTAACATAATTAAATTTGAAATGCAACTGTAGTTCTTAGGTCAGATTTTTATGTCTAAGCATAATGTTGCCTAAAAATGTATTGGGGCAATTCACGCTGCGCCATCTAGTCCCAAAGTGATATGTCACTTGTGTCATGGTTACTACACAACTGATATGCTACTGTCTTCATCTAACACCACTTCATTACCACATTCCAGAAAAATGTAGTCCAATATAAATGTATGTGCAAGAAAAGAACCTTTTCATCGGGGCGCCATATTGCCCCACTGCTCACTTAGGCCTGCGTGTTCCGATGACTCCATGCCACCGAGGGGTAGTCCCCGCAATTTAGGCCCCAACCTTCCCTGCACAAGGGACAGAAGCCACAAAACTGTATTGTAACACTCAACAATTCATGCATCTGTATAAAATATCTATATAAATTCTTCAGAGTAACCAATTCGATTATTATATTCCAGCGGAAGAGAAAGTGGCAAATATAAAAGAGGAGGTTGACGATATAGATATTGAAGATAATGATTTAGATGACGACTTAGATGAGAATGGTGAGTATAGTTTTTTTTTTATTGCACAGGCACATTTTCAGGATGCTGTTAGTGCTGGCCCGCACACACCGCACCAGGGACATGCCTCGCTTGCGCATCGCGGCGTACATGCGCGTCTGCAAACATACACGAGCGGGGCAACCGCAAGAGCACCCTGAACGCGTTGTTATATTGGACGCGAAAGGCGTTACGATCTGAGCGAATAATCAGCCCACAGGCTGCACGTGTAGAAGCACACTCAATAGGCCCTGAATTTAGAGTTAATTTTACCCCTAATGAGCATCGAGAAAATATGTGAGCTATTTTATTGGGCCCTTACCGACAACACCCTTCGCTCTTGCTCAATGTCTTCATCATCCTTGAGGTCAGCAAAAAGTACATGCCCGAGATATTTAAACTTAAATACCCTTTTCAGGGGTGCTTCATTCAAAGTGATAGGGCAGCTGCTGGGTGGAGATCCACCACTGGCTTCAAAGATCATGAGTTCACTTGCATTATATAGCTTACTAGCTGACCCGGCAAACGTTGTTCTGCCATATAAATAATAAAATGTCAAAAAATTAAAAAAAAATTTAGGGGTGGACTACCCCTAACATTTAGGGGGATGAAAAATAGATGTTGGCCGATTCTCATAGATACCGGATAAGCACAAAAAATTTCATCAAAATCGGTCAAGCCGTTTCGGAGGAGTATGGCAACGAAAACTGTGACACGAGAATTTTATATATTAGATAATACTAGCCCATGTGTACTAGTATGCTGTTGTCATATGGCCAGTAGCTTCTTAAGGCCGCATGCCGAGGTCATGACCGAGGTCCGACTATGTCATTGGCATAGCTAATATTATTAAGCCATACCCCTTCAATATAGCATCCCTCTGGTGTCGCTGAGCGCCTCGACTAATCTATATATATACAGGTTAAAAAGCATGGTGATGTTAACCGCCCTTGCCTTACCCCGCATTCCAACTTATATGGTTGGGACAACACTCCCACCATTTCACATTATTTAACCTGGCTGTTGTACCAGAACTTAATTATTTTAATTACTTCTAAGAGTATTCCTGTATTTTCCAGTTTTTTCCACAGAAGGTCATAGACAACTAAGTCGAAGGCTTTGGGAAGGTCCAGGAATGCAGCATATATCGCAGTTCTGCGCTTAGTGTAGTACCTGATGGTCTGCTTCACACACAGTATAGCACTATCCGTTGACAAACCAGCTCGAAACCCAAATTGATTCGCGTGTAAAGATACATGTTTGCTTAACTGTGTGTTTATCAGATCATCAAGAACCTTCGCTATGATTATCTTTTTTTTTTTTTTTTTTTTTTTATTGCTGTAGAACAGCAGACAGGCTGACGGCCCGCTTAGGATTTAGCAGTTACCGCCGCCTATAGGTGTATGCAACGCCAGTGGCATCGCGAACACGCTGCTGTCCCTTAAGGGTACAGGAACTTGGGTCACTAATGCCGGAACACAACACAAGGTTATTATGGCGGCATACTTAAGACCAAAGGTGGTCGCCATCCAGACGGGCTTGAGGCCCTACCACGCAGCTAGGGTGGGTTGTTTTGTCGCCTTTTACGACAGGCCGACCCCGGCCACAGAGGTTAGTATTCTTTCTCCGCCCCTGCATGGATAAAAATTATCTGGGCCTGTAGTTGTTACAATCAGCTTTGTCACCAGTTTTATTTTTACCACATAAGGTTTTTGTGTCCTTGACACCATTTCAGTTTAGATTTAAATATTTTTCTTGATTCAAACATCTATAAACGCTGCCTTTATTATACTTTCCGTGCCATAGCCAAGTCCTAAACTTTATCCTGGCCTGCCTGTGTGCGTTTCGCAACATGCTTATTCCATCCGGCAACATCACGTCCACGCACCCTTTTATGCACATCTCGCCCACTCCTTTTTACATCTGCGCTTACTTCTACTGTTGCTAATATAATAAAACTTACTATCTTCCCCTAAATTATTTTTAATTTGACGTGCTCTTTGAGTTTTCATTAATACTTATTTATTTATTAATAATTATTAATATCTACTAATACTTATTTCTTTTTCAATATATTATATATTAGTACATTATTATTATTTTTAATTTGTTCGCGCTGGTGTTGGGTCTTCCTAGGCGAAGAGCTATAGAAGGGAAATGAATATTTAAGGTACTCACAATTCTCGTTACTCGTCCTTATTTTCGCGTGGGCCCACTAATATTCCACTCGTAGGAGTAATCAAACACACCTATACACCACTTTACACCCGATTATTACTAAATTATTCAGTTTATACTAAAAATAAGACGGAACCGACAATCACCGTTCGGCCATCGACGTTATAATGCTTTTTAAATTGGTCGCACTACATTTGAGGACGGGGAGCGGATAATAGGTAAGAGGAAAAGAGATAGGATATAGCATCCTCACCTAGACCCATTATAGCCAAACGGCGTTAACATAATTATTATTTTACTTAAATATGGTGGTGTTCTGTCGTGACTTCACTTTTGGGTTTAGCGGAAGATCAGCGTTAGTCAGTATAAACTAACATACATTCTGAGCTAGATCCTTTATTAGGACATGCACTTCTTTTATTTAACTACTTTTTGTATTTCTGTTTTGTTTTGTTTATTTTATAGGTAGTTTTTTAATTATTGTGTTTGTATTGTACTAAAATAAACTTATTTCTTTCTTATTTATTTATTTAATACATAGTATAATAGTACAACAATGATACTTCCACTTCCTAAAAAAATATCTGTATTTCTTATAAAAGTGTGGTTTACGTCACACAACTTCGAGGGTGTCGCAGAGCAATGATCATTGATCACAGCATTAATTCTGCGACCACCCCCAAAAAGGTTGAAGTGGCAACCAGGGTGTTTAGTAGATATGCCACCGCGACCACCCTATGTTTATCTAGCGAGATGCGTGATCGTAGGAACAAGGCGGATAACCGCATCCCGCATACCCGCATCTCTGGTGTCACTTAGGCCTGCGTGCTCCGGCGGCTCGACGCCACCGAGAGTAGTCGCCGCAGTTTATGCCGAGGTAAAGAGGTTCGCCTTTACGTCCCAACCTCCCCTGCCCAAGGAGTAGAAGCCACAAAACTGGTTTGTGCCACTCAACAAGTCATGCATCTATATAAATTGTTCAGGGTTGACAATTCGATTATTATTTTCCAGCGGAAGAGAAAGTGGCAAATATAAAAGAGGAGGTTGATGATATAGATATTGAAGATAATGATTTAGATGATGTTATACACAAGAATGATGACTTTGATGAGAATGGTGAGTATAATTAGTTTCATTGCATAGACACTGTTAAAAAGCTATTGAAGCCATCATTAACAATATTAGAAAAATATAGAATAAGAAGAGAGGAGATGTGATGAAATGCACACCCTTTATTGTTCATTAGCTAAATCTATGTACAACGAAAATATGTTACAGTTTTGTACAATGGAAGGCCTTCTTGCTAAAAGCGATCTTTTGGAGTGAAATACATTGGGTAGTAGCACCGCGCTTATATAAAATGGCGCGCGTCGCGCAATAACACATCTGCTGTCTTGCTCTCATATCTGTTTTCTCATTCACATTCATTTATTTATTTTTGCTAGCGTCTATTTACATATCATTTTCGTAAATATATTAAACAAATAATAAAATATAATAGCAAAATAATTACTAGTTTTAAGTCGAATGCGGAGGGTTGTAATGGGATTACCCTGGACATGATCCTTGTCCTTCGAAGTGGTCTCCCTGCTGGCCGGATCCCCACCATGGGACCTCGAGGCCCCAGCTGTTGTACCAGTGGCGCCGGGATGCGGCCGAGCGTGGCTCTCGCCCCGCACCTCGCGAAGTGGAGGTAAAGCGGGCGGAGCTGCGCGATGAGGTGCTCATGGTGGAGTGGCCACGCAACGCAGGCCACGTTGTCGGCGCCGGAGGGCAACTAACAACCTCCGGCCACCGTAGAAAGCGGCAGCGGGCGGCCCCTCGGGGGAGGATCCGCCGCCCGCACTATTGCCGCGTGCTGTTCCGCGGCCCCCCTCACCTCCTAGAGTTAACACAAGAGAGCGCCGGGGGGACGAAACCCTGACCCTCTGGCGCCAACACTTTAGAAGGGGCCTTTGCCTTAAGACAAAGAACGGGCCGGCGCCGGCCCGGGCCACGAGATCGGCAGGCCATATATTTTTTTATTGCTGTAGGACAGCAGACTTGCTGACGGCACGCTTAGAATTTAGCAGTTACCCTCGCCTATGGGTGTTTGCAACGCCAGTGGCATCGCGAACACGCTGCTGTCCCATAGGGAACTTGGGTCACTAATGTCGAAACACAACACAAGGTTATTATGGCGGCATACTTAAGACCAAAGGTGGTCGCCATCCAGACGGGCTTGGCGCCCTACCCCGTAGCTAGGGTGGGTTGTTTTATCGCTTTTTACGACAGGCCGACCCCGGCCACAGAGGTTAGTATTCTCTCTCCACCCCTGCACGGATAAAATATATAAAATAAAATATATATCCGTGGGCGTAGGCGATAGGTGAACAGCGGGGGGTTTTTTTTGGACATGATCCTTACAGTCCAGTTCTTTGCTGTGTCATGTCTGATACATTGGAAACTATCATATCCATTCTGAATGTTTCTATTACCTGTATCTTCCCAGAAAACTGGAAGTTAGCAAAAGTCCGACCGATCCCTAAAATACTTCATCCGACTGACCTAAAGGACTTACGAGCGATAAGAATTTTACTATTCTTATCAAAGGTTTTAGAGAAGGCGGTTTATCATCAGCTGACCTCTTTTTTGGAATCTCATCAAATCCTACCTGAATTACCATCGAGATTTAGAAAAGCCGAAACACGGTGACGGCTTTGCTCGATGTTACAGACAGTATTTTATGCGCTCAGAAAGAACGAATGCGCGCAATCCTTGTACTTCTTAATTTTTCTAGAGCATTTGATTGTATTAATATTAACTTACTCCTCTCTAAGTTGAGTTATTACGGATTAGATAGTAAATCAATTCAACGGTTTTCTAGCTATCTAACTAACCGGCAGCAGTTCGTTAAACTTAATATCAGCAGTAGTTCATGTTTTTTATCCGACAAGTTAGCCGTCAATCAAGGCGTTCCTCAAGGCTCTAAACTTGACCCTTTTTCGATTTAATTTTCATCTTTATGACGACGATACACAAGTCTATATCTCATGTAAACCTTCAGAAATAGACCATGCCATTTTCAAGCTAAATGAAAACTTTTCTAAAATATCCATGTGGTCAGAATAAAATTATTTGCATCTTAAGATCAGGTTAACCCGACAAAAACCAAGTATCTTATTTCCGGTAGTAAAAAACAGTTAAATAAAATAAATTAACTAATTCAGGTTACACTCATGGACATTCCAATTGAAATAGTACTAGAGGCACGTAACTTGGGTCTATGTATCGACACTGACCTTAGATTTGAACATCACGTGGCCCTATCCGTTAAAAGTAGTTTTTATAAACTTAAGGTGCTTTATAGTATTAGACCTTACATTAATCAGGCTGAGAATAGTTGGTGGATAATATTAACGATCATAATCATCATCGTCATCATTTCAGCCGGAAGACGCCCACTGCTGGACAAAGGCCTCCCCCAAAGATCTCCACGATGATCGGTCCTGCGCTGCCATCATCCAACCTATTCCGGCGATCTTGACCAGATCATCGGTCCATCTTGTGGGGGGGCCTACCAACATTGCGTCTTCCGGTACGCGGTCGCCATTCGAGTACTTTTCTGCCCCAACGGCCATCAGTCCTTCGAGCTATGTGCCAGCCCACTGCCACTTCAGTTTTGCAATCATCCGGGCTATGTGGGTGACTTTGGTTCTCCTGCGAATCTCCTCATTTCTGATATCGATTAACGATATCTCGACTTAATTACTGCGATATAGTGCCAAATTTCATACTCCGTTGGGGCAATTTCTGTAAAAACAGATACAAAGTTTTCGCTTCACGTTATTTTACAGAAAGAAAAAAAACCAATGCAGAAAGACAGAGAGAATACAGAATTAAAAATGTTCTAGAATCAATACAAGAATCGCATTATAGTGAGAAACTATATCTTGATGAACTTAAATTGAGAAATGCAGCTTATTCGAAAGCGTACAAAGATAGAATAAAATTCGAAAAAAATTTAAATATAGAATTTTTAATGCAATTACAAAAGTCACAAACTTTCACATCACACAGTCACATACTAGTTGATCCTGTAGCTGGAACTTCTGGCACAATTCGAAATGTTCCAGATTCGTCTGAAGAATCGCAAAGGTTAGAATAAAAAATATTTTTACTATTGTCTTTAAAATTGTTAAAAATAATTAAAAATTATTGAATGCAATTATTTTACAGAAAATTACACGCAGAAAGACAGAGAGAATACAGAGACAGACAGAAAAATATATCACCGGAAAGGAAAAGAAAAACTAAGACACAAAAATTAGCGGGGAAACTAAATCTTGATGAACTTAAATTGAGAAATGCAGCTTATTCGAAATCTGGAACTTCTGGCATAATTCGAAATGTTCCAGATTCGCAAAGGTTAGAATAAAAAATATTTTTACTATTGTCTTTAAAATTGTTGGTTAGGCGCCTCATCCTATCCTTTATTCCTGCCTACCCGCAAGTTAGTTTCGATGCTGCGGAGCCTGACGATGGTTTTCGATAAAACTACTCAACGTCGAGTCTTAGTTAAACCCGCACGAGTTTTTATATGTGTGTTATTATGTTGTGAACCACTGACTATAAAGTTCTAGACTACAAACCAGCCGTGGAGGGTAGCAGGTCGGAGAACCTCAGGTGAGTCGCCGCTCTTTCTGACTTGCTGGGTATTTATTTATTTATTTATTGTTAGAACTGTGTACATTATAATGTTGGTAAGTACATTTTGTATCAACAGTTTGCCTTTTTAAAGCATACAATATTTATAAACGTATTTTTATGCTTCAAATTATTACAAAATAATAGTAACATCTCCGTCTCATTTCCTTTCCACGTTATTTATCGAACCCCCACTACCTTTGTTTCCCGCACCGCGGCTGTCATCTTTCGAGATTAAGCCGCACCATTCCTTTTACGGTTCTTCAGCCCCACCAATTGTTAAAAATAATTAAAAATTAACGAATAAAATTATTTTACAGAAAAAGAAAATCAAATGCAGAAAGACAAAGAGAATACAGACAGAGACAGAAAAATAAAAATATATCAGAGGAAAAGAAAAGAAAAACTGATACACAATTTATGGGGAAACTAAATCTTGATGAACTTAAATTGAGAAATGCAGCTTATTCGAAAGCGTATAGAGATAGAAAAAAATTCAAAAAATTTTCAAATATAGAATCTGAAATACAATCACAAAAGTCACAAATTTTCATATCAGACAGACACATACAAGTTGATCCTGTAGCTGAAACTTCTGGCACAATTCGAAATGTCCCAGATTCATCAGAAGAATCGCAAAGGTTAGAATAAACATTCATGATTTATATTTTTACATGATATATATGTATATATATATATATATATATATATATATATATATATATATATATATATATATATATATATATATATATATATATATATATATATATATATATATATATATATATATATATATATATATATATATATATATATATATATATTTATTATTTATATAGATTATTTTTTTTTTCTAATTGTCGAGTCTTAATCACTAGTGTCACTGAGCGCTGGCTTGATAAAGAGTGGACTGTATAATTTTCTCTTGTATTGGTCCCCACACTAGATAAGGCACAAAAACTTCACCAACCTTGCGACCGCCTCAGTCTGGATCTGCTCAGGTGCAGTTCGCAGTGAATCAAGTGAAAAAAAAGAAAAAAAAAATCACGCACGGCTTCTCTTGCAAATTGTTGTTCAAGTACACTGCACTCTATGCTGTTAAAGGTTGAAGATTGGCACAGCCAATAATATAAGGAATCTTATAAAAGGGCTTGTTCTTCGCACACGGGATACAAGGGCAGTTATCTTTTTTGTGAAACGTTGACATAAGAGCGACAAAATTTTGAACTACCCTCGCTTCAAACAGATATGAAGGTAGTTACCGAAAATTGTTGAGCAATGGTACCTAAATCTAAGCAAGGACCGAACACTAATAAATATTCCTATTACATTTTTGATTACAGACACATTCAAATTGAAACTGTTGCAATGATTCATGATACTAGAACTCCAATAGCAAATAAAAATGTTCCAGTTCAATGCAAAGAGAGGCCTAAGCAAGAAAATTTAGATCATGATGAAATTGTTCCATTCGTTAGCCAACCTATACAACAAAATAATCAAGTTCGTCGAGATCAAAATACTCAAGATAATAGGCATGAACATATTGAAAATGAAATGGATGGATACGCATTTGAAGGTGGAGTTGATAATGACTTTGAAGAGGAAAGTTCAGATGATGAGTTTATTGAACCAAATCCATTCATACGTCCTAATAAAAAGTAATCATTGATATTTTCTTTGTAATTTCAGTCTAAATAATATAATTGATACGATTGAATTACATAATTACATGATTTCAGGGACATACGTCAAAGCAGCACATCTGCTAGTCAAATGGGAAATCAGGCTGATACGATCACGAATAAATATAAGGACTATGATAGGCACGTTGCAGCTCGAGTACAATTTCATCAACAATTCACACAAAATCCATTTGGTCATGCATGCAAGATTTGTGACAGATTATGGTTCAAGAACGATTTAAAATTGGTAAAAGGAGATTTTCAAGACCTTTTCCGACAAATTATAGAGGTAAAATATTTTAATTTTTATAATATATACGATAAAAAAACTAAGTACAATCAAGAAAACAAAACTCATTTTTCATTTTAGAATTATCAAGATGGGTCAACAGTTGCTGTTTGTTCAACATGTCATTTCTCTATCAAGAAAAACAAAATACCAAATCTATCAAAGTACAATGGATTCAAATACCCAGATTTTCCAACACATTTACCAAAGCTGGATATTATTTCGGAACGTCTCATTTCTCCAATACTACCTTTTAAGCAGATCAAAAGATTGAGACATTATGGCCAGCCGGGACAGCATAAAATTTATGGTCAGATTATCAATGTTCCCGTTGAGGTAACTAATATGGTGAGCAATTTGCCTCGACATCTAGACGATGAACACTCAATATATATTAACATCCAAAAAAAACTTAAACACAAAAGTTATTATTTGAGAGGATTAGTTAACAAGCAAAACATAAAAATTTGGCTCAGGTTTCTTGTTGATACTCCTTTATATAGAGAATATGGTATTAGTGTTGATGAAAGTTTCTTCAATAATGTTGATATACAGTCATATAACGACATTAATGACGTCAGTGAACATATTCCCGTAGAAGAAATTTTAACAGCCCAACAGCAATCTTTACTGTGGGACGAAGACAAATTCTTGTGCATTGCACGAGGTGAAGGTAACAGTCCCATTAGCTTGTTATTTGACGAACATGCTGAAGAATTATCTTTTCCCGCAATTTATCTTGGACAATTCAGAAAGTACGAGATTACAGTCACACCATTCATGCAAGTTACCAGTGAATTGAGAAGAGCCGACCGACGAGGAGCAACACCCAATCACATATTGTATTTAGCTATGAAAATTATGAGACTGCGAGTTAGAGATAGCCTTACAGTTGCATTAAAACATACTAGCAGCTCCGATAGTGTTACTAAAGAACAAATTATGGAGACGGATTATATGAACACTTGTGTAGAATCGAATCTTGCTTTTCTAAAAAGTATACCGAACTCTACTTGGTACTGGTCAGGTCAAAAAAGAGACCTTTTTGCTATGATAAGACAATTAGGAAAACCTACAGCATTTATGACACTCAGTGCTAACGAAATAAAGTGGATTCCTTTATTGAAAATTTTATATAAATTGAAAAATAATTGCGATGAAATTTCCACTGAAGCTATTGAACAATTACAGCCGATGGAAAGAAGTGATCTTGTTAATGAAGATCCGGTCACTTGTGCTATTTATTTTAATAAACTTGTAAACGTTTTGATGGCAATTTTAATGTCAAAGAGAAATTCACCATTTGAAAAATACTATGTTAATCATTACTTTAAACGGATCGAGTTTCATCATAGGGGTAGCCCTCACGCACACATTTTGCTATGGCTAAATAACGCTCCAAACGACGTGTTGAACAAAAATTATAATGAGGCTATTGAAATGATTAATAGTCTATCATCCGTATCAGCATCAGAGGCTTCTGGTAATATGAAGCTTAACATGCACAAGCACACTGATACATGTTATAAGAAAATAACGAATCAGCAGTGTAAAAAATGTAGATTCGAAGCACCATTTATGCCATCTAAACAAAGTCTTATATTATCACCTATGGAAAAAGATAACGAAAATTACCCAAGTTTTAGAAAACAGTATGCTAGTATAAGAAAAAATTTGGAAAGTTATTCTTATAGAGACTTTGATGATTTTTACAATCAAAATACTATAACATCCGATCAACAATACTATGATATAATTAGAGCTGGAATCAATAGACCAAAAGTTTTTATTAAGCGGCTACCTACGGAAAAATGGCACAATCCTTTTAATCCATTTGTATTCAATCTTTTACAATCAAAAATGGACTTTCAACTCATTCTGGATGAGTACTCTTGTGCGCAGTATATTGTCGAATATGTTAATAAAACTGACCGAGGTATGAGCAATTTACAAAAGAAAATTATTCAAGTCATGGATGAACATCCAGAATTTGACATGGCAGAAATCACACGTAAAATGAGTATTGACATGCTGAACACAGCTGAGATGTCATCACAAGAAGCTGCATGGTATTTGTTGCGAGAACCAATGTCTAAATCTTCAACAGCTGTTGTATATATACCTACTGTACGTCCGCATGAGCGACTAAAAATTAGAAAAACTATGGAAGAATTGGAGAAATTGGATAATGAATCCACAGATTTATGGAAAGAAAATATTTTTGAAAAGTATGAAAAAAGGCCCGAATATCTTAATGACGTTTCTTTAGCTCAATTTGTATCTAAATACTACAAACAAATCAAAACTGGCCAATATGTTCAAAGAAAGGATCCAAAAATAATAAGATACAGAAATTACGACATGACTGAAAATTTTAATGAATACAGACGAGAAATGGTAACACTTCATATACCATTCAAGAATGAGCAAGAAGATATTTTACTCCATAGTAAATATATAAATACTTACGAAGAAAATAAAGATATTATTATGGAAAAGAGAAAAGAATTTGAATCAGATTTGGATATCGAGAGAACAATGAGGATTTGTAGACAATTATGTCGTGACAATAATGATGATTTGGACGATGACCCAGAAGTAGCTGGAATCATTTACGAACCGGATGAACACAGGCGTTAGATGGTTGATCCCGGAGCAGATCCTGATCTGGATTTACAGATAGCTAGCCTCAAGAACCTTGGTGCTATAGCTAGAAGGAAAGAAAACTTGATGCCTCATCATGAATTTTGCAAAAAAATGAGATTAGCTAATGAAGAGTAAAAAGAATTTTGAAGCCTAGCTTCTATATGGACGTTCAGACCGCTTGCATATAGGCGCTCGCCGCGCGGCCAGTCTATACGTGCTAAGCGTCAGATTATACTGTTATACGAAATCGTCAGATTTAGTACCGTTACACGAGCTGCGGTGCGTGCACGACAGCCGCCTCCCCACCTCAGTGTGCGTGGCTTTCGCCTTATGAAATTGTTTTCGTCCTTAATAAGTATTACATGATTACAACAAACATAGACGTTAACGACTGTTTATCGAATGGTTCTATGGATAAATTAGTATACATTGAATACTCTGAAAATAATGAAATTAATAAACTGACGGACTCATAAACTGCATCAAAGTTCAGGATTACTTTGAAATGATTTTTTTAAATAAGTATGCAAACTTTTTAGATTAAATTATATAAATATGGAGAGACTGGCTCTTAATCTCAAAAAAAGGAAAATTTAAAAATAGAACTGCAGTAAAACAAATGAATATAGCCGGCAAAAGAAAATTTACTCGTATCAGATTTGCGTGTTATTTATAGCAAAGTTTTAAATTGATTCTCATTGATTTTTTATTCTTTTGTCAATTGAATTATTGTTACCAGCAGAATTGTTGGGTTAGTTTTTTTAACTCATTGAGAGTTTTTGAGAGTCCGAACAAGCGGCTCAAATTGTAGCATTGGTGCGGAAGGGCTTGGATCAACGAACGATTGGTAGAAATTTAAACCAGTCTACGATTTCTAGAATATACAGAAGGTTTGTGGAGACAGGTTCTTACAGAAGGAGATGTGGTACAGGCAGGACTCGAGCAACCACCGGTCGTGCTGACCGATTTATTGTTACAACTTCCCTGCGAAATCGTTTCCTCACGTCAGTTAACATCAAAACAGAGCTTAATGAAGTGCGTGGAGTAAACGTGAGTGCACGAACAATAAGAAGAAGGTTAAAGGAAGCGGATATCACCCCCTTTTAGACCAGCAAATGGTCCAAAGTTGTCTGTAGCTCACAGACAAGCTCGCTTAAGATTTGCGCGTGATCACCTGAATTGGACAGAAGAGCAATGGGCCTCCGTATTGTTCACGGACTAGTGTAGGACATGTTTATATGGCGCAGATGGTCGCAGAAGAGTCTATCGTCGACGTGGGGAGCGATATGCTCAAAGTTGCATTGAGGAGCGTGTTCCTTTTGGAGGCGGTTCGTGTATGATCTGGGGTGGCATATCGATGAATGGGCAAACAGAACTTGTGTTCATAGACATGGTCCGTCAAAACGGTAATAGAGGGGGTTTGACTGCACATCACTACATAACAGAGATCTTAGAAGATCACCTGGTGCCTTACATGGGATTCATAGGTGAAAATTTTACTTTAATGCAGGATAATGCCCAGCCGCACGCTGCTGCACAAGTTCGACAATATTGCGAAGAGGTTGGGATACGTACAATGAATTGGTCAGCATGCAGCCCGGATCTTAATCCCATTGAGCATGTTTGGGACAATTTAAAAAGAGCTGTATATGCGAGAAACCCTTTGCCCACGACAGTGGCAGCACTAAGAACAACACTTTCAGAAGAATGGGACAATATTCCGCAAAATCTTTTAATAACCCTAATAAAATCTATGCGGAACCGATTAGAATCCGTAATAAGGGCACGTGGAGATAATACACCTTATTAAAACATAAATAAACCCTTGCATAAAGTTTGTGTCTATTGTTAAAACCAATTTTTTAATTAAACCAATTTTCCATAAATGTCTGTTTTTTCTTCAAAAAAGTCATATGGTCCTTTCCAGTACACAAACTTAAACTTAAGGATATGACCCTACGCTGTTTTAAAGTTCACGAACCGATCTAGAGGTTTCAATTTAAATCTGTATAGAAAGTTTGGATACTTGGTTAAAATATTTATTTCAAAGTCGTCTATTACTTTGATGCAGTTTATGAGTCCGTCAGTGTAGTTCGGTTAGAATTCGTTAATGATGTACTCGCGTCATTATATCGATGGCGCGAGGAAGAGCGGGCACGGGGCTCGAGGCCGGCGCAGCGCCAGATCGCGTTGCGCCGAGAGGAGCTCCGTCAGGTCTTGGTGGCGGAATGGCGGCAAAGGCTTCTGCGCCCTACCGCCGGCCTCGCTACCGTCGAGGCGATCCGGCCAGTACTCGACGACTGGCTCGGGAGAAGGCACGGCTCCCTGTCGTTTAGGGTGACGCAGGTGCTGTCGGGGCACGGCTGCTTCGGCAAGTACCTGTGCCGCATAGACAGGGAGCCGGACGCTCGGTGCCATCACTGCGTCCACGGCGGGGAGGACACGGCGCAACACACACTCGCCGAGTGTGTAGCTTGGGAGGAGCAGCGCCGTGTCCTCACAAATGAAGTAGGAGGAGATCTGTCGCTGCCGGCCGTAGTGCGGAGGATGGTCGGTAGCGCAGAGTCGTGGGACGCAGTGGTGTCCTTCTGCGAGGACGTGATGTCGCAGAAGGAAACTGCGGAACGGGAGAGGGAGATCTCGACTCCCTTCCCCGGCCGCAGAAGGCGCACCGGGCGCAGGGGAAGGGCGGATAACGCCCTTTTCCGGCCCCCATGAATGGGTCCAGTGGCGAGGGACTTGGGGTAGTCCCCGCCCCCTATTCGATGGACCCGAGGCGGAGACGCGTGCGGGTGTCGGCGCGCGCCTCTGATGCGATGCACGGGGTAGTTAAACACCTCACTACCCCGTGCAGGAGACGAGGCCCGGACAGACCGGGCCAGCACTAGTGTGGGGCTGCGGAAGAATCTGGATTCCCGCGGCCCCGCGCGCACGTGTGAGGAGACACCGGGGTGGTGGTTTTAGCCGGTAGGAGTCCGGCATGCCCCTCCGCCTTTCCCCAGGCGGAGGTAGTCCATGAGGATTTCCCCACCCCGTAAAAAAAAAAAAAAAAAAAAAAAAGAATTCGTTAATGATAAAGTTGGAAAACTTAAGGTTAAAAAGTGCATCAGATGGAGATGCGTTGAATCTTAGCAGGACAGCTGTGCCTAATAAAAGGAGAAATTGTACTATACCATTAAATAGAAGCACAATAATTATTGTAAGTCAATCCTGGACATAGCGTTAAAGATATTATAAATTTCATTGTAAGATCACTAATGATTTATTCAGAATATGGATTAAAACTTACGGGAAGTAATGAACCAACTATGCTAATTATTTTAGGTGGAAATTGGAATTGCAATTTTAAATATGAAAAATCTAAACCGTGGATTTCCTTTACATTTTTTTTTAAGAAGTAATAATGAGCCAAACTGTTCGACAACTAAAACAGGAACAACTATAGATGCAGTATTTACTAGATATTGAAAAAAATCAATGAAAAAACTTGTATTATATTTTAGTTACCATCTACCAATAGTTACTTTAATACAATTATACAATATATGAATGAGAATGTGGTGTAAAAAGAACTGAATGTACTTCTGATGAATGTACAGATAATAATCCTTTGTGAATGATTTCATAATTTTATGTTAATACTTTGAACATATAAGACTATATAATATGAATGAACAACTAATATAAATGCAATAAATCGTATTATGCAAAAATTGCAGGATTCAAACTATTTTCATATTTGTACTACTTGAAGGATATGAAAAATTAACAGTGCCGTCTAGAGACGCCCGAAAGAATTCGCTTCTTAAAGTTCCTACGCTTTATAGTATAAAGCGTAGGAACTAAGCGTTAAAAAATAATGAAAAAAAAAAATTAAAAATGAAATACACGCCTAAACACGCACGGCTACAGCGATGCTCTCCAAATTTTTTTCTTCTAATCGTGAGGAGCTCCGCTGTAGCCCTGCGTTTTTAGGCGTGTATATTTTTATGTATTTATTTCCCCAAGTATTGTTTTTTTTTCTCAAGGCTTTATTTCAAAGGAACTTAGGTCGCTAATGCCAGAACACAACACAAATTTATTATGGCGGCATACTTAGGACTAAAGGTGGTCACCAGCCAGACGGGCTTGGGGCCCCTACACGTATCTAGGGTTGTTCTGTCGCATTTTACGACAGGCCGACTCCAGCCGCAGAGGTCAGTATTCTTTCTCCGCCCCTGTACGGATATGAATGAATGAATGAATGAAAACTCTTTATTGTTCACCTTAAATATGTATACAAGAAAATGAAATAAACTTACAAGCTACTGAACAATGGGTGGCCTTATCGCTTAGAGCAATTTCTTCCAGGCAACCCGGATAATATGCATGCAACACAATGGAAGCTAATGAAATGCTTGTAAGAGGAAGTAGATAGCTCAGTGTTCAAATCCCTCTGTAGCCTAAGCGGTATACGCTTAGGCAGTACTTTTCGCCTAAGTGTATTATAGCACAATTGTCATGTACGGACCGTGGAGGAAAACAATGTGAGGAAATCTGTATGTGTATACCAGTAAAAGTCAAAAATGAACCGTGAGATGGCGCTGTGTCGTTTGTTTTCCGCTAACCATAACCTTGCTTGCCTTACAATTCAATTTTGGATTCGGTATTCCGTATTTGAGGTGTATTAAAGTTTTGAGTTGACTTTATTCTGTGGTAGCTTGTCATGTGTCGTGGTTGGGTGGTCATTTGTTGACGTTCGGTTTTTTTTTGTTGTTTTTGTTTGTTCAAATCTAAGAAGGTTATATTATATTGAGTTTTTTTTTATTTTCAATGATAAAGTGTGTTGTTATTTTATGATTAGAACCCAGCCATCCACCCCTCCCTTTTAATATAGTGTGTATGCATTTCATTGAAAATATTTAACATAATTTGAGTATTATGCATAAATTTGGTGCAGAAACCAGAGGACTTGGATATAGACATCTGGAACTTAGAATATTTCAAAGCGTTTAGTTTAGGACTTGTAAATTAAATTAATTAAAAGTTTATTTAATGGACATAGCCGAATTTTGTGAATTTGAGACTTGTAAAATTTTGAACTTTGATTCAGTGGAATTTGAATAAATTTTGATGATCTCGATTGGGACATAGATAAAATTACTAGTGTTGGGACTATGAAAAATTTATGCCTTTCTTGTGTTTCTATAAAAAAATAGTTTGTTTTTCCCAACGAACTATAATTTAAAAGTGATCAACATGGCTGACGATAAAATTAAACTTCAATTGAATCTATGAGAAAGGATAGAAAAAGAGAAAGCTAACTTTAAGAAATCGCCAAAAGATCGAATTACACAAGCTTATTTAGAAACATGACTGCATTTGTTAGAGGACTTATGGTCACAATTTACGAAGAACCACTCAGAGATTATCGTGGCTGTTAGAGATGATGATACAGATCGATTACCTTATTTTAATTGGTAAAACAAGGAAGGACTGTAAATTTATAAAACGAACTTCTACACCAAGTATGTCTTCCAAGACACAAATTAAAAATAAAAAAAAACTCATTTATTTTGTCACCTCTCCAGTTCACTGTCACTGTGTTTCCATTCCATCAATGCCAAAAGAGGACGTAATAAAACTACGTTTTACGTTATAAATATAAACAACGCAGTAAGCAGTTGTGAAATGTGATGTGATGAACAAGTCTCTGATGGAATTTTAATAAATTAGAGATATATAGTATTATAAATAAAATGGATACAGAAATAATGGTGGAGGCTCACGCCATCCTGGGCGTGTGCAATTTGTGTTTAAACGAAGGCGCGGTGAAAAGTATGCTCGTTCCTCATATAAACGTGGGAAAATTGGAGATATATTCGCAAATGCTTTTAAATTGCTTCTCGATTGATGTAAGTGAAGCCTTCATTAAAAAGTGGCTTTTATGACGTGTTTGTAACATGAAAATTTTTTAATTAAAAAAAAATTATCACTACAATTGCACTCTTCATAAAAACTGATGTGCAGTAAATAATTTTGATATCCTACTTGCACAGCAACATATCAGCGGTGCTCCTAGCATAGCATCATGATCACTATTAAGTGGGCTGTCAGCCTGTCTGCTGTGCAACAGCCATAAAAAAAAAACATTTGATAAATCTATTTGAATATTTACATTATTACCACATACCTTGTATACCAAGACTGTTCTTGTTGCTTGATATATTAACAAAGGTTTAAGGATGATATTACTTATAATTATGAAGAAATCTATCCATGCCGGGGCGGAGAAAGAATACTGACCTCTGCCGCCATGGTCGGCCTATCATAAAGGTGACAAAATGACCCAGCTTGGCTAAATGGTAGGGCCCAAGCCTGTTTGGATGGCGTCAACCTTTGATCTTAAGTATGCTGCCATATTCTTGTGTTGTGTTCCAGCATAAGTGACCTAAGTTCCTATACCCTTATGGGACAACAGCGTGTTCACAATGCCATTGGCGTTGCAAACACGCATAGATGAGATAAATTCTAAGCAGAATTTTAGTCTGCTGTCCATCTGAAAAAAAAAAAGAATAACTCCCCATTGCTATATTTCACACTTAGTTGAGTTTAATCCCCAGTTTAATTATATCAATTTTATGAACACTTATATGAATGAAATGTTTGCAGATATCCCAGATAGAGTTGGGGGATACAAAAAGATTGATATGTTTTTCATGTATAGACAACTTGAGGGAGTGCGAAACATTCAGAACAATGGTCCAACAATCCCTGAATACATTGAAAGAAAATGTGAAGCTGCTAAGTGAGTTAAAAGATCACGAAATTAATCTGCATTTACTAGACATTGTTGCTTTTGTTAATATGTGTAGGATGTAATCTTAAAATGTTTCTAACATTGTTAGGGTTTCCTTCCTGGTGTGACACTCCTCTGACATGTCAGTAGTTACAAGAGGCCAGATGACAGCAAAAGTTGAACCGATGAGCTGCACTTTGGCGTACAGGGTGTTTGATGGGAAGATATCCTGTACTAGGTCAATCCCATTAAGATGGCTACCAAATCAGGACTTCAATTGATTTTTTCCACAGATATAACATTTTATATCATAAATTAGTCTATGGTAATCCATAGATTACATAACTATCAATTTCCTTTTACAAGACTAGATAAGTGAATGACATGCCTTGGGTTTTCAGTAGTCTCTAGTCCACTAGCCCCCAAGTTGGGGGGTGTGCATGAAAGGTTTAGGCCTTGAGAACAAAAAAAAAATAACATAATTAAATTTTAAATCCAACTGTGGGTCTTAGGTCAGATCTTTATGTCTAAGCATAATGTTGCCTATATAAATAATAGTACTGGGGCAATTCAGGAAATGCCACCTAGTTCCAAAGTGAAATGTCACTTGTGTTATGATTACTACACAACTGATATACTACTGTCTGCATCTGATACCATTTATTACCACATTCCTGAAAAATGTCCGTGAACCCTTTCATCGACGGGCCGCCATAATGCCCCGCCGCTCACTTAAGCCTGCGTGCTCCGGCGGCTCCACGCCACTAAGGGATCGTCACCGCCATTTATGCCGAGGTACAGAGGTTCGCCTTTACGCCCCAACCTCACCTGCACAAGGGACAGAACCCACAAAACTGTATTGTGCCACTCAACAAGTCATGCATCTATATAAATTTTTCAGAGTTAACACATCTATTATTATTTTCCAGACGAAGGGAAAGTGGCAAATATAAAAGAGGAGGTTGACAATGTAGATATTAAAGATAATGATTTAGATGATATTATACACAAGAATGTTGACTTTGATGAATATGGTGAGTATTAGTTTTAGTGCACAGACACTGTTGAAAGGCTATTGAAGGGATCACTAACAATATTAGAAAAATGAGGAATAAGAAGAGAGGAGATATGATGAAATGCACACCCTTTATTGTTCATTAGCTAAATTTATGTACAGCGAAAATATGTTACAGTTTCATACAATGGAAGGCTCTTGGAGAGTAAAACATTGAGTGCGTAGCACACCGCGCTTAACTTAAACGGCGTGTCTCGTGCAATAGCACATCTTTTGTCTCGCTCTCACATTTGTTGTCTCATTTACATTCCTTTATTTATTTTTGTTAGTGTCTATTTACATAACATTTTCATAAATATTATAAGCACAATTCACTCAAATAAAACATGGCGCAACTGACTCCTGCCGCACCTGCTTCCCGCGGTCCAGTAAAGCTTACCGCGCTCCCAATACCCGCCGCAGCCGCCCTCTGCAGTACGGGGGCTTCTCTCGCGGCTCTGGTGAGCCCATTTACTACTGTGTCGGTATCCCTGCGACCATCCCCGACTCCGAATAGGGCATCAATGGGCACACCGAAGCCGAATTCGGCCCCAACCTGCGCTCCGACCCCCTACACCCGTCCTGTCGGAGAATGATTCGTTCGAACCGCTCTCCAACATGGAATTGGACCCCAATGTGGACTTGGAAGAATTCCGATTCACACCAATAAGAGGAGACTCAAGGCCGCCACCTCTGATTCGGACTCTGATGCCGCGCCGGCCAGCAAGGAGCCGCGCCAGCTCAAGCCTACGGCCCCATTGAACGCGTCGCGAACGTCCTCCCCTCATTATCAGAGATAAAAACATCTCTGGAGGGACGTACAGGCGGCCCTCCCGCGTAACTCCGTCCGTCTCGTAGAAGCACGACACATAAGCCACGGTATCAGGGTGACTGTACAGTCACCAGATGACCACCGTGCACTCAGAAATTCCTTCCTCCTATACGTACGCCTTGGAGAAGGAGAAACGATTCCGCGTTGTGATACGCAGATTAACCTCCCTATCCGCGAGGTGCACCGCGGGAATACACGAGCATCATGCAACATGGTGCTCGCCGCTCGCATATTTTAATCTCCACTCTGTATGCAGGCTCTAGAAGCCTAACTTCGTGACCCCGCACAATAATTGCACTCTGCGGCAACGCCACCGGTGCCAACCGGATCAGTTTGAAAAATTTCTTAAAAAAGTAGTACAAGGTTTCTTCGATTTTTTTTCTTGCAGTTAAATATCTATGAACTAGACGACACTGTGTATTGTTACAGTATATTTATTACTTACTAGCTGACCCGGCAAACGTTGTTCTGCCATAAAAATAATAAAATGTCAAAAAATAAAATTTAGGGGTGGACTACCCCTAACATTTAGGGGGATGAAAAATAGATGTTGGCCGATTCTCATAGATACCGGATAAGCACAAAAAATCACTAACTCAATTTAGTTATCTGCCTACTGCCTACCCCCTAAGAACGATGGCGTGATTATTTATAGCCTATGACCATTTCTAGGTTATCATCTATCACCATACCAAATTTCATCAAAATCCGTTCAGCCGTTTACGCGTGAAAGAGGAACATACAGACAGACAGACAGAGTTACTTTCGCATTTATAATATTAGTATGGATTATACCCGTTGTCTACTATCCATAAGAATAGCACTCTGTTACCTAGTTTTGACGACCTCGGTGGCGTAACGGATAACGCACTTCGGTACGCTTGCGGAGGTCACGGGTTCGATTCCCGTCTCGCGTCTGGGTTTTTATGTATAATATGTATTTATTTACAAAAAAAAAGTATATAAGTAGTATATCAGTTGTCTAGTACCCATAACACAAGTGCTATGCTACTTAGATTGGGACTAGATGGCGCTGTGTGAATTGTCACAAAATATTATTATTATTATTCACGCTAGAAGACGCTTCGTGAATTATCACAGTTTAATTATTATAATTGACTAGTTTGACACGTTTTACGGCAACCGGATGTTTATGTGGGAAACAAATGTCTGGCCATGCCGCCTCCGCCGGGCCCCGGCAGGAGAGGTAGGCCCAAAAAGTGCTGGCTTGACGTCGTAAAGGGTGATATGCGTGCCAATGGGCTCACTACCAGGGATGCTGAAGACCGTGCGAAGTGGATTAGAAAAAGTCGGAAAGCGGACCCCGGGCACCAAAACGCAAGTTTGGGTTGCAACCGGGATGAACGCTGAGATAATGATGATGAAATCTCTATGAACTGTGCAATGTACTTACAACTGTACAATGTATTTTATGCATAAAATAAACAGCCTCATAACTTTAATGGAAGTTACTACAAAATTGGCCTAAAGATGAGAATTTATGTTAAGTGAGTTATCATCAAATTTTTCAATTTAAAATTAAAAATCTAAACTGATAATTTCTTATTTTCTAAGTAGCTGCAGAGAATGCGCTAGACTCCAAGCTTTCATAATAATAATAAAAAAGTAGTACGTCATAGGCCATTTTTCGCTGAAATCAGCCATCAAAGACGAGCGAAGTGGAAAATTTTGGAATTTGTAAATTTTTATTTAAGATACAATAACAATGAACGGCAATACTGCAACACTTTATCACGCAATAGCACAGTCTGAACTCCGCGGAGCGTCGTATGAGGGCGGGGGACGGAGTACGACTGGCAGTAGCAACTGGCAAGTCAATCGGCGGGTCGGCGGCTCGGCGCTGCGCACGCGCCCCGCGCAGCCCTGTAGCCCCCCTGAGCCGAAAACAAAAATCACGTCAGTCGTTCTCACCTTGTGTTTACTGCTACTCGTGTCACCACTTTGTCTCCACCGCTACACTCGTTTTGCCCACGGACTCCACTGCCTACTTATCTGACCACTGCTCGTTTATTGGACTCTGTTTCGCATTGTGATTTGGACAGTGCTTACTTGGAGGTTTTAGAGATGACTTACACGTTAAGTAAATATGCAGAGATGCATTATTTTTATGGAGTTGCACAAGGCAACGGCTACGCCGCAGCGCGACTGTATCGTGACCAACTTCGACGACGAGGTGGACCACAACCGGAGCGATATCCTGGCCATCGTGTTTTTATTAATATGCACAACACCTTAATTGTAGGTCGCATTCCTGGTAGAGATGGACCACGTGAACTCCCTAGTTGATCCGGATCGCAGAGAAATGGTGCTTGAAGAAATTCAACGAAATCCATCTTCAAGTACAAGAAGTATGGCTTGGACTCTGGACATTACAAGGACGTCTATTCAAAACATACTTCACGAAGAAGGATACCACGCGTTCCACATTCAACGAGTCCATTCTTAACTGCCAGCAGATCACCAATTGTGGGTTGGTTTTTGTCAAACAATGTTAAGGAGAGAGCAAGAGGATCCTGGATTTTTTAATAAAATCCTGTGGACTGATAAGTCATGGTTGGAACGAGTTGGAATCTTCAATATTCATAATTTGCACACGTGGGCGATCGAAAATCCACACGAGAGCTTCTACATTCCAACATCGTTTCAGTGTAAACATGTGGTCTGGGACCCCCAATGATGAGCTAATTGGTCCGTTTGAACTGCCGTCGAGACTTAATCAAGAAACGTACAAAAATTTCTTAATAAACGATCTACCATTGTTGCTCGAAGACGTCAATTTGGAACTCAGGCGAACAGTGGTGTTTCAGAATGACGGTGCCCCATGTCATTACGCAACGCAAGTCCGACATCATCTTAACGAAACGTACCCTAACAGATGGATTGGACGCAACGGACCAATCAGATGGCCACCACGCTCTTCTGACCTCAATCCCATCGATTATTTCATCTGGGGCTACTACAAAGAAATCACATACGTCCGAGGATGCTCGAGCGAAGAAGAGCTTAGAGGGAAGATTGAACAAGCCGAAAGAGTGATTAGAGCGAATCGTGAAGCCTTCTTACGCAGGTGTAGTTTGTGCATTTCTGTGTGAGGGGGACATTTTGAAAACCTATTGTAAATAAATTTAATTTTATTACAATCATCTTTGCTTTATTGAATAAATTCATCCAATGTACCAAACCTGATAAGCAATTTTTTTGTTAGTTTCCAGTATTTGCAATCATTAATTTTTGACTTTATTAATAATAAAATTTAAAAAGTTCCACCTCATTTCGTCTTTGATAGCTGATATCAACGAAAATGGCCTATGAAGTACTACTATATATACTTCGGACCTGTCGCTCCCGGCCCTGGTTCTGTCCATGGTCGGGGGTGATCCTGGATGGACGGCTGTCGCCTCCTTCTGCGAGGCAGTCATGTCCGCAAAGGAGGCGGCAGAGCGGGAGCGGGAGTCGACCACCACACTCCCCTCCCGCCAACGCAGGCGGCGCCGGAGGGCCAGTAACGACCTCCGGCCGCCGTAAAAAGCGGCCGCGGGCGGCCCCTCGGGGGAGGACCCGCCGCCCGCACTATTGCCGCGAGGGAGAGGGCTGTGTGCTGTTCTGAGGCCCCCCTCAAATGTTGATCCAGGAGAGCGCCGGAGGACGAAATCCTGATCTCCGGCGCCAACAATTTAGAAGGGGCCCGCCTTAAGACAAAGGGCGGGCCAGCGCCGGCCCGGGCCACGAGATCGGCAGGCCATATATCCGTGGGCCCGGGCGAAGGTGATAGGAGAACAGCGGGGTTTTTAGTGGGTAGTCGGATGGTCGAACATCTTTCCCGGAGTCCCACATATCCCTCGGTCCCCCGGGCCGGGGAACCCGTCAAGAGAGATTTTTCCCCGAGACCAAAAAAAAGACTCCACTATACTTATTTATTATTATTATGAAAGCTTGGAGTCTAGCGCATTCTCTGAAGCTACTTAGAAACTAAGAAATTATCAGTTTAGATTTTAAATTTTCAGTTGAAAATTTAAATGATAACTCACTTAACTTAAATTCTCTACTTTAGGTCAATTTTGTAGTAACTTCCATTAAAGTTATGAGGCTGTTTATTTTATGCACAGTTTATAGAGATTTAGTTGCAAGAAAAAAAAATCGAAGAAACCTTCTACTGTTTTTTTTATAAATTTTTCAAACTGATCCGGTTGCACTTTTGCAAAAAATCATAAAAAAAATAACTCGAAAACTACGAAAAATCGTAGAACATACATAGGGGTGATTCAGATACCTCTCAACACGAGGCACCTAAACAAATTTTGGACCTCACTTCTTTGGTCACCCTGTATAAATTCTTCAGAGTAACCAATTCGATTATTATTTTCCAGCGGAAGAGAAAGTGGCAATTATAAAAGAGGAGGTTGATACTATAGATATTGAAGATAGTGATTTAGATGATGTTATACACAAGGATGATGACTTTGATGAGAATGGTGAGTATAGTTTTTCTATTGCACGGGCACTGTTGAAAAGCTATCGAAGCGATCACTAACAGCATTAGAAAAATGTAGAATGAGAAGAGATATGATGAAGTGAAAACCCTTGATTGTTTATTAGCTAAATCTATGTACAACAAAAATATGTTACAGTTTTATACAATGGAAGGCCTTATTGCTAAAAGCAATCTCTTGGAGAGAAATTCATTGAGTGTGTAGCAGCACCCCGCTTAGCTAAACCGGCGCGACTCGCGCAATAGCACAATCTTCTGTCTTGGTCTCACATCTGTTGTCTCATTCACATTCATTTATCTATTTTATTTAGCGTCTATTTACATACTATTTTCGTAAATATAATAAGCACAATTATCTCAAATAAAACATAGTGCTCTCCGACATGGAAGTCGACCCCAACGGGCACTCGGAAGGATTCCGGGTGCCGGACAAACAAGAGAAGGCGTAAGGCCGCCACCTCCGGATCGGACTCCGATGCTCCGTCGGCCAGCAAGGAGCATCGTCAACAAGAGCCGACGGCACTGCCATCTTGTCGCGAACGCCCCCTCCCACCCCACCCCCTCATTATTAGTGGTAAACATCTCTGGAGGGACGTCCACGCGGCCCTCTCGCGTAACTATCAACCATGGTATTAGAGTGACTGTACAGTCACCTGAAGACCATCGGGCCCTCACAAAGTTCCTTTTAGCGCACCGTATAGGGTACTCTATACGTACGCCTTGGAGGAGGAAAAGCGCCTCCGCGTAGTGATACGCGGATTATCCAACGAGATGAAAACCTCTGACATCTTCGAGAACCTTCAAGCCCAAAACCTCCTAATCCACGAGGTACACCGTATGCACCGCGAGAACACACGAGCATCATACAACGTGGTGCTCGCCGTGACCTCCAAAGAGGGCAAGGAGATCTTCAGTCTCCGTCTGCGGGCTCTCGAAGTTAGGCTTTGAGACCCCGTACAACAAGTCCGCCCTGCGGCAATGCCACCGGCGCCAATTATACGGGCACTCGGCGCCCAATAGCCAGTCCTGCCCGAGGTGCGTGAAGTTCCTTGGGAATCACGGGACTACGGAAGCATCCCGCGAATTGTGCTTAGCCGCCCCCAAACCAAAGTCCAAGGACAAACGTCTAGCCGCTGCCAAAGCGGTCGCCCCCAAACCGGTCTATGTACCCCGCTGGCCTCGGCACCACACACACTCCTCACATTATCGCCTCCCCGGCAGGCCATCGCTGGCTTCACAGAAATGCCTGCATTGCTGCAGCTGCGGGCCCCACAGCCCCGGTCTCAGCATCCCGTCCATCGCGGAGAACCCCGCACTCGCGAGGTACTTTCAACTCCAAGAGGTACGCACCTTAGTCCAAAAGCTAAGGCAGGCCTCGATCAGCTGTTCATAGCCACGGATCATGGTGAGCAATGGATTGCACAAGTAGGAAAAATCCCCGCTCATTGACTCTGGCGACATATAACGCCATCGGTCTACGGGACCAGCGGGACTTGGTTCACAATTTCCTGACTGAATAGAACATCGATATCCTTCTTGTGCAGGAGACCTTCTTGAAGCCTAGTATTGGCGATCCTAGGATCACTGTGCCCCCTTCGATATGCCTCAGTCACCTTAAAGTTTCGGCCTGCAGATTAGCGAAGATAGGCCGTCAGCCCATAGTAATCGTCTGCACGTATACGTCTTGCAACCGCCTGCTACTTCAAGCGGAGCTTGTGTCGCTCTTCGGTTTAGGCCATTTGGTTATTATCGCAGGTGACCTAAACTGCAAACACCACAGCTGGAATTGCTCCAGTTCCAATCCCAACGGAAGAACCCTCATCCGTCACTCTGACGACTTGCTTTTCGGCATCCTAGGTCCCATTACACGAACCCCGTACCCGCCGAATCGGGCTACCTGAGGCAGCCCAAATGTTCTTTATTTTGTATGTAAATGTTCTTTGTTATGTATTGAGCTAAAAAGAGACTAAATTGAAAAAAAAAATGTATGTTTTTCTTTTGTAGGCTAAGTACTTATCGGACCGCTCTCGTATCAGACCCCCACAGCTAAATTATAATATTTCCAAAATTCTATCTCCAATTTCTTTACTATTGACACTAAATACTTATATTAATTACTAATATTACCAATTTAAGAACTTTTGTACGCTTATCGACTTGTTGAGTTTATTTAAGAGTACAACAATGATACTTCCTACAATCATTCTTATAAAAGTTTGGTTCACGTAACACAATTTCGAGGGTGTCGCAGAGCAATGATCATTGATCAAATCATTGATCCTACGACCACGTGCGACCACTGCGTGCTCCGGCGGCTCCACGCCACCAAGGGGTAGTCGCCGCAGTTTATGCCGGGGTAAAGAGGTTCGCTTTTACGTCCCAAACCCCTGAACAATGGGTAGAAGCGACAAAACTGTTTTATGCCACTCAACAAGTCATGCATCTATATAAATACTTCAGTGTAACTAATTCGATTATAATTTATATATATATAATCTTTTTGCACTTGAAGTTCACAAAAACAACATCTCATACTTTGATCCCATTGTTAGAATGGCACGACATTATAATGAATTGGCAAGTAACAGCACTGATCTTGATATATTTGAAAATAGTTTTTTTAAATATTGTAAATTAGTAAAACATATTCTTAAATAATTTATATTTGACCAGTTAATGATACATTAGATTTAATTAGATAGTAACTTATATGTGTGTGAGTGTGTATGCGTGCTTTGTGTGTGAGTATGTGTCAGTGCATATGTGTGTATCAATATATACACACAAGGTTTTTAGGCATTTGTTGTTACAATTTTTCTGTATGCACCTGCTTTGAATTGCAATCCAGATTGTTATGTTGAATATCTAAGCTTATAATTTCTTTGGTTGTAATTTGTTTTGTGCATCAATAAAATAAAATATAAAATATAATTTTCCAGATAAAGTGGCAAATATAAAAGAGGAGATTGACGATATAGATATTGAAGATATTGATTTAGATGATATTATGCACAAGAATGATGACTTTGATGAGAATGGTGAGTATAGTTTTTTTTATTGCACAGGCACTGTTGAAAAGGTATCGAACCGATCACTATTATTATTATTATTTCGAAAGGTGGCTATGCTAGTCTGTTCTAACCTAGTATCACTGCGTCCAATTTAATGAACTATTATGATCGCCACATTTACTATAGCTCATTGGCAAAGCCTGCCTCGTTGATGTAACGAAGCAGTTTTTTGGCAGGAGCTGCACGTATCTCATCCGGTTCCAGCATGTGTTTTCCTAATATGAGACTACGTTTATGCATCAGGGAACATCAGTAGCACAGCAGGTGCAGAGGCGTCATCGACTTAAACGGAAGTGACCAAGAGAATTTTTTCTTTTTCTAGAACTGCGCCCTTTTATGGCGAAGTGGAACGCCGAAGTGGTTTTGCTTTATTCGACGGTATATCCATTTAGGATCAAGGCAAACACTTTAATATGTGTGTACTGTCGCGAAGAGTACGAAGATCCAGACAGTTACAGGCAGCATATAGACGATGTTCACCCAACTTTCAATGTGGCCACGGCGTTCTCGCATTTACGCAGTTCCAAGCAGTACCTTAAAGTCGATTGCACCTACCTAAAATGTAGAATTTGTTACGAACCCATAATGAGCATTGAAGATATGGCAAAGCATTTAAAGGAGCTTCATGAAAACAGTCAGACGAGGAATATTAATTTGGATTTCGATGTGGGGTTGCAGCCCTATAGACTAGAACATAATAAATGGAACTGTGTTATATGTGAAAAGAAAATGGCGTCATTAACCAAGTTGTGTCGACACACCCCTTCGCATTACAAGCATTATACGTGTGACCAGTGCGGTAGAGGCTACCTGACGAAATGGGCTTTGAAATGTCATGTAAAATGTCAGCATATGGGGAAATTTGTTTGTAGGAAATGTTGGAAGGATTTCCCATCCGACGAGCAGAAGAGGAGCCATATCAGATCTTCTAAGAGATGCTGGTGGTTTTGTTGTACCATATGTCAGGAACGGTTCCTTTTTTTGGACCAAAAGAATAAGCACTTAATCGACTTCCACGGTCGAAAGAAAACCACCTACTCTTGCCCTGACTGTACTAAAGTGTTTGATTCGAGAGGTAATTTTTACAGTCATTATAAATTGGGGCACACCAATCTTAAGTTTAACACGAAGAATCGTCTAGAGGAGCACAGAATCACCCACACGGGCGAGAAAAAGTATAAATGTCAAGTGTGCTCGAAGAATTTCAAGACGAACAAGGATTTGGCCCAACACATGTGGATCCACAGTGAAATGAAACGCTTCATATGTATGATTTGTGACAAACAGTTTGTGCAGAAAGTTAACTTGGAGTGGCATTTCAAATCGACTCATCCTAATGTAAAAATCAAATTCTAACATACTATTGCTTATAAAGGATCGTGATGCATAGTAATAGCATGAATAGGGCTACCAACTTACCCTCCACCATCATGTTTTATAAGCAATAGCAAGGCGCCGCTTGGTGTCCCAGAATACACGGTATAGGCTTCCACCAACTCCTTCCCCTGCCGTATATCCAGTGCTACCCTAGTCCATTGAGGTCCTAGAGTAAACCTAATGTCGTCTTCCCAACGTCTTGCTTGGCGGCCTCTTTAATCTTAATCCAAGAATACTCCTTTCCGTTGCTCTTTGACTTAGCAAGCTTATCCCTATGCTGAGCAGATAGTGACCAGGTCTCGCACCCACATGTTAAACATGGAAGAATAGAGCGACCAATATTTTCCACATCCATATGCTATTCTTTTACTAATTTCTTTGGTCATTTGGTCGTTGGGTGAGATAATCTGACCCAAGTAAGGTGCGTTGTTGAACAGTGAACCAACCTTTTTTCTAAGTCATATAACTTGTTAGAAATTAAAGTTAAGAATTTAGTTTTGGTGTCATGGTTTAGGCAATTTTATAGAGTTTCTCATATTCAGGTTACAGAAAGCCAGAGAAACGAATAAAGACCGTAAATAAAGTTTAAAAAAAATTGACTCACTGTGTACTATAGGTAGGTACAATGAACCACAATTTCGTTGCCAGTAAAAAGCCTTATTTGTGAAGACACCATAAAATTATTGATTATCGTTTTTTATTTTTGTTGTACAAAATACAATAAAAAAAATTACTTCTAATAACAAAAAAAATTGGTTTTCAGTGCTTTCTCTATGGTAATAATAATAATAAAATCAGCCTTCATTTAATTACCTACCAGTTGAAGCAAGAACTGGGTAAACAAAAAATAAACATATCAATTATAATTTCAAATTATAAAGGTTTCGTATAGTTTTCTTCACAGCAGTTAACTTCTTAATAACGCTAAGTTATCATATAACCTAGCCTCTGGATAAAATTAACAATCAGCCTTCCTCAAATAGTATAATTAACAGTCTTCGTTAAATTACCGACTAATTAAAGAATCACGAAAAAAATACATCAAAATGTGTCAAAGTAAATATTTACGCCATATTTAGTAAAGATAAGTTTATATTGAAGGAATATTTAATCAGACGTTTTGTACCTGACACACGAGGAGGAAGGAGAATCATTTTAATGTCACTGAGTTTCACATTAGCCATATCGTAATAATATATCATCATAATAATATATAATAATAATAATAAAAATAAAATTATTATTATTATTATTATTTACTATATTTCTTTATTTCACAATTTTTTTATATTTTTTACAATATCTTACATTTTTTTTATAAAAACAGTACCATAATAGTATTACTTTTATACAAAAATCAATAATAAAATATCCTAAAAAATCGTCTTCCAACAGCAGCGGGTCCTTGCAGTTCCAAACTACCGGTGGTCAGGCTACAGAGTAAGGAACCTCCTCACAATTCGTGCCGTATCCAAGAGAGCTGCCTTCTGTATTCGACCCTTCAGCCAGGGACCAAGCGAGAGCCTTTCAAGGTGTCGATCAAGACTCTTCGCTATCAGACCATTCACTGACACTACTATCGGAACTATGATTGTACTATCCAATTTCCACATAGCAGTAATCTCGTGTGCGAGATCAATATATTTCAATTGTTTTTCTTTTTCAGCACCAACGAGATTACCATCATGTGGAACCGCGATATCTACAATCATAGCACGTCTCGCAGATCGGTCCACTATCACGATGTCGGGTTTATTAGCAACAATACACCTGTCCGTGATAATCGACCGATCCCAGTAGAGCAAATATGAACCATTATCGAGAACTGGCTCAGGCCTATATTGGTAATAGGGCACCTCCAAGGTTACAAGATTATATTTCAAAGCTAGTTGTTGGTGGATAATCCTGGCTACTAGGTTGTGCCTGTGCAAGTATTCGCTGTTAGCAAGACGAGAACAACAGGAAGTAACATGTCTGATGGATTCACCAGGGAGGTGACACGCTCGACAAATATCAAGCGTACCGTCCTTCAGAATGTACTTCCTGTAGTTGTTCGTCTTGATAACCTCGTCCATAATTGCACAAACAAAACCTTCGGTTTCCCCAAATAGGTCTCCGGAGCGTAACCAGTTTACCGACGCTAGTAGGTCTACATCGGACCCATTCAAGGCCTTATAGAACCTACCATGCAACTCCTTACTTTTCCATATAACTGCTCGGTCGGAAGCACTCATCACCACTGGACTTTGCCAGTTCTGTTTCGCTAAGGATAACGGAGTTAGTCCCTTGTCAACTGACACCACATCACAATGCATACTCCGAGCCCCATCGGCATTTAGAAAACATTCTCTGAGATTGTACACCTCAATTATTATTATTATTATATATTATTATAGGGTTCTGGAGGAAACATAAAGGTTTTATTTAGACGATCATTTACTTTTAGATACGAAACGCAATATTCATCCTCAGTTTCTATTTCCAGACTCTTCGCAACGTAATAAACAGCCCGTTTTTTAGATTGCACCAAGACTAGGACGTATTCGTTAATCATTGGCTTACGCTGTAAATCAAGAAAATCTTCATCAATAATTTCATATCGTTGGTCATCTTCCTCATCCGATTCTAGGTCCGTTTCACTTTCAAGAATTATATCTTCAACTTCACTGGTTTCACTGTCTTCATCTGGTATAACTATTTTTTTTATTGTTTTTCTTATATGGTGTCTTTCTGATTTTACTTGTTGATGGAAGCATTTTATTTCCACAGTCTTGTAGAACTTTTTTTATGCTGACCTTTTCTATTTAATGCTGCAGTACGTTCCTCAGCTATTCTATCCTTTTCTGGAGTGTCCGTTGCTATCATGCTTTTACCCAATTTTCTACCTTTCAGTTTGTTGGAACGAGGACCAGCCTTTAGCAGAGGACGGAACATTAGTGGAGTGATGATATGCTCTTTTGATTGATGAATTTCATTTTTGCATTCTTCATCTAGTTGCTTTGTCGGTGTCACGTTTTGGTAGTAACTGTGATGTTCTTCTGATAATATAGATGGACTTTCTCGATCAGGGGTAATAGCGTGATAAAAACTTGAACGACGTGTCTCTAGATGAGTCGAATGGGGTTGCTGATTATTTTTGTCTAGATTTGCAGAAGTTTCAGCATCAGAGGATTTTTGTGACACTACGGGGCGATCTGTCGCGCTACTTGGCATGAAATCTTCATCGGAGATTATGTCCTTATTATAGGGAAAAATCCCACATTTTGCGAAAGCTGCCGATATATTTAGTGGAGTCATAAATCTGGGATAAGCATGACCAACAAATCTTGCTATTTCGTAGATTGTAACTGGTCTTCCTGGGTTTTGCAGCATCCATGACCCAAGTGCGGAATAATAATATGTCTTTAAAGGGCCCATCAAACATACATCTAAGGGGTTGTAATTTGTTAGTAGTGTGAGGATGAACGGTAAGAACTACAACACCCGATTGTTTCGCTAAGTCTAGAGCCTCAATGGACAAATGTGACTCATGATTATCCATTATAAGCAGAGATGGATTTTCTGGTGTCGTGCTTGAACACTTAATGAAATGTACCTCCTCTGAAATGTATTACCTCCACGAATAAGTCACTAGTCATCCAACCTGAAGGACTCGCAAGACCTAAACTACTTGGAGGTGCACCGTGCATTATTAAGTTTTTAAAGTTTTTCCGAGGAAATATTAAAGCAGGGACAGGGCATGACCTGTGGCACTAACGATACAGCATGTAGTGACAAGAGTGCCTTTTTCTCCACTTGTCACTTTACCTACTTTAGCTCCTGTTGGAGCGACAACTCTGTGGTTTCTGGACGGTTGTTGTGCCGGTTTCGTCAAGATTAAATATTCGAGTTCCATCCACGAATCTAGGCTCCCGTTTTAGCAATTTCTCCAAATTATTAAAAAATATTGCTACAGCTTCCCGATTGAATGAGGTAGCTCGTGCGAGACTTACAGCTTCTGGTTTCTTTACTGAAATATCAGGATGTCTTTTTTTAAAGAAACAAAACCATTCCAAACCTGACATTTTATCCCTTTCCCATGAGCTTGGTATTTTAATGCCATTTCGTACGCCACCTTCCTACATACTTTGATGGTCAAACCGTAGAACATTAGTGCACAGTCTTTGTAGTATTTTCATAATATTTGTTCGTGTTCTTCAGTAAACACTTTATTAATATCATACCTCGGTTCGAGTGATATATTATCACCATGTTCTTCACGTTTTTTTAACGTAACGGCGCAAAGTAGGGTAGGGAATTTTATTGGTTTTTGCCGCCGTCCTACTGGAGCTACCATTTTCTATCATTAGTAATGCTGACATCATATCGTCTTTTTTGTGTTTTCCAATTTTTCTTTGCTTATTTCTTGGCCTTGGCATCCTAAAATAATCAAAAATATTATTGATTTTCAGCATAACACTATCATTGAACAGTGAACGAGGATCGTAAGGTACACAGTTCAATACACACACTATTCAACTTATAATATTTAAAAAAAAAATAGGTTGTAGGCTGAATTGTCACAAAGCAATATGCTCATAAAACGTCTAAAACTACATCAATATCGACGCCATAAAGCTTTTGGTGCTAGAATTAATAACAAAATATATAAAAATCGAAACACTTACGTGAGAATTCTATGTTTTTTTTGGCGGGAAACAAACAAACCGCTGTCCTCGTCACGCTCAAGCTGCGGCCACCGGCTAACTACGGGAGTGGGGAAGGGTGCCTACGAGAAAATTTTTAACACGATCGGTCGAATTGGCAACCTCGCAGTTTTTTCAACATGGTGGTGGTTCAATGTTCCTGGTTGGTTCACGGTTCAACACCCAACCCTACACATATTCCTCGACATATTCAAAATCGACGCTGTCTATGTTGATATCCGCTTTTGTTGTATTGGTTCTCATTTTTGTTTTGTTGGTGTTCATTACCAAACCCACCTTTTTGCTCTCCTCACATAGGTTCCGAACCATGATCTCCAGCTTTTTTTGGATTTCAAATTGTTTAGGCATATACCGTGTATATTTAGTCCGTTCTTCCCAATCCAGTTTCCGAAGATTGTCTCGAGCACGGCCGAAAAATGCTTGGGTGATAAGGGATCCTTTTGTCGCATCCCCCCTTTTTTAAGTAAAATCCTTTACCGCCTGTCGTTCCACATTTGGAACACTATCCTGCAGAAATATACTCGATAACGACATCTGTATTACATGATGCATACTACATACAACGTTTGCTGGTGTATCCACGTACTAGGAAAATAATAAAATCTTGTCTCTGGTTCGATATTTCAATGACAGCAGATGTCATTCTGGCGTTTTGAAGAGAAGGTGAGTTTGGTCGTTTAACATTTTCAATGTGTTTCAACTGCATATAAGATAAGTTTTAGTTTTCAGTGCAAAGTTAACTATATTCCGATCGATTTTATCATAAAACATTTATGTAATTTTAATCAAGTCATCATTTAAATTTGCCTGCACTTTGGTTCCAAATATGGAACACCATGCATATGGTACCTCCATTGATACAATATTATATATTTTGTATAGTTGAAGTTCTTAATATATATAAAATTTAAAAAGATTATAAAATAAAATAAAAATAGTTTTATACCTATTATAACGACTTGTGTGATACTTTTACAGCAATTTCCATACGTACATTCCATGTTACAGATACAATGAAAACACGTGGGCGCAAAGTACACTTCCTCCGGATTACAGTGAAGATGACGACCTCTGCGATGATGCTTAATATATGAAGCCAAAACGACGCCGCATTGAACTGCCTCCACGGAAAGTTACTGAAGATGGGATCGGTCATTGGCCCAAATGGGCAAAGGACCGCCAGCGCTGCAAGATCTGCAGTCTAAAGTCCTCTGTTTACTGCAGCAAGTGCACTTGTTATCTGTGTTTGAATAAGGATCGAAACTGTTTTAAATCATTTCATGTAATTAGAATAAAGTAACCTTAATAAAATACTTCCTAATGATAAAATATTATTTTATTTCTTTTACTAACTTAATATTCTTTTTAAATGATATTCCTGTGTATGAACTGCATGCTGTTAATAGGAATACCTATATATAAATAAATAACATCAAAATGCTATTACTGCATACTGTTCCAAGACTGGAACAAGTTGAATTGTTCCCTTTTTTTTTTGGTCTCGGGGAAAAACCTCTTGACGGGTTCCCCCGGGCCGGGGGGACCGAGGGATATGTGGGACTCCGGGATTTTTTCGACTACCCACTAAAAACCCCCGCTGTTCTATCGCCTACGCCCAGGCCCACGGATATATGGCCTGCCGATCTCGTGGCTCGGGTCGGCGCCGGCCCGCCCTTTGTCTTAAGGCGGGCCCCTTCTAAAGTGTTGGCGCCACGGGGTCAGGGTTTCGTCCCCCCGGCGCTCTCCTGTAACAACTCCAGGAGTTGAGGGGGCCGCAGAACAGCATGCAGGTCTCACCCTCGCGGCAATAGTGCGGGCGGCGGGTCTTCCCCCGAGGGGCGGTGTTTTACGGCGGCCGGAGGTCGTTACTTGCCCTCCAGCGCCGCCGACGTGGCCTGCGTTGGCGGGAGAGGAGTGTGTTGGTCGACTTCCGCTCCCGCTCCACCGCCTCCTTTGCGGACTGAATTGTTAATCTAACCCTTAACTGAATGGTGTTCCAAGTATGGAACTTTCAGTTTTTGCTGAAAATCTTCGGATTTTAGTACTTGTTATTTTTGGTGAGTGTGCGTGTGTGCGCGTGCGCGTGTGAGTGTGCGTGTGTGAGTGTACGTGTGTGAGTGTGCGTGTGTGAGTGTGCGTGTGTGAGTGTGCGTGTGTGAGTGTGCGTGTGTGAGTGTGCGTGTGTGAGTGTGCGTGTGTGTGTGCGTGTGTGAGTGTGCGTGTGTGAGTGTGATTGTGCGTGTGTGAGTGTGCGTGTGTGAGTGTGCGTGTGTGAGTGTGCGTGTGTGAGTGTGCGTGTGTGAGTGTGCGTGTGAGTGTGCGTGTGCGTGTGCGCGTGCGCGTGTGCGTGTGGGTGTGGTGTGTGTGTGTGTGTGTGTGTTTATTTTTCGTAATTTCATTCGTTCTTGAACAATTTTGTATTAATATTTTGTTCAATACATTAAATAATCTACGTTTAAAGTGAATATAATTGTAAGTTCTATTTAAAGTTCATATTTTGTGAATTCTTGGGTGAATAATAAATAATTATGGCAGGAAGTCACACACACTCTGAATATGAAAGCGGTGCTCCAGGACCATCAACTAAGAAGAAATTACGTACGGAAATTGTGCATAAAAAGTGTGTGACAACATATTCAAGGCAAGACTTGAAACCTAGTGAGACCCAATCAACAGATAATGAATCACAAAGGTGAGTGAGCTTATGTCATAGTAGTTGCTGGCGCCATAGCGTCATATGTGGCGATCCTGTTTTCTTGTCTATTTTCTCCCTCTTCTTAAAACTAAATGTTTGAATAATGTTTAGTTTTTAATCATCATCACCATTCATAACGTTTTTGAAAATCTTAACTCTTCAATTCCACTCATATAATCTACATCAGACTCAGAATTGGTATCCGAGTCTGATGTCTCGTCAGAATCAGTATCATTTCCCTTGTTAATAATAAATAACTCGTCGATCAATATATCTTTTGGCCAGTATTCTTCTTCCAGTTTCTTCACATGATCTACCTCCTTTTTCCAATCTTCAGGAGTGATTGATTGCAAAGCCTCAAAGATTCGATCTTACTCTCCAATTGTTCAACATTATTGTCTGAAACTCTTCCAAAAATATTCTGTGGGGTTGAGGTCACAGTTGTACGGTGGCAGTCTAACAACTTCGTGACCATGACCAGCCATTAATTTATCAATAATGTATTTCTTCGGCGTTTGGTGATGTTTTATTATGATAAATATTAAATATAATTCCGGTTTAGTGAAATATTCCGGGAACTCAATGTTATGTGCTTGGAGCTACTCAACCATCACTTGTTTTATTGAGCTCATTGTGGGAGTTCTTTCTTCCTCTTTACTATGGTAAGAGGCTTTTCTTGTAACCATTTCGTGAAATTTTGAGTATTAAGCTGGTCATGATAATCGCCTATTTTTGTATCCGCTTTAAACATTAAAAGAGTGTTACGACAACCTGACGGTCGTCGACAAATATAGATAAGAAATTAAACAATTTTTAATTAAATACAAGTTTATTACTAATATAAAGTACTGAATGAATTAACAAAATAGAGTTCGGTTTACCATATATAACCGGGACGTGGGTACAAGCACTAAGAGGTTTATATTGGCGTTAAATCGTAAGGGTGTAGGGTGACTTAGCTTAGGCCTCGTCCTGCGCGTGGAGGGTCATCCACGTCCTTTCCTTTCACGGGGCCTGACGTGCCCTGCCGTTGGAAGTGGTCTGCAGCTCCAGCCCGTACTGAGGGTGGCTGCCTCGAGACCGCTGCGAAGGATGGCAGCTACGGGTTGTTGTTCTGAAGGACCCGTTCTGGGGCGTCTGCTCTCAGCCCGTACGGTGGACCCTCTCCTCTGAAATGCGTCGAAGATGTTTCTGTAGCGCGAAAGACCCGGCACCCTGACACCCTGGACGATCAGGAGTGGTGTCGGTATCCTTCGCGTTACATTATAAGAACACGAAAGTGGAGTGGTGATAGCTTATGTCCGTCTTTATAATAACAAGCAAAATACGGAATGAAAATTAAATAATAAAAAAAATATAAAAATGAAAATTGTCTAACCAGGAATCAACTAACTACTATTACTCGGACTATCACCATTCCACCACGCCATAAACACAAAGAAAAGTTTAAATATAAATTTGAACAGAGATAGGTAGTTTCAGCATATCAAAATAAATAAAAAAAATAATTCAATGAAATGACCTTCGATATATGAATCGTCGGCTTCCAAAAGAAAATCCGTTTTAATACGGTATTACAAAATAACTTACATTTACAGATTACAAGATCTAATTAGCGACATTAATTTTTATACATATTTAAGATTTATGACGATACGTCGGTGGCATCAACATTAAAAGCTTATTACAACTACATTAGGTTTACAGTAAAAAAAAACAGATATAACTAAGAATACATACAAGCCACGACGTTAACTACTGCGCGAATTTAATTTTTTATATTTTTAAAGAATTTAAAACAATAACGCGGCGAGCACGTTCGCCTAACACAAAATAATAAGGTTATGATTTACATTTACACCCACGTGACTAGTCCCGATAGCTTCTGTTAATATTAACTTGCAATATTTAAATATAAAAAAAATAATAATAATTTATTTTGGATTAATTTTTAGGCACAAAACTAGGCAATAGCGACCGGCCCTAATGGACTTATATTATACGTTATATACGCGGCATAATTTAAATAATTTCTCGAACGAACAACATGATTACTTAATTAAGTGACTGGTTTAAACATTATTAAAAATAAATTAACCATAATCGCGAACCACCATATTGGCTGAGTAGCTGGTGTCCGAATCTTGGCGTCCATCGCGGCTTCGCCTTTTTATACTGGCCGTCAGGACACCGCCCACTTTTTCGAAGATTCTAGATTTGGCTTCTAATGGTGTGGCATGGAAAAGTACTGAGTAGCACCTGTACTTTGACCCGCTACTCGTTTAGACAATGACAGAGCTATAGGCCAGAGGGGCAAAGAATTATTTGTGACGTAAGCCCTGACGACACTTGGTTCCCGTTCTTCGTTCATTTGTAGTATTTTCGATGACCGATAACCGATCGAATGATTCGCGTTCATTCATCTTTTTACTTATCGATGGACGCTATTCAACTGAACGATTTCTCGAAGATTCTTCCCAGCCGTCGTTTAATTCTTAACTACCTACCTTTAAGGTGCGCGATCGAAATTATTATCTGGTTTGTTTCATTTAAATACCCTCAAGATTAAATATTATATATTGTTGAAATTAATTAGAAATTTTTATTAAGTATTTAGGGATTAAATATTATATAAAGAAAATTAATTATCCTACTCTTGTTACAACGTAACAAGAGCGTTATTGACAAATCCTAACTCACTCCCACCATGAACGGCGACCAGGGCTATCATTTTATTTCACTCCAATATCCGTGTCGGACTGCCAACACCTTTTGACTGTGTTATGGGCGTGTATCCACGTCTCGTCGATATAAATCACTTGTTTTTTGTCAGCGCCGAGTAAGTCATTTTGTCTCGTGCGACGTAAATATTTAGCCCTCCAAGCTTGAATATTGGGCCTTTCAATTAAATGCAATCGGTTTTGGTAACATTTTTTAAATCGGTACCCTAGTTTTACCTTTATTTTTCCACGTGAAGTGTTCACATTTCCTTTATAATTTAAGTCCTTTTTTTGCAGCAGCCGTATAATTTTACGCATAGTTTGTATTTCTTTGCGAACTGTGTACATTGTACTAATAATATTTCTTAACGCTGTTAACGCGAAGTCGCCAAAAAACTCTTTTTACCCCTCTTTTTATAATCGGCGTTGTGACTTTACTGGCACTAGCGGTAGCAGTTTCCTTTTCGCGCCTTAACTTTGCCACTGTATTTTTGAGAACTGTAGCACTAACTACACGCTGTGTGACCTTGGTTGCATTTTGTAAGTGGTCTAAAATTTCTATTACAGTTTACTTCGACATTACGTCCTCACTATTCTGATGTATTTTTCATGATTCGAGTTACATTCGAAAGTAGTAACTTAGTGTCCTCCTTCTCTTTTTCAAAGTAATCATTCACTTTAATAATGATTTCACGAGCTCGACTGTGGATTATTTTTCTACTCATTTTAACAAAACAATAATAACAAATAAATATAACAACGTTGCTAACGGTACTAAAGTCACCAACATGGCTGCCAAGCGCATTACTAATTTGTGTGGCTTATAATATGCGGCATTCTACTCTCGCTATTGGGGCGCGTTTGATTCCCTGTCCTTTTCTTGTCTTTATCTCTTTTTATTTCTCCTTGTTACTCTTCCGTATTTCGGCCTCGCGTTAGTGATAAAAGCGGTTTTTACATTATATTGTTGAATTAAAATTGTATTTGTTGTTTTTGACAACAAAAAGTGACATGGTGTAGCTGATAACTATCTGTAAATTTTTAACAATTTATTGATTTAAAGATTATTTTCTGATCATAAGTGTTATTTTTTCTACAAACGTAGGATAACGCGAAGGATAAAATTTTTAGATACATTTTTAGAATGATTGTTATCTCGTTACGCCAAAGAAGTAAAACTTCTTACGTGCGTACATAAGTAGACACACACACTTTTTTTATAGCTTTGTACAAAAAGACTGACGGCCCACTTAATAGAAAGCAATTACCGTTGCTTACGGATGTTTGCATCACCAGATGCAATTCCAACGCACCGGCTTCAAAGGCATCTGGAATCAGGGTTACTTATGCCAAAACACAAGGTTATTAAAGCGGCATATTTAAATGATTGTCATCCAGGAAGATTTATTCTTTTTCTATTTCTGTTGTTTTATTTTACTACTTAAACTATAGGGAGACAACCGTGAAATCATGTACTCAGAGTCCAAAAGAGTATGGAAAGCGCAAACGTCAGAGTGCAAATAAAATACCGAAAACCAATGCTCAACGCCAGCAAAAATTCCGGCAGAATCAGAAAAACATGCGAAAATGTGAAACGTTGGATTCGAATCTTGCCAGGTATTATATATCTTTTGTATGAGAATCAGTAACAATTATATATTTCTTTCTTTTGTATTTCTCTTTTAACTAAGGAAATATAAATTTTTTTTTTTCAGAAAAAGAAATGATGCTGAACGCTCTAAAAGGTATAGAGATAGATTAAAATCAAAAAAGCAACGTGGTGAACTTGATTTTGTATTATCATCGAAAGAACATCAATTACCAACCGTATTAATCGAAAATGAGGAAAAAACTGTCTTTGGTCAGTTTCAAATGCAAACGAATCAAATTCAACCATTAATGAATGATGAAGCTCGGCAAGTAATGACTCCAAGTTTTCAATCACTTCAAGCTCCATACGAGGAGCACGATGAATGTTCAATGCCAAACGCAGTGTTGCGTCATGAAACAGACATCGCTGGCGACGGTAAATGTCTATTTACATCACTCATAAGTATTTTATATCTTCAAATATCTGTATCACTTCTGCGAAAGCAACTTCATGACTCACCCTCCTTGAATGCATGTCAAAATCCAACTAGTGCAAAAAAATACTTAGTAGTGAATTGGAATATGGAGATTTATCCGTGCAGGGGCGGAGAAAGAATACTAACCTCTGCGGCCGGGGTCGGCCTGTCGTAAAAGGCGACAAAACAACCCACCCTAGCTACGTGGAATAACCTCAAGCCAGTTTGGATGGCGACCACCTTTGGTCTCAAGTATGCATCCGTGTTCCGGCATTAGTGACCCAAGTTCCTGTATCCTTATGGGACAGCAGCGTGTTTTCGATGTCACTGGCGTTGCAAACACCCATAGGCGACGGTAACTGCTAAATTCTAAGCGGGCCGTCAGCCTGTCTGCTGTCCTAGAGCATTAAAAAAAATAGATTGTTTATTAATATTTTCTAGAACATACAATCAAAATATATGCGTGCACTTTCGTTATTACAATAATAATACGAAAAGAGAAATTGTTCGTTTCTGTTATTTTAAAGCAAATGATTCAATCAATTTTTTGCATCTTCATCTCCGTGATAAACATTTCACACTGTATGCGCCGGGCGTTGAGCATGCACCGATCTTCTCCTTTCCGCTCCTACACTCGCTTCCGCTAACCGCTCTCGTTCCCGCACCACTTCTACGCCCCGCTTACTATATTATCCATCCCTTACCAACACACCCGCTATAAAAGGGACGGACACCATGCTGCTGGCGTGGAGCGCGGCCCAGCTCTCGCGGCGATTGTTGCCCTGCGCCACAGTCCGCTTCGAACCGCGTGTAGAGGCAACCGCTGCCCCCGGCTTTGACCAAATAAAAAAAGGGGAGCAAGATCCCGTAGTGCCCGCTTCCGATACGAACCAGTGCACGGGGTCCCAGTGGCGAGTGAGTAATCCTATAATTTCCCGCTCATCCACACACCGTATATCATAGTTTTTGACAACAGAATTGACTTTCAGCAGAATGAAGACCGTCTTTCTTATAAATCATTTGAAAATGGTGTAATCACACGTTGGGACACAGTAAACAACTTTTGCATATAGCTTTTCATTATTTCAGTGTCCATAAGGTGTAAAGTGTGTACGAAGGATGTGAAGGACTATGAGGAGCTGAAGGAGCATACAGACAATTGTGCACGGTTGAAGTACAGTTCGAGTGAGGAGTGTAATAAGCTGCCATTTAAACTTAAAAAGGACCAGTTGGACTGTCCTATATGCAAGAAGACGTTTCTGAACTATGTGAACCTGAATACGCACATGAATGTACATTATCCTGACTATATCTGCAACAACTGTGGGAAGGTTAGTTTGTTCTGTTACCTGGCAGCTCAGTGGTAATACTCGGAGACCAGTCTAGTGGTCCCCGGTTCAATTTTTTTGATTACTGAGGAACAGCAGACAGGTTGTTTGCGACACTACCGCTCCTCCCCTCTCCCCTCATACAGTCAACTTCTCTCGAGCTATCCTTCTCATCCTTGTACGGTGCAATCTCGGTCTGAGACCGGCATCGTACAATCTTTTTTTGGTCCTTCGAGCTGGATTTTGGAAATTTCAACTAACCCTTTATCCAAGGATCGAATATAGCCTATGTCATTATCCAAGGTCCAATATAATAACTGTGATATAAATATAAATCTAATTCGGAACTCTACAAAAAGAAATATTTTTTTTGTTGCCCTGGATATTTCTACGAAATTCTATGTTTTCAAATGCACAGTTTACGAAAATATTAGAGAAAAATTAAAAGTATTTGATGACAAAATTAAAAATATTTGATGTTCCTCAAATTCGGCAGTTGATGAAAGCTGCAATTATTATCATAGTTATTACAGTTCCGGAAAATGAAGCTTGGAAGAGTTTTGTATTGGTAGTAGAAAATTTTCTAGGTAACCATTTACAAGTATAATGTATCAAATTATGAAAAGTTGTCCAAAAATGTTGATAAGCTTTTGGAATTCAGGAGCAAATATGAGTATAAAGCTGAATTTTTTTAGAAAATATAATGTATATAAAAAAATACATTATAAATATTTTCTGTTATTTTTTTTTTCATATTTTTTTTTCAACATTTGGTAGTGTATAATTAAATATTCCAAAATCATTGGTAGTTCATCAAGGGCAACAAAACCACTGTTGACCATTGTTATTTCAACTTAAAGAGGGTTTATTTTAGAACTACGGAGGTTAAGGGGGTCGAAGGAAAGGGAACATATTTTTCAAGTTAGAGAGGTTTTCGTGCTAAAGAGGGTCTATTGTATTTATTTGTATATAACCATAAATTTTATTGATGAAACCCCCCCCCCCCCCTATACAGCCAAGCCTGGTGCAAGGATCTGTGAATAACAGTGTGAGTGGCAGTGGACAGGTAGCGATGGCGCTAACAGACCCAGGAGTGAGTAGGGTAGAAAGTAAACGTTTGCATGTTCTGAAACATTTTCAGGCATTCGCTTCGAAGGCTCGTCTTAGAGGCCACATAAGGACGCATGAGGTGGGGAGCTTCCCATGCAGGTACTGCGAGGCAGTCTTCGACAGGGTCAAGAAGAGGGAGAACCACGTCTCTAAGGAGCATAAAGCGGGTAATATGTCACTACATAAGTGTACGGTAGAATTCCACTAAACGGACTCCTGTAAACCAAAATGGTGTCGAATTACTGGAATATATAGAAAAAAAGTATTATTGTTAAGCAACAGTAGACAGGCTGATGTTTGCGACGCTAGGGGCACTGCGAACATGCTACTATCCGAATAGGGGTGCTGGAAAGTGGGTTACTAATGCCGGAACACAAGGTGGTATTATTATGGTGGTATATTTAGATGCTTGGGGTGCTACTACCTAGCTAGAGTTATTTTGTCGCCAAGGTCAGTATTCTTACTCCTTTGGAGGTGCAGGGGTTCCTGGCCTCCAATAGGTTTGTTGTTGAGGCAGAGGTCTTCTTAGGTGTTCCAAATAAAAGTCAGTTCCATAATTTATTGAGAAAATGCGCTGTATATAGTTACAAATACGGTATGTGAATAGCTGCTAAATTACAACGATATAAAATAAAAGATGCTAAGTTAAAACAATATATAAAAATGCAAATGTGTGAGTGAGACGGAAGATATCTGCGTATCGTGTCGCACACCGTAAATACAAAACGTTGCGGTTTTCTGTGCTCTGTGTGTTGTGCATTTGTCGCGCTTGTTTGTCAGAGTGAAGAGCAGATCGTGGTGCTGCTACACTCCCCTACACGGAGAAAATATGATTAAAAAGATGCTAACAAAAGTAGATGACGATGTTAAAGAGACGATATCTGTGAGCGAGGCAGAAAATGTGCAATTGCGCGATATTTTAGATTGGCGTGGTGCTGCTATAATATAAATAAATAAATATTTTGTGACAATTCACACAGCGTCATCTAGTCCCAAACTGAGTAGCATGCACTTGTGTTATGGGTACTTGACAACTGATACACTACATATATACTTTTCTTTTGTAAATAAATACATACAAACACCCAGACGCGAGATGGGAATCGAACCTGTGATCTGCGCAAGCGTGCCAAATTGAATTAGCCGTTACACCACGGGGGTCTTCAATAATGTTGACTATGATGATCAGGCCTTACCAAGTCCCCTCCACCGCAGGTGTTCGTTACGCGTGCAAAAGGTGCAACATTTCCTTAACTTCGTTCTACGCACGACAGAAGCATCTAGCAGAAGTGCACAACGAAGAACTGAAAAGGTAAGGCATTTTTGTGTTTAGGGCAACCCTGTATCGTTCTTAGGGCGTCGCGAACGGCGCTACATGATCGTCTGATTGTTTACAGACCTCGTTAAGTATGGATATATGTATATAAATAAATAAACTGGGACAACCCACACAAAGCCATGTTGTCCCAAAGTAAGAAGCATAGCATTTGTGTAACGAGTACTAGATAACTGATCTTCTTTTCTTCCTGCCGTTATCCCAAACTATTATGCATTATGTCGCATAATGCGCTCTAGTGCTTTAATTGGAAAACATACATAGTTAACAAGCTAAAAACCAAAGTGATAGATTATTGGAATTTTCATATTATTAGGTTGTATAGAAAAAGTAATGTTTTTATTGCTGAGGAACAATAGACAGCGTAGGACACACTCTAGCCCGATGGACCGATGACCTGCGTAAGGTTGCCGGTCGGGTGGGAAAAGCAATGGACCGGGATGTGTAGATGCAAACTTGGGGAGGCCTACATCCAGCTGTGGACTACGATTGGCTGATGACAAAGACTATGACACCCGGTTTATAGGTTCATTTATTACAGGTATAAATGTAAAGAGTGTCCCCAAAGTTACATAACGCCAAGCCACCTCTCGAGTCACGTGCGACGCGATCATCTGAACGAGAGGAATCACAAATGCGACAAATGCGGTTTAGCATTCTATACAAAGAGCCAGTTAAAAATGCACCTGATAAAGCACGACGGCGAACGTATACACACGTGTCACGTTTGCCAAAAGTCCTATCAAAGGAAGCAGGCATTGCGCGAACATTTGCGGATACATGATAACGATAAAAGATTCGTGTGTCCGGTGTGTGGTAGGGCCTTTACCCAGAAGTGCGCTTTGAAAAGGCATATAAAAGTTCACGAGAGGAAAATGGATTTGGATGTCAACAGGAAAGTGGAGGATGTTATTCATCATCATGTTGATGCAGTTCGCTTATGAGCGGTCAATGACATTGAAAATACTTGTATAATTATATTATACCATGATAATGTTAAGACTCGTATAATGATGGCACGATAATGCTATGACTTGTATAATAATGACATGATAATGCTAAGACCAGTATAATGATGGCATGATAATGATGAGACCCGTATAATGATAGATTCGTATTTGGAACATTTTAACACATATCTTAAATATAATATATATTGGTTTAAAGAAGACAATCTGAGCCTGGGTTATGCCATCGTTAACTTACCCCTTTGGTATACTAAGGTGGACTCGGACAGAGTTGGACGCTTTGGACCAAAGGGTTCGTTGCGTGCTGACTTCATAACGGATTCATCACAGTCATCGGTTATGAGATTTTATATCCTGCGGAAGTGCGGAGGTCTAGTAAATGCCAAAAATCTGCACAACCATGAGATATGCAACCTCCAGGAATACTCACAGAACCAACGTGGGGATGCATCGAAATATGAGGGCTGTAGACAAGGGACTCACCCCGCTGTCTCTTGCAAAAGAGAATTGGAGTAGGCCTACTGCTGAGCTTATGGATGTGTGGAAGAGCAAGGAGCTGCACGGTAGATTTTATCGAGTACTATATGGCCCCGATATAGATCTACTGGCATCAGTGAACTGACTTCGGTTCGGTGATCTCTTTGGGGAAACCGAAGGTTTTGTTTGTGCAATTATGGACGTGGTATTAAGATGAACAACTACCGCAAGTACATCCTAAAAGACGGGACAATCGAGACGTGTAGAGCCTGTCACTGTTACTTCTGATTGTTCTCGTCTTGCTAACTCTGAGTATTTGCACAGACACAACCTAGTGGCCAGAATCATCCATCAGCAACTTGCTCTTGGATACAATATCTATCTTCAGAGGTGCCCTGTTATAAATACATGCCTGAGCCAGTTCTTGATAATGGCCATATCACGCTCTACTGAGATCCATCTATTATCACAGACAGAACTATTGTTGCCAATAAGCCTGATATTGTGACAATAGATCGACATACGATGATCATTGATATCAGTAACCTGGTGAAAGCAGAAACTGACGAGATTAATAAGTATTTAGATCTCGTTCTCGAGGTTACCGCCATGTGGTGCATGGAATCAACGAGCATCGTACCGAGAGTGGTATCAGTGAACGGGCTTGTTGCGAAGAGCTTTGACAAACACCTAGAGAGGCTTTCGCTAGGTAAATGGGTGAAGGGTCGGATACAGAAGGTGGTTCTCCTGAGCACGATATGTATAGTTTAGGATGTCGCTGGGGCCCTAACCGCCGATAGTTTGGGCTCTTGGCCTTGCACCCAGCGACTGATAGTCTTTTATATTTTTTAATTTAATTTATTTCTAAGATTCTTTTTAATAGAAAATAAATAAAGAGATATAATAAATAATTATTAAACTTTGTCTACAATAAGAATACATGGGTGGTGGCAACCTTTTATAAGTACCTAGTCAGGTCATAAATTCTGTCACATGTTTAATGTAAAATAATTGTAACAAGTTTATTAATTATGTAACCATTCATATACCAAAATGAACTTAACAAAACATAGATTCATATGACATTAAAGTTTATTCAAAATGACCTCCGTGATTTTGAATACAAGCCTTCAATCTGCGCGGCCAGTTGTCTATCGCAGCACGAACGAGGTCCATATCAATATCGGCGGCTGCCTTAATCAAGGATGTCTTGAGTGACTCCAAATTGGGATGAGGCTTTGAGCACGCCTTTTCCTCCAAGTGTTGCCATATCTTGTAATCTAACGGATTCAAATCTGGACTGGAGGAGGGCCAGTCTTCGTGCCGGATAAAGTCGATTTCACGCGCCGCCAGCCAGTCTTGTGTGCTCTTCGCTCTATGAGCTGGCGCCGAATCTTGTTGGAATACCCAGTGCCTGTTATTGAACATGGTATGAGAAACAGGCTCCACAAGGTTCGTCAGGACTGTATTTTGATACACAACAGCATTCGTTTTTACACCTTTCTCACAAAAATGTACCTCTGTTAAGCCCCAATAAGAAACTCCCAACCATACCATGAGCGAGGATGGAAAATGACCTCGTTGGACACGCGGAATACGGTTGCTCGCTTCTTCACTACTGTGTGCGTACACCTTATCATTTTGTTTGTTGTAGCTCTCTTCTACGGTAAACATTTTTTCATCCGAAAAAAGAATTTCCCGATATTTTTTTCCCGCGTACCGCTTCAACAAAGCGCGGCATCTCTTCAGTCTCAGGTCCATTAGACGAGCATTCAAACGATGTCCTGTTTTTCTTCGATATGCCCGAAGCCCTAAATCTTCATTTAACACCCTTTTCACCGTGGTTCTGCTTAACCCCATTTGAAGGGCCAACAGTTTCTGCTTACGTTTGGGATTTCTTTGAATTCGTGCCTTCACAGCTTTTATCACTGCTGGAGTCCTAACAGACCGAGGGCGACCACTTCTTGACCTGTCATCTACACTAGAGTCTTCATTGTATCGTTTGATGGTACGATAAACGAATCTTTTGGTAATATTCAAATTTTTCAGTATGTTAAAAATTTGAATTGGCGCGTAACCGCAACGATGCAACGCAATAACTGCAACACGGTCTTCTTTAAGCGTCCAATCCATATTTAAAAATGAGTAAAATTCTAAAAGTTATACATTTTTATTTTCATGAACAATTCGAAATTCGAATTCAATAAACTTTTTTGTGGCCAGCATTCTAAAAGAAAAGTTTTTACTGTGTGACAATACTTATGACCTGACTAGGTATATATAATACCTGTGTCAAAAGGTTCCGCTCTTTACTAGACTTTACAAATAATAAAGATATGATAGTTGTGCGCGTGCATATGTGTGCATGCGTGCATATGTGTGTGTGTGTGTGTGTGCGCGTGCGTGCGTGCGTGTATTTTATAGTTGTGCAAATATTTAATTTATTTGTTACACATAATTTCTAAGTATCGTTGTAATTGAACTAGTTTTATCTTATAAATACTTCTATTTCATCATATGTTTTGAAGCGAAGCTTTTATACGGACGTTCGGACCTCTCTCATGAAGACACTGACCGCGCGGGCAGTCTATTAGTGCACTCATCGAGATTATATATACAGGGTGACTTTACCTCACCCGTCCAAATTCACACAGAAGAATCTTTAGTAAAAGTTATGAGAAACATGTATTTTAGTTTAGTATCACATAGTACAAAAATGTTGAGTAATCAGCATAACAAAGTTATCACAAGAACTCGCAATTTATACTTGACACCTACACTCGACAAGTGTCAATGACCCCTCCATCGGTACCGCATAATTCGCTACATTTCATTGATTAATACAGTACCTAACATAACGTCGAAATACAAAAATTTCATTAAAGGGCGCGTTTGTAATAAGTAAAAAAATACGTAAATCTTTAGTGATATGTACAATAATTAGTAAAAAATCAATTAGAGGTTAACTTACCATTACTGCTTTACACGTATTTTAATAAATGTTCAAAATGCAGTCCGTTTGTCTCTAAGCACAGTCTAGCTCGTTTTTGAACATTTTCCTTTACCTTTTTACACTCTGAAAGTGATGGAAACTCTCTTTGGTTGTTTTAAATATTAGTCAGTGTTGCCAATAAGATAATTATGAGTTCGATATTCCTAATAGTATCATTTATTATTTGACGGCTAAAACGTTATCTAGTGACCATGGACTTAATATATAATAAGTCCATAGTCATAGTGACACATCTATTATCTATAAATAAAGAAAAAGATGTTTATACTATTGTAGCCACCATATCATATTAATAAGGAACAGGGAAGCTCTGAAAAGTCATCATACATAATCGTCGGCCACGTCGCATATGTACTATCCACGAAGCATCGCCCTCAACTTCATTACATTTCTCGGAAGAGACTTCGGGCGATAATAATAACAACGTACATATTAAATCGACAACGCGACCACATGCTCACTGCGCAACGTCTCAGCCGGGAATGACCGCGAACGGCGCGAACGCGCGTATCAACGTCGCCTGCGGAGGCGGCAGTGCGGGACGAGGACTCGACCAAATTTCGAAGAAATGATAATCCTGTTGTCAAGCCATGGTTGAAATATTTAATTTCCAAGAATTTGTGTCGTGTAAAAACATCTGCATTTGTTTACTTTTTAAACGCTTCTGATTGGTCGACGATCCCCAGCCAATTCGTATATAAAGAGCACGAATTTTGAAATAAATTATTCAGTACGGATTCAGTACTCAATACGGCTTCCGTATTGATTCAGCTAAACCATCCCTGGTGTTGTTTCATTTATAACCCAAATGGTGACCCTCTGAAACACTGAACCCGGTCACCAAACTATTCTGCAATACATGTCACTGAAAATTTTAAAAAGGAATTTTTTAAACAACTAATTTCCTAGACGCAAATTAAAAATAAATAGAAACTGTCATTTATTTAGTCAACATTCCAGTCCACCCACTGATAATGTCATATGCAGTGCTGCCATGTGCACCGTAATTACGGTAGATGCACCGTAATCAGCACTAATTTACCACCTACCGTCGAAGCCTAACAACGGTGATAAAATCCACCGTAATTTATAGAGGTATGAATATTTAAAGAAAAAAAAAACTGCGGGTCAATGCTTAGCAATTTTTTACAGTGAATGTTTATTTATTTGAAAAAGTCCTACGATTTGAAACCATAATCCGTTAAAGTTAACAATGATATCTCGGCAACATCGTGACATTGCTACCTTTATTTGACTGAAGGATTCTGTATCCATGGTCATGAATGAATTAAAAAAGTAAGCTTTTGTAGTAGTAGTAGTAGTAGGGTTTTTCTCGAAGAGAAAGGCAATGGAACTAAGCCATACAGCCAGATCTTAAGTTTTATTTTCACATCTAGTTTTATAATTTAAGGCAAAAATGCCAATTCTTTAGTATTGTTCATTTATCTTTTTCAAATCCGTGTAAATTTCTACGTAGTCAGGTTTTTTTTTTTTTTCATTATGATTCAGTTGAGAGTTGTCGCAATCGTGTTTCTTGAAAAATCCGGGTAAAAAGTCATAGTTATTATTCTCCATTATAATTCTCCGAGAGTAGAGTTAATATATTCATATATTGGTCTAAAACTTTCAGGGTACTTAAGCAATTCTTGAAGAGATGGCGGGATGTTATCCTTAAAAACCTCTTGCAGTTGAACGATGAGTAAGCTTTTGTGAAAAGTATTTCATTGTAAACACAAACAAACAGAATAAATTACATTTTAAGAACGTATCCTTAACCTTACCGATGAGTTGTTGCTCGGGGATTTACCCATGCGTTGCCGCAATATAATACGATAAACTTGAGTAGACGTATTAAGCGTTTCAATTTCAAGTAATTTGATAACTATTGCATTTAGTTACACTACATTAAAATATGCACTTGACGTATTCTTTGAGTTATAATTTTGGAAATTTATCACATACTTAATTCCCTTTTTCGCATAAAAACTAAAGAAAATGAGTGGAAGTGTCTAATACTCAATATGAGATGAAAGTGCTAAAGAAAAAAGAAAGCAATACAAACAGAATCCAAGAACACTGGTTATTGAAACCAAAGTTTCGCGATTGGCTAAGAAAGGACAAGAAAAGTGAGTACGTTACGGTATGTCATATGTGTAATAAATAATAAATAATATCTAAGTGTTCTAAATTTTAATAATATTCTTATAGTTTAATGTAGTTTTCCCAATAATAATGAATGATCGAATGAAAACTCTTTATTGCATATAGGGATGATCGATATTAGAAAAACATCGATGTTGACATCGATGTTAACATCGATCTAAAAGTATCGATGTACGATAAACATCGATGTTTTTGGTAGGAAATAAATTGTCTATTTTATTTATTATACGTGTTTATTAATTAAAACTACGGTTTACGGATTATAAGCGGGCGTTTAATTATTGGACTTCGATATTTCGGTTGATTTTCAGCAGTCATATTCACGGAATGACTCAGATTACAAATGTCAATAAGAACACTACAGTTATTTACATCTCCCCTTACTTATATAATTGCTATTTTAATTTATTTTGTTTATGGTTACAATTAACTCTATGGGGACCTAGTCGATTATATAGCCATCCCCATATCGTATATTTGTATGATGTGGAGAAAAAGACTGGCAGAGAATCTCCACTACACGGTCCCTAAGCTAATACTTTATATAATGTCAAGAGAGGGATCAAAATAATAAGTGAAAGGAAAAACTATTAAAAGGAAAAAACTAAGGTGTGTTCCGGCTCACGCAGAAGGCACTCACGATGTCTCTCGATCTGGTACATATTGTTCGCTAGGCTTGAGACTTAATAGTTTTGATTAGGGGGCCCCAAACTTGAGGTACTTGCCAACCATCTTTTCGACGTTTCGATAATTCGATATTTTTTTCTCATAACATCGATGTGTCGATGTTATCGAAACCAAAACATCGATGTTTAAACATCGATATTTTCCAGCTAAACGTCGATGTTTGTTCAACATCCATGAATATCGAACATTCCTAATTGCATACAGATACTTAAAACTAACCTAAAATAGGTATACAAAAATATAATGCTGTATGATAATGGGCGGCCTTATCGCTTAAAGCGATCTCTTCCAGGCAACCTAATAGTGAAGTAATAGAGAACTTTATGTTGAAATTGTTGTTTTATTAAAAATTAATGCATTGTATTTTACACCGTATTCCTCCTGGCACAATTAGCGTAATTTCTGAGAACCTACCGTTTTTTTTTCAATGGAATCACCGTCGTCCTGAGTTTTGACATGGCAACACTGGTCATATGTTTCCATCAATGCAGTTGTGATTTGTGATGTGATGAAACAATGGGTTTCTGATGGAATTCACTTATTAGATTTTAGTTAAAGATATATACTAATTATTATAAATAAAATGGATACAGAAATAATGGTGGAGGCTCTCCCCATCCTGGGCGTGTGCAATTTGTGTTTAAACGAAGGTGCGGTGAAAAGTATGTTCGCTCCTCATATAAACATGGGAAAATCGGAGATATATTCGAAAATGCTTTTAAATTGCTTCTCGATTGATGTAAGTAAAGCCTTCTGTGTAAACAGTTTTTTTAATTAAAAAGAAACAAAAATTCATCACTAGACAATTACACTGTTCTTAGAAACTGATGTGCAGTAATTAATTTTGTTATCCTATTTGCACAGCAACATATCAGCGGTGCTAGTAGCATAGCAAACTCCTAAGCGACGGTAACTGATCACTATTAAGTGGGCTGTCAGTCTGTCTGCTGTCCAATAGCAATTTAAAAAAAAGGTTTAACTCATTATCATATTTCATGTTAAATATTATATATCAATAATGAACACTTATATGAATGAAATGTTTGCAGATATCCCAAACAGAGTTGGGGGATACGAAGAGATTGATATGTTTCCTGTGTATAGACAAGTTGAGGGAGTGCGAAACATTCAGAAGAATGGTCCAACAATCCCTGAATACATTGAAAGAAAACGTGAAGCTGCTAAGTGAGTTACTAAATATTGTAATTCAAAAGATCACGAAATTAATCTGCATTTTCTAGACATTGTTGCTTTTGTTAATATGTGTAGGATGCACTCTTAAAACCTTAAGGGTTTTCTTCCTGGTGTGACACTTCTGACATCGCAGTTGTTGCAAGAGGCCAGAAGACAGCAGAAGTTGAACCTATGAGCTGGACGTCAGTATACAGTGTGTTTAATGGGAAGATATCCTGTGCAAGGTCAATCGCATTAAGATGGATACCAATCGAAGTCCCAATTGATTTTTTCCACAAATACAACAATTTACATATATCATAAATTAGTCTATGGTAATCCATACATTACATGACTATTGATTTTCTTTTACAAGATCAGATAAGTGAATGGCATGCATTGGGTTTTCAGTAGTCTCTAGTCCACTAGCCCAAGGTGATTTAGGCCTTGAGAACAAAAAAAATAACATTATTAAATTTTAAATCCAACTGTAGGTCTTAGGTCAGATCTTTATTTCTAAGCATAATGTTGCCTATATAAATAATAGTACTGGGGCAATTCAGACAACGCCACCTAGTTCCAAAGTAAAATGTCACTTGTGTTATGGTTACTACACAACTGATATACTACTCTCTGCATCTGATACCACTTTATTACCACATTCCTGAAAAATATAGTCCAATATAAAAGTCTGCGAGGAACGGTCCCTTTCATCGACGAACCACCATAATATCCCACCGCTCACTTAGGCCTGCGTGCTCCGGCGGCTCCATGCTATTAAGGGATCGTCACCGCCATTTATGCCGAGGTATAGAGGTTCACCTTGACGCCCCAACCTCCCCTGAACAAGGCACAGAAGTCACAAAACGGTCAATACAGTTGGCACAATTGCCACTCAACAAGTCATGCATCTGTATAAAATATGTATATAAATTCTTCAGAGTTAGCAATTTGATTATTATTTTTCAGAGGAAGAGAAACTGGCAAATATAAAAAAAGAGTTTGGCCATATAGGTGTTGAAGATAATGATTTCGATGATATTATACACAAAGATGATGACTTAGATGAGAATGGTGAGTATAGTTTTTTATTGCACAGGCGCTGTTGAAAAACTATCGAAGCTATCACTAACAGTATTAAAAAATTTAGTGTAATAAGAGAGGAGATATGATGAAATAAAATTCAACAAGTCATGCATCTATATAACTTCTTCAGAGTTAACAATTCGATTATTTTTTTTATCCATGCAGGGGCGGAGAAAGAATACTAACCTCTGCGGCCGGAGTCGACCTGTCGTAAAAGGCGACAAAACAGCCCACCCTAGCTACATGGTAGGGCGTCAAGCCCGTCTGGATGGCGACCTCCTTCGGTCTTAAGTATGCCGCCATAATAACATTGTGTTGTGTTCCGGCATTAGTGACCCAAGTTCCTGTACCCTTGTGGGACAGCAGCGTGTTCGCGGTGCCCCTGGCGTTGCAAACACCCATAGGCGACGGTAACTGCTAAATTCTAAGCGGGCCGTCAGCCTGTCTGCTGTACTACAGCAATAAAAAAAAAATATTTTCCAGAGGAAGAGAAAGTGGCAAATATAAAAGAGGAGGTTGGCAATACAGGTGTTCAAGATATTGATTTTGATGATATTATACATAAGGATGATGAGAATGGTGAGTAGTTTTTTTACTATTGAAAAACTATCAAAACTATTAACATATAGGAAGTTATAACAGTATTAGACACATGTATATTGAGAAGTGAGGAGATATTTTTTATTTTTTATAAGTCTTTATCTTGTAATCATACAGCTAACCTATGAGCAGATGTGTTAGAAGTTAAAATCTCCATCGAGACTGCTTCACTCTGTCAACCGTGTCTATCAAGACTTAGGATTTGTCGCCTTTTAAGCCTATTTATTACGTCCGGTGTGGTTAGTTGCGTGGCAAGACGAGGTACGAGGTTACGAGGGTGTTGCAGAAGAATGATTAAAAGTCGATCCTGCGACCACCCCGATAAAGATTGTAGTGGCGGCCGCAGTGTTTAATAGATATGCCGACCTAATAACAAGGCGGATAACCCCATATACCCGCGTCTCTGGTTCACTTCGAAGTCCTGACGACGCGTCAAAGATGAGATTCAGTTTTGATGAGGTCAGAAGGGGGGGATCTTCTCATATATTACGGATGGTCACCAAGGGGAGAGAGCGGTGTAAAGAATTGTCAAAATAAAAATAGGTCGCATAGTATGTTTACATATCCAAATATGAAAACTAACAACCACATCATTGCTGTTGACTCCACGTTAATGTTGGCTCCATCTGTTTTATTAATATATTTCCTTCCAGAACCTAAATTAAAAATAAAAAAGGAACCACCTGAGTCAATCCAGAAACGGAGAACGAGGAAACTTATAAAACTAACAACGAAAAAATCTGACATTAATGAAACTGAAAAAATGCTGTCGTCAGGCCTCTTTCCGTTCAGGATACGAAAGAATAAATTTTACGCATGCTGCATATGCCACGAGAAGTCTATGAGCTTCGAAGATATCAAAGATCACACATTGGGACACAGTAAACAACTTTTGCATATAGCTTTTCGAAAAATGATATTTTCAAAGGCGCAACGTTTCTATAAAGTTTCAACATTCTTAAGGTGCAAAGTGTGTACGAAGGATGTGAAGGACTATGAGGAGCTGAAGGAGCATACAGACAACTGTGCACGGCTGAAGTACAGTTCGAGTAAGAAGTGGAATAACTTGCCGTTTAAACTTGAGAAGGATCAGCTGGACTGTCCGATATGCAAGAAGACGTTTCTGAACTATGTGAACTTGAATACGCACATGAATGTACATTATCCTGACTACATCTGCGAGAACTGTGGGAAGGTTAGTTTATTGTGTGCAACCAATCTAGAGGTCCCAGGTTCCCTTTTGTTTATTGCTGTAGCACAACAGACAGGCTGACGGCTCACTTAAATTTAGCAGTTACCGTTGCCTATGGGTGTGGCAACGCCAGTCGCATCGTGAACACGCTGCTGGATAGCAGTAGCATAATGGTACGGGAACCTGATCACTTGTGCCGGAATGCAACACGAGGTTATTATGGCGGCATATTTAAAACCTCCTCCCCTAGCTTGGGTTTTTTAGTCGCCTTTTGCGACATGCCGACCCCGGCCGCAGTAGTCTGTATTCTTTCTCCGTATCCTGCACGGATAATATATCTGCTGAGGAACATCAGACAGGTTAGCGGACCGCTTAATAGTAAGCAGCTACCGTCGCCTATGGATGTTTGCGACGCTGGAGCTCCGCTGTTCTCCCATAAAGGTACAGGAACCTGGGTCACTCATCATCATCATCAAAGCGTAGTATCCAGGTTGCAACCTAAACTTCCGTTTCGGTGGCCGGGGTCCGCTTTCCGACTTTTTCTACTCCACTTCACACAGTCTTCAGCATCACTGGTAGTGAGCCCATTGGCACGCATATCACCATTTACGACGTCAAGCCAACACTTTTTGGGTCTACCCCTTCTGCTGGGGTCCGGCGGAGACCATGAGGAGCATGGCCAGACATTTGTCGTCAAATAAAGTATTTCTTTCTTTCTTTCTTTTGTTTACCACGTAAGCATCCGGTTGCGGTAAAACATACCCATACCAACGGAGCTGACACTCTTGTAATTTATCCGCAATGTCACGGACATGAAGACCGCCGCGAATGTGGGTCCTTCCGCGTCACTCCACACATCTACTGCAGCATATTCATCTCTGTGACACGCAGCTCTTGTTTGTGTCGCTCTAACACCGGCCACTCCTCGCAGAAAGAAGTTTCGAATGCAACTGTGAAAATCTAATTCGGTTGATAAAATACAGTAGAACCTCTGTAAGATACGAACTTTAGGAGAGCGGCCAAAAAAGTCAAGTTATAGATTTTTTGACTTGGGCGAATTTTAAAAGGAAACATGCAATTTGAAGTTAAGATTTATTCCAACTAATTTCGTGTTAGATGCAATAAATAATAATCCTAGTTATACTCAAATAATAGGTACTCAAATAATCGAGTTAAGGTTGTAAAATCAAACATTGCTTCTCTTATATTCGAGACTAGCTGTGCCCGCGACTCCGTCCGCATGGAATAGTGACTTTTGACAGCATTTTTTGGATATATGAGGTCAACTTAAATTGGAAATTCAGCCTACTAAGTCCAGCCTAAGCTGAACCCTATTTCATATGATTGATGATATAAATCTGAGGTCAACTTAAATTGGATTATAAAATTTCCGAAACTTATCATTTTTAACAAAAACAATTTTTTTTTCTAAAATAAAAATAGCCTAAATTACTCCTTGTTACATTAGTTATCTGCCAGTGAAAGTCCCGTTAAAATTGGTGCAGCCATTTCAGAGATTAGCCGGAACAAACAGATAGACAGACAAAAATTGTAAAACATGTTGTTTTGATATATGTACCTACCGTGTATATGTCCGAATGCACTTAGTAAAAAGCGGTTACTTTAATATTACAAACAGACCCTCCAATTTTATTTATTTGTATAGATACAAGGTCCAATTTATTTTTTCGAGTTATAGAGGGGAAATACTGAATTTGCTTATAGGACCTCACTAATTATTTTGACTTATAGATAGTTCAGATTTCGAACAACGGAGGTGAAGGGGGGGAGGGGGGAGGAACACATTTTTTTCAAGTTAGAGAGGTTTTCGTGTTTAATAGGTTCTATTGTAGTGGTCTGTATCCATAAACTCTGTTGGTGAAAACGCCCTGCCGTACAATTAGGCTTAGTTCAAGGATCTCTGAATGACATATGCAAGCTGAAGTGGCAGTGGACAGGTAGCGACGGAGATAACAGACCCTGGAGTGGGTAGGGTAGAAGAAGGTGGACGATGATTGTATGTTCTGAAACATTTTTCAGGCATTCGCTTCGAAGGCTCGTTTAAGAGGCCACATGAGGACGCATGAGGTTGGGAGCTTCCCATGCAGGTACTGCGAGGCAGTCTTCGACAGGGTCACCAAGAGGGAGAACCATGTCTCTAAAGAGCATAAAGCGGGTAATAAGTCATGCACATTAGTGTGCAGTAGATTTTCACTAATCGGACTCTTACAAACCAAAATGGTGTCGAATTACTGGAATGTATAGAAAAATGTATTATTGCTGAGAAACAGTAGACACGCTGATAATTGCGACGCTAGGGGCACTACGAACATGCTACTATCCGGATAAGGGTACTGGACACTGGGTCAGTAATGCTGGATGGAACACAAGGTTACTATGGCGGTGTACTTAACTATAGGCCAAGGGGTGGTTGACATCCAGACTGGTTTGAAGCATTACCACGTAGCTAGGGTTGTTTTCTCGCCTTTTACAGTTCGTCTCCGGCTGCACGGGTCGGTATTCTTACTCCGCCCCTGCACGGAAAAGTTGTTTTTTTTTATTGCTGTAGGACAGCAGACAGGCTGACGGCCCGCTTAGAATTTAGCAGTTACCGTCGCCTATGGATGTTTGCAACGCCAGTGGCATCGCGAACACGCTGCTGTCCCATAAGGGTACAGGAACTTGGGTCACTAATGCCGGAACACAACACAAGGTTATTATGGCGGTATACTTAAGACCAAAGGTGGTCGCCATCCAGACGGGCTTGGGGCTCCACCACGTAGCTAGGGTGGGCTGTTTTGTCGCCTTTTACGACAGGTCGACTCCGGCCGCAGAGGTTAGTATTCTTTCTCCGCCCCTGCACGGATAACTAAAAAGATGCTAACAAAACTAGATGAATAAATGTTAATGAGACGACAGGTGTGTGAACGAGACAGAGGATGTGCTATTGCGCGATGTTTTAGATTAGCGTGGTGCTGCTACAATACAAATAAATATTTTTTGACAATTCACACAGCCTCATCTAGTTCCAAACTAAATTACATAGCACATGTATTATGGATACTGTACTTGACAACTGACATACTACATATATATTTACTTTTCTTTTGTAAATAAATACATACAAACACCCAGACGCGAGATGGGAATCGAACCTGTGATCTGCGCAAGCGTGCCAAATTGGATTAGCCGTTACACCACGGGGGTCTTCAATAATGTTGACTATGATGATCAGGCCTTACCAAGTCCCCTCCACCGCAGGTGTTCGTTACGCGTGCAAAAGGTGCAACATTTCCTTAACTTCGTTCTACGCACGACAGAAGCATCTAGCAGAAGTGCACAACGAAGAACTGAAGAGGTAATGTATTTTTGTTATTAGGGTAACTCCATATCGTTCTTAGCGTTCTTAGGGCGTCACGAACGGCGATACATGATTGTCGTGATTGTTTACAGACCTCATTATGTTGGGACATATATAAATAAATATATAAAATAACTACATATATACTTTTGGAAATAAACATTATACAGGGTGACTTTGACAAACCCGTCCAAATTTTTTTTACGCACTAAACATCATTTAAGGAACCCATTTTTGCAAAAAAAATTGTATGTAAAATTATCAAAATAAAATATTTCATATATGATCATTAATTCAATCGTACAGAATAGTCCTATGGTGCAACCTTCGTACGTTAACCCGTTATTACCTGTCTCTGTCTCTCCCGCGTAAATGAGTAGTGCGTATTCGCTCGCCCGGTTCAATGCCGCCGTCCTCGGCCTTTTACTAAGTCAGATGGAGAGGTCATTGACACTCTAGCGCCGTATTATGTAAATTGCGTGTTCTTTGAATGACTTTGTGATGCTGATTACTCAACATTTTTGTACTATGTGATACAAAACTAAAATACATGTTTCTCATAACTTTGACTAAAGATTCTTCTGTGTGAATTTGGACGGGTTTGTCAAAGTCACCCTGTATATATTAATTTATACCAAATAAGGAGGATATATGTATACGTGAGAGGTGATTTTAATTGACATGTTGGAAGACTGAATGGGGAATGTAAAAGAACGCATGGTCGATGGGGATTACTCGGAGACACAAACGAACCCGGGTAAGCTTTGTTACAAGCTGCTTCCGCGTTTGATTTGGCTATATAATTAACACATTTTTCCAAATAGAAATCAGCATTTTATACCCAATAGTAGCGGAAGCCACAACACTCAACTATATTATTTCCTAATTAAATGAAAATAAATGAAAAAATTCTTTATTTTATTTATTTATTTAAAAAAGTACTGCCACATCACAAACATTTAACATTGAAAATAACTTAAACTATTCAATTTATGGCCTGGTGCATGTGACAATAATGGCGTACATAACATTGGCAATTAATAAGCATCGGCTCGTAGATAGAATACAATAATTAATTTAAAAAAAAAAATACCTAATGAAAACATACTTGAAATTCAAATTTAACAAATAATACAGTAATAATTGTTGAAATATTAATATGAATGTCTAATAAATGTCATGTCATATCAAAAAAAAAGAAGAAATATCAATATAATATCAAGTAACAACAAGTCAGTTAATATAAAACAATAAATGATCAATGATTAAAATTAAGATGCATTTTTTATTTTGTTTTTAAATATACGCAACTTATCTTGGAACGCATCAAGATCGGGTATCACTGTGATAAGGGAATGATTTTCTCAAAAAACATTACAAGACAGTACATACGAGTATACATATAAAAGAGCAACAGGTAAAAAGTGTATTATAAAAGTACTAAAAGTACTATTTGTAGCTCAATGAAGTAGAGAGAGACAGGAGTCTAAACTGAGCAGAAGCTCGTCCTATGGATCTCCTGGCCTCTTCTCTCTTTCCGCTGACACAAGGAGAGCCAGTAAAACAAAACAATTATGTGATTGTGGGGGTGCGCGCGTGCATGCATGTGTGTCCGTGTGTGTGTGTGTCCGCGCGCGTGTGTGTGTGTGTCTCCGCGCGCGCGTGTTGTGTGTCCGCGCGCGTGTGTGTGTGTGTGAGTGTGTCCGCGCGTGTGTGTGTGTGAGTGCGTCCGCGCGTGTGTGTGTGTCCGCGCGTGTGTGTGTGTGTCCGCGCGTGTGTGTGTGTGAGTGTGTCCGCGCGTGTGTGTGTGTCCGCGCGTGTGTGTGTGTGTCCGCGCGCGTGTGTGTGTGTCCACGCGCGTGTGTGTGTCCGCGCGCGTGTGTGTGTGTGTGTGTGTCCGCGCGTGTGTGTGTGCGCGCGTGTATGTGTGTGTGTCCGCGCGTGTGTGTGTGTGTGTCCGCGCGTGTGTGTGTGTGTGTGTCCGCGCGTGTGTGTGTGTGTGTGTCCGCGCGTGTGTGTGTGTGTCCGCGCGTGTGTGTGTGTGTGTCCGCGCGCGTGTGTGTGTGTGTGTCCGCGCGCGTGTGTGTGTGTGTCCGCGCGCGCGTGTGTGTGTGTGTGTCCGCGCGCGCGTGTGTGTGTCCGCGTGTGTGTGTGTGTCCGCGCGCGCGCACGCGCGTGTGTGTGTGTGTGTGTGTCCGCGTGTGTGTGTGTGTGTGTGTGTCCGCGCGCGTGTGTGTGTGTGTGTGTGTCCGCGTGTGTGTGTGTGTGTCCGCGTGTGTGTGTGTGTGTCCGCGTGTGTGTGTGTGTGTGTGTGTGTCCGCGCGTGTGTGTGTGTGTGTGCGTGTGTGTGACCGCGCGTGTGTGTGTGTGTGACCGCGTGTGTGTGTGTGACCGCGTGTGTGTGTGTGTGTGTGACCGCGCGCGTGTGTGTGTGACCGCGCGCGTGTGTGTGTGACCGCGCGCGTGTGTGTGTGTGTGTGTGACCGCGCGCGCATGTGTGTGTGTGACCGCGCGTGTGTGTGTGTGTGTGTGTGTGACCGCGCGTGTGTGTGTGTGTGTGTGACCGCGTGTGTGTGTGTGTGTGACCGCGCGCGCGTGTGTGTGTGTGTGACCGCGCGTGCGTGTGTGTGTGTGTGACCGCGCGTGTGTGTGTGTGTGTGACCGCGCGTGTGTGTGTGTGTGACCGCGCGTGCGTGTGTGTGTTTGTGTGTGTGTGTGTGTGTGAGACCGCGTGTGTGTGTGTGACCGCGTGTGTGTGTGTGTGTGTGTGACCGCGCGTGTGTGTGTGTGTGTGTGTGTGGCGCGCGCGCGCGTGTGTGTGTGTGTGTCCGCGTGTGTGTGTGTCCGCGCGCGCGCGCGTGTATGTGTGTGTGTCTGTGTGTGTGTGTGTGTGTGTGTGTGTCCGCGCGCGTGTGTGTGTGTGTCCGCGCGTGTGTGTGTGTCCGCGCGCGTGTGTGTCCGTGTCCGCGCGTGTGTGTGTCCGTGTCCGCGCGTGTGTGTGTCCGTGTCCGCACGTGTGTGTCCGTGTCCGCGCGTGTGTGTGTCCGCGTGTGTGTGTGTGTCCGCGTGTGTGTGTGTGTGTCCGCGCGTGTGTGTGTGTGTGTCCGCGCATGTGTGTGTCCGCGTGTGTGTGTGTGTGTGTCAGCGTGTGTGTGTGTGTGTGTGTGTGTGTGTCAGCGCGTGTGTGTGTGTGTGTCAGCGTGTGTGTGTGTGAGCATGTGTGTGTGTGAGCGTGTGTGTGTGTGTGTCAGCGTGTGTGTGTGTGTGTGTCAGCGTGTGTGTGTGTGTGTGTGTCAGCGTGTGTGTGTGTCAGTGTGTGTGTGTGTCAGCGTGTGTGTGTGTGTCAGCGTGTGTGTGTGTGTGTCAGTGTGTGTGTGTGTGTGTGTCAGTGTGTGTGTGTGTGTGTGTGTCAGCGTGTGTGTGTGTGTGTGTGTGTGTCAGCGTGTGTGAGTGTGTGTGTGTGTCAGCGTGTGTGTGTGTGTGTTAGTGTGTGTGTGTGTGTGTGTGTCAGCGTGTGTGTGTGTGTGTGTGTGTCAGTGTGTGTGTGTGTCAGCGTGTGTGTTTGTCAGCGTGTGTGTTTGTCAGCGTGTGTGTGTGTGTGTGTCAGCGTGTGTGTGTGTGTGTGTGTGTGTCCGCGTGTGTGTGTGTGTGTGTGGGTGTGTCCGCGTGTCTGTGTGTGTGTGACCGCGCGTGTGTGTGTGTGTGTGTGTGTGACCGCGCGTGTGTGTGTGTGTGACCGCGCGCGCGCGCGCGTGTGTGTGTGACCGCGCGTGTGTGTGTGTGTGTGTGTGACCGCGCGTGTGTGTGACCGCGCGTGTGTGTGTCCGTGTCCGCGCGTGTGTCCGTGTCTGCGCGTGTGTGTGTCCGTGTCCGCGCGTGTGTCCGTGTCCGCGCGTGTGTGTGTCCGTGTCCGCGCGTGTGTGTCCATGTTCGCGCGTGTGTGTGTCCGTGTCCGCGCGTGTGTGTGTCCATGTCCGCGCGTGTGTGTGTCCGTGTCCGCGCGTGTGTGTGTCCGCGTGCGTGTGTGTGTGTGTCCGCGCGTGTGTGTGTGTGTGTGTCCGCGTGTGTGTGTGTGTCCCTGTCCGCGCGCGTGTGTGTGTGTGTGTGTGTGTCCACGTGTGTGTGTGTGTCCGCGTGTGTGTGTGTGTGTGTGTGTGTGTGTCCGCGCGCGCGCACGCGCGTGTGTGTGTGTGTGTGTGCGCGTGTGTGTGTCCGCGTGTGTGTGTCCGCGCGTGCGTGTGTCCGTGCGTGTGTGTGTGTCCGCGCGCGCGCGTGTGTGTGTGTCCGCGCGTGTGTGTGTGTCCGCGCGTGTGTGTGTGTGTGTGTGTCAGCGTGTGTGTGTGTGTATGTGTGTGTGTCAGCGTGTGTGTGTGTGTCAACGTGTGTGTGTGTGTGTGTGTGACCGCGTGTCTGTGTGTGTGTGTGTGTGTGTGTGACCGCGTGTCTGTGTGTGTGTGTGTGACCGCGTGTCTGTGTGTGTGTGTGTGTCTGTGTGACCGCGTGTCTGTGTGTGTGTGTGTGTGTCTGTCTGTCTGTGTGTGTGTGTGTGTGTGTTTCTGTGTGTGTGTGTGTGTGTGTGTGTCTCTGTGTGTGTGTGTCTGTGTGTGTGTGTCTGTGTGTGTGTGTCAGCGTGTGTGTGTGTGTGTGTCCGCGCGCGCGCGTGTGTGTGTGTGTGTGTGTGTGTGTGTCAGCGTGTGTGTGTGTGTGTGTCAGCGTGTGTGTGTGTGTCAGCGTGTGTGTGTGTGTGTCAGCGTGTGTGTGTGTGTGTGTGTGTGTGCGCGTGTGTGTGTGTGTGTGTGTGTCAGCGTGTGTGTGTGTGGGTGTGTCCGCGTGTCTGTGTGTGTGTGTGACCGCGTGTGTGTGTGTGTGTGTGTGACCGCGTGTGTGTGTGTGTGACCGCGCGTGTGTGTGTGTGTGTGACCGCGCGCGCGCGCGCGTGTGTGTTTGACCGCGTGTGTGTGTGTGTGTGTGACCGCGCGTGTGTGTTTGTATGTGACCGCGCGCGCGCGCGCGTGTGTGTGTGTGTGTCAGCGCGTGTGTGTGTGTGTCAGCGCGTGTGTGTGTGTGACCGCGCGTGTGTGTGTGTGACCGCGCGTGTGTGTGTGTGACCGCGCGTGTGTGTGTGTGTGTGTGACCGCGCGTGTGTGTGTGTGTGTGACCGCGCGTGTGTGTGTGTGTGTGACTGCGCGCGCGCGCGTGTGTGTGACCGCGCGTGTGTGTGTGTGTGTGACCGCGCGCGCGCGCGTGTGTGTGACCGCGCGTGTGTGTGTGTTTGTGTGTGACCGCGCGCGCGCGTGTGTGTGTGTGTGTGTGTGTGTGTGTGTGACCGCGCGTGTGTGTGTCCGTGTCCGCGCGTGTGTGTCCGTGTTCGCGCGTGTGTGTGTCCGTGTCCGCGCGTGTGTGTGTCCGTGTCCGCGCGTGTGTGTGTCCGTGTCCGCACGTGTGTGTCCGTGTCCGCGCGTGTGTGTCCGCGTGCGTGTGTGTGTGTGTCCGTGCGTGTGTGTGTGTGTGTGTCCGCGTGTGTGTGTGTGTGTGTGTCCGCGCGTGTGTGTGTGTGTGTGTGTCTGTGTGTGTGTGTGTGTATGTGTGTCTGTCTGTGTGTGTGTGTGTGTGTGTCCGCGCGTGTGTGTGTCCGTGTCCGCGCGTGTGTGTCCGTGTCCGCGCGTGTGTGTGTCCGTGTCCGCGCGTGTGTGTGTCCGTGTCCGCGCGTGTGTGTGTCCGTGTCCGCACGTGTGAGTCCGTGTCCGCGCGTGTGTGTGTCCGCGCGTGTGTGTGTGTGTGTCCGCGCGTGTGTGTGTGTGTGTGTGTGTCCGCGCGTGTGTGTGTGTGTGTGTATGTCCGCGTGTGTGTGTGTGTGTGTCCGCGCGTGTGTGTGTGTGTGTGTCCGCGTGTGTGTGTGTCCACGTGTGTGTGTGTGTGTGTGTCCGCGTGTGTGTGTGTGTGTGTCCGCGTGTGTGTGTGTGTCCGTGTGTGTGTGTGTGTCCGCGTGTGTGTGTGTGTGTGTCCGCGTGTGTGTGTGTGTGTGTCCGCGTGTGTGTGTGTGTGTCCGCGCGTGTGTGTGTCCGTGCGTGTGTGTGTGTCCGCGCGTGTGTGTGTGTGTGTGTGTGTCCGCGCGTGTGTGTGTGTGTGTGTATGTCCGCGTGTGTGTGTGTGTGTGTCCGCGCGTGTGTGTGTGTGTGTGTCCGCGTGTGTGTGTGTCCACGTGTGTGTGTGTGTGTGTGTCCGCGTGTGTGTGTGTGTGTGTCCGCGTGTGTGTGTGTGTCCGTGTGTGTGTGTGTCCGCGTGTGTGTGTGTGTGTGTCCGCGTGTGTGTGTGTGTGTGTCCGCGTGTGTGTGTGTGTGTCCGCGCGTGTGTGTGTCCGTGCGTGTGTGTGTGTCCGCGCGTGCGTGTGTCCGTGCGTGTGTGTGTGTCCGCGTGTGTGTGTGTGTGTGTGTGTGTGCGCGTGTGTGTGTGTGTGTGTGTGTCAGCGTGTGTGTGTGTGGGTGTGTCCGCGTGTCTGTGTGTGTGTGTGACCGCGTGTGTGTGTGTGTGTGTGTGACCGCGTGTGTGTGTGTGTGACCGCGCGTGTGTGTGTGTGTGTGACCGCGCGCGCGCGCGCGTGTGTGTTTGACCGCGTGTGTGTGTGTGTGTGTGACCGCGCGTGTGTGTTTGTATGTGACCGCGCGCGCGCGCGCGTGTGTGTGTGTGTGTCAGCGCGTGTGTGTGTGTGTCAGCGCGTGTGTGTGTGTGACCGCGCGTGTGTGTGTGTGACCGCGCGTGTGTGTGTGTGACCGCGCGTGTGTGTGTGTGTGTGTGACCGCGCGTGTGTGTGTGTGTGTGACTGCGCGCGCGCGCGTGTGTGTGACCGCGCGTGTGTGTGTGTGTGTGACCGCGCGCGCGCGCGTGTGTGTGACCGCGCGTGTGTGTGTGTTTGTGTGTGACCGCGCGCGCGCGTGTGTGTGTGTGTGTGTGTGTGTGTGTGTGACCGCGCGTGTGTGTGTCCGTGTCCGCGCGTGTGTGTCCGTGTTCGCGCGTGTGTGTGTCCGTGTCCGCGCGTGTGTGTGTCCGTGTCCGCGCGTGTGTGTGTCCGTGTCCGCACGTGTGTGTCCGTGTCCGCGCGTGTGTGTCCGCGTGCGTGTGTGTGTGTGTCCGTGCGTGTGTGTGTGTGTGTGTCCGCGTGTGTGTGTGTGTGTGTCCGCGTGTGTGTGTGTCCGTGTCCGCGCGTGTGTGTGTGTGTGTGTGTCTGTGTGTGTGTGTGTGTATGTGTGTCTGTCTGTGTGTGTGTGTGTGTGTGTCCGCGCGTGTGTGTGTCCGTGTCCGCGCGTGTGTGTCCGTGTCCGCGCGTGTGTGTGTCCGTGTCCGCGCGTGTGTGTGTCCGTGTCCGCGCGTGTGTGTGTCCGTGTCCGCACGTGTGAGTCCGTGTCCGCGCGTGTGTGTGTCCGCGCGTGTGTGTGTGTGTGTCCGCGCGTGTGTGTGTGTGTGTGTGTGTCCGCGCGTGTGTGTGTGTGTGTGTATGTCCGCGTGTGTGTGTGTGTGTGTCCGCGCGTGTGTGTGTGTGTGTGTGTCCGCGTGTGTGTGTGTCCACGTGTGTGTGTGTGTGTGTGTCCGCGTGTGTGTGTGTGTGTGTCCGCGTGTGTGTGTGTGTCCGTGTGTGTGTGTGTGTCCGCGTGTGTGTGTGTGTGTGTCCGCGTGTGTGTGTGTGTGTGTCCGCGTGTGTGTGTGTGTGTCCGCGCGTGTGTGTGTCCGTGCGTGTGTGTGTGTCCGCGCGTGCGTGTGTCCGTGCGTGTGTGTGTGTCCGCGCGCGCGTGTGTGTGTGTGTGTGTGTGTCCGCGCGTGTGTGTGTGTCCGCGTGTGTGTGTGTGTGTGTGTGTGTGTGTCCGCGTGTGTGTGTGTGTCAGCGTGTGTGTGTGTGTGTCAGTGTGTGTGTGTGTCAGCGTGTGTGTGTGTGTGTGTGACCGCGTGTCTGTGTGTGTGTGTGACCGCGTGTCTGTGTGTGTGTGTGACCGCGTGTCTGTGTGTGTGTGTGACCGCGTGTCTTAGTGTGTGTTTGTTGTGTCTGTGTTTGTGTGACCGCGCGCGCGCGTGTGTGTGTGTCTGTGTGTGTCTGTGTGTGTGTGTGTGTGTGTCTGTGTGTGTGTCTGTGTGTGTGTGTGTGTCTGTCTCTGTGTGTGTGTGTGTGTGTGTGTGTGTGTGTGTGTGTGTGTGTCTCTCTCTGTGTGTGTGTCTCTGTGTGTGTGTGTGTGTGTGTGTATGTGTGTGTGTGTGTGTGTGTGTGTGTGTCTCTCTGTGTGTGTGTGTGTGTCTGTGTGTGTGTGTGTGTGTGTGTCTGTGCGTGTGTCTGTGTGTGTGTGTGTGTGTGTGTGTGTGTGTGTGTGTCTCTCTGTGTGTGTGTCTCTCTCTCTCTGTGTGTGTGTGTGTATGTATGTGTCTGTGTGTGTGTGTGTCTCTCTCTGTGTGTGTGTGTGTCTGTGTGTGTGTGTGTCTGTGTCTGTGTGTGTGTGTGTCTCTCTGTGTGTGTGTGTGTGTCTGTGTGTGTCTCTCTCTCTCTGTGTGTGTCTCTCTCTCTCTGTGTGTGTGTGTGTGTGTGTGTGTGTCTGTGTGTGTGTCTGTGTGTGTGTGTGTGTGTGTCTGTGTGTCTGTGTGTGTGTCCGCGTGCGTGTGTGTCTGTGTGTGTGTCCGCGTGCGTGTGTGTGTGTGTGTGTCCGCGTGCGTGTGTGTGTCTGTGTCCGCGTGCGTGTGTGTGTGTGTGTGTGTGTCCGCGCGCGTGTGTGTTGTTGTGTGTGTGTTTGTAAGGGTGAGAGCACGCTCGTGCGTTTATGTTGTATGAAAGGATTTGTGCAATAAATAAATAAATAAAGTAAGAAAGTGCGTTGCATGATTAAAGTTAACTTATTACAGATTATAAATTTATAACAACATACTACTTAGTTATTCAACTTTAAAGTATTTTAATAAGAGATTTCATTTCATTATAGTTCAGAGATAATAGCCATTCATTAAAACGAATAGAATCAAGTCTGCCAGATATTACAAAGTGATCCCTGGTGAAAGTATGGTGTCTCGACATCAACGGCTCCTCATCGACTGTGTTACACACAAGTATCGGCCAAAAAATTATTAAACACAAAACAAAGAACTTCAATGCAGAAAAAGATAATTGAACTAGTATGATAGTAATTTATTATTTCTAAGAAAGACAGGCTGACAATTCATTTAATAGTAAGTACGTCGGGGTGCGTCGGACTGCTGCGAGCACACTGCTGTCTGGATAGAGGTACTTTGGAACCTGGATCACTGATGAAAACAAGGTTATTATGGTGGCATCGGCGCCAGGAGTGGTTACGATACAGACTGGCGTGGAGCCTTACCATTTAGCTAGGGTTGTTGCGTCGCCGTTTACGACAGGTCGCCCCCGGCCGCAGATGTTAGTATTCTTACTCCGTCTGGATGGCGACCACCTTTAGTCTTAAGTATGCCGCCATAATAACCTTGTGTTGTGTTCCGGCATTAGTGACCCAAGTTCCTGTACCCTTATGGGACATCACCGTGTTCGCGACGCCCCTGGCGTTGTAAACACCCATAGGCGACGGTAACTGCTAAATTCTAAGCGGGCCGTCAGTCTGTCTGCTGTCCCACAGCAATAAAAAAATCCGTAATCGATATAGCTCGCAAAATATATAAGCTGAAGTGGCGATAGGCTGGTCACGTACTGGAGTGGAGGTCGCGTCTAGGCAAACGTAGCGTAAGACTCCCTAGCCCGAGGGAGCAATGACCTGCGCAAGGTTGCCGGTTGGGGCTGGATGAGAAAAGCAATGTACCGGAATGTGTATTGCAAACTTGGGGAGGCCTATGTCCAGCTGTGGACTACTATTGGCTGATGACAAAGACTATGACACCCGGTTAACAGGTTCATTTATTTACAGGTATAAGTGTAAAGCGTGTCCTCAAAGTTACATAACGCCAGGCCACCTCTCGAGTCACGTGCGACGCGATCATCTGAACGAGAGGAATCACAAATGCGACAAATGCGATTTAGCATTTTATACAAAGAACGCGTTAAAAATGCACATGATAAAGCACGACGGCGAACGTATACACACGTGTCACGTATGCCAAAAGTCCTATCAAAGGAAGAAGACATTGCGTGAACATTTACGGATACATGATAACGATAAAAGATTCGTGTGTCCGGTGTGTGGTAGGGCCTTTACCCAGAAGTGTACTTTGAAAGGGCATATGAAAGTTCATGAGAGGAAAATCGATTTGGATGTTAAAAGGAAAGTGGAGGATGTTATTCATTATGATGTTTATGCAGTTCGCCTGTGAGCGGTCAATAACAATGGCGAGACTCGTATAATGATGACACCGGTATATTGATGACATGATAATGTAATTGTAGAAAATAATTTGGACAAGAATGACATTGACAAACTGGCAGAATTAGAAGAAAATATAAACAAATGGATAGAATTCATAATACAAGCAAGCAATAACAGCATTCCCAAAATTAAAAAAAACCCAAAAAGTACCACCCTGGTGGTCTAATGAGCTCGGCAGACTAAAGAAAGATGTTATTACCAAGAAGAGGAGCGTTCGTTGTGCAGCGCCAGATAGAAGAGAATGAGTGGTAGAAGAATACTTACAGGCCAAAACACACTATGAAAGTGTAGCAAAAGCGGCGCAAATACGCGAATGGAGAGACATCTACGAGAGACAAATCAAGCAGTGTCTCTGGGAGGGGATTTATCAGGTGATAGGTAGGTCTATGAAAAAGAAGTAAGATGAGCCTTTGGTTCACGAAGGAAAAGTGTTAAGCCCCCGAGCATCGGCAGCTTTGCTTGCTGAGACCTTTTATCCGGAAGACGATGAACAAAGTGATAAAGAAGACCATCATGAAGTAAAGCTTTGGATCGAAACAATTTAGAATATGATCCACATGAACCAAATTCACTCTTCCAGAAACGATGACGGCTGTTATTAACTTAAGCCGAAAAAGGCTCCCGGATCGGACGGCCTCACAGCCGATATATGAGGCGTGTAGTTGCAAATTGAACTCAATCCATGCTGATTTACTGAGATTTGATTCGAAAAGCATTTTAAAATGTCGAATATAATATTGAAATGTATAAAATATAGAGGTATTTGTGCAAAAAAAGTTGATAGCTATGTAGATAGTTTAGAGAGTTTTAAGACGATTTATCGTCATTACATCAAAAAATGTTATAGCTGGTTTTGCAACTACACGCCTCATTCGTGCACAAGCCAAACGCAATTATCCAGTGCTGAGTCTGTCACTAGCAAAAAAAAACTTAGAATTGGGTCACTTCCGAAAGATATGGAAAACGGCGACTGTATTGGTATTTAGAAAGCTAGGCAGAGAAAGCTATATAGGTCGCCCAAATCTCACAGGCCTATTGGCTTATTGCCATTACCTAGGGGACAATTTTATTTAGCCTTATAAATATTTATACAGTAGCCAATCTTGGGAGACTCCAAAAAATTCGTATTATAGTTTCAACCTTTTTTTTGTTATTGCTGTAGGACAGCAGGTAGGCTGACGGCCCGCTTAGAATTTAGCAGTTACCGTCGCCTATAAGTGTTTGTAACGCCAGTGGCATCACAAACACACTGCTGTCCCATAAGAGTACAGGAACTTGGGTCACTAATGCCGGAACATACTTAAGTATTGGTCTTAAGACCAAAGGTGATCGCCATCCAGACGGGCTTGAAGCCCTACCACGTAGCTAGGGTGAGTTATTTTATCGCCTTTTACGACAGGCCGCCCCGGCCGCAGAGGTTAGTATTCTTCGACCCTGCACGGATAAGAAGAACCTAAGGAAGATTTCGACTGAAGCTAATTTTGTAAAGAAACATTTGATTTGTAGAAAGAAAGAAAAAGAAGATTCATTCTAGCTAATTTTAAGTTAGTTAAATGAAATATATAAAATGCTAGTAATAAAGAACAATGCTGTAAATTATCAGTATATTCTAAAAGTCGGTTTCCAAATAATCGACTTGGAAAGGTTGTTTAAAATCAAACATTGCTGTGTGCGAGATACAGTCTAATTTATTTTTTCGAGTTCTTCTATTAACCATTAATATATTATTATCTATCTATAGAGAATTCAGATTTCAAGTAATAGCGGCTTAGAAGGTTGAAGCTAAGGGAACTTCCTATGGGCAAGCTATTGGAGAAAATGGTCATAGAACGTCTCAGGTGGCATCTTATCCCTAGACTTAACAGCCGCCAGTACGGATTTCTGCCACAAAAGAGGCACGGAAGACTCCTTATATGATCTGGTACATCATACGCGAGAAGCTTTCGCAAAAAAGGCTGATCACAGTGATGTCTTTGGACGTAGAGGGAGCATTCGATAGCGCATGGTGGCCTATGATAAGAGTCCGACTTGCAGAGATTAACTGCCCCACTAACATCATGAGGATCCTGGGCAGTTAGTTAAGCGACAGAGTAATAAATATTAGATACGCTGAGTAATAAGTGTCTAAATCGCGAACAAAAGGATGCGTGCAAGGGTCAGTCGGGGTCCAATGCTATGGAACCTTCTGATAGACCCATTGCTACAGAGACACAATGGTGGGTTTTTTGCCAAGCATTCGCCGACGATGTATTTGTTTCCGAAGTTAAAACGTCGGTTGAAATTGAGCGCTGCGCAGATTCCGCTCTCACTTTTGTCCAGGAATGGGGCGTTCGTAATAAATTGAAATATGCACTAAAAAACGAAGGTCATGGTTGTAACTCACAAAAGGAAATACGACTCGCCTCGCTTGACAATGGGTCGGGTAAACGTAGGCATGGCGGATGAAATGAAGATCCTAGGGTTAGACTTCAAGTTGACCTTCAAAGCTCACGTAACAAGAATATGCGGCAAGGCGCTCAACTTATATAAGCAGCTTGCACGAGTCGCGAGGATTAGCTGGGGTCTGTACTCTGTGGTCGTTCGGACAATCTATTCAGCTGTAGTCGAGTCGATCGTTGTTAACACAGCGAGGGTGTAAACAGCTTGGCACTGCGCAGAGGGGCTTTGCCCTGAAAATCTGCAGAGCATATCGGACCGTCTCCCTGAACTCGGCACTGGTGCTGACAGGATTACCTTAGATCTTCGAATCTGAGAGGAAGCCAAACGCGAAGTGGCCTTACTAGCGCTGGGAGTCGAGGAAATGGAAAAAAATGCTAGCATATGACTCATCCAGCTGAACATATGGAGCTGAAAGTTGATTGTTTGGTAAACCAGAGTGACGTAGATAATAACAGTAATCTAGCACCACGTATATTCACAGATTGTAGTAAGATAGATGACAAAGTCGGAACATCATTTTCCATTTGGGATAATAATGCAGAAACAAATTTTCGGAAATTTAAACTATCATCTTATTGCTCGGTTTATCAGGCCGAATTATTGGTGATATGCGAAGCTACTAAGGCAATCCTAATGAACTCAGACGATATCTTTGGTGAATACAGTGATTCACGTGCGGTCACTACAAGCTATAATTAATTGGAGTACCAGGCTCTGTTACTGTTAGTTAACACAAGGGCAAACATAGTGGCAGCTCGAAATCAAGGGAAGCAAGTAAACTTGTACTGGGTAAAGGCGCGCGTCAACGTCAGAGATAATGAAAGAGCAGACGAACGAGCAAAAGCAGCAGCTGTAGATCAAGAATTAGATACAGATTTTAAGATGTATACGGTCTCGTTTGCCAAGTGTCACATACGAAGGAGGATATACAGGGTGACTTTGACAAACCCGTCCAAATTCACTCAGAAGAATCTTTAGTAAAAGTTATGAGAAACATGTATTTTAGTTTTGTATCACATAGTACAAAAATGTTGAGTACTCAGCATCACAGTCATTCAAAGAACTCGCAATTTACATAATACGGCGCTAAAGTGTCAATGACCTAGTAAAAGGCCGTGGACGGCGGCATTGAACCGGGCGAGCGAATACGTACTACTCATTTACGCGGGTGTGACAGAGACAGGTAATAACAGGTTAACGTACGCTGTTTGCACCATATGAAAACCGTGACAGGGCACGGAGGGTTTTCCGAGTACTTGCATCGATTCCAGTGTAAGGGGGACCCTTCGTGCCCGTGTGAAGCAGGTACATCGGAAAGCGTAGTGTACATTATGTTTGAGTGTCTGATGTTCGTACAAGAAAGATATAATGCAGGAAACAAATTAGAAAGAAAATATAAACATATGTCAAAAATACACCAATTCCGTTTTTGGAATTTTGCACAACAGTAGCACGTAAGGTAGTAAGTAAGAATATATAAGTAACCAAGAAATGTTGGAACTATATTTTAGTATATAATTAATAATGATAAAGCCCTTTATTCCACTTAATATCTATTTACTAAGTACTAAAAACTATGAGTATGGATATACAAATATTTTTTTTGTAGCTAAACTAATCTAACTAAACTTAATCTATTGTATTCTAATTATTTTTTGTAGGTCTGTTTGCCAATCGGCAAAGGCCTCCTCCAACCTTTAACATTCCTGTCTTTCTTGAGCCACTCTATTCCACGTTACTCCTGCTACTTGCCTAATGTCATCATCCCACCTTTTCTGTGGTCTGCCCCTTTTATTTTTATATATTTATATATACTTTTTATATTTTTTCTTTTAGTATATAATTACTAACATTTAAGAACTTTATTTAAGTAAACATAATTGTGTGTAAAAAAATAGTGAGAGAAAACTATGAATAAATAGGACTGACTCATTCGTGTCAGGAATGAAGGATTTGCAACCCATCGCGGGCCTCGCCACCATTCAGGCGGTAAGGCCCGTCCTTGATTCTTGGATGGATAGGCGCCACAGTGCACTGATCTTCCGCCTGACGTAGGTCCTCTCGGGGCACGGTTGCTTCGGAAGGTACCTGTGTCGCATAGGGCGGGAGACGACGTCATGGTGACACACTGTCGCCGTGTGCCCTGTGTGGCGCAAAGAGCGCCCCACCCTCGTCGCCCTAATTGGATATACCTTATCGCTCCCGGTCCTGGTTCTGTCCATGGTTGGGGGCGAACCGGGAGGGACCGCCGTCGCCTCCTTGTGCAAAGGAGGCGGCGGAGTGGGGGCGAAAGTTGGCAAGTACACTCCCCTCCCGCCAACGCAGCCACCAGATCGGCAGACCACATATCCGTGGGCGCAGGCGTAGGCGATAGGGTAACAGCGGGGATTTTTAGTGGGTATTCGGATGGCCAAACATCTTTTCCGGAATCCTACATATCCCTCGGTTCACCTGTCAAAAATAGGGTTTTTCCCCGAGACAAAAAGAAAGTACTGAAGGATTTTTAAATATATATGGTTTATAGAAGACAATCTGAGCACATTTTGACGTAAAATGATTAGAGAATAATTTCAGTATTCAATGGCTCGGATGTATTCATATGACAATATTTTGGACGAACTTTTCATATATTTTTAAACACAAGCGTAGTTTTAGTAACAGCAAACAGCATGTGATATAGCATGCATGATGCATAAAGATCTGTATTGGAACCAAAATCTCGTTAAGGTATGATAAAAATGAGAAAAATACGTGCAGAATTTAATTTTGTATGAAGATGAATGCTGCATGTGGCATTATTGTGTAGGAATGATAAATGTTATTTAGATTAAATTTATTGAAATGATAATGCTAAGTTTCGGAGGTGCAAAATGATAATAGTAGTTGGGAAATAGAAAATGATAATGTTCATCGGGAGATGGAAGTGATAATGTTCATTGGGAGATGGAAAGTGATAATGTTCATTGGGGAGATGGAAAACGATTATGTTCATTGGGAGATGGAATTGATAATGTTCATTGGGGAGATGGAAAATGATTATGTTTATTGGGAGATGGAAGTGATAATGTTGGCTGGGAGATGGAAAGTGATAATGTTCATTGGGGAGATGGAAAATGATTATGTTCATTGGGAGATGGAAGTGATAATGTTCGCTGGAAGATGGAAAGTGATAATGTTCATTGGGGAGATGGAAAATGATTATGTTCATTGGGAGATGGAAGTGATAATGTTCATTGGGGAGATGGAAAATGATTATGTTCATTCGGAGATGGAAGTGATAATGTTTATTGGGAGATGGAAAGTGATAATGTTCATTGGGGAGATGGAAAATGAACATGTTCATTGGGAGATGGAAGTGATAATGTTTATTGGGAGATGGAAAGTGACAATGTTCATTGGGGAGATGGAAAATGATTATGTTCATTGGGAGATGGAAGTGATAATGTTCGCTGGGAGATGGAAAGTGATAATGTTCATTGGGGAGATGGAAAATGATTAAGTTCATTGGGAGATGGAAGTGATAATGTTCGCTGGGAGATGGAAAATGATAATGTTCATTGGGGAGATAGAAAATGATTATGTTCATTGGGAGATGGATGTGATAATGTTCATTGGGGAGATGGAAAATGATTATGTTCATTGGGAGATGGAAGTGATAATGTTGGCTGGGAGATGGAAAGTGATAATGTTCATTGGGGAGATGGAAAATGATTATGTTCATTGGGAGATGGAAAGTGATAATGTTCATTGGGGAGATGGAAAATGATTATGTTCATTGGGAGATGGAAGTGATAATGTTCGCAGGGAGATGGAAAGTGATAATGTTCATTGGGGAGATGGAAAATGATTATGTTCATTGGGAGATGGAAGTGATAATGTTCATTGGGGAGATGGAAAATGATTATGTTCATTGGGAGATGGAAGTGATAATGTTCATTGGGAGATGGAAGTGATAATGTTCATTGGGGAGATGGAAAATGATTATGTTCATTCGGAGATGGAAGTGATAATGTTTATTGGGAGATGGAAAGTGATAATGTTCATTGGGGAGATGGAAAATGATTATGTTCATTGGGAGATGGAAGTGATAATGTTCATTGGGGAAATGGAAAATGATTATGTTCATTGGGAGATGGAAAGTGATAATGTTCATTGGGGAGATGGAAAATGATAATAGTCACATTGGAAGGTGTAAATAAATAAATATATGGTGGTGCGCACGAGTAGACTACGAAATGAGATTATTCTTTTCAAGTTAAAGTTTTGTTATTTATTTCTTTTTCTATTTTATGAATGTTCCGAAGAAAAGGAATGCGTTGTAAACTATGTTTGTTTCTGCAGATTCATCAGTCTATACAAAATATTTTTTTATGATTTTTAACTTCACGTTTAGGCGGTCCAATACGTAAACATGGCATGCTTGAATAGTTTCAATAGTTGAAACTTGAATAGTTAATGAAAACGTACGTTTTAAACAGCTTATACCTACAATGGCTGTATACACAGAGTAAACCGATGGGTCTACTTCCCCATAACATGTCCTTGGGAAGATTTAAGGCCTCCAGTGCTACTCTTTAACCCGGCATAAACTCAGGGGCAAGGACCTCTTGGTGACGTGGCTCACCGACGTGGACTGGTGTCACAAAGCGCTGGCTCAATGAATGGTGGACTGAATAAATCTTCTATTGTAAGGTATTAAAGCTTCGCCAACCTCGCGACCTCCTAGGGTCTAGATGCCAATAATATAAGAAGTCTAATTCACACACGATGCAAAACACGGCACGGCGTGGACCGTAACATCTCGTAAACTTGGGGTAGTCGCCGAAAATAGGCTAAGCAATTATTTTGTTGGGGTAGTTCCAAATTATATTGTTCGCAGAAGAAGCACTTGAATTTTCGGCGACTACCCTGAAATTTGGCTGAGCAATAATTTTGTACCTACATTAGACAAGGACAGAACAATTTGTTTATATATTTTAATTATGTGCAATATTTTATTATTTATTCGTTTATATAACTGAAATACTATTGAGTATATTTAATTTTAAGTGGACTCTGTATACTGTCCGTCTATAGTTGGGGTCGAGTCCAGTTTGGGGGTATTAGGAGCTGTTACATTTTCCTATTCAGTTTGTAATTTTTTTTAATATAAACCTAATTGGTGCCGAGTTAATTTTGTAATTTTTAATTGTTGATGAATAAATGATATTTGATTCATTATGTAATAATTTTCTCATAATATGATCAGATTTTTGCAAGAGTGACATGCAGCGGTTTAAAAAACCGAGGGTGTGTATGTAATTGCAGTCTGTAAAATTAAAAGTCGTCGATTTTTCAACCTGTACGAATATAGATCGTATTGCAGAGATCTTTCGGTCAAAAATGCGAAAAAGAGGGAAACTTATTATGGAAATAAATTAAATATATTGTATTTTTTTATTTAATTTGTTTGTACTGAGCTGAGAGCATACATTTTTTATATGTATTTAGTAGCATTCATATGTTGTGATTTTTGTATAAATTGTAAGTCTAGGTAAATAAATATTTTGGAATTTGTTTTTGTTTTAATTTTTTTACCGTCGCAAAATGTTGCACCTGAAGATACACTTTTCATCAGCTTTTAGACTAGCTAGAGCACTGAATGTGAGGTTTGTTTTTATTGCTCTGGTGTCAACAGACAGGCTGACCGGCCACCTAGCAGTTACCGACATTTATTTATGTTTGCGAGCACCGCTACCACGCAGTATCTAGGTCACCTATGCCGATTACAAGGTTAATAAGGCGGCATTTAGAGACCGAGGTATTTGTAAGACAGGCTTGGAACTCTACTTAACTGTTTTATCGCCTTTTGTGACAGACAGCCCCTGTAGGGGTTCTTACTCCCTTACACGGAGAAAACGATATGACATGGATGATGCCAATAATTTTAATTATACTAATATAAGTAAGTGTATATATTTGTGATAAAAGTCCACAAAATCAACAAAGTCTTCACATGTGTTTAGAAAAAATATATATAGGCGCAGGACCATCAGCAGAGCTCATCATAGATGACATGGGTGGGATTGGGATCGGAGAAGAACTCGTATATAGGTACTATAGTCCATTCGCGTTAAGAAAATAGTGAGTCATCGTTGTCTGCCGGCCCAGCCCCGTCCCCCGACCAATCAGATCATCATTCCCGACCGATTATCTGCCGTCAATTGGTCACTGTGATATAGTTTTTTAATTTGTTGTCATCTGATTGCTCGGGGACCAAGACTAGGCGCTATTTTATGAATGCGAATGGACTATAATAATAATAATCCAATTCATCATTATTCACAATATATTACAAACTATTAAAAAGTGGTTCGTCACAGACAATATATGCTCGCGGCTGCCGCGCACGTGTAAAACCAGTTGGCTACCGCAGAGGTAAGTATTCTTTCTCCGCCCCTGCACGGATACAGCGTCGCAAACATCCATAGGCGGCGGTAACTGCTTACTATTAAGTGGGTCGTCAACCTGACTTCTGTTCTTCCGCAATAAAATAGTACACATATATTTTGAGTGTAATCTGTCTCTTCAATATTGACGACCTCGGTGGCGTAACGGATAACGTACTTCGGTACGCTTGCGGAGGTCACGGGTTCGATTCCCGTCTCCGGTCTGAGTGTTTATGTATAATATGTATTTATTTACAAAAAAAAAGTATATAAGTAGTATCAGTTGTCTAGGGCCCATAACACAAGTGCTACTTAGTTTGGGACTAGATATCGCTGTGTGAATTGTCACAAAAATATTATTATATTATTATTATTATATAATAAAAATAATTTCTTTCAAGTATCAATTTTGTCGGAATGCCATTGCTTCATATGTTTTCCTAATTCCTTAACATCACGAAACTCGCTTCCACAGTCCGCACACGTCGATTTGCTTCGATGGTTTCTCTTAATATGCCTGTTCAGGGCATTTTTATGTATGTACGCATTCTTACATATATGGCATACGAAGTCTCTTTCCCCTGCATGTCCACGTAAGTGCATTTTTAAATGTGCCTCAGTCCCGAAACATTTTGAACAAATTTTACACTTAAATCGTTCCGAATGACATTTGTTTACATGCTGAGTTAGTAAACGACGTTTGGAATAAATCGTTTTACATAGATGGCAGTTAAAATTTTTCACAACACCGTGTACGTCCCTCAGGTGAAGCATTTTTGGATAATGCTCCTTAAATGTTTGAGAACAAAGAGGACATTTCTTCGGAACGACTCTGTCTTTACCATTATGAAGTATATCCGTATGATATTTCAACTGACTCCGCTTGTTGAATGTCTTAACACATTGCTTACAATCAAACTTTCTAGATTGATGCGTTTCTTTATGCTTATTCAATAATGGCCGATTTAGGAAACTCTGGCCACATTCATCGCAGACAACCTTTCCCACGTGGCAATTCATATGTGTATTTAGGAGGGAAAAATTATGAAACTCCTTTCTACAAATATGACAGTTGAAAATGTCATTTTGTGCGGCCATGTTGAATTCCGTCATTCCGTTACTCGCCCGTAAAAACTTCGTTTTATGCTCAAATATTAGATGTTCTTTAATTGTGTCGAGATTTTGGTATTTTTTCTCGCATATTCTGCATTTTAATTCAGATATATCAACTTGGAGGGATCTTTTGCCTTTTTGTATATGTTTTTGGAATATTTCTGTTGGGTTTGACACGTCGTGGTCCGAAGTGTGTTGTAGTAATAGCGGTAGTTCCAAATTATATTGTCCGCAAAAGAAGCACTTGAAACTCGAGCCCATGAATATGAATGGCCTGACTGTGGTGTAATGTATGAAATTGGTGGCATTTCTCCTTTCCGCGATTGTCAACTGCCATACACTCGTTTCCACGGAATTATTGTCTGCAAAGGAAAATATATTTGTCAACTGTCAAACTTTTTTATAAAGAGTTACTTATTATAAATATTTGATAATATAAATACATTAATTTAATAAACCTCATTAAATTCATTACTATGGTGGAACCCACTTCCACATTCCGAGCACGTGAATTTAAACACTTGGCCATGAACTGGCATGTGTTGCCTCAACGTCCTCTCATGCATGTACGCCTTCTGGCATATCGCGCAGAAGAAATAATAGTTTAATAACATTGATAATAATAATAATTGACCATAATAATTGTCAAAAGTTGTTGAAATTGTATGAAAAATGCCAATTTAATAAAACGAATTTTTCTACCTTCAGAAACTTATTTCAATTATAACACCTTAAGAGTTGCTTAGCTGGTTGCCGTAGAACGTGGTCACGTCAGCGTAGGGGAATCTCTTTATTAAATTTATTAAGAATTTGATTAAGTATATCAGATAATAACCTCGAAGACCTGTCCAGGCATCACAGAGTCAACTGCCAGTATGATTTATGTTTTAGGTAATTTGTCATCTAATGTGCTCATATAAGATAGGACGCTGACGACGAAGGAAAATCTCGCGAGGAAATCCTAATTAGGCACTCCGTGAGTGTACCGCCAATCCTGAGACAAGTGTGATCGGTGTACTGTTATGAAAGAAAATAATTTTTATTTAGGACAGTTAATAAACTAATATAAAACTAGGTGTTAATAAAATTAAACTTCAAACAAAACTTGTCCTAAAAGGGGCTTCAGTCACACCATAATACTGCCGTGCTTGTGATATATACAGTAAGTGCCTTGGAGACACTTTTGAGAAAAAGGCGTTAAAAGATTTCAATTTTACTTTTGACGTTTCTCCCGAAGTATAGATTAAACCTAAGTTTTCATAAATGTTTAAGATAAATATAGGCTTTGGCAACAATTTGTCTATTATTATTTTTATTTAGAAATAATATTTAAATTGTAAATCTTGAAAAAATATTTATATTAAGGAATTAATAATTATAAAATGACGTTTTTTTAGTATTGGTACAGTAAGTGTGTGACTTACTGTAACAATATTTAGTTTGAACTACATACTGCAATTATGATTACGGAACGAAGTAAATGTTTAAATAGAATAACAAAAATTGCACAATTTGCCTAATGAAACTTAATCACTTACTGTAATTATAGCTAGGAGCAATATGTAAACTTATGGCATCTATCATAAAGCACCGGAACCTTAATTAATTACTTTTCCTCGATATTATTTGTAGATAAATGAAACAAAAGAGATCTTATGAAGTCACAGATTAATAGAACAATTACACAACTTTGTTAATACTATAAAATTGTAAAATCAGTTCCATTTATTGAATTTTTTAAGCATTTAGAATCATATAAACTAACTAAAAAAAACAATTCGTGTTTGTACAATCTGCTTCGTACATGAAATAATCATAAACCAAATAAACTAAGCTCTGTAGGTATCTAGAAAAATAACACCTTTACCGTACCTATTTTTTTTTTAAATTCGTATTTGTACTTCTTCGTACACAATAAAAAAAACACTAAAAATAAACACTTTGTTTCTAAAAAACTAAGACAGTTTTCTCTTTGGAATTTCTATATTTAATAAAAAAAAAATAATACCTAGATTGACAGAACACAGCTGCACAACCCTGATCTAATAAGGCACTTTAAAATCTTTAATAAGTCATTTAACGTCTTAGAACGGTTATTACTACTAAACTATTATATAGATTATGAGATCCTCGATACAAGAACTTTACAGTTTATGGTAAAATAGTAAAATAACTTTCATATATTTAAAAAAAATGAACTCAAAACTCTTCGGTTAATAGATTTGTTGCAGAATTCGAAATTGGAATGTTTAACCAAAAATTCCTTCTATTCTCAGGCATCAGAGGTACAAAGCTTCTGTATAATATCTGCTTTACGATCTGCAGTGATTCCTCTGGGACTATTTTTAGACTTCACCTCAGGAAACTTTTGGGTCTTTACAATTTTAGCTTGTAAAAAGTTCAATGATTGAAACATCTCATTATGACCTGTTTTATACATTAGTATGAATTGACCCTTCTCAACTTTAACTATCATTATATCCTTAAGGTAAATCCTGTTTTCCATGTTTCTCAGTTTATATTGTGACGATAAGTCTTCATATAAATAAAAGTAAAACACCCAATGATTTGACAATACATTTGCGATTGTTTGCCATTTTTACCCTTTGGACATAATCATCGAAATCGTGCACTTTATTTTTACCCAACATTTTTTTTAATTAAAATTGTATTCGCAGATATTAAGTAACTATTAATAACATGTACTAAAACGACATCAATGTCCAATTTTTATTTTGAGATGCACAGTTATCACCCCACAAAATAAAATTTTCGGTATCTCGTTTGTGAAGCAAAAAAGCCCTAAATGTTGAAATTAGCCATGTTGATGGCGACCTGAGATGGACTCATTCCATACAACTGCGAATGGCACTTCTTCTTTAGATGTTTTACCTAATGGCACGAAACTTTCGTTAAAAGCAATTATTCTGAGGCAAAAAATTGAGGTTTTATATTGGTCTAATCTTGGCAACATGATTACTTTTTGTAAATCTACGGAATAATGAATAGTGATTTTATCAACAATGGCATTATCCACATCTTTATATTTTATTGGGCTTTCTGTATATCTAACTTTATGAACAATAAACTTGTTACAAACATCACAAGTAGTATCAAGATTTTTATTATGTTCTGGGTTATGTAGTTTAAATATTGCACATAATTCATATTCTTCATTTCCCAGATGGGTAAAAGATATGTTTAATTAATTTTTTACTACTGTGCGATAAGTTTCTAGAGATACTTTCAAATCGGGACACTTTTCACAAAAGTTTTTGTACATAATTGGCACATTAATCACTGGGCAGATACAGCTTATTAGGAGCATGCTCTCTTCAGTAGTGCGATATTGCAAATTTGTACCCTAAAACATGACTTTTTATAGTACTTCTATTTATTTTATTGGCTCTTTCATAGACTCCCCTGCGATCTTCTTGCTGATCAATGGGTCTCTTTAGGGCTGCAAGAACTCTCTGATCATTTTTTGGGGCTGCAAATTTACGCACTTCCCCGCCCCGCACTACCCATTCGGACCCTAAACGCCTTATAATATTTGCAGTAAGTAACGTGTTTACCTAACATGTTCTAGGCAAGTCTACGCATAATATGAAGTATTCCTTAATGTAATTACAGTAGTGAACCTTGCTGTTGTTACGACTACACATAAAAATAAAATTATAATTCGCTGACATATCATATACACAGTAAGTTCAACTTACTGTACTTATGTTATGGTTTAGTAAACTAATGTTTTATTTCCAACACTTAATATAATAATAGCATGTGGCACTTACTGCTAATATGTTTCAGTGATACTTGATAAAAAAATACTCATATCTTAAAAATAATAATAGTAAAATTACTTACTGTAGCAATACATAGGAAATGGTTTTAACTTTATGAAAAATTCAACCGTATGTGCCCATACTGTAATCATAATAAGTATGCTTTGGCGCAAAATGTGTCTTACTGTAATTATGCTTAAGCTTATTTCATTTTCTATACCACATTTTAAAATTTTAAATATACAGAAATGTAGGTCTCAATCTCTACATTCCAAATATATACTTAACTCAATATCGACAAAAATGTGACTTACTGTATTTATCGTAAGCACGGCAGAATACTGGTCTGTTGACCTGCAATAATACACTCACAATAAACACTGTTCACACTCCCTAGAGGACCCTCTGAAAGGTACAGACTCGGTCTGTAGAGGGTTTTTTTAATCGTTTAGTTTTATCAAAAATAACCAATAGAATTGTCGAAAGTTGAAATTGTATGAAAAATGCCCATTTAATAAAACAAATTTTTCTACCTTCAGAAACTTTTATTTCAATTATAACACCTTAAGAGCTGGTTGCCGTAGAACGTGGCCACGTCAGCGAAGGGGAATCTCTTACAGTTTGTCCACAATGTCACGAACAATGGTCTGCTGTGTATTTCCTATCACTTTCATTCCATACCATACTATATATTCACAGCCACCTATTCATCTCTATGACACGCAGTTGTTTGTGTTGTTCTAGTACCGGCTACTTTCACAGCCGTAAAGGACAGACCTAATGATTGTCATAGATTTGCCATTTGAACTTGACTGGCACTTTGGGGTCGCATCAAATGTACCTTGACTTCACTGGCCACTAGGCTGAACCATGTCAGACTTCAGACCTACTACCTAATTAGAGAAAATATCACAATAACTCCTTGGATGCCATTCCTTAACATGGCGACCAAATTGGCTTCTATTCGTAAATCCGTTTCCACATTCCGGACAGGTGAATCTCCTTTCTCCATTCGCATGACTTCTCATATGATACTTAAGACTCTTCTTGTGTCTATAAGACTTCTGACAACGCTCGCAGACGTGGTTCCTTTCATCCGTATGTGTGACCATGTGTTTCTTCAACGCAGTGATGCAGCTGAAGTTCTTTTTGCATTCAGGACATTGGGTCTTAATGGAATGGTTTCTGTTTGTATGCATCGTCAGCGTCCTTCGCGATGGAAACACAGATTTACAAACCTCACACTCAAAGGTGAAAGTTATCCCATGAACTTCTTTAAGGTGCTTCAATTTTCTGAAGTTCTCCGTAAACCGCTCTTGGCAGTGCGTGCATCTCAACATTCTCATCTTCGTGTTACCCTCATGCGTTTTCTCCACATGGAACTTCAGGTTGGAACTGGTCGTGTATACTTTTGAGCACCTGTCGCAGGGATAGCCACCGGGCTCGTGGATCTTCTTATGTTGGAGCAGTCTTTGATGCGTCATGAAGCCAGCTCCGCAGGTGTCGCAGACCGCGTTGTTGAAATGGACATTCATATGCCTGTTTAAAAGTACAAAAGTTTGGCATTTTTTGTTGCATAAATGACAGACATATTGCCCATTTTTTATTTCCAAATCGTAACCTACTACTCCATTTGCTGATTCAGTGAATGGTTTCTTATGTTCTTCTATCAAATGTCCACGTATATCGTCTATACTTTGAAATTTCTCATCACATATTCTACACTTCAGTCCTGAGATGTCCGCTTTAACAATTCTCCTTCCTTTAGGTAACAATTCTTTGAGAATGATAGAATATTCTGGAATAGCATGACTTACAGTGTGTTGGAGTAATGTCGCTATTTGTAAGAACTGCTCTCGACAGAAGAAACATTTGAAATAATAGCGACAGTAGAGGAAAGGTTTGACAGTGCAATTCTCTATTATAGTTGCGGCATTTTGTCTTTCTGAGAGCGGCATCTCCCAAATGCTGCTGAGGGCTGTTCCTTGCCTCTTCGAATGTTCGGGACTGCTTCCTGGGGAGATAAATTCATTTTTATAATTTCATTAGGATTCATTTAACTTGCCAGCTATTTGGCCGTTGTTTACACAATATTATTTATAAGATTTAAAATATAACTTGCATCCTTATTCGCGTCAACAATGAACTCCAAGCCATCGTCTTTTGCGAGCTAGTCCAACGGATTATAGCATCTGGCCAGCGAAACTCAGAATTAAGAGCACGCTCGTCCTACCTGTGGGACATTCACAAATACTAGCTGACCCAGCGAAACTTGTCCCGCCGTATAAATATAAAACATTTTGTAGTAGACCGAATTGTGAATCTAAACCACTTGTATTCTATTACTTGTATTTATATATATATATATATATATATATATATATATATATATATATATATATATATATATATATATATATATATATATATATATATATATATATATATATATATATATATATATATATATATATATATATATATATACCTAGTCAGGTCATAAGTATTGTCACACAGTAAGAACTTTTCTTTTAGAATGCTGGCCACAAAAAAGTTTATTGAATTCGAATTTCGAATTGTTCATGAAAATAAAAATGTATAACTTTTAGAATTTTACTCATTTTTAAATATGGAGTGGACGCTTAAAGAAGACCGTGTTGCAGTTATTGCGTTGCATCGTTACAGTTACGCGCCAATTCAAATTTTTAACATACTGAAAAATTTGAATATAACCAAAAGATTCGTTTATCGTACCATCAAACGATACAATGAAGACTCTAGTGTAGATGACAGGTCAAGAAGTGGTCGCCCTCGGTCTGTTAGGACTCCAGCAGTGATAAAAGCTGTGAAGGCACGAATTCAAAGAAATCCCAAACGTAAGCAGAAACTGTTGGCCCTTCAGATGGGGTTAAGCAGAACCACGGTGAAAAGGGTGTTAAATGAAGACTTAGGGTTTCGGGCATATCGAAGAAAAACAGGACATCGTTTGAATGCTCGTCTAATGGACCTGAGACTGAAGAGATGCCGCGCTTTGTTGAAGCGGTACGCGGGAAAAAAATATCGGGAAATTCTTTTTTCGGATGAAAAAATGTTTACCGTAGAAGAGAGCTACAACAAACAAAATGATAAGGTGTACGCACACAGTAGTGAAGAAGCGAGCAACCGTATTCCGCGTGTCCAACGAGGTCATTTTCCATCCTCGCTCATGGTATGGTTGGGAGTTTCTTATTGGGGCTTAACAAAGGTACATTTTTGTGAGAAAGGTGTAAAAACGAATGCTGTTGTGTATCAAAATACAGTCCTGACGAACCTTGTGGAACCTGTTTCTCATACCATGTTCAATAACAGGCACTGGGTATTCAAACAAGATTCGGCGCCAGCTCATAGAGCGAAGAGCACACAAGACTGGCTGGCGGCGCGTGAAATCGACTTCATCCGGCACGAAGACTGGCCCTCCTCCAGTCCAGATTTGAATCCGTTAGATTACAAGATATGGCAACACTTGGAGGAAAAGGCGTGCTCAAAGCCTCATCCCAATTTGGAGTCACTCAAGACATCCTTGATTAAGGCAGCCGCCGATATTGACATGGACCTCGTTCGTGCTGCGATAGACAACTGGCCGCGCAGATTGAAGGCTTGTATTCAAAATCACGGAGGTCATTTTGAATAAACTTTAATGTCATAAGAATCTATGTTTTGTTAAGTTCATTTTGGTATATGAATGGTTACATAATTAATAAACTTGTTACAATTATTTTACATTAAACATGTGACAGAATTTATGACCTGACTAGGTATATATATATATATATATATATATATATATATATATATATATATATATATATATATATATATATATATATATATATATATATATATATATATATATATAATGTTATGTTGGTTTGTGTACGCTTCAAAAACTCAAAAAGTTCTGCACCGATCGAGCTGAAATTTTAGCATGATATATAATCCGCATCAAGGATTGTTTTTATCTATTTTTTGTTTCTCATTTCTCAACCATTCAATCACAATGTGCCACAGCGAAGCGTGGCAGGGTACAGTCATAATGTACCACAGCGAAGCGTGGCAGGGTACAGCTAGTATAGATATAAAGATATTCCGAGTGCATTATTTTAGTTCAGAATCCAGCTGACACTTGCATACCGACCGAAGTACCCCCACAGTGAGGAAAATAGCCAGTCACGCATACTGCATCGCATGCACAACTTAATTTTGTTGTAAGAAATAATAATTATTTGTCCCAAATTAAAGGTCCCTATTTACTAATAATTGTCACAAAAATATTTTTAATAGGATAAAATTTGATGGATGGGTGCAGTTACGAAAATGGATAAAATTAGAAATGAATGTATGAGAGGAAGTTTGAAAGGAGCGCGTCATTGATTGAAAAGCTGAAAATAGACTAGCCTAGAATGGCTATATATGGCGAAATTAAGAATGTCATGTAACAATAAAAATGCTAGAAATGAAAGTGGATGGATACAAAAGGGTGACACGGGGTCAGTATTTCAGTGGGTCACCATTTGGATTATAAATGAAACACAAGGGATGGTTACGGAATCAGTACTGAATCTGTATTGAATAATTTATTTTGAAATTTGTGCTCTTTATATATGATTTGGCTAGGGTTCGTCGACCAATCAGAAGCGTTAAAAATGTAAATTACCCGAGACTAATTCTGAGAATTCAAGCATTTCTTCCATGATTTGGTTTGTGTGACACGAGGCTAGTAATTCCACGAAATTTGGTTGAGGTCTCGTCCCGCGCAGCCATCTCCGCAGGCGATATAAATACGCGGGCTCACAGCGTGCTCCGTCATTAACCAGCCCGACGGAACAGGTTAAGGGATGCCTTCCGCCCCCATAGCCTGTAGACGTACACAAGCCACACAATTTTATTTAATATTTTTTGAATAATTGTGTCTTAAATAGGTCCGTTGTTGCTAAAGATTTAGGCATTATCTTTGATGAGAAACTTTCATTCCGTTCACATTATCAATATATAACTTCTAAAGCTAATCAACTTTTAGGTTTCGTTCTCAGATCAAGCAAAGACTTCAAAAATCCTTATTCGGTATTACACTTATTTTATTCACTTGTGAGGAGTCTCTTGGAATATGCTACACCAATATGGTCTCCGTATTATAAAGTTCATATCGATGACATTGAAAGAGTGCAGAAAAAATGTCTCAGAGTATTAACTCACCGTTTGAAACCAGGTCGAAATAATCTTAATTATGAACAAAGACTAGCCCAATTTAAAACTGAATCTTTATCTATTCGTCGTAAATACTTTGATTTAGTCTATTTGTACAAAATTATACATTATATTATAAACTCAAGTGATTTAATTTCACAAATATCTTTTAATACCAGATATATTGCGCGTAGATCACATTGTACTAATCTTTTTGCACTTGAAGTTCACAAAAACAACATCTCATACTTTGATCCCATTGTTAGAATGGCACGACATTATAATGAATTGGCAAGTAACAGCACTGATCTTGATATATTTGAAAATAGTTTTTTTAAATATTGTAAATTAGTAAAACATATTCTTAAATAATTTATATTTGACCAGTTAATGATACATTAGATTTAATTAGATAGTAACTTATATGTGTGTGAGTGTGTATGCGTGCTTTGTGTGTGAGTATGTGTCAGTGCATATGTGTGTATCAATATATACACACAAGGTTTTTAGGCATTTGTTGTTACAATTTTTCTGTATGCACCTGCTTTGAATTGCAATCCAGATTGTTATGTTGAATATCTAAGCTTATAATTTCTTTGGTTGTAATTTGTTTTGTGCATCAATAAAATAAAATAAATACATGAATACACGTAGAATAGATGTGTTGCGGGGGAGTTTCTTTCGCCGTTTCTTCTCTCCCAGCTATAAGCACTCCGAAACGGTAGTAGATTAGAATAGGATCGGCTTCATCGGTGGAGCCGAGAGTCCCCAAATAAATAGTATTCTTGCCATTCGTGGCTGTTCTCAATTGTCCCCATGCAGCGGTCGAGCCGGAAACGCGCCTCACAGGAGGCGCGTGACCGAGCACGCTGCCACGGCTGATCGACCCCGCTCCCACGGGGTTGGAATGCCTTAACGTCCGTAGTCGCTGTCGAGTCGTCTGGGACAACAACAGCCTTACCATTAAGAAAAAAAAATGCTCCGTCATTCCTCACTGTGACATCGCGTTATGAGTATGTGGTCGCGCTGTCGATATATGTACGCTGTTATTATTGTCGCCCGAAGCCTCTTTCGAGAAATTAATGCAGTTGAGTACGATGCTTCGTGGATAGTACATATGTGGTGTTGATGTATGACTTTTCAGAGCTAATTCTTTTTCCCGTTTCTATTATACGGTGGCTACAAGACTAAAGAAAATATGAATGGATTGTGTAAAAGATGATTTAGCGAAAAGGTGTGCATGTTGAGATGACGACTATCCGTGCAGGGGCGGAGAAAGAATACTGACCTCTGCGGCCGGGGTTGGCCTGTCGTATAAACTACGTGGTAGGGCGCCAAGCCCGTCTGGATGGCGACGATCTTTGGTCTTAAGTATGTCGCCATAGTAACATTGTGTTGTGTTCCGGTATTAGTGACCCAAGTTCCTGTACCCTTATGCGACAGCATCGTGTTCGCGATGCTACTGGCGTTGCAAACACCCATAGGCGACGGTAACTGCTAAAGTCTAAGAAGGCCGTCGCCTACAGCAATAAAAAAGAGGAGAGTGGAAGGAGAGAATATATTGTGCTCTTAGTATAATGAAATTATAATTTATTAAAGTTGAGTTGAGTGTCTGGCAGGAGGTTGCTATGCCGGCAATGGATGACGTGATTTCTAATGTTATTCCGAAGAACAAAAACATTTAATTTTATATAGTAATTAAACGAATTTGAGTTACTATTTCATACACCTTTACTACCTGTTACCGGCCCCAGTAACCACAATCCAAACTACATACTGGCTGATCGTTCTTACCTGTATTGGGAACAGGTGCAGAGAAACTTTCAGGTTTTAAAAAAATAACGAAGTTTGTGGGCTCTTGGGCTACCACTTAATTGCCGTTGCCTATAGATGTTTGCGACCAGAAGCATCGCCAAGAGACAGTTGTAAAAATTTGATGACGCTATTTATAAAATAACCCATGTAGTGAGGTGAAAAAAACCTACACTGGAAAAAAAGTGAAAAAATCTAAAAATAGTTTTGTTATAAAACATATAATTATGATCTTTCCATTTATGACAAAAAAAAATATTCAAAAACCCATTTATCATGTCACGTTGTTTCTCACGATGAACTCCGAAACTATGTAACCGATTTTCACGTTTTATTTTAAATGTGTTTTGCTGGCGTGCCTAAGATAGAATAGTTTTTATCACGTATTTTTATTAATTGCAAAATTAACTATTTGTATATTCCTTATACTACACGTATTGTACTACGTATTGTGTAGCGTCCATTCTACTTTATCTACGAAAAGTACAATAATATTATAAACTAGCTGTGCCCGCGACTCCGTCCGCGTTGAATAGTGACTTTCATCATCATCATTTCAGCCGGAAGACGCCCACTGCTGGACAAAGGCCTCCCCCAAAGATCTCCACGATGATCGGTCCTGCGCTGCCCTCATCCAACCTATCCCGGCGATCTTGACCAGATCATCGGTCCATCTTGTGGGGGGCCTACCAACACAATAGTGACTTTGGGCAGCATTTTTTGTGGATATATCTTATGGTATATTTTGGATTACAAACCCTATAAACCCTAAAATATAAATAAATGAAATATGCAAACAGTCAGTGTTATCGAATGCAACTACGCCTTGCGCCTTCGGAATACGTGCGTTCGAACTTACATACTCCAACCTAAGCTGAACCCTATTTCATATGATTGATCATATGAATCTGAGGTCAACTTAAATTGGAATATAAAATTCCCGAAACATCATTTTAACAGAAACTATTTTTTGGAGTTTACTCCTTAAGAATCGATTTTCATATATAAGGCGCCCGGTGTGAGGAGTAATATCTACTGATGAATGACCTCGTTACGTTTTTGGTGCGCACCTGTGGTGCGCAACTTTCTGATTTAGGACACATTCGAGCTCCGGCGAGCGCTACGTACGGACGTGTCTACGTTCCGTCCCCTGCCGACGCGCGACGCACGCTCGAACGACCTTATGTCGTCTTATTGGTATAATATTTGGAGTTTACTCTTTAAGAAACGATTTTCTTATTTTTATATAATCAACACAATAATAGTTTTTATATATGTATATTATTTTCATTAATTTGTTAATTTACCCTTTCACGTGGTATTAATCTTTTTTCAGTTAAATAAACTCTTTTTGTGTATTTTTATAAAATAAATTACTCCTTGTTACATCAGCTATCTGCCAGTGAAAGTCCCGTCAAAATCGGTGCAGCCACAGAGATTAGCCGGAACAAACAGACAGACAGACAAAAATTGTAAAAAATGTTGTTTTGGTATATGTACCGTATATACGTCCGAATGCACTTAGTAAAAAGCGATTATTTTAATATTACAAACAGACCCTCCAATTTTATTTATTTGTATAAATGTAAAAGTAACTCTGTCTGCCTGTTACGATGAATTTGGGACCTTGGAGAAGAACATAGGCTACTTTTTTCAGCAGTTATTCTATAATATGCACATTGGGCGAACAAAACGGCCTAAGCGGTGCACGGGATTGGTCTCCGGGTGTAATACTGAGGTACCTTCAGATAGTGAGGATGAAAATGAATGACGTGAGTGCAATAACGTTTATTATTATTATTTATTTACGCACAAGTTATGAAATACTGTCATTGCTAAAATTCTTGGCAAACTTCGCATGCCATTCCGAATGCCACTGCCTCGTGTGCTTATTAAATTCATTCCTATGGTGGAACCCGCTCCCACATTCCGAGCACGTGAATTTAAAGACTTGGCCATGAACTCGCATGTGTTGCCTCAGCGTCCTCTCATGCATGTACGCCTTCTGGCATATCGCGCAGAAGAAATTTCTCTCTCCACTATGCCCTCTCGCATGCATCTTCAATAAGGACTGAGTTCCGAAGCATTTGCCGCAAGTTGTACACTGGATCTTCTTCGTATGGAATTTCGTATTGTGCTCCGTCAGCGCCCGCCTAGTCGGGAACGATGCTTTGCAAACTGAGCATTCGAATATAAACGTGATTCCGTGCACTTGTTTCAGATGCGTCATTTTCTTATAATGCTCCGAAAATCGTTCCAAACAGTGCGGACATTTCAACGGCTTCACCTTCTTCGCGTTCGTTACCTCGTGCTTTTTCAGTTGGTGATACTTCAACTTCAGCTTCGTTGGGAACACCTGCTCACATTTCTCACATTTGTAAACGCCATTCTGGTGAACGATCTTGTGATTCATCAGACGCTGGTGTGAAATGAAACCCAAACCGCACGTTTCGCAGACGACGCTGAAATGTACATTCATATGCCTGTTCAAGAGGAAGAAGGAGTTGAAAGACTTTTTACATATATGACAAGTTAGCATTCCGTTCTTCGTGCTTAAATCATATCCCATCAACCCGTTACCGGAGATGTTAAATTCTTTTTTATGCACAACAGTTAAGTGATTCCGAATTTCGTCTAACTCAGAAAACATTTCTTCGCAAATTTTGCATTTTAGGACTGAAATATCAACTTTTATTATTCTTTTTCCTTTACGTAGGTATTGTTTAAGTAAGTTGCTCCTTCCTGGGGTGTTGTGTAACGATATATGATGCAACACCGAGTGTACCTCTGGGAATACTTCGTTGCAATAGAAGCATTTGAAATTGGCTTGCTGGTAGAAGAATGGCTTGACTGTTGTGAATTCTATGAAGGTAGCGGCATTCTGCCTCTCTGATATGGTCATTTGCCATATGCTCGTCCTTGGTGCGGTATTCGCGATCCCTGAGGAAACAAACTCGGTCAGCATGAACTATTCTACTTTCGTGCATACTCAGTCAAATTCAAAATCTAGCCAATCTATTCTACTGAAATCCCATGCAATGTGTAGGTGGAAAAATCCATAAGATTTATTAATTAAGGTATTGAAGATTATTTTGATGAGGGCAAGGTTAACAGTCAGGACTGGATGGAAACGGCATGAGATATGCGCTTCCGGCCTTGGTTTTGGCCATGGTCGGGTATTAAGCTAGATGGACCGCCGTCGCCTCCTTTTACGAGATCGTTATGTCCGCAAAGGAGGCGGCGGAGCGGGAGCGGGAGTTAGTCAGTGCGCTCCCCTCACGCCCGCACCATTGTTGCGAGGGTGTAGGCCGTGTGCTATTCCACGTGCCCATCTCAACTCCGGAACAGTTTTATTCACCAAAGGGCGGGCCGGCGCCGGCTTAGGCCACGAAATCGGCGGGTCGTGTTTATCCGTGGGCCCAGGCGTAGGCAATAGGAGGACAGAGAGGCCATCTATCCCAGAGTTCTACATATACCTCGATCCCCCGAACAGATGGAACTCGTTAAGTGCAGACAGTTTTTCCCCGAAACCAAAAGAAAGACATTGGATGTGTGGCGCAAATTTGGGAAGGCAGTAGTGAACAATTGGCTGACGACGACGGTTACATTCTGTCTGGATTATATTTTGTGTTCAAATTTTTAATAAAATTACATTTTGCATATTTTAATTTTTGAAATTAATTTTAGTAAGGCTCGAGCCCGACTGGAATAGTCCACAACACACCACTACTGGGTCGGGCTTTTCCCTAAAAGAAACGGACTATGTATCACGTCAAGCTTGTAATAGACAGGTTCACGTACACATACCGATGATCTCTGCATATAGGTTTCTTCTGCATGATCTCTTTCAACATTTGCATATGGCAATTCCGTTCTAATCGTGAGGTTTGAACCTACCAAGCTACCATATACCGTAATATCTCATACCTATATTACGCCATGAGCAGAACTCAAATGCGCAACTAAACCGGCTTGATTGCTAAAACTCATCCTGCATACATTACAAATTATCTGCAGATTTTCATGCGACTTAAAATGCATTCGAAGATTCCTCCGTCTCGCATACGTTTTCCCACACACGTCGCATTTGAAATTCTTCTCCCCAGTATGTATTACCATATGCCTAGAGAGGCAATACTTCGCGAAGAACCTCGCATGGCACACAGGACACTCTTGGTTGCGTTCTTGCAGATGAACAGATCGGATATGTTTCAGAAGATTGTTCTTCAAATCATACTCCCTCCCACAGGTCTCGCAACGAAACATACTGGTATTCTGATTATGTACTAGCCTCAAATGCTTTGTTCTTTGATAATCAGAGTTGAATCGTTCTGGACAATAGGGGCATCTTCTTGGATACTGCTTCAAATGTACCCCACGTATATGAGATTTTCGTTTCCCTGAACTGCTGAACACTTTATCACACCTGTCACATGGGAAGCTGCCGGACTGATGACTTTTTTGATGTGTTTTCAGAAGTATTAACGAAATGAATACCGACCCACACACTTCACAGCTATAATTATTGTAATGCTTATTCATATGGATTACGAGTAGACGCAGCTTCGTGAAATCCTCGCCGCATACTTGACATATAAATTTATCTGCACCTAATTTGAAGGGAACCAAATTATCTTTACAATTCTTATCTACATGTATCCCATGATCTTTCAAATGTTCTATCAACGCCTGTATATTTTTATTAATCACAGAACATATATTGCATTTTAGATCTGCAACATCTACTTTTACAGTTTTATCCCTACATCTGTGTGTAAAACCTCTTTTATATTCTTCTACCGTATGGCTATTGCAATGTTCTTTCAACAATTTTGCATCTAAAAAGGGTTTCGTACATGCAAAACATTTATATTTATTACTCGCATGAATGAACGGATACAAGCGAGAATTTTCGAATAATTTAAGTGCACTTATTTTCCACGTTTCCAGGTGACATTTTACTTTAGTTTTTTCACGTTTATATGTTCCTTTTACCGTTTCTATATTGATAGTAACTTTATTATCATTTCCCCAATCTATATCATCTAAACAAATTGGAGTTTTTAGCAAAATTATATTTGCATTACTATCATCAGTTTCTCGGTATTTTTCGAGTCTTTTGCTTATCATCTCTGTGATTTCATTCTTACATTGCAGGCTGTCTATTGCGATGGGAGTTTCTAGTACAGCCAGTTTTATTTCTGTGCCATCTTCGTCTTTTATTGTCATTGTGGTGTTCGTCTCTTGAATGATACCTAGAAGAAAATGAGAATAAAGAAGAAAGAAAACGTTTTTAAGGAAATCATATTATAATTTTAACTAAAAATAGTAAACTTATTATACTTAAACACTAAAATTGTATGAAACGTAGAATTAATATCATACAAAGGAACTAAGCTGATTATTATATTATTGGCTGAGACTAGCATTATCCTTCTGCTTGACCCTTAGTGACGTCATGGAAGACGATACATTTACAATAGCTCAAATAACAATATTAAATTAGACGATAATGTGTTAGGGGAGGAAAATATAGGATCCGCCGCCCGCACCATTACCGCTAGGGTGATGGCCGTGTGCTGTTCCACACGCCCCCCTCAACTCTTTAGTTAAGAGTTGACTAAAGCCTGACCCCCCCTAGCGCCAACAACATGGAAAAGGCTCACCCCGACACAAAAGGCAGGCCAGCGTCAGCCTGGGCCACAAGATTGGCGGGCCGTGTTATTCGGGGGCCAAGGCACAGGCGATAGGACGGCAGCGGGGTTTTTAGTGGGCAGTCGAAGGTCGGCCATCATGCCCTTAGTCCCACATATCTTCAGTCCCTCCGGGCCGGGGGAACTCGTTAAGTGCAGTTAAATACACAGTTAAATATACTGTTTTCTAGTCCTTTTTAACGTGTTAAACATTTATAGATAATACTAGCTGACCCGGCAAACGTTGTTCTGCCATAAAAATAATAAAATGTCAAAAAATAAAAAATAAAGTTTACCCCTAACATTTAGGGGGATGAAAAATAGATGTTGGCCGATTCTCATAGATACCGGATAAGCACAAAAAATCACTAACTCAATTTAGTTATCTGCCTACTGCCTACCCCCTAAGAACGATGGCGTGATTATTTATAGCCTATGACCATTTCTAGGTTATCATCTATCACCATACCAAATTTCATCAAAATCCGTTCAGCCGTTTAGGCGTGAAAGAGGAACAGACAGACAGACAGACAGAGTTACTTTCGCATTTATAATATTAGTATGGATTAAACCTGTTATTTTGTCCCTTATACCTTAAACAAATATTATTTTCTTTTTTTCTTCAAAAGAACATACCCACCCATTGTTAGCTACTTGGACCCCGCTCAGGGTGTTTTAATAATTTTGTAGAAACAAACTGCAGCATGCACGTATAGTTGCCAGTAGATTATCGAATGTAGAGGTAAGAGGATCCATCCCGTTGGGAGAGAAGTTAAAAGTGTTCAGCTGTACGCTGTAAATTACAATTCAAAATCCCATCAGAGTGAGGCGGTAATGCAGCTACAGTATATGATATGAATGAAACTGGCGCAGTGTATGATATGAATGGTGCAGATGAATTGAAGTGTGCCAAGTTAATAAAATTTAATATCTTTGGCGACTAGATTTCTGTAGACATCTATCTAGCGACATGCGTGTAAAAATGCGTGCTTTTCGGTAAGTTATGTAAATTATTAGACAGAAAATCCACGTACAAAATACTCAAAAGTAATTTATATTCACTTTTGAACCGAGCGATGCGCGCGAACGGTGCAACCATGAATAATAACTAGTACTGCGCCGCCTTCGTGTAGGAAGCGATTATCCTCTTATCAGTACAATAATTATTCATAGATTGACAGCCTCAGAGTTCAGACACACAGGTATATTTTAAAAAGTTTAATAGGTAGCTATAACGCAGCTTTTGTATAGAGATTTATGTTTGAATACTATGCGTTTAGTGGTCCTAGAAAAGAAGAATACGTCCGGCACTGATCACGAAACATTTGCCTCCTCTGGAATAAACTAGGTTTTCTGCAGAAATCAAATAAGCTCTCAGATAAGTGTAAAATTTATTCATGAAATAATGTCAAAAGTTACAACTTAAAATCTAGATTTTCTATTCAAGACATGATTTGAAAACCATCGCTAAATCGTTATGAGTTAGCTATAGAAGCTAAAAAATTTCGATGGCCGTTTCTTCGTCCTTAGATGACTGTTGCATAACAGTTTCTTGTCGATAGGCTTCGGTTCAGCAACGTATTCATTAAAATAAATTCAGTTTTCCAACATTCCAGTATCTATTCAGTCTCATGTAACCGTAAATGATCTTTCAAATTCTTCCTCCTCAAAAAGGCCATACCACAGACATCGCATTTGTGATTCTTCTCGCCAGTATGAATCACCATGTGCCGCTTCAAGGACTCCTTGTTACTGTACCTCTGATGGCATACATCGCACTGCTGATTCCGCTCTTGCAAATGCACCGAGCGGACATGGCATACTAAATGGTAGCGTAGATTGAACCCACGTCCACATGTCTCGCATTTGTGCACCCTCGTCACTTGATTGTGAACCTCTTGGAGGTGAATCGTTCGTTTGTAATTCGAATTGAACCGCTCCGGGCACATCGGACAACGGCGTGGACATTGCTTCAAATGCACACCACGAACGTGCAACGTCAGCTTGTTCGGTGTATTAAATACCTTATTACATCTATCACAAGTATACGTTCCGCTTTCATGAATTTCTAAATGCCTCTTTAAGAGCCTTAAAGTCATGAAGCCCGATCCACAAATTTCACAACTGTAATTATTAAAATGAACACTCATATGCACTACTAAGCTTCTTACTTTTATAAAACCTTGATCACAAATAACACATCGATATCTATCCTCAACTAATTCAAGTTTAAACGGTATAAGATTGTCTTGTATACTTAGATCTATCGCTTTATCATGATCTTTTAGATGCGTTTTCATTTCTTCCAGATCCTTCGGCAGATCTCCACATATCTTGCAATACATTCCATTTATATCTATCTTTAGGACGCTCTCTTTTTTATTATTCACCAGTCTCTTCAACGCTGTGAATGGGTGTGTATCTGCCATATGTTGCTTCAGTTGAACGAGGTCTAAATAATGTTGAGTACAAATAAAGCACTTAAATTTATTATTCCCATATATGAAAGGGTATGCTGTTGTATATTCAAATATAGTCAGCGCATTCAGTCTAAAATCTGGTAATTTCTTTTCATCTGGTATTTCTGGTATCACTTCTGATATTTCTTCAATTGGTGCATGAAAAGGCGTTGGGCTTCTTAACGGACTGATGTCACCTATACTTAAATCATTCCTGGCATTAATCTTGAGTTTCTTAAAATCTATAATAGTCCCGAGAGGCTTACACAAAGTCCTGTCGTATTCTACTTGAAATAGCGGAACTATTCTTCTTTGTTCTCCTTCTTCTGTTATTGTTTCGTCATCTCCTAGAAAAGATAAAGTCACTGTCACTTCAATGTCAGTTTTGATAAACAGTATATAGACAAATGTGTAGCGTGATATTGTGCAACATTTAGCTTGAATAAGTTTGCAGTTAACTAATTAAAATGACTGTCATAATTATTTCCTGATCCTTGCAATTATACTCTTTCACCGCCTGCCTTTTCTATAAAATTCTATACTTTAACATTGGCAAATCAGTGTTCAAAGCATTGGAGCCACATTAAAAGAAAAAAAAATAGCTTGAATAAGAATAGAACTTGAAAAAATAAAATTCGACCTTAAACTGAGAGACAAGTAGACTGGTTTACAAATTTCAAGTCGTTGAACGAGCTGTTTGCAATCTTTCATGTCTTTAAAAACAAGATCTAAAATTATAAAATCATTAAAGGAAGCAAAGTAAATATCGTAGCTTGCAAAATATGTAAACTAAGTGACAATTGGCAGATCTGCCATGGAACAAACGAGTCCTAGAATGAAGAACGTTCGAATATATTTTCGATAAACTCAAAACGTTTTCCTTTTCGAGCAGAGGTTATAATTTGTGAAAAATTATCTACACGAGCTATGCCAATGTTAACATACAGGCTATAACTAACAAGCTAGTATTAAATAAAAACACAATGAAATAAATTATCTATATTAAACAGTCTTGAACTATTCAGTTGAGAACAATAAAAAAACAGTCAGAATATACTAATAATATTCGTGATTTATATACTAATAAGTATGTGGTAGCCAACATTACATCCCGGATTTACACAGCAGATCACCTAGGGGATCAAAAATCTCACATCCCGGGAGGCTACATCTTGACACAAAGGTCGGGCAACCACCAACCTGGTTCATGATCACCATATACCACCGTATCAAACACTAAGCAACTAGTCCGTTGGTCGAGGCACTACGCGATAAGAGAGGGCTTTTTAATCTCTAGGCGTGTAGAGTCGAAAAAGATTGCCGTAAAAAATGTGCAGATTATCTCGGCAGAAGAGAGCGTAGTCTCATGAATGTGTCCTGGTGCAAATGGTGTTAATAAATTTATCTCTGGTACTCAGTAACATAAATTCGACCTAAACTTTATTCGTCAATTGATTCGAATGATATATCTTTATATGTTGATTCAAGGTGCATTTTTGCACGAAACCCTTCTCGCATATATTGCAGACAAACTTCCTATCATTCTCATGTATTCTTATATGCTCTTTCAATGTGGAATTCCTCGCATAGGCCTTCTTACATATTGCACATTGGTACTTCCTCTCCCCACTGTGTCGAACCATATGTTCCTTTAACTCAGACTTAGAATAGAACTTCCATTCGCACGCGTCACATCCGTATCGCTTCAATTTCAAATGAACCGAACGAATATGACATCCCAATTTCCCGCTAACTGTAAACACTTTTGGACATAAATGGCATTTGAATTCTTTCAGCTTCAATCCATGCTCAGATGTTATATGTTTATTCCTCTGGAAATAGTTTCTGAAGCTTTCTGAACAGTGAGGACATCTGTGCCGTTTCACTTTCAAATGGACGTATGCATAATGTTCGTTCCTCGCGTTGGTAGAGCGGAATGATTTGTGACACGCCTCACAACGCACGTAGCCAGATTCGTGCGACATCGCATGGGACCTCAATCTATCTGAAGTAATGAATCCAACGCCGCATTGCTCACAAATATAATTCGGAAAGTGTACGTTCATGTGCTGGTTCAAACTTTTATAATCACTATATCTACAATCACAAAGCGCACATTCGAAATCTTTATTTGATAGTTTGAACGGCAGAACACCCGGATCTACTTTCGGATCTATACTAACATTATGTTTATCTAATAGATGCCGTTTTACATCTACTATATTATTATGATGTTCATTGCATAGTTTGCAAATTATTTCTGAAATTTCAACCTTAATTACTTCATGATTTTTAATTTTATGTAGAGCGCACTTTATTTCTTCTAAATTTACACTGTGGTGCTCTTTAACATTATGTTCTTTCAAAAAACTAGGATCTGTATACTGCTGGTCACAGTAGAAGCATATGTAAAGATTTTTCTGCCATCGGAACGGGCATATTCTGGTATGTTCTAGAAGAATTACGGTCTGCCTTCTCCTGGCTTTTAGTTCTTCTTTAATTTTTTTTAGTTTTTCTGATTTCATCTTCTTTATTACATTATTTTCCGATGGCTCCGTATCTTCACCTAAAAAAGAGGAAACTTGGGATGAGCTTGTCGTTCTGATTTTGTTTTAAATATGAAAAATTTCTATGTCAATTGTATTAAATGATATTAAAAAAACCGCTGTTGTATTATCATAGAATATTTTTTCTAAGTGAACATTAAAATTAATTTTATTTTATATTGAGGGTAGCCAAAAACAATTTTTATTCATAAATTATGTTTGTCATCTTTTGTTCGTTTTTTTTATAGCTAGAGTTCAGCAGACAGGCAAACGGTCCACTCTAACAGGTGGTCACCGTCGCCTATGGGCGTTTGCAACACCAGAGGCATCACACACACGCTGCCGGCCTCGAAGAAATTTTAGAAATTTAAATAAAAATTTAAACTTTAGTTAAAGAAACAGCTAACTTTTTTTATAGCTGCAGTTCAGTAGACGGGTAAACCGGCCCATCCAATTGCAAGTGGTCACCGTCGCTTATGGATGTTTGCAACACCAGATGCATTGTTATCGCACTGTCCTATTCGAAAAAATTAAAAAATAAATCCATATCGTTCTACGATGGGAACACCTTAGCTAAGCTAACAATGATTAAAATTAATAAAATATGTAAAAATATTTAACAACTCCTTCTCCACGAGCTAAAACAACTTCATCAGATCAAAACCTTTACCCTTAACCCTCTTTTTCTCCGTGCAGGGGTGGAGTAAGAATGCTAACCCCTGCAGCCGAGGTCGCCTGACGTAAAAGGTTACTAAACAACCCAGCTCCGTGGTAGGGCAAGCCCGTCTGGATGGTAACTACACTGGGTCTATAAGTATGCTGCTAAAATAACCTTGTGTTGTATTCCGGCATTAGTGACCCAAATTCCTGCATACTTATGGGACAGCAGCATGTTCGCGGTGCCCCTAACGTTGCAAACATCCATAGGCGACGGTAACTGCTTCAGCAATAAAAAAATCAAAATAAAATACTATTAGTACTGAAATTGATATCGAATATGTATAAATAAAAATGTTCTTTGGAATAAAATGCTATTTATTAATATATAATAAAAATACATTACATTCACGACAATTACAATATTAAGATATTTTAAGACATTATTAAAAACAGCATAAAATACTTAAGCGATCATGATTTTATATTTTTTATAACGAAAATTATGAAAAATAAAACTGCATTACAATAGTCAAGGTCATTAATCATTTGGTTCCAGAAAGAACAAGATCATTCCACTAACACTTAATGAGATGTGTGAGACAAATGTATTTGACTTAGTTCGGTTTCAGACGATAAGTAGTCACTTTTTTGTGAAACAAATGTAGGCTAATTACTTCATTTTTACACCTCTTTAAAAAAAAGGTTCACCGAAAAGCACCGTCGCAAAAAAAACACTCAGAAATTTTACCCAGTGACAATATTTGAAGAAAACTTCGCATGTGTTGCGGGTAGTTTTAGGTTATACATTCTTACTAGCTGACCCGACAAACGTTGTTCAGCCATATAAATAAAAAAATACATTTGGGCTAGGATTTCCGTAAAATCAGTTCTCACTGTTCATAGTGAGCGTCTTCATAGCGAAATGAGTAACTATGCTAAATTTCAGGTCAACCGGATGTATTAATTTCTGAGATCTCGTGATGCACTCATACCACTGTATTTCGCTTATATATATAGATTCTTGAAATAGCTGCTTCAATATAAAAAACACTCTTAATTAATTTGTAAAGAGAATAATAATTTTAACACTTGGGTCAACTAAGGTTAGAGTAGAATAGAGGTTGGCACTGAAAATCAGCGCCGTGTCGAAATTTCGATACGGCATAATGCTGAGAGCAAACCTTGTTGGTGGATGGACGGCGAATATTGGCGAAAACATGTACTCTATTTGGTAACTTTTATACTTGCTTGTGTTTTATGATAATTTTTCTGTATTCGTCATTATTGATCACCAATAAAATATCTTTCTTTCTTTCTTTCTTCTTTCTATACAAACTAATAACTAATAGCGATAAGGCCGCCCATTGTAAGTCAAGTACTCATTGATTGTGTAAATAAGTTTCATTGTGTTTATATAATTGGTTTACAATAAAGTGTTATCTATCTATCTATCTATCTAATTTTAACCGGTTGTTTTAATGCTCGTCATTTCATTTAAAGTTGCATCCGGACAACTAGAAATTGGGACTTAGGTGAAAAACACAAGACGGCGAAAATAAGACAAGAAAACACAGGAAGAAAGAGGACACGCAGGCGGGCCCCGTTGCGATGAACAGACCAAATAAGATTCCTCACCGGCATGCCAGTTGCAGAGGCCATGAGATCGTCTGAAAATAGGGAGTACCTGGTAAAGCCTTATACAGCGAATGATGGCAGACTAGACATGACCATCATTTAGTGAAGTATGTGACTAGAAAGAAGAGAGAAAACACAACTGTCGTATATATGGTAACATTGACATCAAAACCTTCGTAAAAATCATTCAAATGCAAGTACAATTTTTTTTATTGCTATAGAACAGCAGACAGGCTGACGGCCCGCTTAGGATTTAGCAGTTACCGTCGCCTATAGGTGTATGCAACCTCAGTGGCATCGCGAACACGCTGCTGTCCCATAAGGGTACTAATGCCAGAACACAACACAAGGTTATTATGGCGGCATACTTAAGACCAAAGGTGGTCGCCATCCAGACGGGCTTGAGGCCCTACCACGTAGAAAAATACAGAATGTAGAATACGTAGATACGTAGAAATTGTACAATGTACAATATTCAAGATCTAAGCAGTATCAGGCTTAAAATTAAGAAAATGATAGAGGTATTTTAAACTGCTGATCTAGCTAAAACACTCAAAATAGATGTGATTGTATGGGTCCGGCGTATTACAAGTCATTTAGATGATTTTTAGGCATTTAAATAAAATATTTTACGCACGATGCTCCATGTGAGCATAAGGCTTTTCTTTTAAAGTCAGTAGGTCTGAAAACAGTAGCTACTTTGAAAATCATAAATCTCTACACACAAATCTTCGGTAGAAGAGAAAGAGATATCACGGATAGGTCTGAACCAAAATTTTGCGCAATGATTTCTCCCTTTGATAGTATTCAATACGCAAGCTCTACAGTCAAAGTTTTGGGTCTGATTTATCATTTGGACATTGAGAACCATTGCATGTCTACTAGCAATCGATTTGATCAAGACATTTAGCTAGCCTCTAGAACTTATATACATATCAAATGATATCCTTCAAATTTGCAGGATGATGCACCCGCACATGCTGCTTCAAACTACAATTCTGAATGAACGCTTGCCCACACACACTACACACGAATCTCCTATCATTATTATGAATCCGCATATGTTCCCTTAGAGTTTTTAAACGGGCGTATGACTTCTTACACACATCACACTGGTATATCCTCTCGCCTCCATGTTTAACGGAATGTTCCTGAAGCTCGTAATTCGTAAAGAACTTCATGCCACACACTGGACATATGTGCTTCCTCTCTTGGAGATGTTGGAACTTTATATGCGCCGTACGACGACTGCACAGATCGAATACTTTCGGACAAGACGGACAGGGAAATACAGCCGTCTTCTCCCCGTGAACTATATTCAAGTGTTTCAACCGCTTCTTGTATGAGGCAAATTTCTCATCACATATAGGACATTTGTATCTCTGATTAGACCTGTGTATCTTCGCCCCGTGGGCGTATAAAGCCGCATAGGTCGGAAACATTTCTTTACATTTCTTACATGGAAATTGTCCTCTCTGATGAGTGCGTACGTGATTTATCATTCTGTGTGATGTTACAAATCTTTTACCGCAAGTCTCGCAAATGAAATGATGATAATGGTCGTTCATGTGCCGGTGTAGACTAAGAAACATCTCGTATCTTTTGCCACATATTTGGCAGCAGTGTTCGTCTTTACACAACTTGTATGGGAGGACGAATTCGCCTAATACGTTGTCCATGACCCTCCCGTGCTCCGCAAAGTGAGTTTGGAGCGTCATGTAATTCGAAATATCCAAACCGCAAAGCTTACAAACAGCTGTAGCAAAGTCCATCTTCAGAGGATCATATTTTTTTAATTTCAGATACATATCTTCGCCGTGCTGGGCACGGGTATGATCTCTCAACTTTTCCGGTTCAATGAAAGTGTTCTTACAGAAGAAGCAGAGGTATGCACCTTTTCTATACTTGAATGGATAGGCAGTGCTCCATTCCATGATTGTTGTTATATTATTTCTAAAGGCAGCTCGTCTCTCCTTGCCGTCTTTAATTGTGTTTGATCTTACTAACAAATTTTCCGTATCAGATTCCACTTCTTGTTTAATTTCTACCTCTTCTTCCGTAAAATCTCTTTCAGTTGTTCTTCCTAAAAATAGAAAAATAGCTATAGGTTCTTCATGAAACATTACGGATCTATATCCTCGGATTTATTTTAAACACCATGTTTAACTACAGATACTTTTCGTGCAAGGACGGTAGGAATACTAATCCGTCGTAAAAAGCGACAAAACAACCCTAGCTAGGTCGCTGACTCCAAACCTCTCTGAACGGCAACCACCCTTGACCTATAAGTATGCCGCCATAATAATCTTTTTTTTATTGCTATAGGCCAGCAGACAGGCTGACGGACCGCTTAGAATTCAGCAGTTACCGTCACCTATGGGTGTTTGCAACGCCAGTGGCATGGTGAACACGCTGCTGTCCCGTAAGAGTGTGTTATGTTCGTGCATTAGTGACCAAGGTTCCTGTACCCTATGGGACAGCAGCCTGTTCGCGGTGCCCCTAGCGTCGCAAACATCCAAAGACAACGGTAACTGCTTAGTATTAAGTGGGCCGTCAGCCAGTTGCTGTTCCTCAACAATAAAAAAAAAATACTTTTTACTTCATTATACCATTATAGAGATTTTAAGAAATTAGAATTCGAAAATTAACAGATCGGCTATTTATGTTTAATTGAAAAATAACATTTAGTAATATTTTTTGTATTAAATAAAATACTGTTCAATAAAAAAACATTTGAATTCAAACCGCATATACGCAAGCATTAATAGGACTTCTTCCAATAAATATACTTAAATACAAGTGGGTGAAATTATGAGAAAATTTTCATGTCAAAATTGGTGAATAAATCGTAAAACAAACGTATGAAGATACATATGAAGAAAACAAATTAATTACGTTCTTCTACTGCATTTGACTGAGACTTGCATCTTGTTCTAATTTCGTTTCAGGTATCGCACTATAGTCATGATTTTTCATAATATGCTCCTTCAAATTGTTCGAACGGGTGTACGCCTTCTCGCAGAAGTGGCATTGGTGCAAAAATGTCTCGCCGGCGTGTTTCTTCAAATGCTTCTGCAGCTCGTAGTTGGCGAAGAAATGTTTACCGCATTCCGTGCAACTAAATTTCCTTTCATGGAGGTGCGTATATTTAATATGCCGCTGTAAATGGCCAGGAATGTTGAAAACTTTCGGACAAGACGGGCAAGGGAACACCGTACTTGTGTCTCCGTGCACTTTGTTCAGGTGTACAACTCTCTGCTTGTACCACGAGAACTTCGCATCACAAAGCGGGCATTTGTACCGATTATTATCCCGATGTACTTTCGCTACGTGCGTATGGAGAGATCCGTAAGTTGGAAAGCTTTCACCGCACTTCTTGCACGGAAACTGTCCCATTTCGTGCATTCGTATGTGATTGGCGACTCTTTGGTACGATGCAAACCTCTTGCCGCACGTTTCGCACACAAACTGTTGGAAATGCTCGTTCATGTGCTTATGCAAGTTGAGGAACTTCTCGTACTTCTTCCCACATATCTGACAAATGTATTCGTTGATACTCAGTTTGTACGGAAGCACACTTTCTCCGTGCGTGTTATCCAATTCTTTTCCATGCTCTGCTAAATGAGTCTTCAATGTTGAATAGTCTTCAGTTTCTAAGCCACACAATTTGCAAGCACTTCCTTCAAAATCAAATTTTAATGGCTCGTAGCCTTTGGTTCTCACGCTGGTTTTCTCATGTAAACGCGTATGATACCTCAAGTACTCTGGCTCAATGAAAGTGCTCTCGCAGTAGAAGCAGAGGAACAGCCCTTTGCCGTACTTAAAGGGATAAGCTGTGGTACAATCCATTATAACTCCAATATTTTTTCTGAACACTTCCTTCTTTGCCCTTTTAAGCATCTTTTTCGACAGATTTGCAGCGTCAGCCGCTTTTTTTGCTTCGTCCTCTTCATCTTCATCGTCATCATCATCATTATCATCATCGGTATTTTGTTTTTGTTCTCTTTGTTTTCTTTCGGATTTTCTTCCTAAAAATAAAAAAAATATGTGTTTCAAGACTAATAAATTGGATGTAAATTAAATTAAACCGAAATATATAACAGTAATTATTATATATACATAACAACTGTTTTTTTAATTAAGTAAACCTACTGCCTATTTAGAAATTAGTTAGATAAAGCGCCGTGGGTACATCGAGTAACCCGATTTACAAGTATACGCGATTCTGTGCTACTATCAGTTACATGAAGCTACTGCCAATCTTCCTGTCGTTGTTAATTTATACAGCCAAACACGATGTGAAGCGGTGGTAATTTTAGTTCCTGTTATAACAGGATAAATAATAGTTATATAATACATATTTGACTCCCAAAAAATGTTGTAGGTAAGAACAAAATTTGAATAAAAAGAATTAAGGTTAATATTTGTTTAACCTTTTGACATTAATAAAAATAATAAATACACAAGCTCACTCACCAGATTAAAAAACGGCTTACATATAAATAAGAAAACGTGAGAACTAACGAAACCAGTCGTTTTATATATTGACTACTCCGATTTGTTCTTTAGCGGAGTCTTATCTCAATCACATCCGGTCGAGATTGCAATTGTATTGTCTTAGTTGAATTAATATATCCAACTTATATATTCTAATCGAAAAAAATTCCAATTTTTTAATGGATTAGTATAGTCTGTGACTGACTATATTGTCTTAAAGATCAGATGTCTGCATACCGCGAGTAGGATACCTCCTTTTCTGGGGAGCAGGAATAAGCAGGAAGAATGATGGAAGTTTTGTCCGATTCCCACAGGTTCATAACATGAAAGAGACCCACCACGAAAAGGGGTCTAACAATTGCCTAACTCACGATATTGACACACCTTCTGAAGTGATATAAGTACGGTCCACGAGTTGCACATACCTCTCAACTATACCCGAAGTTGAGGGAATGTCTCTTTATTCGTAAAAATGGGTTAATAGTTATCTACCCTCGTCATTTATATAATGTGTTTATTGAACCTATTTTACCTACTCGAGTTTATGTACTAATTAATAGACTCTTTAAATTATTGTTCAATATTTAGTCGTGTGATTTAATATTTTATCAAACTGTTAGTTATTATATACAAGGCGTGGGAAGAAGGTCTGTGACCTTGAACATTAGATAAAGCAGTCGACGAGCTGCGCCTACGCATTCAGTATGTCGACATCGCTCTAGTATAAATTTATATGCATAATTCTATCACAAATGGTTTCTTCTCCTTCAGCTATACATTCCGAAACGGTAGTGAATTAGAATAGGATCGGCGTCACCGGTGAAGCCGATGTGACCCCTAATTTCTAGCCTTATGCAGCTTGCTCTCATTTGCTCGCTATGCAGCAGTAGAACCGAAGTCGGACCCCATAGGAAGCACGTCCTCGACCCCCACGGGGTCGGAATGCCTTCGTCCATTGTCGCTGTCACGTCATCTGAGACGAACAGCGTCAACACACAAAAAACTAAAAAAAATATCACAAATGGTGAATGAAACAAAATAAAGTAAAATTCCATTAATATTTATTTCAGAGTTCTAATAACCAACAAGCGTCATTTTCTTTACAGGTAAAGCGTCTGGATGGTGCGTTCTCATATGACTCTGGAGACTACATTTCTGTACATATGCACTATTACAATAATCACAGACAAATCTTTTATCATTATTATGTATTCTCATATGCTCTCGCAAAGTTTTCGATCGCGCGTAAGACTTCTTACACACTTCACAATGATACGTCCTCTCGCCAGTATGGCGGATCAGATGCGCGCGCAATTGTCCCGCCGTCACAGTCGAATATGAACAATACGTGCAGTTGTGTATCTTTGGCCTAGTGTGCACTTGTTTGATATGCTTCGTTCTTTGGTTACACATCGCGAACACTCTAGAACACAAGTTACACGGATACTCAATCTTTCTATCGTGGTACTCCGCCAAATGTTTCCCGCGATCTGAATAACTTTTAAACGAAATGTTACAATCTTGACATTTGTATCTACATTCCTTTTTGTGCACGGCCTTAATGTGAGCGTTCTTTAAAGCCCTGCTCTCGAAAGTCTCATTACATTTACCACATTTAAGGTGGACAACTTCAGAATCATGAATCGCCAAATGAGCCTTGAGCCTCGTCATTGTTGCAAATAATTTTGCACACAAAAAGCATATACTGGTGGGATTATGAATATTCAAATGTTTATTTAAAGCAGAGAATAAATCGAAAGACTCTTTGCAATATGGGCAAATACACTCTTTAGGTGTAATAATGAACGGCGACACACCTAAACCGTGCTCTTTGTCGATGTTTTTCTGATGTGTTACCATCAGATGTTCAACTAAAGAATCCAAATCTTCGAAGGGTTGATAACAAATCTCACAGCGTAAGTTAGATATTTCTATTTTCATGTTAACATCACTGTGGAGGCGTATAGTTTTAATTGCATTGGAATGACTCGTCGCGTGTGCTTTTATTAATTCAAAATCACCGAAAGCTAGAGTACAGTATGCGCATTTGAACGCACCTGTTCTCCAACGAAACGGTATGACATTTGTACAGTCTATAATAATTGCAGCATTGTCTCTTTGATCATAAAACTTGCGCGTCGATGTCCATTGTACTTTGTAGTTGGTTGGCCCTAGAAAAGAAAAAATCCATGTAACACTGAATTTTAATGGCCGTATGCGGAATTAAAATGGAGATCGATGGCAAGTTTATGACAGACGAGGTGACGGTACTAAATTTAAAGCAATAATTTCAAATCCTCTTCAATTAACACTGTTCTTAAGTGAGGACTGCGCTTTCCTTGTCCCCCCCCCCCTTTAGAAACCCCGCGTCCAGTTCGAGTGTGTAGACATTGTGTAAGCACACGTGATGCGCTGCGTCAGCGCCGGCTCAGTGCGGCCATTTGTCATGCACCCATATATTTTTATTGCTTTACAATATTCTCCTTGTAATTTAAATACCTAAGTCAATTATAATAAACGTGTACATATTGCCATGATGTGTTTCTTTTTACTCATCTTAATATGCTTACGCTTTAATAGTTGTAAGTGTTACATTCGAATACAGTTTAAGAAATATTTTTCTTCTTCAAATGGACTACCCTCAAATGGGAATTCCTTAACGCACCACTGCCAAACACTGAAGGACACAAGCTGCACTTATATTCAGACTTCTGGCCATGAACGCAATCTAAGTGCTTAAGTCTCAAGTGATAAGAGTCAAAGTGTGAATCGCAAATAGGACATCGATAGCGCTGTTTCCGACCATGAACACATTTGATATGCCTGTTCCTGACAACACGATTAGGAAAATCCAATTCACATTTGGAACAAACAAACTTTCCATTATCATGAGTCCTCTGATGCGCTCTGAGTTTGTGATTTGCAGAATATCCTTTACCGCATTCATCGCAGACGAAACTTTGATAATGCTGGTTCATATGCACAAATAGAGTCATAAATCCTGCGAAACTCTCGCCGCAGTGTAGGCAACTATACTTTTTTCCAGTCAAGACAAAAGGTATCAAACCGTCAGTGTAATTAGAGTTTATATTCTTTCCGTGTATTTCCTTTAGATGGAGTTTAAGATTATCTAGCGTCTTGACTAGAGACTCGCATATAGAGCAAGTTAGATTGGTTATATCTACACGCAGAGGAAAGCTATTTCTGACTTCTTTAACAGGTTTTAACAGTAAATCTAGTTGGCTATGCGTAACGGAATGTGAACGAACTTCGGCAACGTTGGCGCATATTTTAGGACAATAAGCGCACATAAACTTTCCGCGTTGCCATCTGAAAGCAACAGCGTTGGAATGTTCTAGAAGCAAAGCAGCATTCGCTTTATCTTCGCTTAAGGCACCATATTTGCGTTTCCACACAACTTTAATAGGCTTTTTCTCGGAACTGGCTTTACTTCTTCCCTCTTCAGTTCCTAGAATAGATAAAACTTCTATTTAAATTTATCACTTTGGAGTCTTTAAATATTTATGGAGACATTGAAGATTAATACGTCCTATAGAATATACATATAGTGTCATTCAACAAAAGATATCTCTTTGATTCCGTGCAATTTCATATGTTCATCTCTCTTGTAATTTGTATCAAACAGCTTACCGCAAATGTTACAGTTGAATGCTCTTCTTTGTCTATGAGCCTCCGATAAATGCTTCGTTCTCCCATGATACGACGTGAATACCTCCGGACACCTCGGACAGTTGTACCTTATCCCTTTCCGGTGTACTTTTTGTCTATGACACATTCGAGCCACTCTAGTCGGTAGAACTAATTCGCAGAGAGCACAAGGGAAACTTCCAGACTCATGGGATTGCGCATGCTTTCGAAATCTAGATTCGGATATAAAAGCCTTACCACACTCGTCGCAAACATGATTTTGATAATGTGTGTTCATGTGCTCATTTATTCTTGGGAAATTCGAGAAAATCTTAAAACAGATTTGACATTGAAACTCTTCACTTAGCTTGAAAGGCAGGATGCCATCACTGTAACCTTCGCACAAATGTCTCTCGTGGATTTTCATGTGCATTTTAAGGGAGTCTAAGCAACCTAATTCACATTTACAGAACCTACAACTTAGTTTGGCAATGTCAATTTTGACCATATTATTTTCCGAGAGTTTCGAAAACACAATTTTACTCGGTAATTCGGTTAGATGGAATTTCTCTACGTGTTCACGTAGTGGGATCGAGTCAGGGAATTTAGCGTCACAATAAGAACAATAGAACATCCCGTGGAACCATCTAAACGCCCACGCGGTAGAGCATTCTAGAAGGGTCAATGCATTCTTCCGCATCATTTGTTTGGATATACGTTTCTTGAGATGATCTGGAATTTCATTGTTCGCCCGACGTCGTCTGCGCATTTGGCGTGCGCACACGACTTCCTTTAATTTCCTGCCCGATACTATTTGGCCTACATTTCCCTCGGCTTCTATATTAAAACCTAAAAAGAAAATTGGCCCTTTTAATTTAAAATCCAGTATATCCTTAATTATTTTGGGAAGGTTATTCAGCACGAAATTTAAACCTGAATTTATGGCATGCTATTATTTATTTATTTTTATTTGAACCTCTCTCCATAAACCCTTTTTTTGTTAAAAATATTTTTAACACGGTCGCTTATGATCATATTTAAGTACTTCTAAATCTAAACCTATGTCAATAAAAAAATAGGAAACTAATATATAAAAATAATTTATTTGTAAAACAAACATGTTTAGTCAAACTTAAAAAAACTTTCTCACTTCAGTCACTTATTATTAGGAACTAAAAGGGTGGGTATTTTTTTTAAATTTTAAGCATTTATCATGACTTCCTGATGGACTGTCCTGATATGTGCAAGCAATTGTGTTCTCTGCTTAAACTCATTGCCGCACGTCTTACAGATCAATTTCTGATGGACTTTCATGTGGTTAATCAACGCTTTGTTCCTTGAGAAGGAACTACCGCACACCGAGCAATGGAAACTCTTTTCCCCAGTGTGCTTTATCATGTGCCTCTTCAACTCATAGTTGGTCTTAAACTGCCACTCGCAGTACATGCATCCAAATTCAGACTTAGGCGGAAAGTGCACGGTACGTATATGTATAGACCTCTTCCCTGACGTTTTGAATGATAATTCACAATGACCACAATCGTAAGACACTTCCTTTTCTCTGTGCGCGTCCTTCAGATGTGCCATTCGGTTGTAGTATCCGTCAAAACGCATATTACAGTACGGGCACTCATATCTTGGAGTTTTCGGGTGGACTGTTGCTTTATGGGCATCTCTAGATGCTCTCATTGTGAATATTTTAGGGCACTCGTTGCATGGAAATGATCCCGTCACGTGCACCTCCGAGTGTTTTCTCAATCTCGTTGCTGTCATGTACCCTTTCCCGCAGATAGCGCAAATATAGTGTTGATAATGGACATTCATGTGTTCGTACAGTTTGAGGAAATTATTGAACTTCTCGTTACATATGACGCAGTTCCAAGCGTCCTTGTCAAGGGAGAACGGCAACACGCCATCTGGCTGCTCGGTGTTGAATTCGAAGCCGTGTCTGATTGTGTGGGCTCTCATCTGAATGACATCAGTGAAAGGCGTGGAGCAGAAACAGCATATGGCATCAATCGTATCTATGTTTATGACTGGCAGCTCTCTATATTTTCGATATATATCAGCAACGGTGTGCAAAGTTGAACACACTCTCACATGACCTCTAAGCGAAGTACATTCGGTGAAGTCTTCTTCACAATAGGCACATTTAAATCTATTCTTCTTCCATCTAAACGGGCATAGAGTCCAACATTGAAGTATAGATGTCGCATTATTCTTTATCGCTATCCTGGCTTCAGACCTCGCGCTCCTTTTATAGGTGGACTTGTTCAATTTAGTTTCTATATCGCCATTTTGTATCATAGTTATTTCATTCGTTTGGGCGCGGTTTCCTAAAAATAGAAAAGGTCTGTCAGATTCTTGATTTCATCAGATCAATTTACTTTCATGCTTTTAAATCGACCTTGTTCATGCGAACATTCTCAAAGATTAAACACGGCATATTAAAAAGTTTTCTTGTGTTCCTAGCTCACACTTTCACTAGATGGTTTGAATTAACTATTGTAAAATTAGGTCGTAGTTGATGCACCACAAAACAATGACAAAGTCGATCCTGCGATGTCTCCACGCAAGGCTTTGGGTGGCGACAGGGGTTTTAGTCGGTATACCACTGCGGCCGCTGCTGGCCGTAACATCTCGGCAAGTATCGCAAAGGTGGCCACCGTATGCTTTGAACAGTGAGGTCGACAAAACCACGTCGACTTCTCACGGAGTTCTGGCATAGTCTGGTCATTCGGTTTCCGCGTTACACATTAAAGGGCGTATTTGATGTATTCAACTTCTCTACTTCTCCTTAAAAATACGTCTACGGAGCAAGCGGAAGATTAGCGCTGATTATGTCTAAAATGAGTTAAATTCAATTTAGAACCTTCGACAAATAAACGTATCGTTTGTACATAACATTATATACACATTACACATGCTGTTAACGCCGTTTGGCTATAATGGTTCTAGGCGAGGATGCTATATCCTATCTCTTTTCCTCTTGCCTATTATCTACTCCCCGTCCTTGTCAAATGAAGTGCGACCAATTTAAAAATCATTATAACGTTTCCGAACGGTGATTGTCGGTTCCATCTTATTTTTAATATAAACTCAATAATATAGTAATAATCATATATATTGTAAAATGGTGTAAAGGTGTGTTTGATTAGTCCTACGAGTGGAATATTAGTGGGCCCACGCGAAAATAAGGACGAGTAACGAGAATTGTGAGTACCCTTAAATATTCATTTCCCTTAGATAGCTTTTCGCCTAGGAAGACTCAATACCAGCGCGAACACATGCATACACACAAATACATTATACATATTATGAGATTGTACCTAATACGATGCGTAATATATTATACTCTATCCACTTCACCAAAAAATTAAATGTAAACAAACAAACCAACACTTTCTGTTAGAGAAGCTAAAACATTGTCAACATTTAAAAATAAATGACGCAGCCACTATTTGTCGGTAAATAATTATGCATAGCCAACTCTCTAGTTTGTTGTCTCTATTAGTGTCATAGTTGTATTAATTTCGAAAAGTTCAATGATATATATGTATATATATATGTGTGTATGTGTATGGATAATTATATTAAAATTATTTATTTATATTGTTTATGTGTATATTGTATGTATGTATGTATTTCTGGAATGTATATATTTATTATTATATCTATATTCCTATATTTATAGCGCCATCTTCTCGCCAGATATTTTATCCAAATTCCTTTTGAGTACGGTTGCCTGGAAGAGATCGCTGTAAGTGATAAGGCCGCCGATTTTTCACCGTCAATTTATTGTATACTTGTGCTGTAATTTGTAATTTTGGTGATAAATAAAGCGTTATCTATCTATCTATCTATCTAAACCAATGTTTCTCAAACAAAGCTAGAATAAAAACAACATGGCGTGTATAATCCGACCGTAATAATAAAACACTCCTTCCAATCGACAATAGTACGTTGAACAGTACACTTATAAATACACCAGCATATAAAACCAGTAAGAGATTTGGAAACATTGTCTTTTTAGTTTCTTTATAATGTAAGTTAGTTATTACAATTAATGTTGTAAATATGTAAATTTTATACGCGTTATATTTAACATTCTTAATTGTAAAAATAAAATTATTTTATGTTTTTTTTTTCTAAAAGTAAGGAATAGTAATATAAAATAATAAGAATATAGGAGATATTTCTAATAAATAATTAAAAGTTGCTATGATAATTTTTATATCACGTTGATTATTGTAAAATCGACATCCAAAAAACCCTTTTTACGATTTGTTTACATTTTATTTTTGGGTAAAACGGATAAGTTATAAGTAGGTAAGTATTTACAAATGGCGTTCTGCTCGATCGATTATTTGAACATAAGAATTTATTGAAATATATTTGGTTTTTACAGTAACGACTGGTTTATGTTTTCCACCCAAAAATAAAGAAAATACGTTTATTTGATTATTATTTATTTCAAAGTTTATACAATATTGCATTACAGACAAACTTTTGCACAATACTAGACAATATTAATTAAAATTTGAAGGTAGGTAGGTAGATATTTTAAAGGTAATGTCAAAAATTATAAAGTTATAAGTCACAGAAACATTTTTAATGGTAAACAGAACTTAGCCTTTTATCTATCTCACAGAATTCCAGACACCTGGTTAAAATTTTGGGCCACCTATCAGCAAATATATTTGATGGAACTACTACTTTTTACGTACAACTATTTCACGACCTTCGTGGCGTAGCGGCAAACGCATTTCCGCCGATTCAGACGATTCACGTCTCGCGTCTGGGTGTTAATAACATAACACAAGTGCTATTCTACTTACTTTGGAACTAGATGGCGCTGTATGAATTTTACCAGTATATACCTATATTACGAAGGTTTTACACGATGCCACATTTTAATATTTTCTGACCCAGTGCCGACCCACTTGGGCCTTTGGGCGAAATAAAATAAACTTGCCTTCTCTTCGCCGTCCGAAAGCTAACTAAAGAAGTAATCAATAGGGTATACTACAATTCTTATTTCTGAATTATTATTCCAAAATTTCAAGCATAAACAATAACCTCTAGTACTGTGAACTAAAATATACGGGGCTAGAATTTTCATATTTTACACAATATTATGCTGCTATTGTCTCACGAAGCCTGACTAAGTGCATCCCGATAGTCCTCAACGTGACTGTGAATATAAAAAATCCTTCTCCAAGGTCCAATCTATGACTATACCGAAATACAGCAAAATTGTTTCAGTGGTTAAGGCGTGAAAGCGTAACAAACAAACAAACTCACTTTCGCATTTATAATATTAATTAGGATAAACTATTTTGTGATTAAAAATACCTTAAACGCTTTATTTTTATGGTTCAATATTACTGTAGTGAAGTATAAAATATCGCAATTAAAACTAAAACAAGTCGCCGACAAATAGTTTCAAAATGCAATAATTGCAAATACTAAAAGAGAATTCTTGAACCTTCTACAAATTATGTTTTTAATTAAACGTTTGTAAATAGTTTGATGGATAGACGTAAAAATAATAAAAACACTGCCGGTTTTTGTGTACTATTAATTGTCGAATATCGGTTAACATACATTAATCGATGAATTTTTGTACGTTCACAGTTTTTATAAATTCAGAAAGTCTTCTTCCTGTTCTTATCCCACATATGAGGTCGACACATTTTCTCTTCTCCGACTTTCCTCTGTTAACCATTATCTAACATTCACACCCTTTTTTGCTATATCAGATTTTACGCAATCCATCCATATTTTCTTTGGTCTACCTCTCCTTTTTTATTATACATCCTTCGCATTACATGACTAAACCACGCTAATTTGTTACTTTTAAGTATTTAAAGTCTTCCCAATAAATCATATGATCATTCTTATTATGAAATATTTTTCTTATTAAGAAAAATTTTAAAAATACCCAATTTTTAATGTATGCTGATGACCTCAAAATTTTTAAAGAGATTACAAATGTACAAGATTGTTATATGTTACAAAAAGATCTCAATGCACTGTCCAAATACTGTGTCGCAAATAACCTACATCTTAATATACAAAAATGTAAATCTATAACATTCTCCAAAAAAAAAAAAATATTGTTTATACTTATTCACTTTCAGGTAACAGTTTAGAAAAAGTTTCCATAATTAAAGACTTAGGAGTCTTCCTAGACTCTAAATTACATTTCGATTTTCATATTAATTACATTGTCAATAAAGCCTTACAACTTTATGGGTTCGCAATGCGTACTAGTAGGTATGCCATTTTTAAAAAAAGTCATCATCTTATCTTTTACTGTACAAATCCCTCATAAGATCACAATTAGAATATGCTACTACTATTTGGAATCCAATTTATAACAAATACAACGCACAGATAGAATTAGTACAGCGTAAATACTTAAAAGTTATGAACTACCGCTGCTATGGCGCTAAGTCCTCGTATTTCTTCGTCCACTTCTTACGAAATATCCTTTGCACAAACTTGAGACGAGAAGGAAGTCGCTTGATGCTATACTTTTGTATAATATTTGTCATAATAAATTTGACTGTAATTCATTAATTAGTAAACTGAATATCCATGTTACGCAGAGATATCAAACAATTAGAGAAACACGTACTCGTAAAACATTACTTCTCGCATTTGTAAAACTGCAGCGGGGGCTCGTGCCCCTCTTAATAAGATTATGAGAGAATATAATAAAAGCTTCACGGATGTAGATATATTTCACCTTTCTGCTGCTGCTTTTAGGAATAGTGTAACTAAACAATTGGTTATGCAAACTGAATGACCATCTGTATGTACATCTCTTTATTTTTATTATAGGTTTATAAATTATAACATTATGTTTTAATCTAATGTAGTTTACCTTAGCTTAAGTTTTTTTTTACAGTTTGTCACTGTGAGCAACGATACTGGTTTTACCATTAGTAATTTAAATTTATATTTTACCTCTATTGTAATTTTTATGGTAAAATTGTTTGTAGCTCCTAATAAATAAATAAAAAAATAATAATTGTATTCATGACTTTTATGTGCAATTTCTTGTGCAGTGTCACATGAAAATAAATGGCATTAAATTTGACCTCCACAGACGTGACTTCAGTCTTGATACTAACATCGATAAGGGGCCGTTCATAAAATACGTTTTAGTTCTGATTAATAGAAATATAATATTATTTATATGTTCGTTAATTCGTTATTCTTACAGAATAACTTTATTAATATATATACTTTAACAATGATAACAACGTATCTCAAATTATTTATATTAAGCTAAAACTACTAATCATTAAATATTAAACTAAAAAAAAAAATCTTGATACTAACAAAACTAATTAACTTATGAACTAGAAATTTCTGTAAGAAATAAAAGGCTTTTTTATTTTATTTTATATTTATTTATATATGTTCGTTAAACTAAATAAATATTTTTAATTCTCAAAATTTGTGTACTATTATTTGAAATTTATCATACTAATTTATTAGTCTTTGTGACGAAATATTTCGGGGGGGGGGGGGGGTTACAGAAAGTGTGACAAAGCTGACAATGGGGTGGGGATAAAAAAAGCTGATTTTAGCGTGACGTATTTTATGAACGGCCCATAAGGAAACTTTAGCTTACTACAGTTGGTGCGTAATCGATGCAGGCGTGAGAGCTGTGCGGGGGGCAAGCTCGCAACTGCCACCAATAATTACGCGTGACTCACTGGTAGTGATGGGATTTAACCCGGGAAAAAACCCAATCTGGGAAAAAATAGGGAAAAAAACCCGGGGAAAGTTATCAAATGGGATAATATTCGGGTTTTTTTTTCATATTTAGCATAAATATGTTTCTTCTATGTAATGTGTAGATACATGTATATCAAATAGTAGTATACTATTTAAGTACTATTACTATTAGTTAGAGCTTTTTTTTTTTACGGGGTGGGGAAATCCTCGTGGACTACCTCCGCCTGGGGAAAGGCGGAGGGGCATGCCGGACTCCTACCGGCTAAAACCACCACCCCGGTGTCTCCTCACACGTGCGCGCGGGGCCGCGGGAATCCAGATTCTTCCGCAGCCCCACACTAGTGCTGGTCCGGTGTGTCCGGGCCTCGTCTCCTGCACGGGGTAGTGAGGTGTTTAACTACCCCGTGCATCGGCTCAGAGGCGCGCGCCGACACCCGCGCGCGCCTCCACCTCGGGTCCATCGAATAGGGGGCGGGAACTTCACCAAGTCCCTCGCCCCTGGACCTATTTATGGGGGCCGGAAAAGGGCGTTGTCCGCCCTTCTTCTTCGCCCGGTGCGCCTTCTGCGGCCGGGGAAGGGAGTCGAGATCTCCCTCACTAATTAGAGCTAATCTAACTTTAATTATTTTCATAATTCAATAAATACGTTATATATACTCCATGCTATCTAATTAAATAAAATGAAATTAAATAAAAAAACTGTCTTTTTGTGTGTGTTCATCCCTCTTAGCGACAAGTTACCCGAAACTACGTACTCGGCAGGTTGTAGCAGTGGCGTACGCGTTGGTGATTGGTGATCTATCTCATACGTTGTTTTGGCTTCATACTGTGCGCACTTGTGTTAATTTGTTGATTAATTGACGACTTGGATTTTGTTTTGTGGACTTTTGATTGTGTGTGTAGGCGCTGGTTCAGGTAACTTTTGAACTCTGTAGTCATACGAAAACCCCCTATTGATAGAGGACGGGAATTTGAAAGGACTCACCGAACTCGAGGGTCTTCTTTCCGTACTGCCGCTGTCCACCTTTATCTTCTTATTATTAGCGTGGCACACAATAATATTACCGTAATAATACGGATCCCAAATAACTTGAAACTGTTTTAATTAAAGGAAAAGGCGCGCGTGCACAGACACAATCGATCCTTTTCAGTTTTTTACACACACTGAATAGACGCCACGGCAGCACGCCATCTCTTGGTGAGAAAAGGGTACTAGGGTAGTGTCAGGATATACAGGTGTGAGGAAGATGGCGTATAAGGCGTTCTCGCATGACTACTTAATATTAGTATATTATTATTAGTATTAACGGCCTAAACATCCCCCCCAGCTTGACAGGACCCAGTCCTTCAAATATGAAGAAATAACTAAGTACCACCTGTAATCTGTGACCTATCCCATTTCCGTGACATTTATACTATACATAATCGCATTGAGCAAATAAGCTTATTACGCATTAAAATTATTTATTTACAACTTACATCTTACAAAGGAACTTTATATATTTACAACTATCGCGGTGCTAATAAGCCCAATTACGATACAATAATACAATATTGAAAAATATAAGTAATTTTGTAAATTAATTAATTAATAAAATAATAATGTTTAAGTTTATAAATGTAAGTGGACTGTATAATTATCATTATTATTGCATATGCAAGAGGTCAATATTGACTTCAGGCATACAGTAAATATCAGTTTTAAAGCGAACCTTTGCCACCCTACTAATTCTGTATTTTCTGGGTAAAATGTCCGCAATAATATCGACAGGCCAATATAGTAAGGCATTATTGTCGAAATTTAAAATAATAACTTTATCTTTATTGATAAGTTCATTAGAATTTGACACCTTTAGTCGAAAAGGCAAACAGTTAAAATATTCGTTCTTCCACCTTATCATAACTAGTTGAATGAGATGGACGAGTTGCGGGAGAATATTCAGGCATCGGGCGTTAAGGTTTAAATCGCAATTTGGAAACTGACCGTTTACCCAAATTACCCATTTACATCGAAATTTGAGTTGAAAGGCAGGAGATAATTTTTTACCCGCTTTCAATCTCCTATATTCATTCGCAAAATAAATATACTGCAAGTCACTATTAATGAATATTTCAACTAATGCGATTCGTTTAATTTTATATTTAGTTTTTATTTTATCAATGAATATAAAAGCATATATAATTATTTTCAATTGCTTTAACGTTAAAGTTACCACTAACTGTGAGCGTATCTCATGTGCATCGCGAAATACATGGAAATCAAACTGGCCTGAGGGCCACATATTTCTACGCCAGTGTGCAAAGGCACTACTGTTAAATAATAAGTAATGATTGAATAACTCTCTAGGCTTGAGACTCTGAGATAGAGAGTCAACAGGATTATAACCACTAGGTATGTGGAAGAAGTACCGAGGCTCCATCAAGTCCAGTATTGTCGTAACTCGATTGGCCACGAACGCTTGCCACCTAGAAGGGGGCGCATGAATACATGCTAAAGTGACAGAACTGTTAGTAAAACCAAATATGTTATAAATTCGACATCGCCGAAAATAGGTATCAAGTACTACGCGCATGAGTTTTGCTAGTGTTGAATTAGCACACCATCCTAGTCGCGGCAACAATACATTTCGAAGTGGGGCTACCCTTGACTTAGAGCATACAAGATTTATGATATAATTATTATCAGACAGTAAAACATGAGTGTATACTACGTCTCCATACGCCCGCTCAGATGCGTCCGCGAATCCTAAAATAGTTATTATGGAATTTCCATCGACGCCCAAATAACGAGGCAATTTAATATTTTCCAATAAAGGTAACTCTGATTCATATTGTGGCCAGAGTTCCACAATGGTTTTAGGAGGAATCTCACCCCAATCTAGTTTTACTTGCCAAAGCGACTTGACAAACAATTTATCGTACAATGTCACAGGACTTGCGAACCCCATTAAATCCCAGAAACGAGCGATTGTTGATAAGATATTGCGCTTTGTACATTCACATACTTGTTGATTTACCGAAAAAGTAAATGCATCCTCAGTCGGCAGCCAGTGCATACCTAGTATTTTCAGGTGGCTTTCGGGATTTATTTCCACGACATCGGAGATCCGATGTGAGGCAGGAATTGCATTCATAACCTCAGGAAAGTTGCTGGAGAATTTCACTAAGTCGTAACCTCCAGCGCGAAACATGGCAATGGCTTCTTCGGCCAACTTAATGCTCTCCGAAGGCGTAGAACACGACGTGGCTAGGTCGTCCATGTAAATATCCCTACACGCTAAGGCCGCGGCTAGCGGATAACGATCCCCTTCATCCTTTGCAAGTTGACGTACGGTCCGCATTGTAAGAAAAGGACTGCAACAAAGTCCGAATGGCACTCTGGTTAACTGATAAACCTGTATTATATCATTAGGGGCAAATCGATATAAAACTCTTTGAAAGTTACAGTAATTCTCATCAACAATAATTTGCAAATACATTTGACATATTATGTCCGCACTCAACGCAACTCTAAAAAGGCGAAAGTTCAAAATAATTTTAAATAAATCGGTTTGCAAATTTGGTCCAGTATGTAACAGATCGTTAAGTGAAACGCCAGAAGATGACTTTATACTGGCATCCATCACAACACGAATTTTGGTCGTTGATTTGTCTTGACGGATGACAGCATGGTGCGGTATTATATAGTCAAGTCCTGATCTAGTACTGGTAGTATCACCAACCGGTTCCAAATATCCCTTACTCAAATAATCCCGAAACATATTATCGTACCCCTGTTTCAATGAGGCACTCGACAGCAACTTTCGCTCCAACGATAAATATCTACGAAGTGACAAATGCATCGAATCTCCTAATGAGCATTTGTTACCCTTGAACGGTAGGGCTACCGTGCACCGACTGTTCGAATCGCGAGATGTGCTATTATTGCAGATATCTTCGCATTGTTGATCAATAGGCTCTAGAGGTATTTTAATATTAGGAACACCTTTAATCTCGAAAAACTCAGTCAAAGTATCTTCAAGTTCATAATTATGAAAAGTATGCACCAAATGCTTATTTTTATAATTTACAACCGGAGCCTGGCCCATAATCAAATAACCTAATGAGGTTTCAATAGCCACAGGTTCATTTTCCAAACGAGATATCTTATGAGACTTTAAAATACGCGCGAAAACGTTTGCCGAAACAATAAGATCAATTTTTGACGGTTTATAATAATAACAATCCGCCAAAACAATACTTTCATTGCGTAAGTAATCTAACTTCTGAACGTCGATCGTAGATGTAGGCAAATCAGTCGTTATACTGTTTACCACATAAGGTTGTAATGTAAATTGAACGTTTTTATTTATTCGCGAGCGTATATTAAGACGAGTCACACCTTCAATCGCATTTGGGACGTCACCAACCCCAGAGACATATTTCGTCTGGGATGGTTGTATCGGTAAATTCAATAATTTGCAACAATCTATCGCAATTAAATCCCTTTGCGCGCCACTGTCTACCAATATTCGTACAGTATTGATGACAGTACCCGAATCGTCGATAACGTAGCACAGCGCTGTGCCAAGCAACACAGTCGAGCACTGTATTAAGTCGGCATACATAGGAGCATTCCCATCGAGAGCGCACAGCGACACAGCGGTCTGCGATTGTGTAGTAGGAACGGACTGCAACGATGCAACCGTATGCGCGGGAGCGCTGCGACTGGCAGTCTCGCTTATAGACGCGTGCGCAAGCGGAACGCCACTATCGGTAGGAAAATGCAATAGAGAGTGATGGCTACGCGAGCACATCGCGCATCTTGTTTTTATATTACAATTTTTAATTGAATGCTTATTACTTAGGCAATTGACGCAAAATTTATTTAATTTAATATAATTATAACGCTCACGAGGTGATTTTTCTAAAAACTTGGAACATCGGCATAAAGAATGTGTAGTAATATCACACAAGTTGCATTTATTATTATGTTCTTGAACGGTTAATATTTTTATGTTATTATTTGTACGATAAGTCGACGGTTTCAGTGAATCATTAGCCGGCCGCGAGGTATTCTTTCGCGACAGACTGAAACTACCCGGTTTTTTGACTGAAATATCACTGGCTCGCTGCATAATGTGTGCTTGATTACGGACAAATTTTATGAAATCTGAGCAGGACGGCGCATTATTGGGATCGTCGAAGGACATAAGAAACAATTTATTGGTTTCCGGACCTATTTTCTTCGATCCAATATGTATAAATATTAGATCTTCTAAATTACCCGTATGCAATTGCTTCAAGGCCGAAATTAATGATGAAAATTTATCGATAAAATTTTCTAAACTGGCTGGAGCTGACTCTTCTACACAGGGAATGTTGAATAATTTATCTAAATACATAGACGCTAATACCCGCTGATCATTATATTTACTGATCAATACGTTCCATAAAACCTTGTAATTATCCGCGGTAGGTAATATCCCTTGGCATAATTCCTTTGCCTTCCCGGTTAATTTACTAATTAAATAGTGAATCCTTTCACCGTCGGTAAGAGTGGTGTTTTCGTGGATTACCGTCTGAAATGTTTCATAAAATAACGGCCACGATTCTAAGTCGCCATTAAAGGAATGAAGTTCTAGTGGCGGTAATTTGGCACTGTAATTATTATTTTTATTGTCCATTACCGTCACGGGTCGATTATTTGACATAATTTGATTGTACTTAAATTTAATCTGGGAAAAAACTTCATCAAATGCAATAATTGCGTCGTAACTGGGCTTACCCGCACTGGGATTGCATACTAGCAATTTATTACGTTCCTCTATTGTGGCATTAAAATTATCACGAATTGTATCAATTATGCACGCGCTAGCCAAGAATTTATCAATATTAATTTGATCATTAAAGGATGCACTATTATCATACACCCGTTGAATGTAAGAGAATAATGAATTTAATTTTAATTGTAACCTATTGGCTTCCCGATCAATCTCAGTTTCAATAGATTCACTTTCATCTCCCTTATTAGAGTGTAATTTAGGCATTTTAATATATTTAAATTTAAATTATTAACGGACCACGAACAAAGGCTAAGTCACAGATTAAAGATGGTGGACGCGACGTGTACGAATAAATGTTAATAATACACGTAATCCGCGGTTAGAAGTGACCAAAAAATATGTAGGCGCTGGTTCAGGTAACTTTTGAACTCTGTAGTCATACGAAAACCCCCTATTGATAAAGGACGGGAATTTGAAAGGACTCACCGAACTCGAGGGTCTTCTTTCCGTACTGCCGCTGTCCACCTTTATCTTCTTATTATTAGCGTGGCACACAATAATATTACCGTAATAATACGGATCCCAAATAACTTGAAACTGTTTTAATTAAAGGAAAAGGCGCGCGTGCACAGACACAATCGATCCTTTTCAGTTTTTTACACACACTGAATAGACGCCACGGCAGCACGCCATCTCTTGGTGAGAAAAGGGTACTAGGGTAGTGTCAGGATATACAGGTGTGAGGAAGATGGCGTATAAGGCGTTCTCGCATGACTACTTAATATTAGTATATTATTATTAGTATTAACGGCCTAAACAGTGTGACTATGTGATTAAATACATGATTTACTTGGGCAGCCAAATAAACGAAGAGCGACCTTCAACATCTCGTGGAAATACACAAGAAATAGAATTTTGCAATATAAATAATATATTTCATGATCATGAAAGTAGCGACAGTGACTAAAAATTTTCAATTGTAAAAAAACACTTTTGTAAAGTGTAATAAATAATCGTTAGTTAGTATCTGTCGTTGTTTTATTTTTTTATTGGTCAAAGATTCTTAAAAGTTTCAATAGACGTTTTTCTGCAATTAAGTAACATTCCATCACAATGCGCAGAAAAAATCTTATGATAAAACAAGAAGACGTCTTTTTGTTGTTATAATACATTGCTGGTTTTATTTTTGTTCCTGAATTAGGCGGCACATGTTGCCGTCTCGAACAACAGGCAACAACTAGTGCCCAGTATACGCTGGCGCAAAGTGTGTGCACATTTCAAAATACCTATTTTTCGCTGCATTTGTTCTAAAAATAAAAAAAAGATTAATTTTTTTTAAATCGTGATGATTACGTTATATAATGAAAATACCCGCCCATTGAGTTCTTTCCCACATAAATACCCGGTTTTTTTTCCAAAATGGGAAAAATCCTGGGTCACTGCCTATTACCGATCTGTTGATAATGCACTAATAATTTTTTCAAAACTTATTACCAATAAATCTTGCAAGTCAACAACTATTCTATTATTTTAATGATCGATAATTAATGAACAGCTATCTGAAAACTGGCCTGAGTAATTAATTTCTTGCCTTTTACTTCATTCGTAAAACCAGACGAAGTCGCCCTATTTTCATCGTTCTCAGTACATGTGTCCCTTTCAAATCAAAATAAAGGTGTATTAATTATAAAGATCTCGTTATTAGTCACTCAAGCAAATGTGTTGTATACAATAAAAACCACAAATATAAGAAATGTTTATTATTCGAATATTTACATACGACACAATTTATTTCGTGTATTCATAAATTTTGAAGTAATTCTTTTTTTTAACAAATTCTATGTTTTCTTGCGTATTTGTAATAAGTTTATGCTATACAGAATAAAAAAAACAACACCATTTTATAAATTAAGGATATTAGTTTTATTTATTTTTTAATAAAATCAAAAAAACGTTCAATTTCCTTGTGCTTAATAATTCAAAATGGCCGTTCTCGTATTTAATGCAGCCACTTACGCTGATCCCAATACAGACTTCAATAGAAATCTATTTAGTTTCCTTGTTTAAGTATACCATATTAGATTCTAAATTTCAAAAATTATAAATTGCCCACCAGTATTACTTATTTACAGAAATTACTTTAAAACCTTATGAACACACAGTTTATATTGCTGTGCTCTTTTAGACTATGAATTAAGAGAGAGAGAGAGATAGAGAATTTAATAATAATACCTTACATAATTAATGACTTTATATTCTTAAAAATAAATAAGACTATATGAAGTCTTTCATCACAATACGAAACTTGACAACTTGAAGCCAGACCCAATGAGTATTGTCGCAAAGCAAAATTTCTATGAGCCCCATTGCGTAATATATACAAATATATATATATATATATATATATATATATATATATATATATATATATATATATATATATATATATATATATATATATATATATATATAGGTGTTTTTTATTACTGCTACTTTAAGGGCACCGCGAACACTGATGTCCCATAGGTGTTCACAAATCTGTGTGACAAATGCCGGACCACAACACAAGGTTATTATTATTAAGGACCAAGGGTGGTTGCCATTCAGACGTGCTTGGGGCCCTACAAAATACATAGGTTGTTTTTGTCTGTTGGAATAAATAAGTGGAATGAAGGTTTTAAACAATATGTATTTCGAATTTTTGACGCTTGTTTTTTGTGTAAAGCTGTTATCGTCTCAGACGACAAACAACAGCGACTCTGCTGAACTTCATTGAATTTATATTACAATGCGATGCGACACGATGAATTTCGTAGATAACTGTCTCTAGTTCTCAACTCAACACTCAAGTGTTCCATGAAAACTCGTAACCATATTGATACTATCAATTTGATAGCACAGTTTTTTCTTAAAATTCGACTATTTATAAATCTACATACCTTGTGTATCAAATATCATAATTTGGAAACTATTGCGCGATGTAAAATGACAGTACTGCCATCTAGTATCAAATGGTATGAAACTATTTATTTTACCTAAATACATTTATGGATTTGAGGTTAATTGTCGGTATGTATTCTTCTTTTACCTATACGCACTGTGTTCTGGTTACTATAATTAGCAAAAGCAGTATAAAATTATTCATATTTTATGTTTTTAATTAACGGGGTAGTCGCGTTTTTATTTTTTGTAGGAACTACACCAGCTGCTTCTTGGTACGTATAAAACGTTAAACCTATCGAAATAGTTTATCAAACGTGAAAATGCTTTTTCGCAATATGTTTATCCAATGACAGCTTAGTCGCAAACGACCTAGCACAGCTGCCGCACTGAAAATTGTACTCGGATTCTTTCTTCGTCCTGTGCACCTTAACATTATGATGATACTTCTGCGACCTCGTCTTGAACGTCATATGACACGTAGTGCACTCGTACATCTCCGCGCCGGGTTTGTAGTTATGAAACTCCATCAGGTGTCGCTTCCTCAGCTCCCATGTAGCGAACCTCGGCTTCTCCTTGCAATAAACGCACATGTACGGCAGTGTTGTATGCTGAGTTTTCATATGTACACTCCTCTCGTCCAACGTCGAAAATGTCGCCACGCACCGGCTGCATGTATATTTATTGTCATGAGGTATTTTCGTATGAGCAACAAGAGCTGTTTCTGTTATAAACCCCTCACCGCATGTGTCGCACACGTAATTCTGATAATGTTCCGCTGTATGCTTCTGTAGTGATAGGAAATCTGTAAACTGTATCTTGCAGATCGCACATGTCCAGTTAGAACCGTCGTTTAATTTAAAGGGCAACACTCCAGGCTGAACATCCGCGTTAATCGGTTGCTTGTGATCGTTTTTCAAATGTACCAGTAATTCGTCTAGGGAATCGATTGTAATGAAGCAAAGTTTACATTGTAAATCAGTAATATCGATCTTAAGAAACTCTTTACGAAGTTTTCTATTGAACACCATTTGCACGTCGAAATTGGCATGCCTTGCAGCCATGTGACTCCGCAAGCCGTTCGGATCGTTCGACTGAACGCGACAAAATACGCAATTAAAATTCTGGCCCCACGTTCTGAATGGAAAAGCCGTGGAACACTGAAGTATTATCTCCGTATTGCTGCGATACTTGAGAGCCTTTCCAAACCTGGGTTTGTATGTGGATTTATAACATTTGAAGTTACGTTCGTGTTGTCTAAAGCCGTGTTCAGATAGAAATGTTGCGCCGCATTTCTCACAGGTGAATATCTTCACGTGGCTGCGAAGGTGGCCGTTGATTTGTGAGAATTCTGCAAAATTCTTATCGCACTCTAAGCACATCCAGCGACCGGTGGGCCCTTGCCTGTACGGCAGCACGCCGAAGGGTACGTTGAAATTTACAGACACGCCGTGATCTTGAGAGATGTGATTCATAAACGTATCTACATTGGCAATGTCTTGAGAACACGTATTACATTTAAACTCAGTTATGTCTATTTTAAGTTCATCCACGACTTTATAGAAAGCGCTATTGTAATCCGCATTGACGTGCTCCGCTTTGATGTGTTTTCTCAATGCTGCCATAGGTTCAAACTCGTCTTGGCAGTAGGAACAAACGATTCTATTAAAACGTGTCTTAAAAGGGAATGCCGTGGAATGTTTTAATATTAGAACAGCGTTTTGTCGCTGTGGATTCTGGTTAACCGATCTTTCGAATAATCTCTTTTTTGGTCTCTCTGGACGTTCAATTGCCTTTCCGGACCCTAAAAAAGAAAAGAACTTTTGTCAGTATTACATATTTCTCTTTGAAAAATTTTACCATTCTACTGCATTCCCTTTATATAACGTTTTCTACATTTTACCGATCAATAAAATTAGGATAATATTTTCTTTTATTTAATTTCATGACGTCATAAGATAAATCGATATAATTTTCAATGCTTAGAGTATTGGTATAATTATATACAATTTGATCATTCGATTAAATAATTAAACACTAAAATGTTTTTTCGCTACATGCTTATCGAGAAACAGTTTGCTCGTAAAAGCCTTCGGGCAACTAGGGCACAGATAATTCAACTCCGTGTCCTTCTTCATTCTATGTGTCCTTGCCATGTGATTGTACTTCCCCGATCTAGTTTTAAACGTCTTCTGACACGTGGTGCACTCATACTTCTCCGCGCCAGTCTTGTAATTGTGCACTTCCATCAGATGCTTCTTCCGTAGCTCCCAATTGGCGAATCTCGGCTTCTCGTTGCAATACACACACATGTACGGCATAGATGTATGCTGAGATTTCATGTGAACATTCCTCTCTTCTAAGGACGAGAATGTGGCAATACATCGGCTACAGCTGTACTTATTCTCGTGCGGTATTTTGGTATGGGCGATCATCGCCGACTCGGTAATGAAACCCTCGCCACAAGTGTCGCATACGTAATTTTGAAAATGCATCTTCGTGTGTTTGTTCAGTGATGAGAAATCTTTAAACTCGTTCGGGCATATCGTGCACTTCCATATAGATCCATCGTTCAGTCTGAATGGCAACACACCGAATTGGGCTTCAGTCACAATGGGCTGTTGATGATCATTTTTGAGGTGATAGACTAGATCGTCGAAACTTTCTATTGCCATAAAGCATAACTTACATTGGAGATCCGTTATATCTATGCTCAGGAACTCATAACCTAGTTTCTTGTAAAACGCCGACTGCACATCATAGTTCGCATGCCTGCTGGCCATGTGCACCCTCAAGCTACACGGCTCACTGTACTGCACGCGACAAAACACACAATTGAAATTCTTCATCCACGTCCGAAACGGCGACGCAGTGGAGCATTGCAGTATAATAGCCGCATTCATTCGCGGTCTCATAACCCGTCCGTTCCTCGCTTTATATGCGGCGCGGTAACATTTCACTTGTCTCTGATGGTCACGCAGTGCATGGTTCGATATGAAAACCGTGCCGCAATTCTCGCAGGACACGTTCATAAAATGTGTCGGCAGGTGGCGCTTGAACGGAATGAATTCCGCGAATATCTCCGTACAGTACACGCACACCCAGTGATTGTCCGAATTTTGCTTGTATGGTAACACACCGAACCTGGCGTTGAATTTAACCGGCTTCCCGTGCTCTCTGAACAGATGGCCCATTAGTGAATCAACGTCTTGTATCTCTTGGGAGCACAAATTGCATTTTAGATTTGTTATGTCTACCTTGACGAGATTGTCTTTGGTTCTATAGAATACATTTGTAAAGTCGGATTTATTATGTTCAGAGTGGACGTGTAATCTCAAATCGGACAACTCATTGAACTCGTGATGGCAATACGCGCATAGTATCTGATGGAACCGCGTCTTAAACGGGTATGCGGTGGAAAAACTTAGAATCATTTCCGCGTTCCGCCTTTGCGGCGTCTGGCATATGAAAACAATTTTCTTTTTTTGCTCACTGTCACTACGGCGGCGTAATACCAACGTGGACCCTAAAAGCAAAAAGAGAAAACTGTCAGTCATATACCCGTTGTTCACTATGGCATATGCCAAATACTCAAAATTAAGTAATTGACTCGCTGTACTAGAACTCGAAAAAATATAAAAAATAATCATGAACTAGAAGAAAATCATCAAGTTTATTTAACTTATGTTGAAGAATAGAAATTAATGGGCGATATTTGTTATATATTATGACGACCTCCTGGCCTAACGGCTAACGCACTCATGGGTTCGATTCCCGTCTCGCGTCTGGGTATTTATGTATTGTATGTATTTACTAGCTGTGCCCGCGACTCCGTCCGCGTGGAAAAGTGAATTTGGACATCATTTTTTGGATATATTTTATGGTTTATTTTGGATTACAAACCCTATAAACCCTAAAATATAAATAAATGAAATATACAAACTGCGTTCGAACCTACAAAGTCCAGTCTAAACTGAACCCTATTTTATATGATTGATGATATAAATCTGAAGTAACCTTAAATTGGATAATAAAAATCCGAAACTAATCACTTTAACTAAAACAATTTTTTTACTAAAATATAAGTTTCAGAGATTAGCCGGAACAAACAGACAGACAGACTGTATGCGCCGAGCGTTGAGCATGCACCGGTCTTCTCCTTTTCCGCTCCTATACCCGCTTCCGCTATCCGCTCCCGCTCTTACACCCGCTATAAAAGAGACGGACGACGATGCTGCTGGCGAGGAGCGCAGCCGAGCTATTACGGCGATCGGCCCCCCGCGCCACAGTCCACTTCGAACCGCGCGTAGAGGCAACCGCTGCCCCGGCCTTGACCAAATAAAAAAAAGGGGAGCAAGATCCCGTAGTGCCCGCTTCCGATTCGAACCAGTGCACGGGGACCCAGTGGCGTGTGAGTAATTCTTTTAATTTCCCGCTCATCCACAGACAGACAGACAAAAATTGTAATAAATGTTATTTTGGTATATGCACCGTGCGTGTATACATCCAAATGCACTTAGTAAAAACCGGTTATTTAAATATTATAAACAGACCCTGCAATTTTATTTATTTGTATAGATTTACAAAAGTATATATGTAGTATATCAGTTGTCTAGTACCCATCACACAAGTGCTACTTAGTTTGGGACTAGATGACATTGTGTGAAATGTCTCAATATATAAGATAAAATATACTTTAAAAAAAATTTTTTCTCCGTGCTGGGGCGGAATAAGAACACTAACCCCTGCGGGGTGGGCCCGCCTGTAGTACAAGGTCGTCCTGGTCTATGAATTTCGCCATAATAACCTTGTGTTGTCTTCCGGCATCACTGACCCAGGTTCCTGTACCCCTATAGGACAGCAACGTGTTCACGAAACCGTTTAATAGTAAACAGTTACCGTTGCCTAGGGATGTTAGCGACTCTAGGTGCATCACCAACACGCTGCTGTCCCATAAGGGTATAAGAACCTGGACCCCCAAATGCCAGAATACAACACAAGGTTATTATAGCGGCATACACGGTGCACTGCACTGTGAAAAGGTGACACCGTTTGTTCTGGGACACCAAGCGGCGCCTTGCCATTGCTTATTAAATATGGTGATGGAGGGTAACTGGGTAGCCCTATTAATGCAATTACTATGCATCACGATTGTTTATAAGCAATAATATGTTAGACTTCGATTTTTAAATTAGGATGAATCGATTTAAGATGCCCCTTCAAGCTAACTTTCTGAGCAAACTGTTTGTCACAAATCAGACATATGAAGCGTTTCATTTCCCTATGGATCCACATGTGTTGGATCAAACTCTTGTTCCTCGTGAAATTCTTCGAGCAGACTTGACATTTATACTTTTTCTCGCCCGTGTGGGTGATTCTGTGCTCCTCTAGACGATTCTTCGTGTTAAACTTAAGACCGCAGCAGGAGCACAAGAAACTCTCATCGGTGTGCTCCAATTTGTAATGACTGTAAAAATTACCTCTCGAATCAAACACTTTAGTACAGTCAGGGCAAGAGTAGGTGGTTTTCTTTCGACCGTGGAAGTCGATTAAGTGCTTATTCTTTTGCTCCCAAGAAAGAAACCGTTCCCGACATATGGTACAACAAAACGGCCAGCATCTCTTAGAAGACCTCATATGGCTCCTCTTCTGCTCGTCGGATGGGAAATCCTTCCAACATTTCCTACAAACAAATTTCCCCGTATGCTGACATTTTACATGATATTTCAAAGCCTCGTTCGTCAGATAGCGTCTACCGCACTGGTCACACGTATAATGCTTGTAATGCGAAGGGGTGTGTCGACACAACTTGGTTAATGACGCCATTTTCTTTTCACATATAACACAGTTCCATTTATTATTTTCTAGTCTATAGGGCTGCAACCCTACATCGAAATCCAAATTAATATTCCTCGTCTCACTGTTTTCATGAATCTCCTTTAAATGCTTTGCCATATCTTCAATGCTCATTATGGGTTCGTAACAAATTCTACATTTTAGGTAGGTGCAATCGACTTTAAGGTACTCCTTGCAACTGCCTAAGTGCGAGAACGCCGTGGCCACATTGAAAGTTGGGTGAGCATCGTCTATATGCTGTCTGTAACTGTCTGGATCTTCGTACTCTTCGCAACAGTACACACATATCAAAGTGTTCGCCTTGATCCTAAACGGATATACCGTCGAATAAAGCAAAACCACTTCGGCGTTCCACTTCGCCATCAAATGGGGCTTCAGTTCTAGAAAAAGAAAAAATCCTCTTGGTCACTTCCGTTTGAGTCGATGCCTAATGCACTTTAGGATTGAGGGTAATGCAGGCAGATGTTGTGAAAGTGAAAACGAATGTCGGTTCGATTGAGTTTCAGTTCATTATTGCCGATAATAATCAGAATTAAAAATGTATTTTTATCTAACTTTATAAAAGTGTATAACAATAAAATTTTGTAAATAAATATAATGAAGGTGTGATGTATTAATATTATTATAGAGACAAAACACGTCAAGTGAGCACCCCCAAAAGCCACAATGTCGTCGATTTTTATGAAACATATATCAAATGAATGCCTATACTAATACTAAACATAGCTGCAAAGAATTTTGCAAAATTTCAATTTTTATTGTTTTTACGGATGTTTAAATATTTTAGTTACTTTTAATGAAATAAAAGTAACTAAAATATTAATTTTACTAAAGTAATTATATATTCAAATGAAATAAACATTGTTCGTAAATTTATTTATTTATAACAATTAAATAAATAATTGAGTTTTTAATAAAGTTCTCATGTTTCCATTGTTTCAAATCTAGGCGCAAAATGTTTCTCGGATGTTGAACTATAAGAATCCGCGAAAATGTTTGACGTGTTGTGTCTCATATGGAGGTTGGCAGTATAAAATAAAACACTATGCGCGAGATACGTTGTTTGCCTCCCGTGTGCAATGTATTTAACATTATACAGGCGACGAATTGGAAAATAACGGATAATAGTGTGTGTAATCATCATGTTGATCGGGAAAATAAATGAATTTACCGTAAAAACCGTGTGTGTCGTACGCGGATCGACTGGAAATGTATTTAAAGGTCAACGACATCAAAGATGATTTAAAATCGCCTACAATGATTGCCGTCATGGGGGATAAAGTGTACGAACGTCCTACGTAATCATCTGCAAACAAGTCTGTCGGTACTCGCAGAGGTTCCGTTTTCGTCAGCAAAATGATTAATCGAAACAATATTTCCGTTTCCGCGACTTCTATTTAAATAACTCAACCATAATATATTCAATATAATGTGTCTGTAAGACTGCAGTAAAACAAACATTTATTTTTAGCCTTCAATCCTAAAACACATATGAATACAGTTTTATAAAAAGAATTCAATTTTAAAGTAAGTTTATAAAAGTAGTAGCTTTATTAAACTTGTGTACATAAAGTGTAATGAAAAGAACGTTGCGTCTTTTGGTGTACTTAGTCTAATAACCTCGGCTGTGGGCCTCCGTCGGGAAAGATTCGAGCGTCCGCGCCTATTCCGCAAGAGTGATGTGGCGCTCCACTCACCGGTAAGAGCGGAACGGAAAACCAACGTCTCAAATAGACGATATAAGGACAAACGTATTTTTATACGTGTTCTTGCAAATATCTTGTTAATTTCAATAAGCATCGACCTCAGGGTGGTGGGCTCTCATATGACTCTTATAACTGACTCTTTGATTGAACTTCTTATCACAGGCGATGCACTCGAAACGCTTAACCTCACTGTGTATCCAAACGTGCTGTTGCAAATTCGCCTTTCGGGGAAACGACTTTAGGCACACGTCACATTTGTACAACTTCACCCCCGTATGCACCACAGTGTGCTGTTCGAGGTACCGCTTACTGCTAAACTTCCTCCCACACCACGAACAAATGTAATTCACATCACTGTGCATACACAAAAAATGATTCCTGTACGCATTCCTCCTAGAGAAAACCTCCCCACATTCTGGACACGTGTGACTCCTTTGCTGCTCTTTATGGACATTTTCCAAATGATTCACCCTGTCCTTCCAGGTAACAAACCTCTCCCTACAATGGCTGCACTGATATGGCCAACACTTCTTCGTCGCTGTCACGTGAGCCTTCCTCTCCTGCAATGACGCGAACGTTTGCCTGCACTTCCGGCATATTCTCTCATTATCAAAATGAGTAAACCTCACGTGCTGCAACAGATTGTTCTTGGTCGTGAACGTCTTTCCACAATTCTCGCACGTGTGATTCTTGAAGTGGGATGACACATGTCGGGACAATTGGCGGAGACATGGGAAATTGCCACGGCACATGCCACACAGCAGCTTCTCGTTCTCGAATTTAAAAGGCTGCACACCCAGGTCGTGATTTAAATCCAGTTCTATGCTGTGCGATTCTACTAAATGTCGGGCGATATCAGTGATGCTGTCCGATGATTGGTCACATATCCTGCACCGCAATTCAGTGCAGTCGGTTTTGAGTAAATCCTCCGAGATGCAATGAACGAATGCCATGTGAGTTTTAAATGTCTGGTGTTCTCTATCCATGTGCTGGTGGTACTCATTGGGTCGGTGAACGATTTCGCAGCAGTAAACGCACATTAAATAATTAGCCGGTAGCCGGAACGGGTACGCCGTTGTGTGGCGGATCATCAGCTCAGCGTTACGCCGGCTGACCGCTAACGGGCGCTCCGCTAGAACAGAGAAACGCCTTTGGTCATTTCAACTAAACTTTGACCCCTATTTTAATGCTTTATATCCTAATCACAACACCCATCACCACGTAAGTATTTGTTTCATAAAGAATATTTTCTTAACGATATTTTGGATTGATTCGATGTTTCGACAACTATATATTTATTTATAAAAACATCAGAAATAAATTCCGATTAATAATTACAATTTAATTTAAATAAATGTTATTAGGTTTTGGCATATGTGAGTGATCGGGCGGCCAAGTTTATCCGTGGGTCCAGTCAGTAGGCGATGGGACTTCTGTCCATGGTCGGGGGCGATCCTGGATGGACGGCCGTCGCCTCCTTCTGCGAGGCAGTCATATCCGCAAAAGAGGCGGCGAAGCGGAAGCGGGAGTCTACCACCACACTCCTCTCCCGCCAACGCAGGCCACGTCGGCAGCGCCGGAGGGCAACTAACGACCTCCGGCCGCCGTAAAAAAGCGGCCGCGGGCGGCCCCTCGGGGGAGGTCCCGCCTCCCGCACTATTGCCGCAAGGGTGAGGGCTGCGTGCTGTTCTGCGGCCCCCCTCAACTCCTAGAGTTATTACAGGAGAGCGCCAGGGGGACGAAAGCCTGACCCCCTGGCGCCAACACTTTAGAAGGAGCCCGCCTTAAGACAAAGGGCGGGTCGGCGCCGGCCCGGGCCACGAGATCGGCAGGCCATCCGTAGGCCCGGGCGTAGGCGATAGGAGAACAGCGGGATTTTTAGTGGGTAGCCGGATGGTCGAACATCTTTCCCGGAGTCCCACATATCCTCGGTCCCCCCGCGCTGGGGGGACCCGTCAAGAGGTTTTTCCCCGAGACCAAAAAAAAAGGACACCGGAGTTTTTAGTGGGTAGTCAAATCAAAACGTTTCATTTCAATATAAGAGATACATACAGATCACTTATTGAATGTCAAAAATCTACTATTGTTTCCAATAAAAAGTTGGCTAGAGAAGAAACGGCGAAACTAACTCCGCAGCGAGTGTTTTTCAGTTGTATTTTATATTTGTATTTTTTCGAAAAAACAATATCCGTTAACATAATGGCAATACATTTATTTTTATTCGAAGTTGAATGACAACCATCTGTCCCGGATTGTACCCCCCGGATCGGTGGCAGTTTTCAGGGAAAAAGCACACCAAGGTGTGTGGGTGCACCCCGGGCGCGTATATAGAAAAGCTCATTCAGTACGTCGACGAGACGAACTGAAGCAGCATTTCCAAGCTCTTTTTTTGCAAACATTTACTGTTGGTAGAGAAACAATACGGGTTTACGTTTAAACATTCTCTACTTCTGTCTGAACAAGATCGCAAAAAACTTGCCTATCTTGCACTGGGCCAAGAAGGGACGCCATTTTTAAAAATATCAATATAGATGACGAAGAAACAATTGAAAATCAAGTTATGTCTGAACAAGCGATAACACCACCGCTGGAGATAGCACCACAATCTTTTAATATGCCTATCGATGAAGAACGCGTCGAAAATTATAAAAATGTGATCCAAAAACTAAACGATCAGTTCATCCGCATTGGCGAAGTACTTCAAACCGACGTAAATATGAGCAACATACCACAATTACAGGTTGGTCTATTTAATATTTGACATTTATTAATAACATAGGTATTTGCTGGACTAATGGTTAAATTATTTATTATCATTGTACACTCAATCGCTAGCATAACCTTTGCAAAACATCTTATGTATACTAAAATAATAATTGTAATACAAAATGTTCTTTAATTTAAGTTAGGTTTAATCATAATTTAATTAAACCTAACTTAAATTAAATATTTCTTAAAATGTAAATTCACGTAGAAAAGTGCCTGCGAAAGCCTATTTTCTGAATAAACTTTTGAATATTTAAATCTTCACAATAATATAAAAATATATTTATTTATTACAGAAATTTACTGCAGTTCTGGAAACTCTACAAACGCCGTTACAAACAATGACATTTATATGTCAAAAAACGATGAATCGGAGATCCAGAAAAATAAAAGTGCGGCCGATTTCAATTTCACGACGAAAGGACAGAGGGATTTCAGGAGGGCGAGTTTAAGCTGGGCGACCTAGTGCATTAGAAGGCCAAAGTGCTAAAAAGCGATCCCATTGTTTAGCCTTTAATATTAATAATAACCAGCCTTGTGCAAAGAAGCATTGAATATTTTTCTAAATAATCACGTATCATAATCGTACCAGTTCTATAGTTTAAGCAGATTAAATAATCCCTAACCTGCTTTTAGTATCAGTTTCCCGTTGACGAATAGAACTAGGATAAACCCTACGTTGAGGCGCGTTACCACTGGAAACCCTACTGCAGTACGTCACCCTCTGGGACGTATTGGAGCAGCATTTACATGTGTTTTTTCGTGAAAAGAGCTTGGAAATGCTGCTTCAGTTCGTCTCAGGCGGAGGGGACGTACTGAATGAGCTTTTCTATATACGCCACCCGGGCCCAGTCCTGAGAGGGCGCACGCAAACCGAGCGCTAGAAATGAATCATTAAAATTACATTGCGGTTTTTTTTTTTTTGTTTGACAAGAGCGGGGACGCAGACTGACCACCCCGCACCCCGGCACAGAATATGCTTAAGACGGCGCTGCCAAGGTTAAATATATATGTAAATGACAGTTCTATTTTTAACACGCTCCGTGCAGTCTTTTATCCGTGCAGGGGCGGAGAAAGAATACTAAACCTCTGCGGCCGGGGTCGGCCTATCGTAAAAGGCGACAAAACAACCCATCCTAGCTACGTGGTAGGGCCCCAAGCCCGTCTGGATGGCGACCACCTTTGGTCTTAAGCATGCCGCCATAATAGCTTTGTGTTGTGTTCCGGCATTAGTGACCCAAGTACCTGTACCCTTATGCGACAGCAGCGTGTGCGATGACACTGGTGTTGCAAACACCCATAGGTGAAGGTAACTGCTAAATTCTAAGCGGGTCTGTCTGCTGTCCTACAGAAATAAAAAAGGCGAGAACTGCCCAAGCAATGCATTCCGTATCTTGGTCGGTTTCCTTGTGTGGTACCACTAAGCTACATTACATACATTTCTACAAAAATAATCATTTTAACTATCCTTTTATAATAAGAGCAGCATGACGGATTTTTAATCGGCATATAACATTAATATGTAGTTGAAACATTATTTTAATAAATGTTATTGTGATAGGAACATACCTTTTTTTTTGGTCTCGGGGAAAAACCACTCTTGACGGGTTCCCCCGGCCCGGAGGGACCGAAGGATATGTGGGACTCCGGGAAAGATGTTCGAACATCCGACTACCCACTAAAAAACCCCGCTGTTCTCCTATCGCCTATGCCCGGGCCTACGGATATATGGCCTGCCGATCTCGTAGCCCGGGCCGGCGCCGGCCCGCCCTTTGTCATAAGGCGGGCCTCTTCTTAAGTGTTGGCGCCAGGGGGTCAGGCTTTCGTCCCCCTGGCGCTCTCCTGTAATAACTCTAGGAGTTGAGGAGGGCCGCGGAACAGCACGCAGCCCTCACCCTTGCGGCAATAGTGCGGGCGGCGGGTCCTCCCCCGAGGGGCCGCCCGCGGCCGCTTTTAACGGCGGCCGGAGGTCGTTAGTTGCCCTCCGGCGCCGCCGACGTGGCCTGCGTTGGCGGGAGGGGAGTGTGGTGGTTGACTCCCGCTCCCGCTCCGCCGCCTCCTTTGCGGACATGACTGCCTCGCAGAAGGAGGCGACGGAATATACTATATAATATACTGTGTATATACTATATAATACTGTGAATATACTATATAATATACTGAATATAATATACTGTGATAGGAACATACCTAACTGAATTCTATATAAATAAATTGATAGAGGTTTGCAGTTGTGCGTGCATCATGGCAAAACTACTGGATAAATTTCAAATAAATTTTCTAAATTTTATTTCTTATGACACTTGGCCCTTATCTAAAAAAAAATATATAGCTATATCTTAATTTTTCAACAACGATTTTTATAAGCACTACGTGTTCAGTGATGTGTGTTTTCTTGCCGCGGAGAAGTGGGGCAAGCGGTGTGGCGTGCACGCGCAGGAGAAGGTAAGTCTCTTCTACCTCTCCCTCATGACGAAAGCTTGTTAATATATCAAGTAACGCGGACGAAGTAGCTGGTGTCAGCTAGTACGTGATATACTGAAACTAAATCCAATGTATTAAGAGCCACACAGGCTCTTAATAGATGTAGTGGTGGGAATTAATTTTTCTATTTCCGCAAGTAGTCTTTGTTCAAAGTAACTTTAACACAATTTTGAATTTTACAAGGTTTGAAAGTGAAATAACTTCATTTATCAATAAATTTTATTACATTAAACAATAAAAACAGACGTTCGAATGTTTAAATTTCGTATCAGACAAGGATAGCGCATGAAGAGTGGAAAGCGAGTTCACGACTTCATATAATTTATTTACGCCATAAAGTTTAGATGGAATGTAAGTGGCAAGTAAAAAATTAAAGATAAGACTGCATTTTTTGAGTGCAAATCAGCAAAATGTGATATCTACCTTCTACTCTTCTCAGCTCAATTTTCAAGTTAATGCTACAAATAGTCGGCTTAATTTTATCAGAATGCTAAGTTCACAAAATAACGATATAAGGCCGACTTGCACAACCAATCACTAAACCGATTTAGCGCTAAACTTATTTAAATTGTCATTCTGTCCCTGTCAAATGTTATCAATGTGACAGGGACAAAATGAGGATTAAAATAAGTTTAGCGCTAAATCGGTTTAGTGATTGGTCGAGCAAGCCGGCCTTAGACTTTTAAATTTAACTAAATGGCTAGCGGTGTATTGAAGCCTATCCATTGGATTACTTCGTATGCTCTACAGAATTACGGCTATTTTATTATGAGTGACAATGTTATGAGTAAAATAATTCCCGTGCATAGTAAAAACAAAGTTTTTACTTGCTCCTGTAAAGTTTATCTAGATGGAGTGACGCATTCTGATAATTAAGTCAACGAAATATTAATCCGAATAAAACTCGATGTTCAAATTGTTACAATAAAAGGACACATTGCATGTAACCGTACAGTTTTCAAAGCTCTCAGGCAGTAAATAACAGTAAGGAAGACTGTAACAAGAGTATCCTCATTCGCAAAATGAATAATAGAATGCGACACGCCAACATCGCTCTCAGTTAGAATTCACCCAATTCGGGATGCCTCGACTTCATGTGAGTCTTCCAACTAACCTTCTGATTGAACGTCTTATCGCACAATTTGCACTCGTACTTTTTCACTTCACTGTGTATCCACATGTGCTGGTTGAGTGTGGAGTTCCTTGGGAAAGCCTTAGAGCATATCGGACAAGTGTACGGCTTCTCACCCGTATGAACCAGCCGGTGCCTGCTCAGTCTGTAATTATTCTCGAATTTCCGCCCGCAATTCACACACTCGTAATACTCGTTTGTGTGGACAGTTTTAAAATGCTTATTAAGATTGCTCGCTCTATTGAATACAACGCCGCATTCGACACATTTGTAAGTTTTCTTTGGAACACCGTGCGCCTCCTGCAAATGCAGCTGTTTCTGACTCCAATAGGTAAAACGCTCGCCACACACGTTACATATATAATGACTGCACCGTTTAGAAGTTTCTAGATGTTTCCGTTTTTCCTCCGTACTTGTAAATACCTTTCTACATTTCCTGCATCGCTTCAGATTGTTCAGTGTGTGCGGGCATGCGTCCCTTATATGCTGTTGCAGGGACGTCGGCGTTGCGTACGACTTGCCGCAATTCTCACACGTACACTGTAGATAGTGCTTCTGAATGTGTCGGCTCAACATGCGCAGTATCGATGATTTGTGGCCACAGATGGCGCAACTCATCATATCATTCTTTAATATAAACGGCTGCACACCTAAATCGCATTCGAAGGATATGCGCTTGTCGTGAGCCACTTTCAAATGCTCGGCGGCTTCGTCAAGTTTCTCGAAAACTTTGGAGCAAATTCTGCAACGGAGGTCCGTGCAATCTACCTTGATGTAGCCCTCGCTAATGTGAGCAAACGCTATTCGCAGTTTGAACTCTTGATGCTCCGTTTCCATATGTCTTCTAAAATCTTCCGGATCGGGATAGCTTTGACAGCAGAAGACACACACAATGTGACTCTCTGGGAGTCTAAACGGGTACGCTGTGGTATATTGAACAATCGTCTGGGCGTTCACTCTCGCGGCGTACATCGAATTATGATGCTCTAGAACAAAAAAAATGCCCAATGTCAATCAGTCTTCGACTTTTCTATGTTCTGTTACATCTATAATGATTTTATTTATGGAATGTCTCAATATATAGTTAATTAAACTTTAGATGATCATCTCCATAGAAATATTAGATATCGTCAGTCGCGAGCCCGGTACATCGCAATAACTGAAACCAATTAAACATCCTCAAAGATTAATTTCAGCATCAGGATGCCTGGATTTCATGTGAGTTTTCAAATTATCCCTTCGATTGAACCATTTAGGACAATACATACACTCAAACTTAACATCACTATGCACAACCATATGTTTCTTCAAATATGAAGCTGAAACAAAAGCTTTGGAACAAATGTTGCACGTGAATTGCTTCTCCCCTGAATGGGATTGCATGTGCTTCCTAAGGGATGTATCGTTGTGAAATTTTCGACTGCAACACGAACAAGTGAGATAGTCGTTTGTGTGTGTTATAACGAAATGTTCATTTAAATTGTCACGCCTATTGAATACAGAACTACATTCGGTGCAACGGAACGTAGTTTTCGGTCTACCGTGTGCCAAGTTCATATGATTATCTTTCTTATTCCACGAATTGAATCTCTCTCCGCATACATCGCAAACGTGTCTCCTGCATTCTTTGGAATTTTTAATATGTTCCCTTCTCTCTTCCAACGAGTTGAAAGTCTTCTTACACCGAAGACACCACCTCATCCCGGTATTGGTTTTGCACGAATTTTGCATATGATTCTGGAGGAACTCTAACGAAGCGTAAGACTTCGCACAGGCATCACATGTGAATTTTTTATCGTAATGTGTACTGGTGTGTTTGTTGAGTTGAGCAAAATCTGTACATTTTAATTCACAGACGGCGCATATGTATTTGTTGTCGTAAAACTTGTAAGGTATCACGCCGAGTGAATTATTTACATCAATCAATTTCTCGTGTTTAATGATTAAATGTTTCGCCGCTTCGTCTATTTTATCAAAACTTTCACAACACAGTCTGCAACATAAATCTGTACAGTCCACTTTGAACCTTTTCTTAATATGAGCAAATGCCACTCTAAGCGAAAACTTCTGATGCTCTTGTTGCATATGTTCACGAAACTTCGACGATTCTGCGATGAAATCTCCACAATATACGCACTGAAAGTTATTGTTTATAATCTTGAAGGGATACGCCGTAATGTACTTTACAATGACCTGAGCGTTGTGTTTCGGGCTGAGCTGAATAGTATTTTGCTCTAGAACAAAGAGAAAAGTACCTTTAATCGAATTGTTCTAAAGATTTGTTCTAAATACTTATTTAAAACCTACTTAAGAGTTGGCATCATAGAGATAGTTTCATATGAATGAAATAATCATTATAAAACCATCACCCTGGAGTGTACTAGAACGTGCTCATCGAAACTCTTTTTCGTTAAAAATTTTCTTCCACAGTAAGGACACGGCTTCTTTTTATTTGTGTGACAAATCGTAAAATGACTTCGCCGTTGTTTTGAACTGGCAAAGACCTTCGGACACTCCGGACACGAGAACACGGTCTCGGCATTTTTATTCCCGTGATACTCAGCCATGTGACTGTTCCTCTGAAACTCCGTCATGAACCTTTCGCCGCACATCGCGCACAAATGAGGCCAGCAGTGCGGTGACTCAATCAGATGCTGCTTCTTCTCCTGCGTGGAACTGAAATAGCTTCTGCATTTACGACAAAGCTTTTGATCGCCCCCGTGAGCGGTCAGCGTGTGAGTGTGCAGCGATGCTGACGACGCGTAACATTTACCACACGTCTCGCACGTAAACTTGACGTAATGTGTCTGCATGTGTCTCGAGAGACCCCTGATGGTTAAGAGTCTCTGATCACAGAGGGCACAGGAGAACCTATCCCTATACAAAATGAACGGTTGCAACCCTAAATCATTATTCAAATCAATCTTAGCCCCTTGGGTGTGAGTTTTTAAATGAACAGCGATATCATCCAACTTGCTGAAAGGTGATGAACAAACGCGGCAGAACAACTCGGTACAATCAACTTTCAGGTAATAACACGATCGTACGTGCCAAAAGGCGTCTTTAATATTGAACTTTTTGTGCTTAGTGTTCATGTGTAACCTAAAGTCAGCAGGGTCCTCGAAGCTCGACTCGCAAAATACACAACCCATGGCACATTCGGGAAGCCTAAACGGGTAAGCCGTCGCGTACTGCACAATGATCATGGCATTTCTTCTTGCGATGGACATCGGTTCATTATCTATAACAAAAAGAAATTGCCTTGGTCATTTTCTTTTTAAATTAAGCAATGACATTGTGTATACGAGTGCGTACGTCTTATTAAATTCTAAGTCACTTCTTACGTATTCATTTTCAACGGAATTTACAATGGAACATATTTTCTCAAAAAAGTATATTTCACACAGAAACAAGTTGATCTGGATGACAGCACTGCATGTGGGCTTTCCAGCTGATTTTGTGCACAAACTGCTTCTTACACAGCGAACATTCGAATCTCTTAATTTCACTGTGCACCCACATGTGCTGGGTCAAATAGCTCTTTCTAAGAAACGATTTCGAGCACACTGAACAAACGAACGATTTCTCCGACGTGTGTACTATTATATGTTCTGCCAGGTTTCGTTTAGTCCAAAACTTTCTCTCGCAATACGGACACGATATTCTCTTGTCCGTGTGACATATAACAAAATGCTTTCTTCTCTGCGTCTTGTTGCTATAAACCTTAGGACATTCCGGGCACGCGAACATCGGTTTGCTTCCGTGCACAGTTTCTAAGTGCTGCTTCTTCTGGCTCTCCATCATGAACCTTTCGCCGCATATCCTGCAAAGTCGCGGCCAGCAACTTTGAGATTCGACCAAATGCTGTCGTCTCTCTTCAGCGGAACTGAAATACTTCATGCATTTCCTGCACAGACATTTCTTATCACTGGCATGTGTTGTTAATGTGTGTGTGCGCAGAGACTCCGACGACGCGTATGACTTGCCGCATGTTTCACACGTGAATTTTACATAATGTGTCTGCATGTGTCGCGATAAGCCTCGTATGGTCAATCCCTTCGAGTCACACAACGCGCAGGTGTATCTATCCTTATAGAGTATAAACGGTTGCAACCCAAGGTCGTAATTCAAATCCACCTTCCCGCATTGGGAGTGTGTGTTTATATGAACAGCGATCTCATCTAATTTATCAAAAGGTAACGAACATATGCGACACCTAAGCTCAGTGCAGTCAACCTTCAAATAATAACACGGCCGCACGTGCCAAAAGGCGTCTTTCACGTTGAACTTATCGTGCGCGCTGTTCACGTGCTCCCGAAACTGAGCCGGGTCTTCGAAGCTCGACTCGCAAAATACACAACCCATAGCACAGTCTGGAAGCCTAAACGGGTAAACTGTCGCGTACTGGACAATGACCTTGGCATTTCTTCTTGCGATGAACATCGGTTCATTATCTAAAACAAAAAGAAATTGCCTTGGTCATTTGAGAGAAATCACATTATCTGTTTCCAATAACCAATTTGAACTTGTAATATGAAATCAAGATGTTTTGACCGTATGTTTCACGGCGGGGAAAGGAAACAACAGACGTTCGGAGTGGACCCGGCACACCACCTCCTCCTTGCGGAGTTGGTGGCGGAGCTCCTTCTCCTCAGCGCGGGCTGGTTGGAAGACTGCTCGTCAAAGAGAGAGTAGAAGAGGTATCGACGCAAAATAATTTCGCCGTGTAGGATACGCAACAGTGAAGCAAACCACTTGGATAGTAATGAAATTTTTATATAATATTTTTTTTTGCATTTATTAAAATTTTATGGCCTGGGTTCTTTCGATAATAAATAAATAAAGTTTTTTTTAATGAAAGAAGATATCTTGTTTATGAATTATTTATTAAGTTATCAAAACAAAGATTTTCATCGACACTGTTAAGATTCGGGATGCCTACAGCACCCAGTATCGCTGCTACGTCGTCGAGACAGACAGCCTTTTGATATTACGTAAAAAGGGGTTTCAACAGTAGAGTCACTAGTTAACTCATGAGCCAGTAGAAGACATCCGATTATCTGCAACCTATTCGCTTGGGCAGCTCTTTATCGTTGACATGGACCATAGATTCTTATTTGTCCTTAGTGTTTTGCTTAGAATATTTAGGATATCATTTTAATGACAAAAAATAAGTACTTATTAGAATGTTGTTGAAATTAACATTATGACAAACTAGCAATCCTGGCTTCTGCCATATAAATAAAAAAGTGGCCTATATATCCTTCTCCGAGCTCCAATCTATCTCTATACTGAAATTCATCAAAATTGATTCGCCGTTTTAGATGTGAAAACGTAACAGACAGACAGTAACTTTCACATTCATAATATGGATGATTTATCACCGTTGCACGGAGATTTTGTACGATAGAATAATATTATAGGTAACCTGACAGTAAGCAAAACTAAATTTAAAAGATTGTAAGAAACAACATTTCATGAATCTTCGTCAGATATGTTCTCTAAGACCAATGTATCGCAAATCTTCACCAATTCATCCGTGCACACGACATCCGGATGATGGTACTGCATGTGCACTTTCCAATTGGTTTTGCAAATAAACTGCTTTTCGCACAGTACGCACTGGAACCTCTTGGTCTTGCTGTGCACCCACATGTGCCGCGTGAGGTTCTTCTTCTTGAAAAAGGGCTTGAAGCACACGGTGCATTTGAACATGTTCTCTCTATGATCGTCCATGTGCTCATCGAAACTCAGCCGATCGATAAAAGACTCGTCGCAATGTAAGCAGAAAATCCTCAGGTCAGAGTGAGCCTTCGCACAATGCACTCGCCTCTGGCTCGCGCTGTTAAAACTCTCCGCACATTCCGGACACGGATATAAAGTCAGACTTGCATGGACCTCGGCGAAGTGATACTTCCTCTGTGTAGGTGTCATGAATCTTATACCGCATGTCGGACAAAGGTATGGCCAGCAACGGGGAGAATTTTCCAAATGTACCTTCCTTTGTTCGGACGTGCTAAAGTATTTCTTGCATTTCCTGCAAAGATACTTCTGATCGCTGACGTGTACGTTGATTGTGTGGAAATGCAGCGAGGCGGTGGACGCGTACGCCTTACCACAAATAGCGCATGTCACCTTCAAATAATGACTCTGCATGTGTTTTGATAGCGCTCTAATAGATATCAACTGCTCGTCGCACAATGCACAATTCAACAGGGAGCTGTTGTTCAGAATGAACGGCTGCAAGCCCAAGTCGTGGTTTAAATCGATATTTCTGCACTGGGGGTGCGTTTTTAAATGTGCCGCCATAACATCCAGGCTTTCCAACTCCAGCGAACATATACGGCATTCAAGCTCAGTGCAATCTACTTTTAAATAATATTCTGGACCAACGTGATAGAGAGCCTCTTCTGCCTTGAACGATTTATGCACATTCTTAACGTGGTCCCTAAATTCGGCGGGAATCATAAAACTCGACTCGCAATATACGCAACGCATAGCTTTGTTCGGTAACTTAAATGGATACGCCGTCGCGTACTTCACGATTAATTTGGCATTCCTCGTTTTGATGACACCCGACCCGACTTCTACAACAAAAAGAAACAAAACCACTTAACCATGTGTGTCATGAGACATAAAAGTTTGTGTCATAATCTGACAGTAACTTCTCACCGTATCATTCTTCAAGACATCTCCATTTTTTGCATAAAATTATATAATAAAGTCACAAGATTTCAAAAGTGCTCACCGTTGCCTATGGACGTTGGCAACACCAGAGGCATTGCTAACGTGCGCTACCACAATCGAAGAAATTTTATAACGCCTTCTTTATTATTAATGCCGTTTGGCTATAATGGGTCTAGGTGACAATGCTACATCAGGGCTGTAGCTAGAGTCGAATTTGAGGTAGGGCAGCATTGGTTACAGGTAGGGCAGAAGTAAAAAATTTGTCATAATTGATCTGCCCTCGAAGCACGGGCTCCTAAATCAATCACCCCATGGACAACGCCCCATAACACTCGATGCAAATTGACAAGCCACCTGCCCAATGCCAAAAGAAAGGTGACATCGTCGCATGGCTTCAAAAAAATGGCGTATATGCAAAAAAAAACAAACCAACCAAGACACGATACGTCATTGACGAAAAAGCATTAGAACATGGGAACAGAGTTATACGGTTACCGCCTTACCATTGTGAATATAATGCAATTGAGTTGGTGTGGGCTCAAATTAAGCGATATGCTGCAAGACACAATATAGAACCCCCATTTACCACAGCAAAAATGTTAAAAATATTAGAAGAAGCTTGTGAACATGTGACTAAAGGAGACTGGGAAAAGATTGTGAATAGAACTGTTAAATTAATAAGGGAAGATTATGAAAGAGATGTGAACATAGATAATATTTTAGAGTCAGAGATCTGACAGCCAGCGGTGGCACCCAAAGGGCGTGTAATCAATAAGACTTTTGGATATCACTAGACGATATTGGTTTCCGATCCTGTGCTTACTAGCAGTAACGCACTATTTAGCCTATGCTCCTTATTATTTCGAAAGGTTTACTTTATTAGACCTGGTATCATTGCGTCCAATTAAATGAGCCAATGTGATCGCCATAGTTACTTAAAGCTCATTAACAAAGCCTGCCTCGTTAATGTAACGAAGCAGTTTTTTTGACTGGAGGTGCTCGTATCTAATCCGGATCCAGCATATGCTTTCCTATAATGAGGTTTTGTTTATGCATCAGGGGATAGGAATAGCACAGCAGGTGTAGGCGTTTCATCTGCGTCATTACATAATCTGCAGACTTTGTTATCCCTATTATTTACGATGTTGAGGTGCTTGTTTAGGCAGCAATGCCCGGTTAGCGCCTTCGTTAAGGTGCATTGCTGTTTCATATATTAGTGTTAGGGCTTCGAACTTGCGGTTGTAGGCTTTGAGCACTTTAAAATGGTTTAAACCTGATTGTATTCCAGCGCTTAATAGATTCACTGGTGCATTAATCCCTGAGGGTAAGCCGGATCAGACATTTAGGTACGCGGTTCAGGTGCGTACTCCGTTAGCCCATATCCAGGCAAGTTCATCGGTCTCTACGTTGTCCATGATACCCGTATGCAGAAAATCTCAGCTATGGCCCTATTCCATGATATGTACGTGCAAACTTTTTAAATTCCCTTCAACCGAACATATTTCCATTCGTACAGTGTTCTAGTGAAAATAGATGACATTAGTTTACAGATACTAAACAGAGCTCGTTAGGTTTTCTTTAAGCTGCAGAGACGACAATGGCTGCCGTAACCGTTTCTTTTATTAAGTGTTTCAGAGCTACACGGAAGTGTCAGTACCGATACATTTATCGTATGCAGACAGATGTCGCTGCTAATGCGTTAAAACGAATGATATAGAATTACCCACGTAACTGTAATAAATTTAATGAAGTCAACTACTAACTCTCATGCATTGAGCGTAATAATGTATAGGGAAAGGAATTTTATTCCTAACAGATTTCCGTCTTTGGCTGTTTTTTTATGTAATTAAACAAACAACAGATTTAATATAAATTACATCTATATTTCAAAACGATAATTTTAAAACAACATATTATATAAATATAATTTACAACAACTAATGGACCTTTATAATCGACAATTAATTCATTAAGACTAAACAAAATCACGTTGAAATTATATCGGAGTTGGTTGTAATGTACGATCGTCTAAAAATATATGTTTCCTGAGCAAAGAGCTTGAAGAATATAGATGAAAACGTTTACATTTGGCCCGCATTTGGTTTTACGACGGGAGTCGTCTAACCCAGAAATATGACTTCGTCAGATAGCCACTGTCGCTGATGCGACACAACCTTCATGGGTTCAAAGGCATTTATTTAAAATATGATATCAAACTAACAAGGTGGAATGCTCGCAGCACGGTCCTTGTGGAAGGCATGTAGCCCGCACACACATACGGCCGAGGGTACTCATTATATCATCGGCTTTGAAGAACCACGAAAAAATGAGTCTGCACCAGGTCACCATGGTCGTGGTCAGACTAATGTCAGGTCCCAAGGCCTTGACACTAAAGGCGAACGGGGTGGTTTACTCAATAAAATCAATGAAAACATATCTTAATATAATATCTTAAGCGCGAAACGAGTAAACTCGTATTTTACACGCTAGAACTAAAGCGCTGCAAACGACCAAACTCATTTTTATTGACTAGCGGTGTGGTTTAAAAAAACATGTAAACACGGGATTAAGCCCAATCCCTTATGTATTTCTTTTTTGTCGACAGTACACACAAAATAGAAATAAATGTATGAAACAAGGCCTTCTTATGCAATTTTCCGCGAAAGATGCGAAGGTGCTCATTATCTCCCCTCCCCATCGGCTTCGAAAGTCGCCATGGTCGTGGCTAGAATAACGCCACGTCCCACAATCCTGAGCGTAACAAGGTCAAAAGAATGAACACCGGGGTGGTTTTAATGAATATATTAGCGACGTGCGCCCCCTACGAAGCCCTGCTGCACATTCCCAAACACCGTGATGTGCTTAAAGCATAAGAATAATAGAATCGTTCGATATAACTTACAACATGAAAACATCTGATTATGATTAGATAAAATCTCCCGCGCACTTAATCACTTTTCATGGTGGAAAATAAATATTTAACATTGTTATTGACACCGGAATTGCCGTCCACCATGCCGGGGTGGTAAGACTTCATGTGAGTCCGCCAACTGACTCGCTGGTTGAACTGTTTACTGCACAGTTTACACTCGAACCTCTTGTATTCACTGTGTATCCACATGTGCTGCACCAGATTCTTCTTCCTCGGGAACGATTTAGAACACACCGTGCAAGGGAACAATCTCTCCTTGGTATGTGTCACGCGATGTTCCTCCAAATTCTTTTTCGTATCAAACTTAATCCCACAACACGGACATGTATAATTATCGTCCGTATGTTTAATTTTGAAGTGAACACGAAATTTGTGCCTACTGAAGAACACCTCACTGCATTCTGGACATATGTAGTTCTTCTTCTCAGTTCCGTGCGCTTCGACCAGATGCGTTTGTTTCAAGGTCCAAGTCATGAAGCGATCTCCGCACACCGTGCAAAGGTACGCCCAACAGCGCTTAGATTCGGCCGTGTGTTTCCGTAAAGCTTCTAAATTGCTGAAGGTGGTCTTGCATTTTCTGCATATCCGCTCGTTGTTTATGTGTGAGAATCGCATGTGCGCCTTTAGCGATGTCATAGTCGCGTACGACTTCCCGCACGACTCGCACGTGAACTTCAAGAAATGAGACTGCGTGTGCCTGCTAAGGTGTCTCATGCACAACGACTTCGTGTCGCATATCGCGCAGTGGAGCTTGTCCTTCACCAGCTTAAAAGGTTGCATTCCCACTTCAACGTTCAAGTTGATCGGTATCTTGTGCTCGTGGTGCAGATGTCGCGCCGTATCCTCTAAGCTTTCGCATTGCGCTGCACACAGTCTACATCTTATATCCGAGCAGTCCGCTTTGAGGTACCCCTCGCTACAGTGTATAAACGCCATTCGTATCGTAAACGTGGGATGTTCATCGTTCATGTGCTGCCTAAACATGGCCGGGTCCTCGTACCCTTCGCAGCAGTAAACGCATACCATCTTCTCTTCTGGCAACTTGAACGGGTGCACTGTTGCATGTTTCAGAATTAACTCGGCGTTCCGTCTGGCGATTCCATACAGATCGCTTCTCTTCTCTAAAACAGAAAGAAATGTCCTTGGTCATTCAATTGGATCCTCTTGTCTTTCTTCTTTTGGTCTTATGATACTGGAATGAATCCTGTTATTTAGACGTTAAAAGACGATAGAAAAAGGGTGCGAAATATGCTCTAAAGTAAATAAATAAACAAGTTAAACCCTTAAAGACTGTAATTTTTGTATAAAATATATAAAATTTAACAAAGTTCTACTGCAATATTCATTTTAGAAATCAACCAAATCGGGATGATAACATCTCATATGTGTCTTCCAGCTAACTCTTTGATTGAATTGTTTGTTGCACATTTTACATTCAAATCTCTTTTGTTCACTATGTATCCACATATGCTGGATCAAATTTTTCTTCCTACTGAACGCCTTTGAGCAAAATGTACAGGGGAACGACTTCTCTTTCGTGTGCACAACTTTATGCGCCTCGTAGCTTCGCAACGTGTCAAATTTAACCCCACAGAACGAGCACTCGTAGTTATGTTCTGTGTGTGTTATCACAAAATGTACCCTATACGCCCTCCATTTATCAAAAACTTGTCCGCATTCGGGACACGTGTGCGACGACTTCTGTTGCTCTCCGTGCACTTCAAACAAATGCACGTTCTTCATTTTCTTAGATAAAAATCGTTCACCGCAAAATGTACAAATGTTTGGCCAACATCGCTTCGATTGTTCCACGTGTTCCCTTCTAGCTTTGCAGCTGGGAAACGACTTCTTGCACTTCAAGCACACCTTCCCTTCCGCGTGACTTGTTGCCAAATGTTTGGTCACACTCTCCTTGTTCACGTACGAGCGGCCGCACATTTCGCACGTAAACTTGTGATAGTGTTTACTCGTATGTCTGCTCAAGTCTCTCAGGCTGGGAACCTTAATGTTGCAGAATGCGCAGATCCATTTCTCGTCACCTAGTTTAAACACTTGCACGCCCATTTCCGCATCAAGGTTAACAATTTTATTATGTGCATATACCAAATGTTCCGCTATTGGACGCAAATCGTCGAACGCTTCATTGCAGATTTTGCATTTGAGCTCTGTACAGTCGACTTTGAGATATTCGAAATTGCTCGCAGTGTGGAAGAAGGCGGTGCGCACATTGAACTGATCGTGTTCATTGCGCATGTGTGTTCTGTAGGTGAGCGGGTCTGAATGGGACTCTCCGCAGTACACACACACCATGTCATTGGCGGGTATTCTGAACGGATAGATAGATGCGTATCTCAATAGTACCTTAGCGTTGGACCTCGCTTCAACCATCATATCGAACTCTAGAACAAAGAGAAATTTAAACTTTGACTATCTGATATGGTTCGCCAAAGTCGGCTTGTGTTGAAGAGTAATGGTACAAAGTAGGACGGTCCATTTGATGATCAACTTAATGTATATAGTTATATGTCAATGTCCCAGACAGTTTTATTTTGATTGCCCCTACTCTCGACCGTATACGTTTGCAGCACCAGTTTTGCCAAGGGACGCCTAACTTTGTATAGTTAACGTTGATTACTGGGGACGGATTAGCCCCTTTTGGGTAACCTAAAAGAGGACAGGCAACGACAGAGAGTAAATATGTTTCCGGATTAATTCATAAGAATGATTTAATTGCGATTATGCGATTATAAATAACATTTTCATTTATAAACAGTTGTATTACTAATTTGCTTCAGGTTTCAACGAATGAATATAAAATAAATCATTTTGAAGTTATTTTTTATTTTGTTTCGCATTTTGATATCAGTTTCGGCTTCTGTTGCCCATATATTAAAATTTGATTTTAGCATAGCATGTCTGGCATAACATTGTTATATAGATACTGTATTTTTAATAATAAGGCTTATTGTATTTACGTTTCAGTTAATTATATATAAACAGCTGAGTCAACACTAATTTGGTTCCATAATATCATAGATTCTCTTAATTATTATCTACTTTATATTACGTATATAATTATATACATACAGGATGACTTTGACAAACCCGTCCAAATTCACACAGAAGAATCTTTAGTAAAAGTTATGAGAAACATGTATTTTAGTTTTGTATCACATAGTACAAAAATTTTGAGTAATCAGCATCACAGTCATTCAAAGAACTCGCAATTTACATAATACGGCGCTAGAGTGTCAATGACCTCTCCATCTGACCTAGTAAAAGGCCGAGGACGGCGGCATTGAACCGGGCGAGCGAATACGCACTACTCATTTACGCGGGTGTGACAGAGACAGGTAGGTAATAGCAGGTTAACGTACGCTGTTTGCACCATATGATTATTCTGTACGATTGAATTAATGATCCTATGTGAAATATTTTATGGTGAAAATTTGACATACAATTTTTTTGCAATTATGGGTTCCTTAAATGATGTTTAGTGCGTAAAAAAAATTTTGACGGGTTTGTCAGTCACCCTGTATATACCATTTAATGTTTTCGACGACCTCTGTGACGTAACGGATAACGCTTGCGGAGGTCACGGGTTCTATTCCTGTTCAGCATCCGTGTGTTTATGTATTGTATTTATTTACAAAAAACGTATATAAGTAATATATCAGTTGTCTAGTACCCATAACACAAGTGCTATATGCTACTTAGTTTGGGACTAGATGGCGTTGTGTGAATTGTCACAACTAGATAGATAGTATTTATAACGTAAACGATCTACGTATAAAAATCATGGTTTAAATTTCACTTACATTTAAATATTAATGAAGTAAAGTCACTTTCTTTGCCGGTGACAACTTAACCTATCACTCACAACTGAATTATAGAGAACTACCGACTAATTTTTATTTTTAATAGCTGCCTAATACAAACTAAACAAATTTGCACGATATTTTCACGTATAAGACGAGATATTATCAACACGTTTCTTACAACGAAAATTGCTGCCCACTGATTGATTTCGGACAACTTAATTCAATTCTACCCACACGTTCACAATTTTATTTAAATCATATTATAGTGATGGATAAAGTATTGGCCACCCTTTTCCGGCGAGAAGTACGCTGGTAATGTGAGTGGGTTGTGTTACGTTGTAACAAGAGTAGGATAATTAATTTTCTTTATATAATATTTAATCCTTAAATACTTAATAAAAATTTCGAATTAATCTCAACAATATATAATAATTAATCTTGAGGGTATTTAAACGGAACGAACCAGATAATAATTTCGATCGCGCACCTTAAAAGTAGGTAGATAAGAATTAAACGACGGCTGGGAAGAATCTTCGAGAAATCGTTCAGTTGAATAGCGTCCATCGATAAGTAAAAAGATGAATGAACGCGAATCATTCGATCGGTTACCGGTCATCGAAAATACTACAAATGAACGAAGAACGGGAACCAAGTGTCGTCAGGGCTTACGTCACAAATAATTCTTTGCCCCTCTGGCCTATAGCTCTGTCATTGTCTAAACGAGTAGCGGGTCCAAAGTACAGGTGCTACCCAGTACTTTTCCATGCCAAACCATTAGAAGCCAAATCTGGAACCTTCGAAAAAGTGGGCGGTGCCCTGACGGCCAGTATAAAAAGGCGAAGCTGCGATGGACGCCAAGATTCGCACACCGGGAAAGACGCCTGGAAGTAACCGTCCTTCAACAGTTAAGTTTTTTTTAACGTGCGCGTGTTGTAAACATATTATAAAGTTGTAATATAAAGTTTTAGTGCATAACCCTCAGGTGAGCTCATAAAATTAAGTCCATTAGGGCCGGTCGCTATTGCCTAGTTTTGTGCCTAAAGATTAATCCAAAATAAATTATTATTATTCTTTTTATATTTAAATATTGCAAGTTAATATCAACAAGAAGCTACCGGGACTAGTCACGTGGGTGTAAATGTAAATCATAACCTTATTATTTTGTGTTAGGCGAACGTGCTCGCCGCGTTATTGTTTTAAATTCTTTAAAAATATATAAAAAATATAATTATACTCGCGAAGTGTTTAACGTCGTGGCTTGTATGTATTCTTAGTTATATCTGTTTTTTACTGTAAACCTAATGTAGTTGTAATAAGCTTTTAATGTTGATGCCACCGACGTATCGTCATAAATCTTATATATGTATAAAAATTAATGTCGCTAATTAGATCTAGTAATCTGTAAATGTAAGTTATTTTGTAATACCGTATTAAAACGGATTTTCCTTTGGAAGCCGACGATTCATATATCGAAGGTCATTTCATTGTATTATTTATTTATTTATTTTGATGTGCTGAAACTACCTATCTCTGTTCAAATTTATATTTAAACTTTTCTTTGTGTTTATGGTGTGGTGGAATGGTGATAGTCCGAGTAATAGTAGTTAGTTGATTCCTGGTTAGACAATTTTCATTTTTATATTTTTTTATTATTTAATTTTCATTCCGTATTTTGCTTGTTATTATAAAGACGGACATAAGCTATCACCACTCCACTTTCGTGTTTTTACAATGTAACGCGAAGGATACCGACACCACTCCTGGTCGTCCAGGGTGTCAGGGTGCCGGGTCTTTCGCGCTACAGAAACATCTTCGACGCATTTCAGAGGAGAGGGTCCACCGTACGGGCTGAGAGCAGACGCCCCAGAACGGGTCCTTCAGAACAACAACCCGTAGCTGCCATCCTTCGCAGCGGTCTCGAGGCAGCCACCCTCAGTACGGGCTGGAACTGCAGACCACTTCCAACGGCAGGGCACGTCAGGCCCCGTGAAAGGAAAGGACGTTGATGACCCTCCACGCGCAGGACGAGGCCTAAGCTAAGTCACCCTACACCCTTACGATTTAACGCCCGATATAAACCTCTTAGTGCTTGTACCCACGTCCCGGTTATATAATTATAAACCGAACTCTAAATTGTTAATTCATTCAGTACTTTATATTAGTAATAAACTTGTATATAATTTAAAATTGTTTAATTTCTTATCTATATTTGTCGACGACCGTCAGGTTGTCGTAACAAAGTGGCGCCCAACAATTAAAGCATAGCACAGAGAGGTTTATATTTTTTGTACTTTTGTGGTGTCCGTATTCTTCATCCAGGTGGTAAGTCTTTGCGGACGAGGCTGAACGGGGTAGTACCACCGATCCGTTTCTCCTTAAGAGAACGGATAGCCGATTTTTGTCGTCTGGCTCCGCAGGGTAATCGACCAACATCCCAGATTGCCCACACTTGCGCGAGAACTACACAGTGGGATAATTTAATAAATTTTCTTTTTTCTACAACATTTTTTGTGTAGATTTAATTTTTTATAATAACTTTGCATTTTTTTTTAATTTCTCTCAATTGCAGTTAATTTTTAATTAATGTTTTTTTCCAATTGTGTTTGTGTTGTGCGTAATTGTAATTTATTTCAGAGATATTAATATTATTATTAGTGCATATTTTGCATTTATTTAGTGGTTTTTACATTATTTTTATAATTTAATTTTGGTCTGAAAATTTAATAGCAATTACGTGCAATTATTTACATCATTCTTAATTTTTTTGATTTTATATTTTTACCCACGTGTCACATCTCGTTGCGTATTTTTTTTTAATTTAATTCAATATAGCTGTCTCGTTATTTAATTAACTTAATTTCGGTATTTAATAAATTTAATTAATTTAGTTTTTTAATTTAACTTGGCACAATTTTTTTTTAATTTTGGATTAAAAATGGACCGTAACATGGATTATTTAAATTTGATTAAACCTGAGCTCACATACGTAATAGTCATTCGCAGGTTAGAAGTATTATGTTATAACACTTTAATAGTATCTTTGATCCTTATATCAAGTTACTTATGTTTTTATATTCAAGCGGATTATACGCGTTGGATTTATCATATAATTTTCGTTGATTCGATCCATTAATTTTTTTTCTCTCTTCGAATTGTTAACCGGAGGTATGATATGTTAGTATTTATTTTATTTTGTATCGGTAATATTGATTACAACATTAGTTCGTTTGGTAGTTGATCATGGTCGCCTTTAGCGAATTAAAACAAGCCTACACGAATTTTGATGTTTTGATAGGGAGTATTATATTTGTGTTGTATGACTTAAATATGTCTGCACACGGTTTATTATAATTGCTTTTTGGCAATTTTTTTTAGCGGAGTATGACAGTTTCTTGGTATAGGTCTACTCGTCTGCTGTTTTTCTCGTTACAGCGGGTCGTGACTGTAACAAATTCGCTAAAGACTAAACATACTCATAATGCCATTTAGTTTATTTAATTTTGTTATGCAATCATTAGCATATACAACGCTGTCACAGTTACCGGTTCGATTCTTGTTAGTTCAGTAATGTTCAGAATATTAGTTTAAAATTTTTAATTTTTTTTTCTCGTTTACAATAATTTTAAATTAAATAGTTGTTGCGTTTCGGTCTCTGTCTGCGTTGCCTTTGTTGGATTTAAATAAGCCTACACGAATTTTGATGTTTAGTTTGGGAGTTTTGTGTTGTAAGACTTCTATATAAGTCTACACACGTTATGTTAATTGCTTTGTGCAATTTTTTTAAGCGGAGTATGACAGTTTCTTGGTATAGGTCTGCTCGTCTGCTGTTTATTGTTTTGCGTTATGCGCGTTTAGAGCGGGTTGTGACTCTTTAAATAAGCCTACACTAATCTACTAGTTACAGCGGGTCGTGACTGTAACAAATCCAGCAAAGACAAACGTATTACACAGTACCGATTCGTACAGAAGTTTCACGTTACAGTATTTCTATCCCTTAGACGCTCTTTGTTATGCAGTGCTGTTCTTGAGTCCAATCTTTATTATAGATTCGTACTCTGGTTGTATGGCAGTCTGTAGATATAGAAATTTCTTCAGACAAATTATGACAGGTCGTGTGTTAGGACGTATGATAGGTATTTGATAGTGGATGTATGTAAGTAAGACAGATACTGGGCGGTTCTATTCCTATTAGGCGCTTACCGCAGCGGATTTTACTACGTAAAATCCTTTCTCTGGGAGAGGGGGTATTGTTACGTTGTAACAAGAGTAGGATAATTAATTTTCTTTATATAATATTTAATCCTTAAATACTTAATAAAAATTTCGAATTAATCTCAACAATATATAATAATTAATCTTGAGGGTATTTAAACGGAACGAACCAGATAATAATTTCGATCGCGCACCTTAAAAGTAGGTAGATAAGAATTAAACGACGGCTGGGAAGAATCTTCGAGAAATCGTTCAGTTGAATAGCGTCCATCGATAAGTAAAAAGATGAATGAACGCGAATCATTCGATCGGTTACCGGTCATCGAAAATACTACAAATGAACGAAGAACGGGAACCAAGTGTCGTCAGGGCTTACGTCACAAATAATTCTTTGCCCCTCTGGCCTATAGCTCTGTCATTGTCTAAACGAGTAGCGGGTCCAAAGTACAGGTGCTACCCAGTACTTTTCCATGCCAAACCATTAGAAGCCAAATCTGGAACCTTCGAAAAAGTGGGCGGTGCCCTGACGGCCAGTATAAAAAGGCGAAGCTGCGATGGACGCCAAGATTCGCACACCGGGAAAGACGCCTGGAAGTAACCGTCCTTCAACAGTTAAGTTTTTTTTAACGTGCGCGTGTTGTAAACATATTATAAAGTTGTAATATAAAGTTTTAGTGCATAACCCTCAGGTGAGCTCATAAAATTAAGTCCATTAGGGCCGGTCGCTATTGCCTAGTTTTGTGCCTAAAGATTAATCCAAAATAAATTATTATTATTCTTTTTATATTTAAATATTGCAAGTTAATATCAACAAGAAGCTACCGGGACTAGTCACGTGGGTGTAAATGTAAATCATAACCTTATTATTTTGTGTTAGGCGAACGTGCTCGCCGCGTTATTGTTTTAAATTCTTTAAAAATATATAAAAAATATAATTATACTCGCGAAGTGTTTAACGTCGTGGCTTGTATGTATTCTTAGTTATATCTGTTTTTTACTGTAAACCTAATGTAGTTGTAATAAGCTTTTAATGTTGATGCCACCGACGTATCGTCATAAATCTTATATATGTATAAAAATTAATGTCGCTAATTAGATCTAGTAATCTGTAAATGTAAGTTATTTTGTAATACCGTATTAAAACGGATTTTCCTTTGGAAGCCGACGATTCATATATCGAAGGTCATTTCATTGTATTATTTTTTTATTTATTTTGATGTGCTGAAACTACCTATCTCTGTTCAAATTTATATTTAAACTTTTCTTTGTGTTTATGGTGTGGTGGAATGGTGATAGTCCGAGTAATAGTAGTTAGTTGATTCCTGGTTAGACAATTTTCATTTTTATATTTTTTTATTATTTAATTTTCATTCCGTATTTTGCTTGTTATTATAAAGACGGACATAAGCTATCACCACTCCACTTTCGTGTTTTTACAATGTAACGCGAAGGATACCGACACCACTCCTGGTCGTCCAGGGTGTCAGGGTGCCGGGTCTTTCGCGCTACAGAAACATCTTCGACGCATTTCAGAGGAGAGGGTCCACCGTACGGGCTGAGAGCAGACGCCCCAGAACGGGTCCTTCAGAACAACAACCCGTAGCTGCCATCCTTCGCAGCGGTCTCGAGGCAGCCACCCTCAGTACGGGCTGGAACTGCAGACCACTTCCAACGGCAGGGCACGTCAGGCCCCGTGAAAGGAAAGGACGTTGATGACCCTCCACGCGCAGGACGAGGCCTAAGCTAAGTCACCCTACACCCTTACGATTTAACGCCCGATATAAACCTCTTAGTGCTTGTACCCACGTCCCGGTTATACCTAGTCAGGTCATAAGTATTGTCACACAATAAAAACTTTTCTTTTAGAATGCTGGCCACAAAAAAGTTTATTGAATTCGAATTTCGAATTGTTCATGAAAATAAAAATGTATAACTTTTAGAATTTTACTCATTTTTAAATATGGAGTGGACGCTTAAAGAAGACCGTGTTGCAGTTATTGCGTTGCATCGTTGCGGTTACGCGCCAATTCAAATTTTTAACATACTGAAAAATTTGAATATTACCAAAAGATTCGTTTATCGTACCATCAAACGATACAATGAAGACTCTAGTGTAGATGACAGGTCAAGAAGTGGTCGCCCTCGGTCTGTTAGGACTCCAGCAGTGATAAAAGCTGTGAAGGCACGAATTCAAAGAAATCCCAAACGTAAGCAGAAACTGTTGGCCCTTCAGATGGGGTTAAGCAGAACCACGGTGAAAAGGGTGTTAAATGAAGACTTAGGGCTTCGGGCATATCGAAGAAAAACAGGACATCGTTTGAATGCTCGTCTAATGGACCTGAGACTGAAGAGATGCCGCGCTTTGTTGAAGCGGTACGCGGGAAAAAAATATTGGGAAATTCTTTTTTCGGATGAAAAAATGTTTACCGTAGAAGAGAGCTACAACAAACAAAATGATAAGGTGTACGCACACAGTAGTGAAGAAGCGAGCAACTGTATTCCGCGTGTCCAACGAGGTCATTTTCCATCCTCGCTCATGGTATGGTTGGGAGTTTCTTATTGGGGCTTAACAGAGGTACATTTTTGTGAGAAAGGTGTAAAAACGAATGCTGTTGTGTATCAAAATACAGTCCTGACGAACCTTGTGGAACCTGTTTCTCATACCATGTTCAATAACAGGCACTGGGTATTCCAACAAGATTCGGCGCCAGCTCATAGAGCGAAGAGCACACAAGACTGGCTGGTGGCGCGTGAAATCGACTTCATCCGGCACGAAGACTGGCCCTCCTCCAGTCCAGATTTGAATCCGTTAGATTACAAGATATGGCAACACTTGGAGGAAAAGGCGTGCTCAAAGCCTCATCCCAATTTGGAGTCACTCAAGACATCCTTGATTAAGGCAGCCGCCGATATTGACATGGACCTCGTTCGTGCTGCGATAGACAACTGGCCGCGCAGATTGAAGGCTTGTATTCAAAATCACGGAGGTCATTTTGAATAAACTTTAATGTCATAAGAATCTATGTTTTGTTAAGTTCATTTTGGTATATGAATGGTTACATAATTAATAAACTTGTTACAATTATTTTACATTAAACATGTGACAGAATTTATGACCTGACTAGGTATAATTATAAACCGAACTCTAAATTGTTAATTCATTCAGTACTTTATATTAGTAATAAACTTGTATATAATTTAAAATTGTTTAATTTCTTATCTATATTTGTCGACGACCGTCAGGTTGTCGTAACAAAGTGGCGCCCAACAATTAAAGCATAGCACAGAGAGGTTTATATTTTTTGTACTTTTGTGGTGTCCGTATTCTTCATCCAGGTGGTAAGTCTTTGCGGACGAGGCTGAACGGGGTAGTACCACCGATCCGTTTCTCCTTAAGAGAACGGATAGCCGATTTTTGTCGTCTGGCTCCGCAGGGTAATCGACCAACATCCCAGATTGCCCACACTTGCGCGAGAACTACACAGTGGGATAATTTAATAAATTTTCTTTTTTCTACAACATTTTTTGTGTAGATTTAATTTTTTATAATAACTTTGCATTTTTTTTTAATTTCTCTCAATTGCAGTTAATTTTTAATTAATGTTTTTTTCCAATTGTGTTTGTGTTGTGCGTAATTGTAATTTATTTCAGAGATATTAATATTATTATTAGTGCATATTTTGCATTTATTTAGTGGTTTTTACATTATTTTTATAATTTAATTTTGGTCTGAAAATTTAATAGCAATTACGTGCAATTATTTACATCATTCTTAATTTTTTTGATTTTATATTTTTACCCACGTGTCACATCTCGTTGCGTATTTTTTTTTAATTTAATTCAATATAGCTGTCTCGTTATTTAATTAACTTAATTTCGGTATTTAATAAATTTAATTAATTTAGTTTTTTAATTTAACTTGGCACAATTTTTTTTTAATTTTGGATTAAAAATGGACCGTAACATGGATTATTTAAATTTGATTAAACCTGAGCTCACATACGTAATAGTCATTCGCAGGTTAGAAGTATTATGTTATAACACTTTAATAGTATCTTTGATCCTTATATCAAGTTACTTATGTTTTTATATTCAAGCGGATTATACGCGTTGGATTTATCATATAATTTTCGTTGATTCGATCCATTAATTTTTTTTCTCTCTTCGAATTGTTAACCGGAGGTATGATATGTTAGTATTTATTTTATTTTGTATCGGTAATATTGATTACAACATTAGTTCGTTTGGTAGTTGATCATGGTCGCCTTTAGCGAATTAAAACAAGCCTACACGAATTTTGATGTTTTGATAGGGAGTATTATATTTGTGTTGTATGACTTAAATATGTCTGCACACGGTTTATTATAATTGCTTTTTGGCAATTTTTTTTAGCGGAGTATGACAGTTTCTTGGTATAGGTCTACTCGTCTGCTGTTTTTCTCGTTACAGCGGGTCGTGACTGTAACAAATTCGCTAAAGACTAAACATACTCATAATGCCATTTAGTTTATTTAATTTTGTTATGCAATCATTAGCATATACAACGCTGTCACAGTTACCGGTTCGATTCTTGTTAGTTCAGTAATGTTCAGAATATTAGTTTAAAATTTTTAATTTTTTTTTCTCGTTTACAATAATTTTAAATTAAATAGTTGTTGCGTTTCGGTCTCTGTCTGCGTTGCCTTTGTTGGATTTAAATAAGCCTACACGAATTTTGATGTTTAGTTTGGGAGTTTTGTGTTGTAAGACTTCTATATAAGTCTACACACGTTATGTTAATTGCTTTGTGCAATTTTTTTAAGCGGAGTATGACAGTTTCTTGGTATAGGTCTGCTCGTCTGCTGTTTATTGTTTTGCGTTATGCGCGTTTAGAGCGGGTTGTGACTCTTTAAATAAGCCTACACTAATCTACTAGTTACAGCGGGTCGTGACTGTAACAAATCCAGCAAAGACAAACGTATTACACAGTACCGATTCGTACAGAAGTTTCACGTTACAGTATTTCTATCCCTTAGACGCTCTTTGTTATGCAGTGCTGTTCTTGAGTCCAATCTTTATTATAGATTCGTACTCTGGTTGTATGGCAGTCTGTAGATATAGAAATTTCTTCAGACAAATTATGACAGGTCGTGTGTTAGGACGTATGATAGGTATTTGATAGTGGATGTATGTAAGTAAGACAGATACTGGGCGGTTCTATTCCTATTAGGCGCTTACCGCAGCGGATTTTACTACGTAAAATCCTTTCTCTGGGAGAGGGGGTATTGTTACGTTGTAACAAGAGTAGGATAATTAATTTTCTTTATATAATATTTAATCCTTAAATACTTAATAAAAATTTCGAATTAATCTCAACAATATATAATAATTAATCTTGAGGGTATTTAAACGGAACGAACCAGATAATAATTTCGATCGCGCACCTTAAAAGTAGGTAGATAAGAATTAAACGACGGCTGGGAAGAATCTTCGAGAAATCGTTCAGTTGAATAGCGTCCATCGATAAGTAAAAAGATGAATGAACGCGAATCATTCGATCGGTTACCGGTCATCGAAAATACTACAAATGAACGAAGAACGGGAACCAAGTGTCGTCAGGGCTTACGTCACAAATAATTCTTTGCCCCTCTGGCCTATAGCTCTGTCATTGTCTAAACGAGTAGCGGGTCCAAAGTACAGGTGCTACCCAGTACTTTTCCATGCCAAACCATTAGAAGCCAAATCTGGAACCTTCGAAAAAGTGGGCGGTGCCCTGACGGCCAGTATAAAAAGGCGAAGCTGCGATGGACGCCAAGATTCGCACACCGGGAAAGACGCCTGGAAGTAACCGTCCTTCAACAGTTAAGTTTTTTTTAACGTGCGCGTGTTGTAAACATATTATAAAGTTGTAATATAAAGTTTTAGTGCATAACCCTCAGGTGAGCTCATAAAATTAAGTCCATTAGGGCCGGTCGCTATTGCCTAGTTTTGTGCCTAAAGATTAATCCAAAATAAATTATTATTATTCTTTTTATATTTAAATATTGCAAGTTAATATCAACAAGAAGCTACCGGGACTAGTCACGTGGGTGTAAATGTAAATCATAACCTTATTATTTTGTGTTAGGCGAACGTGCTCGCCGCGTTATTGTTTTAAATTCTTTAAAAATATATAAAAAATATAATTATACTCGCGAAGTGTTTAACGTCGTGGCTTGTATGTATTCTTAGTTATATCTGTTTTTTACTGTAAACCTAATGTAGTTGTAATAAGCTTTTAATGTTGATGCCACCGACGTATCGTCATAAATCTTATATATGTATAAAAATTAATGTCGCTAATTAGATCTAGTAATCTGTAAATGTAAGTTATTTTGTAATACCGTATTAAAACGGATTTTCCTTTGGAAGCCGACGATTCATATATCGAAGGTCATTTCATTGTATTATTTTTTTATTTATTTTGATGTGCTGAAACTACCTATCTCTGTTCAAATTTATATTTAAACTTTTCTTTGTGTTTATGGTGTGGTGGAATGGTGATAGTCCGAGTAATAGTAGTTAGTTGATTCCTGGTTAGACAATTTTCATTTTTATATTTTTTTATTATTTAATTTTCATTCCGTATTTTGCTTGTTATTATAAAGACGGACATAAGCTATCACCACGCCACTTTCGTGTTTTTACAATGTAACGCGAAGGATACCGACACCACTCCTGGTCGTCCAGGGTGTCAGGGTGCCGGGTCTTTCGCGCTACAGAAACATCTTCGACGCATTTCAGAGGAGAGGGTCCACCGTACGGGCTGAGAGCAGACGCCCCAGAACGGGTCCTTCAGAACAACAACCCGTAGCTGCCATCCTTCGCAGCGGTCTCGAGGCAGCCACCCTCAGTACGGGCTGGAACTGCAGACCACTTCCAACGGCAGGGCACGTCAGGCCCCGTGAAAGGAAAGGACGTTGATGACCCTCCACGCGCAGGACGAGGCCTAAGCTAAGTCACCCTACACCCTTACGATTTAACGCCCGATATAAACCTCTTAGTGCTTGTACCCACGTCCCGGTTATATAATTATAAACCGAACTCTAAATTGTTAATTCATTCAGTACTTTATATTAGTAATAAACTTGTATATAATTTAAAATTGTTTAATTTCTTATCTATATTTGTCGACGACCGTCAGGTTGTCGTAACAGTTGTATTTAATTTATTTGTGAAATCGGTCCCAATACTAGGAAGGCAGAAGCTCCGCGAACCTTACGATTTCCTCGGTCTTGTCGCTTTTCACATGTGAGAATTAAGTTCTTGTCCCGGCCAGTAATAGTAATTAAATAAAAAACACTGACGCACACGGTGCAAATTGAATGTGCTTTCACTCGGTCAAACCGTCGACCGTCACCTTGTCCAAACTTGAGGGTAGTCGAAAAAGTAAACTCAACCAAAACCAGCGCGCGCCGATCAAAAATTATTAAACGTAGATGAAGTTATCATTTAAAAAAAGTACGGCGCCCTGACCTTCCGCCTGATGCAGGTCCTCTCGGGGTACGGTTACTTCGGGGGGTACCTTGTGTCGCATAGGGCGGGAAATGACGTCGGGGTGCCACCACTGTGGCGCGGGCGACGAGGAAGACACGGTGAACCACACTGTCGCCGTGTGCCCTGCGTGGCGCGAGGAGCGCCGCGCCCTCGTCGCCCAAATCGGCGTGGACCTGTCGCTCCCGGCCCTGGTTCTGTCCATGGTCGGGGACGATCCTGGATGGACGGCCGTCGCCTCCTTCTGCGAGGCAGTCATGTCCGCAAAGGAGGCGGCGGAGCGGGAGCGGGAGTCGACCACCACACTCCCCTCCCGCCAACGCGGGCCACGTCGGCGGCGCCGGAGGGCAAGTAACGACCTCCGGCCGCCGTAGAAAGCGGCCGCGGGCGGCCCCTCGGGGGAGGACCCGCCGTCCGCACTATTCCCGCTAGGGTGAGGGCTGCGTGCTGTTCCGCGGCCCCCCTCAACTCCTAGAGTTGTTACAGGAGAGTGCTGGGGGGACGAAACCCTGACCCCCTGGCGCCAACACTTAAGAAGGGGCCCGCCTTAAGACAAAGGGCGGGTCGGCGCCGGCCCGGCCACGAGATCGGCAGGCTATATATCCGTAGGCCCGGGCGTAGGCGATAGAACAGCGGGGTTTTTAGTGGGTAGTCGGAAAAATCCCGGAGTCCCACATATCCCTCGGTCCCCCCGGACCGGGGGAACCCGTCAAGAGGTTTTTCCCCGAGACCAAAAAAAAATAGTCGAAAAAGTAAGCGGAGCAATAATTTTCACCTACCACTCTAGACAAGGACCGACCACATAGCAGGTGCAATTCGAGCTTCGCACAACTACATATACAATCACCCTAGAAACACCGTCCCATACACCAGTCTAAACACTCTTCTGGGTGAGGGCCTTGTTTTCCTAAACACAGGTTATCGCATAGCCTAGCTAGGAGCTACTGTGCACTCATCGTCCCGAGGACACCGCCCTGTGGTATTGTGACTATTATTATGTCTTAATTAAATATGTGTCCAACTTTTAACTGTGTGAGAAATTTAAGACAATCTCACAGAGTATGCTTAACCATATGCCGCTTCAGACGGTAAGTCGACGCAAACTTCAGACCGCAAAATTTACAAACCGCACAATCTTCAGAGTGGTGCAACTTGAAATGATCATAATAGCAATGTTCACTGTTGAATTCAAGATTACAATCCGCACACCGGTACGTCTTTTTCGACTGTCCGTGTTCCGTTTCCATGTGCCGACGGCGCAGTTTCCAATCGTTGAATCTCTCCATGCACTTCGGACAGCAGTACGGCATGCAAGACTTCTCAGTCCTCCGGTGTTTCTCCTTCGCTTCGATGGTGGGAAACACTTTCTGGCATCTCTTGCACGAGACTTCGTATGTTTGATGTTTGGAGCGCACGTGGCGTAGCAGGCCAGTGGTGGCCACGTAGCTGCTTCCGCACACGTGGCATACATAGCTCAGGAAATGCGTTATCGTGTGCCGATTGAGGTGGAACAGTGTGGGACAGTTCTTCCCGCAGACGGCGCAGTTGAACACGTCCTTCTGTAGATAGTACGGCATGACGCCGAGTTTTCCGTTTGAATCGATCTTTTGGTTGTGGCCAACTTTCAAATGTTCCGCCATTGCATCCAACGTATCGTGGTGTTGCGAGCACAGTCTGCAGCGTAAATTCGTCAAGTCCGCCTTGATAAACTCCGTTTTGGGTAGGTGATGGAAGGCGACCCTCAATGAGAAATCAGTGTGCTCGTCCTCCATGTGCTTACGGAACACATCGGGATCGTCGTACAGCTCTTGGCAGTACACGCAGAGTATCGATTTATCGTTCACACGGAACGGGAAGGCGGTGGTGCACTTTATTATCGTCTGGGCGTTACTGCGCGCCGGATCATAAGACTCAGCTAAAAACAAAGAGAAAAAAATTTCACTGTTCAACACCATCATTGGCTTCTTAGCACTTAAATATATTTATTGCGTTCGATAACTTCTTGATATGACATGTAATCCACTGTAATCTCTTCTGGCACACGAATATTATTGATTCATAACGCATTAGCGTAGGGCGATATTCCACGTTATATAGCGGAGCTCAAGGGATATTTTCATTTCTGCTTACTCATGCTACTTGCAGCTCATGTAAGTTCTTTGCGGTTTTTTTAAACATTTATAAGTTCAATGCACTCTGCCTTAGCGTAATTTCATTCAACTAAGCCTTACCGTGCAACAAATTCGCGACTTCATACTTTTTTATACGAATCAAAAGGTTATATATATAATACGTAGTTTATTTTAAAAATATATATAAGTATTGTGTAGTATTAATAAGATTTGATCATACGTTTGAAAAAGAAATTCCTCATAGTGTTTAACGGTCATAAAACCAAAGTTTAATGAGAGAGAAAAAAAAAACTATTTTACTTATAAACTAAGAAAATCAGTTGTAACTGCGTACACGTAAGCTTTGAACGTATACTTTGTACATTTACTTTATAACTTTCTCTCTATTACAACTGATTTCAAATACAACTAACTATAAAACACTTGAATTTTGTTAAACGAATTTCAGTCATACCAAACATAAAACGCGACTACATGTTAAACAAGCAATCTTGAGATCTGGGATTGTAATGCCAAGATGACACGCACCGCTCACGCAGTTTCCCTTGCTAATGTGGGTGCATATATATAGTGAAAACATTGTGAGAAAACCTGCGTATCTAGATCACTAACATGTGCAACCCGCCTTGGACAGCCATGGCAGGTATATTGTCCTTTCCCATTAGAGGAAAGCTCGAATTCAGCAGTGGGACATTATTTGCATTACTTTTCTAGGGAGTATATAAAGCCGGCGGATTTTTTCCTTTGGGATAATGTTCAACTGTAGTCCATGTAAAAACCAAATTTTTCATGATTTTTTTCACTATTTTTTTTGTTTTTTTTTTTATTATTTTATTGCTGAGGACCAGTAGGACGTTTGCGACGTTAAATAAAAAAAATTATGTATACAATCAAAAAGGACATGACTCGCATAGTGTATTTTAAATTATACTTCTTAAAAACGTGTTAGTGCTTTTCTTTATTGAGAAACATCAGACAGGCGAATGGCGGCCCACTTGTAACTTGAATAAAGAGTTACACCGTCGCCTATAGATGTTTGCGACACTAGGGGCACGGCGAACACGCTGCTCACCAATAGGGGGACAGCAACCTACGTCCCCAATGACGGAACATAACACAAGGTAGCGTCACTATAGCGACATACGTATAGAACACCTAACACTGCCACGTGGTTGGGGTTATTCAGTCGCCTTTTACGACAGACCGATCCCAGCCGCAGAGGTAATTATTGCTATCTCCGCCCCTGCATGGAGAAGGTCAAAGGTTTGAAGAGATCAATACAGAGGTATAAATTGCGTACGTGAACCGGAAGAAACACACTAAGAACTTGCTAGAACAAATACTGATGCCAGAACAGGCATAGTTAGCAAACCTATTTTCCAATGGATACCATTATAATTAAATGATTTTTTTTTTTCAATCCACATCGGAAATAGGCCAACCACTGCCGTATATTTGCATATTGCTTTTTACGTGTGTATTAAAAATAATATTCAAAATTCGTTTAACCAATCAAATGCATCGAAAACCACTAATAGACAATATGAATGTGTCTCTTGTTTTTGTAGTGTAATTTAATTTTTTAATTATTCAATAACCACAAGAAAAAAAAAGGCACACGCAACTCTGATATAGTGTACATAAAGTTCAAAATTGTTAAAAATTATCCGAGATTCTATGTAAAAAAGAAGCATTGGGATATTTTTATTTCATTACTTTAATTGGAGAAAATAAATTAAAAATGGTGACAAAACGCCATCTAATCCAAAGAGCAAGTAGCATAACAACTGTGTTATGGGTACTGAGGTCGTCAATTTAGTAAAATAATCAAAAATACTATTATTATTACTTAACATAACACAGTGTGTTTACTAAATGCTTCCCCTTTTGTTTGACTCGTTAAATATGCATGGTTTTTTTTTTAGTTGTCCTTCATACGAGATATAGTAAGACCGAAACACCAAACATACCGAAATCACATCAGAAATATATGATACTAAATCGAGTACACAATAAATCATCAGAGTTACGTGTATGACAGATAATATCAGAGCTTTTTTTAATTTAAATATATTTAAATAATAATAAACTTTGCTCTATTAAAAAATAATATACAAAAACAATATTTAATAGAACAAAATTATTAAATAAAACTTACCTGGAACACCCGGCGTAGTAATGTCAAAGTTAAACCGGCCGCGATGTACAATTTAATACAGACACCAGGGTGTCTGCAGCAGTATAGCAGGCTATATACTATGGAAAACGCGTGTCGCTGTGCTTTTTAAAACTGTATAATATTCGGACACGTGCACACAGACTGGAATGAAGTGATCATAAAAAATATTTTGCGTGGGGTTCGAACCCACACATACACACAACCGCCCGTAGAACCAGACGTTTGAAATACATGAGCAAATACATTGCTTGCTAAAGAAGAGCAGACAGGCTGAAGGCCCGCTTAATAGTAGGCAGCTACCGTCGCCTATGGATGTTTGCGACGCTAGGGGCACCGCGAATACACTGCTGTCACACGGAACAGAAAATTATTATGGCGGCATACTGGTATAAGAAGGGTGGTTGCCATCCACACGGGTTTGGAGCCCTACCATGTAGTTAGGGTTGTTTTGTCGCCTTTTACGACAGGCCGACTCCGGCCACAGGGGTACGGAGAAATAGGCGAATATAAATATATTTTTGGATCCTAGTGTTTGTTGACATACTACACGTCTGGGAGGCTAATATGTTATATGCTCACTCGGGTGAACGAGAGCTGTGCTAAACCCCACCCCCACTCGGATCCGAGTAATCAACAGGAAATGTGTCAAATACTGTCAAGTCAACGCTTCAGTGTGTCTTTTTGTATTGAAATGAAGAAAATCCTTGAAGAATGCGAGTGTTGGACTCCGTCTGACTCCCTACTAAAAAAAACCTAAAGTTCTTCCTAACTAGCCTAGGCAAATGAGAAGACGTAACTAAATTTGGTTTCCACGTGAGGCGACTACCTACCGACGATCTATTTCGATCTTATTGAAGCAGATTCCCAAAAAGAATTGCTGTTACCTTGAGCAATTCTTTAAAATAAAAATTTGTGAAATGCCAAGAATGTATTTTTAATAATTCATGACAGACGTAACAATAAAAAGAAACAATATAAAAGTCACTAGCATATTTTTAAACTACACTTTTTAAATCATGCCAATGCTTTGATTATAAATATATAAAACACGTAGGTTTTAACAGATCTGATTAAAAAATCTATTTCTTACAACCTGTAAACTAGAAAAATATGTCATCCATTTGTATCCTTTTTCAACCTACTAGATAAGCTATTCGGTAATTATATTATTTCCCGACCGGCACCACATAGCCAATGGAATCCTTAGGTCATTAAACGAAATCTTGTAACATAGGACGGCGCTTAACGGCTTAAGAGGGTACAATTAAAAAAAATAAACAATATGTTATTTATTTTTAAAACACACGTCGAAGAACACAACCTGTATAATGGCAAAATACACACACATAAACAAAGACAATTCATTTAAAAGCTCTGATATTGTTTAATCATGGAATACGACTCAACGCATTCAATCAAAGCATGTCAACGAGACAAAATCTCAATGACGTAAAAATGTAGTGATGTCCGAATGACGGTTAAAAGATGTGGAGACGCGTTTGTTGGTGGTACCTCATTTCTGAACCAAGTATAAAATATATTAGGGCGCGCGTGTGCTTGTAGTTGAAATTTCATCAAACTCGGTAGTGACTTGGTTTTTATTTTAAATATTACTATGGCGGAACGTCGTGTTCCTACTGGTTTTCTCACTTTAATGAGTAGGAACTGCTTTTTGAATTGTTTTTTAATTATTTATAGAAATAAAATGATAGAGGCCTGCAGTTGTGCGCGCATCACGGCTAAACTACAGTATAGATTTCAATAAAATTATCTAAATTTAATTTCTTAGACACTTGGTATTAATCTAAAAAACAAAAATTACGATATCTTCGTTTAATATAAAGTTATTAAAGTGTTAAGAAACACGTGTTTTCTTGCCGCGGAGAAGTGAGGCAAGCGGTGTAGCGCGCATGCGTGGGAGAGGGGACGTATCCTCTATCCCTGCGTCATGACTAAAACTTTGTTAATATATCAAATAACGCGGAATAAGTCGCAGATGTCAGCTAGTCAGTAATACATTGTGATTATAGTCTATTCGCGTAAGAAAATAGTGAGTCATCGTTGTCCACCAGCCTAGTGTTTCCAATATTTGTGGTCTCTTCTTTGTGTGGCGTTATATTGAAGTTTATACTTATTTCATTTTTCATATTATTTACATATTCATTTTTCAAGATTTCACTTCTATCACGTGTGAACTGCGTAGATGTTCTTTTTTTTATTATATCGCAGACAACGTTTGCCTGGTCAGCTAGCCACATAAAGCATTCAGACTCTGTACGAGGCATTCAGACTCTGTGCGAATACCGTCTCGTCGCGTAGCTATTCGAATGTTGAAGATACAATTTCAAAACGACATAAGAGTAGAAAAGATCTAGGATTCGACATGCTTTGATAAAATACACAGAGTCACATACACGACATGTGATACGAGACATGATCATATTGTCCGCTTAAAACTATACATGCATTGTATACAAACACTTCGACAGGTTTCCCTATTTGATTAAATATATTTAATAATACGATTGCATATATCGTGTGTATAAAATTTAAAAAAAAAAGTATCGAGATTTATTAAACATGTTATATAGCAATTTATTACATATATACATGGTGTATACAAATGTGTGATATACATATTTATATATGTGGTGTATACTTCGTTAAGTTACAGTTATGTGCGCAGTTTTTGTTCATGTGCTTGGAAAAAATCGCTCGTAGCGTAAATACCGCCAATTGTACTGTTCATAGTGTAATTTGAATTATAATCTGATTTTTGAGTGCAATAAAGTATATTCTATTCTAAATATGAATTGGTTCGTTGAGGGGCGACCTCTTAAGTTGAACGAATCACTTCAATCATGATTTTGGCACAACACTATGTTAAATTGTCAATTTTACAAGATTTTCATAGACAATGGTAACGATTGACTTGACTAGGAATCACTGCGAATAAGTACCAGTTAAAATTCTCAGAATTTTTTTGCCAAGCTAATTATTGTAAGTATTTCACGACACAATAGAACGTACAATATAGTGCGTTATTAAACAACACACGTACACACATCGCGTACTGTGAATTATTCATCTCTGGTCTCTATGAATGAATGAAACTTTATTGTTCACCAACTAAAGTAATACAGCATCAGAGAGAAAAAAAGGTCTTTGTGTTAGTAGGATTGACGCAGTTTTGACGGTACTTAAGAAGACAGCCTCAAAAGACAACGTTTTTACAACACGGAATACATTTCATGTTAGGAAAATGGGAGAAGATGGCCTCTAGTGATGTACAATACAATGAAATGTTTTTGTTCCTTATAATTAGTTTTTTTGTGTAAAAAGAACTCTTATATCGTCCTATTGCTCCTTTTATTGCTGTAGGACAGCACACAGGCTGACGGCCCGTTTAGAATTTAGTAGTTACTGTCCTATGGGTGTTTTCAACGCCCATCGCGAACATACTGCTGTCCCATAAGGATACAGGAACTTGGGTCACTAATGCCGGAACACAACACAAGGTTATTATGGCGGCTTACTTAAGGCCAAACGTGGTCACCATCCAGATGGGCTTGGGGCCCTACCACGTAGCTAGGATGGGTTGTTTTGTCGCCTTTTACAACAGGTCGACCCCGGCCGCAGAGGTCTGTATTTTTTCTCCACCCTTGCACGGATAAATTCCATTATATTCGTAATTTTTTTAATTTATAATACATGAAAAAAATATGATTACTACATCTCAAGTGTATGTTTTTTTTTTTAAGTTTAGTCTATAATAATGTTACTTTTTATTGTAAATGTCTGTGTGTACATCAAATAGAAAATCCTGCCGAATTGAAACATTGGAAAAATATAATGCTATGAAAAACCATATTTAAAACCAATATATGTATGTCATCTTTAAAAAAAAACTAGACCCGTGCACTTGGTGAGAACTTAATCATCAGAAAAACTATTTAAGTAATATCCATACTAATAATACAAATGAAGTAACTCTGTCTGGACAGCAAAAAGAACCAACATATCCATTCTCGACCAGCTGAATGTCAGAACCAGATTGTCCACGAACTGCTGCCAGCGAGTACTCGGATATTTTGGTCATATCGCTCGAAGGGAGTCAGACAACCTCGAGAAACTGATAAAAGGCCCATAGGACGGTCGCGAATCCGATGGTCGGATCAAATTAAGGCAATCACGGGGCTCACTTTGGCTGCAGCTCTGAAACAGGCGGAGGACAGAGTGGTGTGGAAGCAGTTCGTCAACGTCTCCGTAAAGTCTTATCAAGACGGGCACGACCGTCAGGAATGAAGAACACGACAAAGAAGAGAAGAACTCTGTTACGTTTTCAACCAATTTTGTATGACTTTCGGTAAAAAAATGGACACGGACTACTTTATGTTGCGTAAATGAAACTTGAAAGGAGTGGACGTCATTAAGACGTGTGTTCATGCACTGTCTGGGTTGTGTGCGTCTACAGGTTATGGGGGGGGAGGGGGGCGAAAGGCGTCCCTAAACCTATTAAGTCCATGTCAGACTGGGGAGGATTGCGTTCACGAGAACATTCGCTTCAGTGTCCTAGTGATGGGGTCGGGTCTGTCCGTAAGCAAGTTTCGCGGGCGACGACGCGCGTGGGTTGCCCGGCGGTTGGGCGTATAGTTGACTGTCTCCACCACCAGCGGATTGGGGTGGCGGGGAGCGAGAACGAAGAAGGAAGAAGGGAAGGAGTTCCAGGTCGCGGTGAAAGTCCGCGTTGCGCATGTAAAGCGGCGCTTGGACAGCCATGCGCAAGAACTTGTTCTGGAGTCTCTGCATCGAACGGAGCTTGAAGGACGTCGCGAGGTATGTAAGTTTACTTGGCAGCCGGAGGAACTTGCCACCGCGATCTAACTCAACGTCTAGCGCCATCTAGTGATGTGTTACAATATTTATCATATTATAGCTGCATACTTATAGACCAAGGCTTGGAGGTCTACCACGTAGCTTGAGCTGTTTTGTTGCCTTTTACGACATGTTACCCCCCGCCCACAGAGGTTAGCATCTTATTCCTGCCATATACGCCCTTTCTTCCTTGCACTTATTTAAAAATCGACAGGTCCTTTGGTTATATAAAAAAAAAGTTTTCACCTAATGTTGGAATAATGTTAAAAATAATGTCACCTTTTAAATAAAAAACAATCGCCTGTTTTCATTGCAATATAATTTTCCAATGTGTAATATTAAAAAAAAAAACTCTTAGCCTACCTTTTTTTTTCTTCTCCACAGGTTTGGGTGCCGCTTTCGTAACCTTACTCGATGCTGCCTTCGTCTGTAAAAGCAATTACATGTGTAACAACCACATTTTCCTAGAATAAAAAAGAAACTTATTTAACACGTTCACTGCTGCTGCGAAGTGTTTGGCAGCGCAGTGGTATTACACTCGACGACCAATCTAGAGGTCCATTCCGGGTTCGAATCCCATGGTGGTATGCACCGCTTAGACAGCTTTTCTCGCCTAATATGCATGTTCTGACTCATCATCATCATCATCCCAGCGTTATGTTCCGGTTACAACCCAAACTTTCGTTTCGGCGTCCGGAGTCCGCTTTCCGACTTTTTCTACTCCACTTCGCGCGGTCTTCAGCATCCCTGATTAATGAGACCATTGGCACGAATATCACCCTTTACAACGTCAAGCCAGCACGTGCATGTCCTCACTAATATTATAAATGCGAAAGTGAGTTTGTTTGTTACGCTTTCACGCCTAAACCGCTGAACCAATTTTGATGTATTTGAGGTATAGTCATAGATTGGCCCTTGGAGAAGGACACAGGCTACGTCAGCTAGTTATAGCATAACTGCCTTGGTACATCTCCTCTCTTCTCCGTGCAGGGGCGGAGTGACAATACCAACCCCTGCGGCCGGGGTCCGCCTGACATAAAATACGACAAAACACCCTAGCTACGTGGCAGCGCCCCAAGCCTTCAGTCTATAAGCGTGCCGCCATAATAACCTTATGTTATATTCCGGCATTAGTGCACCTAGCGTCGCAAACATTCATAGGCGACGGTCTATTGTTCATCATCAATAAAACAATTCATGTACCCAACGTTGAATGGAAGCATCGTTAGAAAACCAGCATACAGAGATCACCGGTATGTCCGGGCGGGAGACTAGCAGTGCAGCGCTATGGACTGTTATTATTAAACCATGAGTTGGGTGATGATAACACACTGGAAACCCTGCCTAGGACTTGGATTCTATTTCCATCATTCAATGGTGAATAACATCATCATAAAACCTGCACGCCGATATCAGTGTGTAACCCACCAATTATTGGACAAGTTTGGCGGATACCGCCCCTCGTCCATTCCCACTATGGGGAGGATGTTCTATTGCCTTGAATATAATTGTCGATGGTTTCAGAATCAGAACCAGCCATCAATAAAACTAATAAGGAAAAAGTTGACAGGATCAAGCTCAACGGTGGGACTCGATGGGCTGTTGTATTTTTACAGCTGGAGTTACCATCTAGTGGACACCGTTGTATATTATGGCCACAATCGAATAATTTGATAATGCCATTTTAATCCCATATCGTACTGCAATGGAAAAACAGCCTAAAGCTCATTCCAAATCCGGATATTACCCAGAGTTCAAGAATGTTCATATTCTTGAGAATCAGACGCGAAGTCGCCGAGGACTCTAAACACGCACATCTGTGAGACTCCAAGTCTCTGGTTAAGAAGTTAATATAGGCATATCAGCGATGGAGGCGCGCCATGCTCCGACACGCAGGGCCATCCGTAGACGGAAATTGGGTGTTGATAGGCGCACACACATGGCCGTTGCTGCGTGAGGAACAACATACCGAGGCACTCAAGGCGTGTGAAGAAACACCTTGGGTGTTTTAGTGGATATACCAGCGAGGTGTGTCTCCTAGCCTAGAAATGGGGACAGTGCCCGTCAAGTGCATTTCCAACTTTAACAAAATAAATATACACACCTCCTTCTTAGTCTTAAGCTTCTTCACAGTAACCGTTGTTTTCGTCTTGGACTTCGAACCCGGCACCTTCTTCTTGAGCACCATCTTCGAGTTGTCCAACAAATCATTGAGATCGACCGATTCCTTCTTGGGCGTTCTCGTGGCCAGTTTCATTAGGGGTTCATCGTCCACTATGAAGGAGAGAAAGAAAATTAATAAAAAAAAATTACACAGGGGGGAAATAACATGAAAAACTTCTATTAAGCGACAACTTTTCTACCAGCGAACCAGCTTTGCTGGTCGAATAACAGAAAAAAGTGAATCTAAAACTTTTTGAGAGAAGTATTCCACTTCGCCTATAAAAATCACGTTGTTTAATAAAACTTTATATTAAACTAGCTGTGCCCGCGACTCCGTCCGCGTGGAATAGTGAATTTGGGCAGAATTTTTTGGATATATCGTATGTTTATTTTCGATTACAAACCCTATAAACCAAAAAATATAAATAAAATATGTAAACAGTCAGTGTTATCGAATACAACTGTTACGCCATGCGCCTCCGGAATACGTGTGTTCGAACCAAAAAGGTCCAACCTAAGCTGAACCCTATTTCATATGATTGATGATATAAATCTGAGGTAAACTTAAATTGGAATATAAAATTTCCGAAACTTATCATTTTTAACAAAAATTATATTTTTTTTTTCTAAAATAAAAATAGCCTACGTTACTCCTTGATACATCAGCTATCTGCCAGTGAAAGTCCCGTCAAAATCGGTGCAGCCATTTCAGAGATTAGCCGGAACAAACAGACAGACAGACAAAAATTGTAAAAAAATGTTGTTTTGGTATAATGTACCTTGTATACGTCCGAATGCACTTAGTAAAAAACGGTTATTTTAATATTACAAACAGACAAGAACCAAGTAGTGTCTAAAAAATAAAACTTATAAAATGTAATTAAAATATATCCAGTAGATTTGTCGCGATGCGCGCACAACTGCAAACCTCTATCATTTTATTTATATGATTTTTTTTATTGCTGTATGTCAGCAGATAGGCTGACGGCCCGCTTAGAATTAAGCAGTTATCGTCGCCTATGGGTGTTTCTAACGCCAATGGCATCGCGAACACGCTGCTGTCCCATAAGGGTACAGGGTCACTAATGCCGGAACACAACACAAGGTTATCATGGCGGCATACTTAAGACCAAAGGTGAACGCCATCCAGACGGGCTTGAGGCCCTACCACGTAGAAAAACGTTATTTACACTCTATTTAACGAAAACTTTTTAACTCAATAAAATACCGTTTCTCATCAGTTTCGTACACAACACATGTTTACGCTGTGTTATGAAATATAAAATTTAACCTTTCTCCAGTAAAACAAACAAAGTTTACTTACTGTCTTTAATTTCTTTTGTGGGGGAATATACAGAGACCAGGTTTTCTAAGTCTACACTTAAGGCGGAGTAAGATAATGACTTCAAAGGCCGGCGGGGGCGTGTCGCCAAAAGGCTACAAAATAACCCTGGCTTAGGGCTCCGGTAGGGCTTAGGTTAGGGCTCCAAGCCCGTATGGATGGCAACCACCCCTGGTCTCTATAATAGCCGCCATAATAGCCTCGTGTTATGTTCTAGAATAAGTTAACCCGGGTTCCACTTTCAGTGCGCGGACGGTAGCGTATTAACGGTGCCTCTGGAAATGCAAACTGTTTACTATTAAATGGGCCGTCAGCCTGTGTGGTGTTCCTCAGCAAGAATTTTATTTTATGTGTGCAGGGGCGGAGAAAGGACACTGACCTCTGCGGCCGAGGTCGGCCTGTCGTAAAAGGCGATAAAACAACCCACCCTAGCCACGCGGTAGGGCCTCAAGCCCGTCTGGATGGCGTTTACCTTTGGTCTTAAGTATGCCGCCATAATAACCTTGTGTTGTGTTCCGGCATTAGTGACCCTGTACCCTTATGGGACAGCAGCGTGTTCGCGATGCCATTGGCGTTGCAAACACCCATATACGACGGTAGCTGATAAATTCTAAGCGGGCCGTCAGCCTGTCTGCTGTCCTACATCAATAAAAAAAAAATACATGAACATCCCAAATTTGTGCTTATCGTTGTTCCATCGGGGCTTACACTACACAACTGTGCTGATGATAACATGTCAAACAAAGTTCGCACTCACTGTCATCATCGTCGTCGTCGTCGTCTAAGAGGCCCCTGTCGTCGAACTCGTCGTCGCTGGGCACCCTCTCCAATTTAACGTGTTCCAGCTTCACCCTCTTCTCGCTTGTAGTTTCTAAGGGAACTGGGAAATGAAACAAAATGTCTGTTAGGTTTTTGTCACTTACTCAATATCCTCAAAAGGAAATGTCGCGCTTTTTCGAGCTATATTCAAATATAGCACTTTTACGTTTCTGTTCAGCGTGGTATTAGACGTACTGTCAGACAGCATAAGAAACTCACGTGAGCAGCCCCCGTGGCAGCTCATGTATTCTGATGATATCACGCTGGCAGATTCGGACAGGGGTAGGCTGGTGCGACGTGTGATGACGTGGAAGGAGTCGCTTGAGAACGGTGGTCTGAAGCTCAATGTGGCGAAGACCGAGTACTTGGCCTGTAACTCCACAGATCCTACACCCGTACGCATAGGCGGCGACACGGTCGAGCGCACGGACCAAGTGAAATACCTGGGATCTGTGTTTCGCGTGTCTGGTGACATCGATTGCGACGTCAAGGCTCGCATTGCTGCCGCGTGGACTAAATGGCGTGAGGTAACTCGTGTCATTTGTGACCCCAAGATGCCAGTAAAGTTGAAGGGACAGGTCTATAAGACCATCATTAGGCCTGTCCTTTTATACGGCTGTCAAGCGTGGCGGTATTAGAGCGACATAAGAAGACACAAGATCTGCGTGTCACGGAGATGAATATGCTGCGGTAGATGTGTGGAGTGACGCGGAAGGACCGCGTTAGGAACTCCCGCATTCGCGGCAGCCTTCATGTCCGTGATATTACAGATAAATTGCAAGTGTCGGCTCCTATGGTACGGCCACGTTTTATGGCAAGCTGATGCTTATGTGGGAAACAAATGTCTGGCCGTGCCGCCTCCGCCGGGCCCTGGCAGGAGGGGTAGACCCAAAAAGTGCTGGCTTGACGTCATAAAGGGTGATATGCGTACCAATGGGTGAGTAGTGGTAGTGAGCTACCAGGGATGCTGAAGACCGTGCGAAGGGGAGAAGAAAAAGTCGGAAAGCGGGCACCGAAACGAAAGTTTGGGTTGCAACCAGGACATAACGCTCGGATGATGATGATGATAACATCTGCTGTCTCTCACTTTAATTCGGCGATCGTCTAGCACCATTTGGTGAACTTTGGCGATATTTTCGTAGGTAGTTGCAGTTTTTGTACGTTCCGAACGTTCATCGTCTCCCAAGCTCTTACGGTCATGTTTAAATTCAGCTGCCCAAAATTTCACTGTGGTAAACGATAGTGCAGAGTCCCCACACACAGAATCCAACTCATCTTTGATTTGCGTATTGCCTTTCAAAAACAAATATTTAATGACAGCTCGATACTTGATTTTGTCCATTTTCATTTTCAACTCATTCAAACGACTGTTACATAACAACTATAATTGTAGATTATCAGTTGTCTAGTACCCATATTTTTTTTGTCTCAGGGAAAAACCTCACTTGACGGGTTCCCCCGGCCCGGCGGGACGGAGGAATATGTGGGACTCCGGGAAAGTTGTTCAGCCATCCGACTACCCACTTGAAACCCCGCTGTTCTCCTATCGCCTACGCCCGGGCCTACGGATATGTGGCCTGCCAATCTCGTGGCCCGGGCCAGCGCCGGCCCGACCTTGGTCTCAAGGCGGGCCTCTTCTAAAGTGTTGCATGGGGTCAGGGTTTCGTCCCCCCGGCGCTCTCCTGTATTGTAGGAGTTGAGGGGGGCCGCGGAACAGCACGCGGCCCTCTCTCTCGCGGCAATAGTGCGGGCGGCGGATCCTCCCCCGAGGAGCCGCCCGCGGCCGCTTTCTACGGCGGCCAGAGGTCATTGCTTGCCCTCCGGCGCCAACGACGTGGCCTGCGTTGGCGGGAGGGGAGTGTGGAGGTGGACTCCCGCTCCGCCGCCTCCTTTGCGAACATGACTGCCTCGCAAAAGGAGGCGACGGCCGTCCATCCAGGATCGCCCCCGACCATGGACAGAATCAGGGTCGGGAGCGACAGGTCCGCGCCGATTTGACGACGAGGGCGCGGCGCTCCTCGCGCCACGCAGGGCACACGACGAAAGTGTGGTCCACCGTGTCCTCCTCGTCGCCCGCGCCACAATGGTGGCACCCCGACGTCATCTCCCGCCCTATGCGACACAGGTACCTCCCGAAACAACCGTGCCCCGAGAAGACCTGCGTCAGGCGGAAGGTCAGGCCCATATCACAAGTGCTTTGCTACTTTGGGACTAGGTGGCGCTGTGTGAATTGTACCAATAAATTTATAAAATTTATTTATTTCAATTTATTAAAAACTGCGCGTCTAAAGTGGCTGAAACTTTGGTGAGTAACTGTCAACAGATGAACAATGAAATTTACTAGCTTTTATTTACGAGTTCTGCTATCTTCATGTTGAGGTTGGAAACTTTTCAATCACCCTTGTAGATAGATAGATAGACCTGGATTCATATCCAAGTTTCTATAGAGATAGTAATCATCATCATCATCATTAGCATTAAATCACGGTTGCAACCCAAATTTCCACTTCAGTGGCTGGGGTGCGCCTTTCGACTTTTTCTTCTCAATTTCAGCCTTCGGAATCCCTGGTGGTGAGACCATTGGCTCGCTATCATCTTTTACAACATCAAACCAGCACTGAGACCCGGCTGAAGCTGCATCACTAGTCATAAATGCAGTACATATCTATCTAACCTGCAAAGTCCACACTTGAGCTGCCAGGGTCGAGGTGCTGCATGAACATCTTTTCACACTCTAGCACCTGTCTTCTAAAGTCCGCCGCATCCCTCAACCGGGATATGCACTGCTCGCATATAAGACGACTGTGGCTGTTCGGACCACCGGATTTCGAATACGATATCTGTGGGAAAACAGAATCAGTGTTACATAGAAATATTTACTAAATCGATGATAGTTTGTTGTCTGTTATTGTCTGACTGGGAGTTTAGTAATAACTATAATATCACTCACTCAAGTCGACCAATTAAAATGGAGATGGACTGGCCACCTACAAAGAAGCAGCCTGAATAAGTGGAGCAAGCGTGTAAGTCTGGTATCCCAGGGATGGCAGTCGCAAGAGGATTCGAGATAAGGTGATGGAAGGGCGAAATCTGTCAAACTCTAGGATCATCGGGGACATGAGTTACATTAGACAGAGTTGAAGGAGGTCTTTGGCAAAAATTTCGGTAAAAAACAGCCCATTTTAATTAACACAAGTTTTAATTCGAAAATTTCAAACCTATATTTTTAAGTATGTTGTATTAATTACAGCATTATATTAACAGTATTCTTTCTCCACCCCTGCACGGATAAAAAGCCATGGATAGGATCCTCTTCCTTAAGCATTCATCATACCGAAGAATATTGCATATGTTACAATGAATTTTATTGTAAAATTACTTGAGTAAATCAGTCCAATAGTTTTGAAAAGTCTATAAAATACATTTTTACTCCCATTTTTATTTTAGAGAAATTCCTTTAGCACCGTTATGATTTGAAAATTCAATGAAATGTAAAAGCGACACCAAAAAGAAACAAACATATTCATAAATAGGATTTAGCTCGTGTATGAGTTAGAATACACATAAACAGTGTTACCTATACTCTTCGTCTCTTTGTTTGGGCTTGCCAAGCTTTTATATACTAACTAGTTGACCCGGCAAACGTTCTGTTATATGAATTTAAAAAATGTCTAGGCCCTTCTCCAAGGTCCAATCTATGACTATACCGAAATTCATCAAAATTAGTTCAGCGGTTTAGGCGTGAAAGTGTAACAAGCTCACTTTGGCATTTATAATATTAGTTAGGATATATGAAATATATTCTACTTTTTCTGATGCTTTACTTCTGCTGTATTTATTGGCAAACAGCTAAAATAGATCATCATCATCTTTGCGATGTATCCCGGTTGCAGCCCAAACTCTCGCTTCGGCGCCAGGGGTCCGCTTTCCGACTTTTTCTTCTCCACTTCGTACGATCTTCAGCATCCCTGGTAGTGAGCCCATTGGCACGCATATCACCCTTTACAACGTCAAGCCAGCACTTTTTGGGTCTACCCCTCCTGCCGGGGCCCGGCGGAGGCGGCATGGTCAGACATTTGTTACCCACATAAGCATCCGGTTGTCGTAAAACGTGGCCGTACCAACGGAGCCGACACTCTTGTAATTTATTCGCAATGTCACAGCTAAAATAGATGTTTATTTTTAATCCAGTTTAAAGTGTAAGTCAATGTGGTGAAGGTTTTATAATATCTCCCATACAATCAATTTGCTGTTGCCAAACTTTCGTAATAAACTATAGTGATTATTCAATTTCTTGTATAAAAAGAAGCACATAAATAGATGAAATATGTGTATAGAGGGGCCACAACAATGGTTGCTCCAGCATAAACATAATTCTGAGTCTTTCAGACTATCCAGAAAGACTATTGTCTACTAAATTTTATTGGATCCAATGCTTAAGGCAGTTCTTTACCTATGTACAAAAAAGTGATAGGTTGAAAACAACATAGTATACACAAAGGAATAAAGAATTTATTTGCCTAGAAAGCATTTTTTCTTTCACACCATTCATGGCAAGTCTATCCTTACTGTGACATTGGCAAATTAAGCTGTATCATATGTCAAAGCTATGATTTCAAGAACAAGTACACCAGTAAAATAGTTTTTTAAACACCTAAAAACAAGAAAGAGAAATGTTGTTTTTAACATCAATCTCTGAAAGGGACAAGTACAATGAATAAAAAAGAGGCACTATTTATTTATTGTTATATTAATGTTATTACTTCAAGGTCTTCTCACTAAGTTTATGTTTTTCTATAAGCAACCAGTTTAAGTTTCAATCAACATTAGGTTTGAAACAGATAAATACAGAAAAAAAAAATTAAAGTTATAAGTAGACTTTTAATGAACAATCTTTTTACTGAGACTGAACTCCTAAACAGACTTGAATGGTGGATGTGGCTAATGGGATCACTTTCAAACCAAAAAGACACTTAGGGACTGAATGGAAAACTATTTATTTTAACTTTAACATTTTGAATTTATTTTTGTTCAATCATTATGATTATGAAATAAATAAATCTAAAATAAATCATTATGAAATTCACAAAAGTTATATCAGATAACTAACTAGACATGTTACTTCTTTAAGAGATTTTCACGGAATCAACAAATATGAAACAATTCAATCTGAACAAATAAAACTAACATTCCAAATATAAAGTAATTCAAACGTACTACATAAACCAAACAGATCAGAGTTGACATCAAAATAGTATGTATAATCTGAGATTACCAATCAACAAACAGTTGTACTGATTTTGATGAAATTTTTCAAATGTGTTCAAGTGGATTCGAAATTCGATCACCATCAGTCCATAACAGTGTTTTTTTTTTGTTTCAGGACGTATGTCTGGTCTGCTAGAGAACATATAATATAGGATATCAAGAAACGAGCGTGTCTATTCGACCTTTGTCGGCTGGTAATCGAGGTAATATGCTGCTTTAATGCTGCATGCACTAATAACATAGTAAAAAAATAAATGCTTATTTTTTTAATCGTAAAATCAGTGGACGTCCGAATTGAAATGGAATAGATTAGATTATATACTGGCATACATTTTATATCTTAGAATCTCAACTGTATCGATTTTAAAATCCGTCTAAACAAAGACGCCGTTCATGCGCATTCAAATAGCAAGACATTAACACTGTAAAAATGGACAAGAAAATGGACGCCATAGCATCATTATATTGTCATGATTTTGAAACTTACAGACACACGAAAGGTCTCGGATAGCATTTCAGCATAGATTTCCCTCTTTCCCATCCAGAAATATTCAGTAGAAATGTCCTTATAACAGCCTTCTGTGAGGCAACAACGGCACACAGTAGGCCCGGGCCGCCACTCCGATGTTTTCGGTTCCATTTTCACAAGTTTCTAACTATTTTAAGGTAAAATTATAACTTACACACTAAATAAAAAAGTTAACTAAAATTATTGTGAATAAATAAGACGTTATCACGATTTATTTCTAATAAAATTAGAAGAGTAAAAATAAAAGACGACGCCATCGAACGCAATCGTTGCGTCTTTTTTACTTTTTTTTTCTTTTTCACTAAATTCTATACAGTATTGCTATAAGGGAAAATAAATATATTTCAAACATTCACTATATAGTGAATGTTTAAAAAAAAATTATAGATCGTATTAAATTATTAAATTCCACTAAAACCAAATAAACTATTTAAAAACTTTAAACCACGTAATTTATCAATTAAGTAGATCTTTAATGTCATTATGGTGAAATTATTCAAAGCAATATTTAATTTCAAGTCCAACTTGAGAAAGTAAGAGCATAGATATAAATTAATATATATCTTAGTTAATAGAAGTCCATAGAACATCATAATTCAATATTTAATATATAATTAAGATAGGATTCACGGAGACGTAGATAATATTATGCGCCTTCGTAGTGATGCTAATTATTGGACTTGACTCCGACATTTCGGTTGATTTTCAGCAGTTATGGAATGACAGATTACAAATGTCATTATGAACATTACAATTACATCTACCCTCAACTGATTTAATTGCTATTTTAATTTATTTTGTTTATGGTTACAATTAACTCATCTAAACTACTATTATAAAGAGGAAAGATTTGATTGTTTGTTTGTTTGTTTGTTTGCTTTGAATAGGCTCCGAAACTACTGACCCGATTTAAAAAATTCTTTCATTGTTGGGAAGCTACACTATCCCCGGGTGACATAGGCTATATTATATTTTCAAAAAAATTAGGGATCCTTACTAAAACTCTAATAATGTAACCCAAAGTGTAAAAAAATTACCTAAAATATTATTTAAATCGCGTGCGTTGCGAAAACTATTGATGATAGAATAAAATAATGTACTACAACTTTGCAGAACACATCATTATTTACAAAAAGTGTCGCGACAGCATATGTCTAACTATTATAGTTATGCCACAATAAGTGTTCTTTTATTTTAAAAAATTAATTGAAATGCCGCCCCTAGAAAAGGCTCTTTATTTGGATCTTGGTATTAATCCTTATCAAAATAAATTACTTCATATTCAAAACTGTTTCAATACCTTTAAATAACTTTTTGAATTATTCAATTCGGATATTCCATTCGAAAGATATCACGAGTTTAAAAATGTAAGTATTAGAAAAATGTTGCGTGGTAGCCGCTCACCCTGTTCGGCTAGCTAGGCAGCACCTTATGCAATGTAGGCGTGCGTCACTGGGGTTTTTACAAAAATTAGAATACTTATTAAAAAATAACGAAAAATAAATAAAAAGTAATAGCAAAAAAAATCATTAAAATAAAAGCTCATAGAAATAATAATATTCAAACTTTCTTTATAATTTTATTTTTTTAGTAACCTGACGCAAATAGAAGGGTTGCCCCCAGGGGCGCTCCTCTGTCCGAGGAGTGCACGGGTGTGCGTACCCGAGGTGCCCGAGCATCCGTCGCTTCACTCCCCTCTCCGTTCGAGGCGACAGAGTCCTACCTTTCTTTCCGTCTACCTCTTACATCCTTTCCAACTTAGCTCTCTGTTCGTGGCATGGTCCCCGATGGGATGGTTGCGAATACTGATTGGGGTCCCGGGTTCTACCATAGGATCTGATTTGGTAGTCAAAACCATGCCTATTTCGACTGCGCCTGCACAGAGAGTGTTCCCGGGGCGGGAATTGCATCCTCGCTGTCGGTTGGTCTTGCTGGGCCGGCTACGACGTCAAGCGACTCTGCTTTTTCTGGAGTGTCGTCTGGTAGTCGTACACACGCCTGACTAGCACGCAACGGGGATGCGAGTCCCGTCCGGAATTGGCCGCGGACCTGTCGCTCCCGGCCCTGGTTCTGTCCATGGTCGGGGGCGATCCTGGATGGACGGCCGTCGCCTCCTTTTGCGAGGCAGTAGTGTCTGCAAGGGAGGCGGCGGAACGGGAGCGGGAGTCCGCCACCGCACTCCCCTCCCGCAAACGTAGGCCGCGTCGTCGGCGCCGGAGGGCGGGCAACGATCTCCGGCCGCCGTAGAAAGCGGCCGCGGGCGGCCCCTCGGGGGAGGATCCGCCGCCCGCACTATTGCTGTGAGGGAAAAGGCCGCGTGCTGTTCCGCAGCCCCCCTCAACTCATAGAGTTGTTACAAGTGAGCGCCGGGGGGACGAAAGCTTGACCCCCTGGCGCCAGCACTTTAGAAGGGGCCCGCTTTAAGATAAAGCGTGGGCCGGCGCCGGCCCGGGCCACGAGATTGGCAGGCCATATATCCGTGGGCCCGGGCGTAGGCGATAGGAGTACAGCGGGGTTTTTAGTGGGTAGTCCGATGGTCGAACATCTTTTCCGGAGTCCCTTATATCCCTCGGTCCCCCCGGGCCGGGGGAACCCGTCAAGAGAGGTTTTTCCCCGAGACCGAAAAAAAATAGAAGGGTTTAATTTTTTGTTAAATACCCATGCGAAGCTGGGACGGGCTGCTAGTACCGTATATTTGTATGATGTGAAGAAAAAGATCATTAGAGAATCTCCACTACACGGTCCCTAAGCTAATACTTCTTAAAATGTCAAGAGAGGGATCAAATTATTAAGTGAAAGGAAAAACTATTAAAAGGAAAAAACTAAGGTGTGTTCCGGCTCATGCAGAAGGCACTCACGATGTCTCGGTCTGGTACCTATTGTTCGCTAGGCTTGAGACTTAATAGTTTTAATAAGGGGCCCCAAACTTGAGGTACTTGCCAACCATCTTTTCGTCGATTCGATAATTCGATATTTTATTCTCATAACATCGATATGTCGATGATATCAAAAGAAAAACATCGATGTTTTCCAGCTAAACATCGATGTTTATTCAACATCGATGAATATCGATCATCCCTAATTTATGTACAAGACGTACAAGGTACAACAAGTCCTACAACTCCTACAAGTACAAGTCTACATTATCTACATAAAACTATCAACGTATCATAATAATAAATTTTCAATTGAAATCCATGAGTATCAACATTATTTCATATTATATTGGATAACTGTTTTAATGTTGTAGGAAATTAGGAATGATTTCCACAAAAACGATGAAAAGCACGCCCAAGGGCCCAATAATTGACCCAGGTCTGTGCCGGTGCTGCGGTACCGCTAAGAAATGCCGACTACTTACGGTGGAATACGACTGGATGGGCAGGAAGGAAATATACAGTGATATGTTATTTGACTGTTTTGGTCTATTGGTGAGTGGTGATCTACTGTCACATCGAGTAGTAAGCTGTTTCAATTTCCCACCCGGGTGTCGGGCAGTAGAGAAACACTAGGGTTCTAGTAAGTATATTAGTCAGTGAGTGCCACACTAGCCCGCCGCGAGCTCTTAAGCGGTGGAGTTTCATCAAGGATTCCCCCCCCCCCCCTGAAAAAATATTGTTTCGAATGCCAGTGGCATCGCGAACACGTTGCTGTCCCATAAAGGTACAGGAACTTGGGTCACTAATGCCGGAACACAACACAAGGTTATTATGGCGGCATACTTAAGCCCAAGGTGGTTGCCATCCAGACGGGCTTGAGGCCCTACAATGTAGCTAAGGTGGGTTGATTTGTGGTCTTTTACGACAGGCCGACGCTGGCTGCAGAGGTTAGTATTCTTTCTCTGCCCCTGCACAGATAAAAACCCTTATATAAGTATGCCACCATAATAACCTTGTGTTGTGGCGTTAGTGACCAGTACCCCAATACAGGCAGCAGCATGTTTGCGGTGCCCCTAGCGTCGCTAACAGCCATAGATGATGGTAGCAGCTTACTACTAAGTGAGCCATCAGCCTGTCTGCAATTCCTCAGCGATAAATGAAAATGACAAGCACACTATCTTGGTTTTAGTGTAGTGAGGGTTAAGTTTTGTTACCATGTATTATGATTTCCAGATGTCAAACTTAGATGGAGAACTAGAGGAAAGGTTAATATGTGCAAACTGTGTAGTAAGGCTTCGTGATGCCACCTCATTTCGGGAGCAAGTCCTTAAATGTGAGGAGTTGATGCTGAAAAGCAAAGTTCATGGATCTGATGGTATGCATAGTTCAGAGAATATCACTAATAATATTATTTTAAGTTCTGTTACAAGTATCAGATAGGAGAAAGTCACTCTTGCCGATAGATGTTTGCCATACTAGAGACATGCTTAAGCATTACCTGCTTCAAAGAGATACATGAACCTGGTTTACTAGTGGCAGAACACAACATAAAGGTATGATTGCGAACTACGCTACACGCAGCAGTGCTGCCGCTACATTTCTGCCGCTACATTTCTGCCGCTGCATTGCTGCCTCGGAATGTACTCTCATATAAGCTTATAGAGATTGTATGGGGACCGGTAGTGTCGCGGCAGCACTGCTGCGTGCAGCGTAGTTCGGAATCATACCTTAAGGTCATTATGGTGGCATAATTTAAAACCTAGCTAGACTTATAAAATAAAAATAAAATAAATCTTTATTGTAACACAGTATTATAATAACTCAATGAACCCTAGTTTCCAAACTAGACATTAGTGTGTATCTTGGAAACTAGTGCCGTCTCAAATCATACAAACAAAGAAGAAAAGAAGAAACACCATGATGCAATTAATATACTGGATGTCCCAGAACTCAAAGTCAAGCCGAAACGGGGTTTACATACATCTTAAAAAAGATCTACTTATTAGCTGGGCATATCCTCGAGAGTTGATGTCCTCAGCAGCTTGAGAAATTCGTTCATGCACCTAGGCTATGCTCCCAATGGGCTTTGAATAAACTTTTTCTTTGAGAACGCCCCAATAAAAAAATCTAGGGGATTTAAATTGAACATTAATTACTGTAATAAAAAATGTTATTTCCCTATCTGACTTTTATTCCAATAAATCTAAACTAGGTCAAGATTTTTCATTATTTTATTAATTTTACTTACTTTTGTTGACTTTGGTAAAAGTGGCGTCACTATCTGTCTTACTCGCTCATGGCAAACATGTCCACTATCCATCTCTCTCATCATTTTGCCATAAAATTAAGAACACACCAAGAGCTTGTGCGAATAAAAAACATTTGTACTGAGTAAAATGGGTTAGCAAAAATCGGGTTACTTGAGGTTTTTATTTTTTTACTCGTTTCTTTTAGTATGAAACTAACAAGTATTGTACTATTTTACAATCCTGATTAAATGCACAAACTTTTAGTGGCACTTGCCAAGGCACTTAGTACATTTTTTTTAAAGGAGGGACTTTCAAAATTGACAATTTTGAAAATTTTAAATTTATAGTTTAACAAATAGTCTTAATTCTAGAAAACTTGGGGCAATTGTGTCATTATTTTTGACTGTGGTTCTAGAAATGTTATTTAGGGTTACGGTTCCAAAGTTTAAATGAATAAAATTAATAAAAATTAACCACAATAACCGAAAAATGGTTACAGTTTGACGAAAATTGTAGGTTTTTCTTAAATGCCCATAATTTTCAAACTGCATGGGATAGATTTTGTTTCTGGTTTTTCTCATGATAGTTACAATCAATCCTGTCACCCCGTTTCGGCTTGACATTGAGTTCTGGTACAGAAAAAGGGAGAAGAAAAAGTCGGAAAGCGGACCCCGGGCGCCAAAGCGAGAGTTTGGGCTGCAACCGGGATACAACGCAAAGATGATGCTGATTGAGTTCTGGGACACCCTGTATATAAGGTTTGTGTGTGTGTTTTGTGCATATGTGAGTCTAATCTATATTTCAACTATTTCATTATACTTAGTTCCTTCTCAGTTTCTTCATAATTTAGGGTTAAGAGCCACGATTTCAATTTAGATTTTAACATTTTGCTATTGTACTCAGTAATATTTTTAATTTTATTGTTATTTAATTTTATTATTATGTTGTTATATTAGCTTTTAAGACAGGACATACCGGTCATTATTTTAACACTGCCCTTACACAGAAAATAAATAAATCAAAGAAAAAATGTTAATCGGACTGCATAAAAATTGTATTTCTCAGTCTGGGATCCAGTGTTGGGTACATTCACAGGACAAAACTTCAGTGTAGTGTGTAACTTCTTTATTCTCATTTTAAATAATTGTCTATTTCCCTTTCTTCCCAGCATCCATAGTCTAGCAAGAAGCTAATAAGAGTTAAAAATAAAAATGTTTCAGGTCTTGATAAAATCAAAGTGGAAGTCAAATTGGAACCACCACACTCACCAGCACTTGAAGGACACAACTATGAAGATGATGACCATTATGACGATGACAATATGACCTTGGAAGATGGTAAGATCTATAAATTCACCTATTTTTTTATTGCTGTGGGACAGCAGACAGACTGACGGCCCGCTTAGAATTTAATAGTTACCAATGGGTGTTTGCAATGCCAGTGGCATCACAAATACGCTGCTGTCCCATAAGGGTACAGGGACTTGGGTCACTAATGCCGGAACACAACACAAGGTTATTATGGCGACATACTTAAGACCAAAGGTGGTCGCCATCCAGACGGGCTTGGGGCCCTACCACGTAGCTAGGTTGGGTTGTTTTGTCGCTTTTTACGACAGGGCGACCCCGGCCGCAGAGGTTAGTGTTCTTTCTCCGCCCCTGCACGGATAAAGTGTGTTGTACTTAATATAGTAGTAACATGGTCAAGGGTGCTTTTAGAGACCTTTATCGCTTTATCCACTAAAACTGCCCTTGTTCTTTTGGACACCTTATGTGTGTATGCAAAATGACTGTTGGCAAACTGAGCTTTCCAATATGGACCTATATTTCTAAGCTGGGCATTTATCCCCATGTCCTGGAGCCTATTCTCTCTTGTATGAGGCTGTTCTCAAGAATGTTCATGTTGCGTACTAATTCTAAACGAGAGATAAATCCTGCTAAGGTTTTCCATCACAGTACAAAGTGAGGTTTTTAAAAAAGATGTTATAGAATTTCTTAGAGCTAGAGCTCTTGGCTATCTAGTGTTGCAAATGGTCATAGGCGATGGTGACCACCTGCTATCGGGTGGGCCGTTGCCTGTCTACCGAATTCCAGCAATAAAAAAAAGTATTTCACTGTTGTACTTTGTAATTCCAAGGTTAAGTTGAAGAAACAGATCTACAGAACCGCCATTATTGTCCCTTTATACAGCTATGGGGCATGATCAAAGCTACAAAAATTGCCCTCCAGTGCTGTTTAGTGTTATTTTGCCTGCCACCTCCTTTGCGGACATTACTGCCTCGCATGAGGCGACTGTGGCCCGTCGGATTCTCTACAGGCCACAGCCAAATTTGATGTGGGTGACAAAGACGCCGCGCTGTTAGCGCCAAGCTGGGCACACTGCGACCATATCATAACGAGTTAACGAGGAGTTACTTCTGATAGAGCTTTCTTACATACTATATTTGATTGAATCCCAACTGATTTGTAATTGTATTATTATTTTTTACAATTGTTATACATATTTCTAGTGAAACTGAAATTAGGAAAAGAATCACCCAGAACACGGTTGCAAGCTGCAAAATTATCAGATGATTTGCCACCCCAGAGGCGGCTTGTTACGAAAAGATCATCCAAAGACGCAAATCTGAAGAAAGATATGTTGCATAAAATGAGGAAAATGAGGACGAAGTTGAACGAGCTGAAGCATGCAAGTGAGTTGTGTCACATTTTCGAATTTTAAATAGTGTAACATTCTTCTATGTAAACTCAGTATTTGAGTTGAGTGATTTTTCCGAGTGCGTGAGTGAGTTATGGGTGCAGCATAGATAGGTTTTCTCGTCTAATGTACTTAACAATGCCACGAAGTAACTGTGAAGGAAAACATTGTAAAAGAACCTGCACACTATGATCACTGGTTTGTATAACCCAGCAATCCCGAGACCCGAGCATCAGCGGGATGCTATGTTCTGTTATTATTATTATACAGGATGACTGACAAAACCGTCCAAATTTTTTTACGCACTAAATCATTTAAGAAACCTATTTTTGCAAAAAAAATTGTATGTCAAATTTTCACCATAAAATATTTCATTCCAAGGAAAATATGGTCACTAATTCAATCGTACAAAATAGTCATGTGGTGCAAATTTCGTACGTTAACCTGTTATTACCTTTCCACGTAAATATCGTAAGTGAGTAGTGCGTATTCGCTCGCACAGATGCAATGACCGCCGTCCTCGGCCTCGTACTAGGTCATTGAACCAGTTTTATGCGGTACCGATGGAGAGGTCATTGACACTTGCGCGCCGTATTATATAAATTGCGAGTTCTTTGGATGACTTTGTGATGCTGATTACTCAACATTTTTGTACTATGTGATAATAAACTAAAATATATGTTTCTCATAACTTTTACTAAAGATTCTTCTGTGTGAATTTGGACGGTTTTCTCAGTCACCCTGTATAATGAATTCTTAGAACACAATTTCCACTCGAATTATTTTAAAACTACATAATAAACTTATCAAGGACTCATGACATTAATTTTGCTATGTAAGAACTACTTACATTGTAACATTTTTGAGTTAACTAACGTTTTTCCGAGTGCGCGAGTGAGTTCCGAGTGCGTGAATGAGTTCCGAGTGCCACTTAGGCAGTTTTCTCGTCCAACGTGCATATAGTGAATGAAAGTGTTGCAAGAAAACCTGCATATCAAGATCGCTGGGTTATTAACCGCTACAATCCGCTTCTGACGGAGTCTTGCTAAATCTGGGACGGAAATATACTTATTCAGTTTTAATTTTTAATATACATAATTAGGTGTGGACACGGGGGTTCCGAGTGAAGATTTAAAAGAGAAAAAAGAGATGCTAAAACAAATGAGGGAGATGCGTGCCAATTTGGTGGCAATGAGGCAAGAAGGTAACATAAAAAAATATTATTTGTACTGAAAGAGTGCGTTCTGAAAGTTATTTATCCGGGCAGGGGCGGAGTAAGAATACCAACCCCTGCGGCCGAAGTCGCCCTGTCGTAAAAGGCGGCAAAACAACCCTAACTACAGACAGGCTTGGTAGGGCCCAAGCCTGTCTGGATGGCAACCACCCCTGGTGTATAAGTATGCTGACATAATAACCTTGTGTTGTGTTCCGGCATTAGTGGCCCAAGTTCCTGTACCCCTATGGGACAGCAGCGTGTTCGCGATGTCCCTAGTGGGTGGGTATTAAGTGGGTCGTCAGCCTGTTTGCTGTTCTTCAGCAATAAAAAAAACACTTGTGCATTATCATCAGTGATTAATAATAAATATCCAACGGCGCGCAGTTCGTGTTGTCGGCGATCCTATACTCACAGACGGTCTAGATACGCTTGGACTTCGGAGAGGCATTGCCTCTCTTTGCGTATTCTACCATCTGTACAACAGGGAGTGTTCTGAAGAACTATTCAGAATGGTGCCCTCGTCGTCTTTCTACCACCGCACTGCCCGCCATCCGCTGGGTGTTCATCACCATTTCTTAGAGCCTCTTCTTTCTTGTACGAAACGTTTCTCTAGAACGTTCATGCTGCGTACTCTCAGGATCTGGAATGAGCTTCCGGCTCAGGTTTTCTCAGCGCGGTACGATATGGGGTTCTTCAAAAAAGGCGTTATAAAATTTCTTTGAGGCCAGCAGCGCGTTGTTATTGCCTCTGGTGCTGCAAACGTCCATAGGCGACGGTGACCACCTGCCAGGGTGGGCCGTCTGCCTGTCTGCTGAACTCAAGCTATAAAAAAAAATCTTCCTGCCCTCATCCCAAACCATGTGGAGTCGGCACAACATGTTCTCTCCTTCCACTATCCTCTGTTATCCGTCATCTCAACTCTTTTACACAATCCATCCATCTTTTTTTGGTCTACCTCTCCTGTATCCATCCACTCCCATTTCTATCATTTTCCTACTTATATGGCATTCTACCCTGTGCATTACATGACCAAACCACGCAAATCTGTTACTTTTAAGTTTTTCAACCTCTTAAACACCCAAAGTTGCATAATGTTGCAATAAATATTCAAGCAATCAAATACCGGGGCATATGCGGTCCCACGTAGACCTTCGGTGGTCTGAGTCAACCCCTCTCATTTGGTACTCTTCGCAACAGACGAGGATCTGACGCAAGGTCTTCCTTTCAGGATTAAGGAGTTCAAAAAAGAAACCAAATTTAGTGACATCTATGTTCTTGTGTTACGTGTTTGACAGCTAAGGTCTGGGTTAGTAGTGTTAGTACAAGGACGTGGCTTTAAGTGAAAACTTATTTAGCATCGTTGTGATCTGAATCTCGATGAAACGAAAAATTGACATTATTTTCTTATCCCGCATTATATGAGGTCGGCACAACATGTTACATGTTGTAATAGTTATGGCTTAGTTTTTACAAACGGCCGCCTGCCTGACGTTAACCCCTTTTTAAAAAAAAAAGGGGAAAAAAGATTTTAGGAAAAATCTGTCATCGTTTATTTGAAATTCGTAATTAAGCGAGGCCTGTTTACTGTCCGTTCCCATTGGAGGGGGAGGGGGGGGGGTTAGAGCGAGGTAAGCCTCGCTCTAACCCCCCCCCCCTCCCCCTCCAATGGGAACGGACAGTAAACAGGCCTCGCTTAATTATGTAATTATTTTCTTTCTTATGTAAGCATAAGGCTTGAATTCTATTTCCATCATTCGGTGGTGAATAACATTATTATAAAACCTGCATCAGTGTGTAACCCACCAATTATTGGACAAGTTTGGCGGATACTGCCCCTCGTCCATTCACTTTATGGGGAGGATGTTCTATGTTATATTGCCTTGAATATAATTGTCGATGGTTTCAGAATCAGAACCAAAGCCATCAATAAAACTAATAAGGAAAAAGTTGGACACGAAAATATCCATAGACAAGGACAACAATGGCCTCTGGAACACGGTGACCATAGTGGAGAACACGTACGTGTGCCCATTCGCGTCGACTTACAGCGATTACTATTGTGTGTATTGTAGAGAGATGTTCATAGAGCCAGAGAAGTTGAGGGAGCACACCATGACTCACGATCCGACCACGTACAAGGACGTGGTGAACGACAAGAAGCTGCTGCAGATCGATATAACGAGGATGGACTGTCGGTAAGCCCTCCAATTCTTCATATGTCTGTTTCGTCAACTGCCAATGTTGCACTTCAGGACTGACAATCTGATACTTCAAAACTGACAGTCTGACACTTCTGGACTGACAATCTGACACTTAGATTGACAGTTCAGGACTGACAATTTCAAATTTCAATTGATAATCTGACAATAAACAACTGAGTGTATGACATTTCGGGACAATATGACATTTTAGATTAATCACTGACGATAATGCATAAAATAGTGTTGTTTTTTATTGGTGAGGAACAGCAAACAGGCTGACGGCCCACTTAATAGTAGGCAGTTACCGTCGCCTATATGCTATTCACGTTAGCAAAAAATAAAATGTAAACAAATAAACCAATGTTTCTCAAACAAAGCTAGAATAAAAACAACATGGCGGGTATAATCCGACCGTAATAATAAAACACACTTGAAGACCTCGGTGGCGTAACGGATAACGCACGTCGGTACGCTCGCGGAGGTCACGGGTTCGATTCCCGTCTCGCGTCTGGGTGTTTATGTATAATATGTATTTATTTACAAAAAAAAAGTATATAAGTAGTAGTATATCAGTTGTCTAGGGCCCATAACACAAGTGCTACTTAGTTTGGGACTAGATGACGCTGTGTGAATTGTCACAACATATTTATTTATTTATTATTTACTCGTTCCAATCGACAATAGTACGTTGAACCTGTACACTTATAATTACCAGCATATAAAACCAGTAAGAGATTTGAAAACATTGTCTTTTTAGTTTCTTTATAATGTAAGTTAGTTATTACAATTAATGTTGTAAATATGTAAATTTTATATGCATTAATATTTATCATTCATAATAATTGTAAAAATAAAATTATTTTGTTTTTTTTTCTAAAAGTATGGAATAGTAATATAAAAAAATAAGAATATAGGCGATATTTATATATATTTATATAGGAGATACATACATTTTATTTTTTGGTAAAGTAGAAGATCTATCAGTATTTAATAATAAGTGAATTCCAGCTTATGCCAGAAACGAATCGACGACTTTGAAGACCTAAAGGCCCATCTGTCCAAGGACCACAAGAAACACTTCTACACAGAAGCGAACGAGGCCTTACTCAAATTCCGCCTCAAATGCGGGTCCGTGAAGTGCCTGGAGTGTGAACGCACCTTTAGCTTTTTCCACGCTCTGAAGAGGCACATGGCAGAACATTTTGGCGCCTTCATATGCGATATATGCGGATGTCATTATTTTGAGGAGAGGTGTTGTATTTTTTTTTCATTTATGGCTTCGCATCTATTACTTTTTCTTCCTGCCCTTATCTCAAACTATATGGGGTGGCACAACACGTCCTCTTCTTCCCCCGGTCGCGCCTATCCTACGCCCGTGCACGCGGCCCTCACCCTCGCGGCAATAGTGCGAGCGGCGACTCCTCCGCCGAGGGGCCGCCCGCGGCTGCATTCTACGGATGCCATCCGACGCCGACGACGTGGCCTGCGTTAGCGGGAGGGGAGTGTGGTGGTTGACTCCCGCTCCCGCTCCGCCGCCTCCTTTGCGGACATGACTGCCTCGCAGAAGGAGGTGACGGCTGCCCATCCAGGATCACCACCGACCATGGACAGAACCAGGCCCGGAACCGACAGGTCCGCGCCGATTTGGGCAACGAGGACGCGGCAGTCCTCGTGCCACGCAGGGCACATGGCGACAGAGGTGGCATCCCAACGTCGTCTCCCGCCCTATACGACACAGGTACCTCCCGAAGCAACCGTGCCCCGAGAGGACGTGCGTCAGTTGGAAGGTCAGGGCGCAGTGGCGCCTTTCCAACCATTCGGCCAGGATGGGCCTCACCGCTTCGATGGTGGCGAGGCCCACACTGGGGTGCGCGAGGCGCTCCTTCCACTCCACCATGAGCACCTCGTCGCGCAGCTCCGGCCGCTTTACCTCAACTTCCCGAGGCGCGGGACGAGAGCCACGCTCAGCTGCGTCCTGGCGCCACTGGTATAAAAGCGCCAGGACTCGAGCCTAGAGGTCCCAAGGTAGGGATCCGGCCAGTAGGGAAGCCGCTTCGAAGGATACCGTGCGGTATCCTCTTATCGCCCTGACAGCTAAGACGTGCTGCCGTCTGCTGAGCAACGCCGTCGTTTTGACCATCAGGCGATCGGCCAAATCGGAGCCCCGTAAAGGGCCATCGACCGCACGGTCCCTTCAAAGAGCCTGCGGCACACTACGCCCGGCCCGCCGACGTTAAGTAACAAGCGGGAGAGTCCCGCCGCGGCCCGAACTAGCTTTGTCGCCAGGCGCTTGAAGTACGCCGCAAAGTCCCATCGCCCGTGGAGCGCCAGTCCGAGATATTTCATGGACGGCCCGAGAGCGATGCGGATACCTCGCACCGTTATGATCAGGCCCGGTGGCGGCCTCTGGCGGGGCCCGTAGAATACCAGAGCCTCCATCTTGTTCAAGGCCACATCCAGGCCTAGTTGCCGGATTCTTGCCACTGTTTGCGCCACTCCAGCCCTGCCCATTAGGCACGTCTGGCGGGGGCTCCTCCCGTGCGTTGTGACGAGCGTGTCGTCGGCGTAACACACGTGTATATTTATGAATAAATATAATATTTTATCTCCACTCATATAAAATATTTAAGAAACTACTGTGAATATAGTTACAGAAACTCGAGAGTCAATTATCAGCTAACTTCATCAGGTCGGGGTGGGCGCGCGCATCGTAAAAATTTCACTTTCAGAATTTTTCCCTTTCGGTTCATTTCTTTCGAGAAGTATAAATTCAAAAATTCTCTATAGATTACTTACTCAACACAAACGCACTCACAAGCGATTAGAGACGGATGTGACCGAGAGCTACGCGTGCCCCGAGTGCGGCAAGTGCTTCAAGTCGAAGAAGAATAGATACTTCCACATCGCACGGATTCACAACAACGAGCCGGCGTTCGCGTGCAACAAGTGCGACGAGACATTCCTCACGCATCACATGAGGTGGGGGACTACGTGATTGACAGTGACATTTTAGCGTTTTTATTGGTTCACACGTCACTCTTGACACACACTTCACACATGACACACACACATCAATCTAATTAAAATTATGAATAATGTTTATGCCAGTATCTGTTGGTAGTTTACAATAAGTTCAGCTCTATTATCAAGTACGCGCTTAACTGGTCGATCCCATTTTAATAATAACTAAGCCATTTTATTTTCCATCACATATTTTATGGTACATTGTTCATAATACATCCACAAAAATTCGTATGGATTTGATAAAACTAAATATTGTAAAGAACACTTAATATTACATACTATCATTTGTCTCAGATTGTTTTCGGATAGGAACTCGTATTTGGCCTCCTCCAGTTTAATCCACTTTTCTATAACTTGATCATCGATTCAATTCATTAGCACACATACGTCACACGTGACATACACATGTCACATGTGACACACACGCGTTCCATTCAGTTGTCGTTCACAAAAGCAAACGAAGATGTGATGATATGTGGCAATTATCTTTTCCCCCTCTCTTCTAGATACAAGCATAAAATGGAGGTTCATGGCGAAACGCGCACGTTCCCGTGCGAGAGTTGCGACAGGGTGTATACGAACCGGAAGTCCCTGAGGGAGCACAACAAGAAGAACCATTTGCAGCTCTTGAGGTAAGGCTATATTATAATGTGACCAGCTGACCCGGCAAGCTGTTGTTCTGTCATATAATTTTTTTTAAAAGTAGCCTATATCCTTCTCTAAAGTTCAATGTATCTCTATACCGAAATTCATCAAAATTGGTTGAGCGGTTTAGGCGTGAAAACGTAACAGACAGACAGAGTTACTTTCACATTTATAACTATACTCCGGACGCCGAGGAGGAAGAATTTCGTCCGTTGACCTGTTATTACCGATGCGGTCATTGCTCTGTGCGAGCAAAGCGGCATTATATTTACGCGGGAGTGACAGAGACAGATAATAACAGGTCAACGGACGAAATTCTTCCTGCTCGGCGTCTGTAGTATAGCCATTCCCGCCCGCTTCGCAGGTGGAGTAACAGAAGAAATATGAGAAGTTTTCGTACACATGCGCGCTACACTGCTTCTTGCCCCACTTCTCCGCGGCAAGAAAACACACTGTTTCTTAAAACTTTAATTACTTTATTTTAAATGAAGATATTGCAATAATTATTTTTAGATATGGGCTAAGTGTCCAAGAAATAAAACTTGGAAAATTTAATTGAAATATAGATATGCAGTAGTTTTGCCGTGATGCGCGCACAATTGCAGACTTCCATCATTTTATTTATATAGATATTAGTATGGATAACTGACACAGCGCCATCTATTAGGGATTTAAGCAGCAAGCGCTTGTGTTATGGAACTAAACGTCTATATTTTGTAAATAGATACATAATTCTATAAGTTCTTCCTCCGTGCAGGGGCGGAGGATGAATACTAACCCCTATGGCTGAAGTCGGCCTGTCGTAAAAGACGACAAAATAACCCTAGCTACGTGGTCCCAACCACTCGCCTCCGCTAGCGTGCGTTCGCCGTTACCTCATAAAGATCTTCGTCACTACATGTGCGTGTATTTGTACGTAAACACACACTCTTGGGGCGGATATCGAAAGTGACCTCTGCAGGTGTTCCAATCAGCGTTTCGATTAACGCACTTCGGTAAGCTTGCGGAGGTCCGTGTTCGATTCCCGGCTCGTGTCGTGTTTATGTGTAATATGTATTCATTTATCAAAGAAAAGGGACAGACCACAGAAAAAGTGGGATAATGACATTAGGCAAGTAGCAGGAGTAACGTGGAATAGAGTGGCTCAAGAAAGACAGGAATGAAAAAGGTTGGAGGAGGCCTTTGCCGATTGGCAAACAGACCTACAAAAAATAATTAAGTATTAGAATAGAATAGATTAATTTACCTACAAAAAAAATTTGTTTAACCATACTCATAGTTTTTAGTTATTAGTATTTTGTAAATAGATACCAAGTGGGTCTGAATAAAGGGCTTTATTATTATTATGGGACTAGATGTCGCTGTGTGAATTGTTCTAGTATATTTATTTATTATTTAAAATTGAATATAATTCATTCACAGATATATATGCAGTCATTGCGACAAGAAATTCTACCTACCCTCACAGTTAAAAGATCACATGACGTCACACACCGGAGAACGAAACTTCCGGTGCGAGTATTGCGGAAAGAGCTACCCGCGATTAAGGGCCCTCAGGGTCCACATGCAGTCCCATAACAGCGAGAAGAAATATAAATGTAATTTGTGCACAGCTTCATATACTCAACTGAATAATTATAAAAATCATATGAAAAGCAAGCATAATGATACGCATTTTACATAATAAAGGGAATTCAATTGACTTTTATTTCTTAGCTGCGCCCCTAGTGCTGTATAGTGGAAACTGTCAACAATATGAGTTGTTAGTTGGCGATCTCAGTATAGTGAACGGTAGACACTATTATAGTATTCGCACATTACACCGACTCAACTCACAGTATGGCATTGAAATGTAAGCTCTTTAGTATGTTAAGATATAGCGGGTAAGAGTGAATTTGTCAACTTGTAAGTTAAAGTCGTATACCTTTAACTTACTAACTTACAAGTTGACAAATTTACTCATATTTAACATAACAGAGCTTACATTTCAATGCCATACTGTAAGTTGAGTTGGAGTTGAGTCGGTGTAATGTGCTACCCTTAGATAATTAGAGGTAGATATTAAAGATAAAAATAAACGTAAAATATTTTCGTCCCAAATACCACAGTGTCTCAAGACGAAGGTTTTTAACCAATGTGTGTTGCCAGTGATGACTTACGGAACGCAGACGTGGTCGCTAACTATGGGCTATAAGAGAAAGCTCATGGTCGCTCAGAGGGCAATGGAGATTCGCAGGAGAACCAAAGTCACCGACATAGCCCGGATGATTGCAAAACTGATAACTGAAGTGGCAGTGAGCTGGGTACATAGCGCGAAGGACAGATGGCCGTTGAGGCAGAAAAGTCCTCGAATGGCGACCGCGTACTGGAAGACGCAATGTTGGTGGCCTCCCCCACAAGATGGGCCGATGATCTGGTCAAGATCGCCGGAATAGGTTGGATGAGAGCAGCTCAGGACCGATCGTCGTGAAGATCTTTGTCCAGCAGTGGGCGTCTTCCAGCTGAGATGATGATGATTAATAGATAATTTTATGCGTAGAATAAGAATACTAACCCCTATAGCCGGGACGTAAAAGGCGACAAAACAACCCTAGCTGCATGGTAAGGCACCAAGCCCGTCTAGATGGCAACCACCCGTGGTGTATAAGTATACCGCTTTGGGGGTACAGGGGTTCCTGGCCTCCAATAGGTTTGTTTGTTGAGGCAGAGTCTACAGTGCCCATGGCCAATCAAAGCCAAAATTGATTGATATTTGATGTAAATTAATTCAAGCGGAAGACGAGGCAATATGAAAATTAAATTTCAATTATTTAAATATTTAGCATGGCTACAGAGTTTTTGCATGTTAGCGTCATAAGCTGTCATTCATTATTAGTGTTGCGATTATCGTAGTTTAATCGATATATTAACGTAACACTAATGGTTTTTAAGTATTAAATTAAATATTTAATGTTATTTGTTTGAAATAGATAATAGTTTCATTAAGATTCTAACGTTTTTTATTTATTATAAGCTTATCAGAATAGATTTTTCTTCTTAAACAGGAACCTGTAAACATTATTATTGATAGTTAACTATTTAATAATAATAATATATTTAAATAATTTCTTAAATCTGGTTTGCCAAATATTTAAGTCACTTATTATTAAAATGTAATTTTCACTTATAATAGTTGGTTCAAATTTCGATAATTTAAAGGAATACTCACCCGACACTAGGTCCCCTGCGTTGGAACGTGTTGGGAGCGGGCAATACGGGATCTTGTTCCCCTTATTGGTTTGGGCCAGGGGGAAGCGATTTGCTTCTGCGCGCGATTCGAAGTGGACTGTGTGGTGAGGGAAAGATGGCATTGAGAAGCTCCAATATTTTAATTGGATTTTATTATGTATTTTACTCATATCTTGAGATACTGCCGGATCGAATTGATTACATAAAAAGTAATTTTCTAATAGTTTCGCTAATTGTTTGATTGATGCTTTGTGGAGGGACAAGATCGTTTGTTTCATCTTATTCATTCACTTGTTGTTCCTCAGTGTGATTTATAATGCCTTATTTTGTCGTTAAATAGGGGTTTAAATAGGGGTAAATAGGGTTAATAAAGGGGGTGTAAGGGGCCCTACCAACATCTTCGGGGCCCAAGTCAACCTCACCTGCAAGTCGGCGCACCCTGCTGAATAACGGACGAGGCTCTGACGACGGCTTTCCTTTTGGGGTTGGGGGGTCAGACGGCAGTCGCCCCCGTAAAAGCCAAATCTGCCAAATCATATGGACAGAACACGAATGCGAGATCGTATAAGGGCTAGGGCGCCGCCGCATAACGGCGCGCAAGAGCTTCGCCCGACTCTTGTGAGAAGTGGACAAGGGCTACCGTGTCATGGGCGGGCACGGCTAACGACGCTAGCCCCAACTCACGCAGCCCAAACATCTCGAAAGATCCGCTTCGCAACATGGAACATAGGCACGTTAACCGGACGCGCGAGAGAGTTGGCCGATGTGCTCTCCAGGCGGAGGGTGGCCGTGGCGTTCCTGCAGGAGACTCGGTGGAAGGCCAGCAGATCCCGGTTCATTGGGAATGGCTACAAGCTGATCTACACAGGTGCACCTGGTGGGGAGAATGGGGTTGCCATAGTGCTCTCGGAGGAGTTCCAGAACGACATTTTGGAAGTGAAACGTCATAGCGACCGACTTATGGTCGTTAGGGTGCTTATCGATGGGGTAGTTACCCACTTGATAAGTGCCTATGCGCCACAGGCCGGTTGTGACGACGCCGATAAAATAGCGTTTTGGAATCTACTCGGAGAAGTGCTCCGTGGAATCCCATTATCACAGGGGATCGTTTTGGGGGGTGATCTGAACGGTCATGTGGGTGATGAGTGTGGGGAATTCGAGCGTGTTCACGGTGGATTTGGGTACGGCAGCCGCAACGCAGAAGGGGAGGACATCCTCAATGCGTGTGCGGCGGCCGACCTTGCCATCGTGAACACGTATTTCAAAAAGAGACCCGAGCATCTCATCACCTACAGGAGCGGGAGGAATGCTACCCAAATCGACTTCCTACTCACTAGGAGACACCACATCAGCAAAGTAGCCAACTGCAAGGTCATACCCGGTGAGAGTCTCACACATCGTCATAACACAACATCGTCTTCTTGTCATGGACCTCTGCGCTAAGCCTAAAGACACGTATACCGAGCGCGTTCAGCGCCGAATCAGGTGGTGGCTGCTTGATGAAGTCACGTCCCAGGAGTTCGCCTTAGCCGTCGGTGACAAGTGCACCGGTGGTATGGGCGAACCAGTTCAGGCTTACTGGGACAAGATTCAGGCGGCTATCCTTGGGTCGGCGAAGGAGGTGCTTGGGGTGTCTAAGGGTGGTCGCAAGTGTGACAAGGAGACATGGTGGTGGAACGACACAGTCCAGAGGGAGACTAGAGCGAAGAAAGCCCTCTTTAAGAAGTGGCAAGCGTCCAGATCTCCTGAAGACCGCGACGCATACCGGGTAGCAAAGCGCGCCACTAAGAGAGCTGTTGCCAGAGCCAGGCGAGACCACTTACAACCACTTTACGATAAGTTGGAATCGTCTGAGGGGCAGAAGCTCATCTACAAGTTGGCGCGCTCCAGGGTCAAAGCGGCACAGGACATTTCCAAGTGCCGCTGTGTAAAAGACCCTGTGGGCAATCTGCTATGCGAGGACCTCGCGGTGAAGGAGAGATGGCGCTCGTATTTCCACGAGCTGCTGAACACGCAGCACAAAGAGGTGCAGCCGCCTGATCTTCCTCCGAATCAAGGACTAGTGCCACTGATAACGCCTGCAGAAGTCCAGAATTGTCTTCGCCGCATGAAGAATCGGAAAGCTGTTGGATCCGATGGAGTCCCCATCGAAGCCTGGAAGGCGATGGGCTCGCGTGGTGTGGGCATTTTAACAGACCTTTTCAACCGGACACTCCTCACCGGTACGATCCCGAGCCAATGGAGACTGAGTATCATTACTCCAGTCTTCAAAGGCAAGGGGTCGGTGCAGGAGTGCGGTAGTTACCGAGGAGTTAAGGTCATGTCCCACACCATGAAGCTCTTCGAAAGGGTTATCGACTCTCGGATTCGACAGGAGTGCACTGTCTCGGATTGTCAATATGGGTTTCGCCCTGGTCACGGGACAATGGACCCTGTTTTTGCTCTAAGGACTGTCGCGGAGAAATACAGGGCGAAGAATACGCCTCTGCATTGCCTGTTTCTCGACTTGCAGAAGGCCTTCGACTGTATTCCTCGCGCGATAATCTGGTGGGCATTGCGGTCCAAAGGGATTCCAGAGGCCTATGTTGACATCATCCGAGACATGTACCGTGACTCCGATTCCGTTGTTCGGACCGCTGTTGGCGACACAAAACCTTTCCCCATCACCGTCGGGGTGCACCAAGGATCCGTCCTTAGTCCGTTTCTGTTTAGCGTGGTATTAGACGTATTGTCAGACAGCATCAGAAACTCACATGAGCAGCCCCCGTGGTTGCTCATGTATGCTGATGATATCGCGCTGGCAGATTCGGACAGGGGTAGGCTGGTGCGACGTGTGAAGGCGTGGAAAGAGTCGCTTGAGAACGGTGGTCTGAAGCTCAATGTGGCGAAGACCGAGTACTTGGCCTGTAACTCCACAGATCCCACACCCGTACGCATAGACGGCAACACAGTCGAGCGCACGGACCTTGTGAAATACCTGGGATCTGTGTTTCATGCATCCGGTGACATCGATTGCGACGTCAAGGCACGCATTGCTGCCGCGTGGGCCAAATGGCGTGAGGTAACTGGTGTCATTTGTGACCCCAAGATGCCGGTAAAGTTGAAGGGACAGGTTTATAAGACCATCATTAGACCTGTCCTTTTATACGGTTGTGAAGCGTGGCCGGTGTTAGAGCGACACAAGCAAGAACTGCGTGTCACGGAGATGAATATGCTGCGGTGGATGTGTGGAGTGACGCGGAAGGACCGCGTTAGGAACTCCCGCATTCGCGGCAGCCTTCATGTCCGTGACATTGCGGATAAATTGCAGGAGTGTCGGCTCCGATGGTACGGCCACGTTTTACGGCAACCGGATGCTTACGTGGGAAACAAATGTCTGGCCATGCCGCTTCCACCGGGCCCCGGCAGGAGGGGTAGACCCAAAAAGTGCTGGCTTGAGGTCGTAAAGGGTGATATGCGTGCCAATGGTCTCACTACCAGGGATGCTGAAGACCGTGCGAAGTGGAGAAGAAAAAGTCGGAAAGCGGACCCCGGGCGCCGAAGCGAGAGTTTGGGCTGCAACCGGGATTCATCGCTGAGATGATGATGATGATGATTTTGTCGTTAAATAAAGCGAGCGTAACGCTATTTATAGTGTATTATTGTATAGAAAAATATGTAAACCAACCAGTCAAGTTATTTCGACATTTTATGAAGTTTGTCGTTAAATTTAATAAAAAACACATTTATTCTAGTAGTTTTTTGTAAGTAGAAGTGAAAGCTAAAATAGTAAGTCGTTCTTTACTATAATGCTCCAAGTTCTATACTATAGATGTAAGGCCGGTTTAAAACCAATTAAATCAATCGGTTTCAAACTAAAAAAAAAAACGGTTTTAAACCGAAATAAGGCATTTTTTTCGATTTAAAACGGTTGGTGTTGATGACTATGTTTTTCTTAAAATATTTATTATACCACATTTTCTTAATATTCCGAAGAAGGAATAGAACGGAGTCGGTATATATACCTATAAACTGTAAAATGAAATGTGTGATACCTAGATCGGTACACTGACTTGGTTAGGTTCTAGTTGGTGCAAGTCGACCGACCAAGCGTAGGCATTGCCTAGCTAAGTTATAAAAAACTATAGTTAAAACTGTGTTGGTTGTTTTCAAAAGATACAATCAGTTTGATTCTATTTAATACGGTTTAAAACCAAAATCACACTCGCACTCCTCGCGCCGTGAGATGTCAAGTCAAGGTCAAGATGCAACGTTGCCAGCTCGCCTGCTCTACTGTGTAGAGTAGTGATGAGACTCTTATCGAAAATAGAGATTCGAATCACCCTGGTTTAAGATACTTTGCAAATGAATACTTATGTAAAAGTATTTTTTTTAACTATGTCAAAGTAAAAATAATGATAGAAAAAATAATAAGAATTACGACGTACTATCGAAATCGGTCTAGCCGTTCATGCGTGATGCGTTGTGATGTGTGTTGTGAACGTAACGTCAGGTGACCAAATATTGTCGATAATGAAGTGTAGTTCTTTTATTTTAGTAGGCGAGTTTTAAATCGTCTAAAACGATTTATTGGGGGTTTTAAACCGCCTCATTTGGTTTTAAACGTATAAAATCGTTTTTTTACATCTATATTCTATACTAGACCTGTCATACAGAATCGATTTCAAATCGATTATAACTCTAACAAATCAATTAAGAATTACATGAAGCTCTATTTATTGTTATTAATTTCTACTATTAGATTATTGATTTTATATACAAAATATAAATAAATAAAATACTGTTCCCTGATTAAGAGTAGGATAAATATGAGTGCGACTAACCGTAAGGGTCCGATATTGGACCCCGGACTATGCCGCTGTTGTGGAATCGCGAAGAAATGTCGGCTATTAAATGCAGAATATGAATTTCTGGGCCAAAAAGAAATATATTCCGATATGTTTGTTGATTGTTTTGGATTATTAGTAAGTAAATTATTTATATGATAATATTCTCTGACAAATATAACAAGTACCAATATAACGTTTTTATTAATTAACATTTTTTTTACTGTTTAAACAATTATGATCATTTTTTTTTTGAATTCGTAATTCCTCGGTGATGTTTTTAAAATAGATTCATTTTTGTTTATATCATACTAAACCTCATAGAAACATGTCAGAGCCATAGTCAACCAAGTCCCTGGTATACCATAAAATGCTGCTGAGATATAGAAATAAAAAAAATTCAAACTTTACCTGTATTTCATATATAAAATCTGCAAAATTGTAAATGTAGTTAAAATGAAGAGCTCTGTTGTGGACAGGATCTTTTTTCAGCAAATCGAATGATATTTTGCTGTGGGAGTGAAAAAAAAATTATTGAAAAACCCTTTAGTGAACTCTGTGGCCAGGGCTATTGGTGCAGGGGCGGAGAAAAAATACTGACCTCTATGGCCGGGTTCGGCTTTTCATAAAAGGCGACAAAAAAACCCACCCTAACGACCTGGTAAGGTCCCAAGCCCATCTGACCACCTTTGGTCTTAAGTATGCCGCCATAATAACTTTATGTTGTGTTCCGGTATTAGTGACCCAAGTTCCTGTACCCTAATGGGACAGCAGCATGTGCGCATAGGTGATGGCAACTGCTAAATTCTAAGTTCTTCGTCAGCCTATCTATCTGCTGTCCTACAGCAATAAAAAAGAAATGGAATTGTCAGAGCCATAGTCAATGCTCCCTGGTATACAAAGAATGATGAAATTCATCAGTACCTCAACATGCTAACAGTTGCAGCTGAAATTTAATGGTGCAGAAAGAAACACAAAGACCGCCTAATATTGCACCCAAATCAGCTTGTAGCTGAGTTGCTAAACCCAACTGCTGTGGTCAAAAGACTCATAATATAATAAGCCTTATTCTGAATTTGTAGTTTCCCCTTCCTTGATTTAGATTGTGTATAATTTCGGAGTACCTGTTGGCAAAGGCCTCCTCCAGCTCATGCCAGTATGCTCTATTCTAAGCTGCTCGTCTCCAAAAAGGACTAGCTGCCAGCTTCAGCTCATCCTCCCAATGCTTATTTTGCCTGCTCCTACATATTTTCCCATCCCTAGGGTACCAATGTGTCACCATTTTGGATGTTTGGTTCTAAGCATATGGCCAGTCCATCTCCATTTTTGAGCATCTATTTGTGACAAAATGTCTTTTAGTTTAATTTTAACTTGAATGTTTTCACAATTTTATCTGACAGCTTTACAACTAGAATGTTTCACTCCATTACACGTTTACAGCTTCTGAGTTGGTTGGAGATGTGATGCGGGGCAGTTTCTTACACCGTTTCTTCTCCCCCAGCTACAAACACTCCGAAACGGTAGTAGACTAGTATAGGATCGGTTTCACCGGTGGAGCCGATAGTCCCCAATTAAAATGTTCTTGCATTTGTGGCTGGTTTTCGCTTGGTCTCCATGCAGTGGTCAAGTCAGGAGTGCACCTCGCAGGAGACGTGCCCCGAGCACGCTGCCACAGCTGTTCGACCCCACCGTAATACCTTTTCCACCCGGAGTCGATGTTGCGTCGTTTGAGACCACAACAGCCTTAGCTTTTAGAAAAAAAAATCTGCACTTGCTGTATTTGCCGCGTGTGTCTGTAAGAGTGAAGAGCAACGCGTGGAGCTACTACATAGTGATGCAATGGCCGGCCTTATGACTAAAAGCGATGTCTTCCACTCAACAAAATGGAGTGGAATACTTGTAGTAAATTAACTAGTTAATGGGGTACACAAAACGGTTATACATAATCATAACATAGTGTTATTTTATAAAACAATAAACATATAAATATATCAAAATTATCTGTGCTGGGGTGGAGAAAGAATACTAACCTCTGCGGGCGGGGTCGGCCTGTCGTAAAAGCCGACAAAACAACCCACTCTAGCTACGTGGTAGGGCCTCGAGACCGTCTAGATGGTGACCACCTTAGGTCTTAAGTATGCAGCCATAATAACCTTGTGTTGTGTTCTGGCATTAGTGACCCAAGTTCCTGTACCCTTATGGTACAGCAGCGTGTTTGTAATGCCACTGGCGTTGCAAACACCCATGGGCGACGGTAACTGCTAAATTCTAAGCGGGCCGTCAGCCTGTATGCTGTCCTACAGCAATTAAAAAAAAGATGGTCTACAAGCTTACATACAAATATAAAATTAATGAAAAATACCTAGAGCTTGCACTTATAAAGCAGCTTTACTTTATCTTCAATAAATTCGTTAATCGAGCCCTTCTTTAATAAAAATGATTTGACCGAGGACTTGAATTTGGTCAAGGGCAGGTCAATAATATCCTTCGGAATTTTACTATTAATACGTATACCCATGCCCATAAAGGAGGATGATACCTTTTTAGCCTAAAAGATGATAGGACTGGTCTATGATTAAATCTGGTGTTTGTGTTATGAACATATGTTGTATTTCAGTTATCGCACCTGGACAGCGAACCTGGAGACAGATGTATATGTGCGACGTGTGTCACTAGGTTACGGGACGCCACCTCTTTCAGGCGACAGGTGCTGGAATGCGAGCAAAGGATGCTACACGCAAAAATATTGCTCAACTGTGAAGGTAATGTTCATTCTTGTTGACTTTTTTTTTGTTCAACTCCTTTCACAATGGGCATTTTTGGAGTTTACTCCTTAAGAATCGATTTTCATATATAAGGCGCCCGTTATGAGAAAAATGTGAGTAAATCTACTAATGAATGACCTCTTTACGTTTTTGGTGCGCGTGCACCGGAACACACTAAACTAAACGATGTATCTCTCAAGGCAAAAATTACTTTAATTGTTACAACTTAAGGTTGATTTCACAAACATAATATGTCTTTTCATTTGTAAGTGACAAGAGTAATTTTATAAATTGCTTTGCTCATTTTATATGACGAATGATCGTAAGTATTAGATAATGTTTTGGAGATTTGTGACTTTATTACTAGGTGCCATAGTATAATTAGGTTGAACTTAAAACTGTTTTAAAACTTTTTTATATATGTATATTATTTTCATTAATTTGTTAATTTACTCTTTCATATGGTATTAATCTTTTTTCAGTTAAATAAACTTTTTTTGCGTATGTTTAGACAATCGTGCTTATGTAGTAAACTCCAGTCATGCGTCGGAGCTGACACACACAGTTTTTTTTCTTCATAATTATAATTAAGCAATTTTCATCTTTATAAATAAAATTATACAGGTCTACAGTTGTGCGCGCAACTGTGGATTCGAGCGCGATTTCAATTAAATATTATAAGTTTTGTTTAGACACTACAAGATTCTTAGATATTACAATATTAAATTAAAAACTTTAATTAATTAAAAAGATAAAATTATTTAAGCATTAATTATTATATTATTTCTATAAGTATTTTGCGGTTAGTTTATATTAGTGTTGAGTAGGACAACAAGAAGCGGGACATTTGTCCCGAACATGACGTCAAAATGTAAGAGTACTTCAATATTAAAACGTGTCCCACTTCATATTTTATGTCGCGGACACGGAGTCGCGTACCGCGTAACTCGTTACTCTTCTACTAGAGTAAACTATGAGAAGGAAAGAGGCACATGCTACAATACGTAATTTTGTATCGGACATTACGCGAACGCCTCGAGCGTGCAAGAGACAGAGATATACGAGTCAGTGATAAACACTACGAACATCAAATGTCATATCATGTCTTCAAATGTATTACCGAGCTTCAGTACGCCTCGCCTCATTTGAAGTGGGACATTGTAATGGCTTAGTACAAAAATGAAGCAACACTTACAAACTCTTTTAATAATCATGTCCTACCCAACACTAGTTTATATTAAGGAGACCTACCTACATTTAAGGTATTTAAAAATTACGTCACAAATTTAAGAAATGTTAGTATGTTTTGTTTTTATTGCTGTAGAACAGCAGACAGGCTGACGGCCCGCTTAGAATTTAGCAGTTACCGTCGCCTATGGGTGTTTGCAACGCCAGTGGCATCGCGAACACGCTGCTGTCCCATAAGGGTACAGGAACTTGGGTCACTAATGCCGGAACACAACACAAGGTTATTATGGCGGCATACATAAGACCGAAAGTGGTCGCCATCCAGACGGGCTTGAGGCCCTACCACGTAGTACCAGAATATTTAAGTTAAACTTGAATTTAACATAATATAAAGAACAGGATATAGGCCAAAAAAAATATCACACTCTGTAGACTTTAATAAAGAAGACATAATAAAAAATAATTTCAAATTTTATAGAGAAAAAGGAAAATACAAGTCCAAAAAAAAACAAACAACCATTATTTACAGAGAAAAATAAATTACGTATTGCCACAGAGAATTACTAATAAAGAGGGTATTTAAATATAATGTGAGTGTGGAATGTTTGTGTTTCGTGTATTGTGAGAGTGAATGAATGAATGAAAACAGAAAGAGGGTATTATACAATGTTACGAATTATTTAAAAGCGTGTAGAGATTAGTTTACGTGGCGGCTTTTTTTTCAATATTTTGTGACAATTCACACAGCGTCATCTAGTCCCAAACTAAGTAGCACTTGTATTATGGGCCCTAGACAACTGATATACTACTTATATACCTTTTTTTGTAAATAAATACATATTATACATAAACACCCAGACGCGAGACGGGAATCGAACCCGTGACCTCCGCAAGCGTACCTAAGTGCGTTATCCGTTACGCCACCAAGGTCGTCATCGCTTCTTTTCTTTCTTTCTATTTTGTATTCGAAATGAATCAGTCGGTGATATGAGGGATTTGATAGGCGGATAGGCGCTCATAGTAAAAGGATGTGTAGTTTTGAAATTGTATAAAGTTTAATATATGTCAGATCCGTCACTATTCTACAACTATGATATTATAATATTACAATATTGAATTCCAGATAAAGAAGAGCCAGCTTTAAAAACTGATCATAATGTAAAAATTGAAGTGGAAATTAATAATGTAATACAAACAACGACAGAAGATGGACTCAAAGACGAAGATTTATCAAATATGGATCATGTTCATGATGGTATGTATGCTTTAAAAGCGGAGTATTTTACTCCGACCCCTATACTAATGACCCCTACAGCCATGATAACCTTGTGTGCCGGCATTAGTAACCCTGTACCAGTACCCCTATGCAAACAGCGGCGTCTTATGGTACCTCTTGTTCTGTTCTTGCCCCACTTCATTTGGGTGAGCCAAACTCCGTCCACTCTCTTCTTTTAGTGATTTTTTTTTATTTCATCCTCTATGCAATCTTTTGTTGCTCCTCCGGTACCCATCCATTTTTATTTCTAATTTTTTATATATGTGCAATATAATGTCGACATTGTCACCTACAAAACACGGTCCTTCGAGCCGGATTCGATATTTTATCTGAAAGGAAAACTATACTTGTATGAGAGCCTTATTCATTAGTTGTGGTGCCTTTTTTATTACAGACGTTGAAAGTGTGAAAAGTGAAATAAGAAAAAAGACTGTGAAACGGAAAAAGCGTAGTTTAAAAGTAAAATCTAAAAGTAAAACCATCTCAAATGGAGAAGGAAAAATTAAAAAGAGAAATTCAAAGAAGATCCAGATGGAGGACATAGAAATAGGTAGGCCTTTTTTTTGGGCTTGCGTGATATATTTGATGCTGCAAAGCCTATTATTCATTATTCATTATCTAGACTCATTATCAGAGATCCCGAGGATCGTGCGAAGGTGAACCCCGGTCCACCAAAGCGGATATTTGAGAACAACACTAGTGAGAATAAAGAAGAAGACAGACGACTTATCCATACAGAGGTGAAGAAAAAATACTAACTTTTGCGGCCGGGGTCGGCCTGTTGTAAAAGGAGACAAAACAACCCACCCTAGCTACGTGGTAGGCCCTCAAGCCCGTCTGGATGACGACCAACTTTGTTCTTAAGTATGCCGCCATAATAACCTTGTGTTGTGTTCCGGCATTAGTGACCCAAGTTCCTGTACCTTTATGGGACAGCAACGTGTTCGCGATGCCACTAGCATTGCAAACACCCACAGGCGACGGTAACTGCTAAATTCTAAGCGGGCCGTCAGCCTGCCTGCTGTCCTACAGCAATAAAAAAAGAGAACAAATAAGGTGTTTCAAAGGTTACAACTTGGTAAACAATGTACGTTATGACTCAATGATATTTAGAAACCTTTGACAGTTCGAAATGCTCCAGAATACCAATTGGGTGCCTTGTTATTCAAATAGCTACCTAACATATTGCTCGCTAGCTGAAGGTGTGCAATGAGGGGACTCCCCCTGCCGATCTTCGTCCTGCATTTGTATTAGCTTCAATTACCATTGTCTGCTTATGCCGCATAAAGAGACCACCGCCAGCAGCTCACTGTGAATTATTCCTCCTGTAACTGCAGATTCCGCTCTATGGTAAGCTAGAAGTTTCGTGCTTGGGGCTCCCATGTGGTACCCTCCACATGTTCTACATTGTCTATCGGAGACTGTGTTCCAAAATAGCAGGATCTATTTCCGGAATCTGAGTAGGTAAACCCTGCAGACACAACTTTGACTAGTCTACCGGATTGTCAAAAATTAAGCTATGAATATGTATAGCTGTAATAGACCAAAGTAAAGATAAATTGTGTAAAATATTATATGTTAAGAAAAGGTGTGAATGTTCAGATGACAGCTAATAGAGGAGAGTGGTAGGAGAGAACATGTTGTTCCTACCCCACATAGTTTGGGATAAGAGCAGGAAGAAGAATAGGTGTAACTGTAATAGTAGAAAAGACTACCAAAAGAACTGTAAGGCTCTGATGATACCAGCCGACTTTACCCGAGCGAGCGTTACACAGGGGATCGGTGTGTCTTAAACGGCAGCAAATAAACCCAAGCCACGTGGTAAGGCGCCAAGCTCTTCTGGATGGTATCCACCCCTGGTGTATAAAAATGCCGCCATAATATTAGCTCAGTCTCGTTCGTTTCCTCCATGCAGAGGCGGAGAAAGAATACTAACCTCTGCGGCCTGGGTCTGCCTGTCGTAAAAGGCGACAAAACAACCCACCCTAGCTACGTGGTAGGGCCCCAAGCCCGTCTGGATGGCGACCACCTTTGGTCTTAAGTATGCCGCCATAATAACCTTGTGTTGTGTTCCGGCATTGGTTCCTGTACTCTTATATGACAGCAGCGTGTTCGCGGTGCCACTGGTGTTGTAAACACCCATAGGCGACTCTAAGTGGGCCGTCAGCCTGTCTGCTGTCCTACAGCAATAAAAAAATAAAATGTTGTGACACTAATGACACTGATTCAAATACCCCTATGCGTACAGCAGCGTGTTCACGGTGCGCCTAGCGTCGTAAACATCTATAGGCGACCGGTAATTGCTTACTGTTAAGTGGGCCGTCAGCTTGTCTGTTACTCAGCAGTAAATAAAATTCATTACCCACAAAATATACTGCTCAGCGCTGTTCATAAAATATAAATAAATAATTTTCTTCCACAGATATGCTGCCGCGTCCGCTCACACGCAAACGCGTTGTGGACAACGACAACAAGGCGTTCAGGAACGCAGTGACGATAGTTCAAAATTCCTACGTCTGCCCGTTTGACACATCGTTCAGTGATTATTTCTGCATATACTGCCGGAATGTGTTCACGGACCCCGACAAATTGAGGGAGCACACACTGACACATGATGCGGGTAGTTTTAAAAAATGTGATTTGAATAAAAAATTATTGCAAGTTGATACGTACAGAGTCGATTGTAGATTGTGTGACGTGAAGATAAATACTATTGATGCTTTGAAAGAACATTTAAAAATATCTCACAGTGTTAGTTTATATGATATGGAGAATGAGTTTCTCAAATTCCGTTTAACGAATAATAACCTCAAGTGTTTGGAGTGTGGTGCAAGTTTCTCATTCTTCCACGCCTTAAAGAAGCATATGGCAGAACATTTCGGCACGTGTATATGCGATATATGCGGTGCTCATTACTTTGAGGAACGGATGCTGCTGTTACATCAGAAGTCTCATCAGAAAATTGAGGAGAACCATACATGCGAGCAGTGCGGGAAGGTTTTCAAGTCAAAGCACAGTAAATATATCCACGAAACTCGTATACATAAAAAAGAGCCTGTGTATCAGTGTACGAAGTGTGATGAAGTGTTGTTCTCTTATTCGTTACGGTACAGACATATGATGGAAGTTCATGGTGAGCAACGGTTGTTCCATTGCGATCATTGTGAACGAGCGTATGACAGTAGAAAATCATTACGGGAACATAATAGAAGATATCATTTGAAGATTTATAAACACCAATGTGATTTATGTGATAAGAGATTCTACCTTCCATCGAGATTGAAGGAGCACATGGCATCTCACACCGGGGAAAGGAACTTCCGTTGCGAATATTGTGGTAAAAGCTACCCAAGGTTACGTAGTCTAAAAGTACATATGCAATCCCACAGTAGCGAGAAGAAGTACAGGTGTTCCTTGTGCAATGCATCGTTCACACAGAATGTTAATTTGAAGAACCACATGAAGAGACAGCATCAAAGCTTGGAAATGGAAGAGACATACCATGAGTAAGCTACAATTGAAATATCTAGTCTATTTTGCCCCATGCAGGGCCGAAGTAAAAATACTAACCCCTGCAGCTTGTCGTAAAAGGTGACAAAACAATCCTAGCTAGGTGGTAGAACTCCAAGCCTGTCCACGTGGCAATCACCCCTGGTGTATAAATATGCCACCATAATAACCTTGCATTATTATTTATTATTATTGACATGTGTTTTCATTCATTTATACATAGGTGTCGAAATTTTTGTCACTAGCAAGCTTATCGAATTTGAATTTTGTTTTTCATTGTTTACTATATGGAAGCAATAGTCATTTCATTTATTTTGCATGCTGTTTGTGGCATAACATGTCTACTTGTTGTTGCAAAATATCAATGTATAATTTAAAAAGGTGTGATTATTGTACTTATTGTGAACTACAAGTTCACATGTTAAAGTAAATAAATTTATCTTATTATGTTCATAAGAGACCCTGGTTTCAGTACCCCTACGGACAGCAGCGTGTTAGGAGTGCGCCTAGCATTGCAAACATTGATAGGTGTCTGTCTGCTCAGCATTATAACATATATACAGTCGACTCTCGATAATTTGAATCTCGATAATCGCTCAATATTAAAAACTCAATCCAACGGCACGCAATTCGTGTTGTCGGCGATCCCATACTCACAGACGGTCTAGACACGCTTGAACTTCGGAGAGAGTCTTTGCGTATTCTACCGTCTGTACAACGGGGAGTGTTCTGAGGAGCTATTTAGAATGATGCTCTTAATAACGGACTTTCAATTTAACAAATATAGCAAGGTCTTCGATATCAAATCAATTTCAATTATTATAATATAAAATTATTATTAGAGGTAAGAAAAATTAGAAATAATAATATTTTTGGACACAAATCACAGATGTGGCGAATCCCACCCTGAACATATAGCATGAGCCCACAGTACAGCGATACAACAACTCAATTTTTTGCAAATAATACATTTGTTATAATTTTCATCATTCACGTTCATTTCTTCATCACTGTCATCGTCGCAAAGGTGCTCTTCATCTTTACTCTTTGAAAAACTTTCTTGTAAAAATTTTCTCTTGTAATATTTTTGTTTCATATTCTTCTTTCACAACTTTTCTTGGTCCTGATTTATCATGTTTTCCAGTGCTATTGATTTTTATCCTCTAAAATAATTTTCATAGGAGCCGCAGTTAATATGTTAGCACGTTGTTTTTGCTTTCTTTGACCTGGATTAGAAGATGGTGCAACAGTTGGTGTCGTTGCTTTAGCAGCAAAGGATGCCGGAGGTCATTGCTCATCAACAAGTTCTTGGTTACAAGCAACTGCCAAAACAGATTCAAAGCATTGATCCTTATTTTATGGAGCTGCCAAAGGAGATAATGTACTCAAATTATGGCCATACTATCAGAACTGCGCATCTTCTAAATTCTGGATATTTGGGTCTTGGTTGTCAACTATGTGTTCCGATCCTTGTGCCATCAGCGACACTGCCAGAAAATCTTGATCAGTGAAAAAATTTGGGTTCAATGTAGGTAAATCCCCGTGGCTCGAAACCTAGATTCTGCTTTATACATATAACTTGTACGTATGCTTTATTGAAAGGATAACCCAAACGGCCGTTTTGTAATATAAAAAAAATCATACACAATTGTTGAAAATTGATTGCATTATCACAAAATAGAATAGTTTTATTGTCAGAAAAGTAAATTAATAATTAAATAAGCATTAAGGTTTTGGACTTACTAATAAAAAACACCTAACCAAAAATTAGATCAGCGCGGCCGCAAACGAAGAAACGCACTTCATGGTCTTGAGAGAGTTGACAGTGTTACAGAGGTGAGGCTATTCCCCCTCCCTACCTTAATGATGATGAATGCATGTCGCAACAGGAAGGTTATTCAGTTTCCTCCCTAAGGGTTTCATCAGAAGGAGCTCTTATAAAACCAAGTTTAACCAGAACCATCTTTGTTACGACTGAGGGACTTGGTGAGTATCCTTGAAACCATAATCTATTGAATCTTTTCAGTATGTAATATGTATATCGGTTGTCTATAACTATACAGTACCCTTAACATAAGAACTACATATGTTACTAGAGGAAAGATGGCGCTATATTAAATGTGTATTTATTTCGATGAAATTGTAAATATTACAAATATTTAGCTTATTTTATCAAATTGTTCTTTATAATATATTATAAGTTATAAAAATCTGGAATATATACAAATTGTTTTATTTTAACAACCTGAGAATTTTGATCAGCTTCGGAGTGTCAAATATTCGATCCAAAACAATTTAGGTTCGTTTAGTTAGAAAATTATATTTTACCACTCTTGGCTTCCATCAACATATTGATCGAAGACTGTTGGCTAAAATGGGTCGAGTTGGCGAAACTAAAATCGCATTTTAGTTTCGCCAACTCTGTAAAACTAATAATAGAAACGTCAATGACCTCTATCTGTTTTAAGTCACTAGAAAAGTATGGTTTGGAGCGAAACCTTTTTTTGCGTATCAATAATGGTTAGTGGAATTGAAGTTTTATTTAAGGTAACATACCTAATTTTATTTTAAACAACAGTTAGTGGAATAAATATTAAAAACCTATGCTATGACGTCACAACATGGCGCAGTCGATCCTATTCTTATTTGACGCATTAGCGACGACACGGTCGAACGCACGGATCAAGTGAAATAAATCAAATGGTGTGAGGTAACTGGTGTCATTTGTGATCCCAAGACGCTAGTAAAGTTGAAGTGACTGGTCACCAGGTCAATAAGACCATCATTAGGCCTGTCCTTTTATACGGCTGTGAAACGTGGCCGGCGTTAGAGCGACACAAGCAAGAACTGTGTGCCACGGAGATGAATATGCTGCGGTGGATGTGTGGAGTGACGCGGAAGGACCGCGTTAAGAACTTAATTCCACATTCAAGGCAGTCTTTTTGTCCGTGAAATCGCGGATTAATTGCAGGAGTGTCGGCTCCGTTGATACGGCCACGTTTTACGGCAACCGGATGCTTACGTGGGAAACGAATGTCTAGCCATGCCGCCTACACCGGGCCCTGGCAGGAGAAATAGACCTAAAAAGTGCTGGCTTGCTGTAGTAAAGTGTGTTAAGCGTGCCAATGGGCTCACTAACAGGGATGCTGAAGACCGTGCGAAGTGGAGTAGAAAAAGTCGGAAAGCATGATCCCACCGGGTACCGAAACGTAAGTTTAGTTTGCAACCGGGATACAACGCTTAGATGATGATGATGAGCGACTTAAATTATATACTAGTGCCATCTATAATATATACTATTCAGTAAGCTTAAAAGTTTTATTAATTATATGGCAGTGATTCATACAGTTACAAATTACAAGAACATTGTGATGGCTATATGTTTTTAAGGTATGTTAATCGATAGAGAAGGAACTGGGCTTCCAAAAATTTGTTTGGTCTATAATGCGTTATGAAGTCATAAATTTTATTCAGTTAGTACTATTCTTTTTTATTATTTTCAGATCTACAGAATTTATTATGTTTAATAGAAAAAGCGTTTTAACTTTTTTACCTATCATTTTTATTTATCGTGTCATTGGTGAAATAAACGCCGTCAAGCATTGAAACCATATTTGGTGGGGAAAAAGATGTCAGTGTAGCCAACTGAGGGGTTTTCCACAAATTTAGGGGTTTAAATATTGCACCGGGGTTTTTTAGGGGTTAATCTATGGTCCGGACGCCGAGCAGGAGGAATTTCATCCGTTGACCTGTTATTATCTGTTTCTACCACTACCGCGTAAATATAATGCGGCTTCGCTCGCACAGAGCAATGACGGACGGGGGTCACTATAGCGAAGCCGCAATATATTTACGCGGGAGTGGCAGAGACAGATAATAATAGGTCAACGTACGAAATTCCTCCTGCGGCGACCGTACTTTAGTCACACTTATGATTGAGAAACAATAGTATCTGATTTATATTTCTATAAAAATTTACAGTTTTGTATGTGTTGAGTTTTTGTTTTCCTCGTTATTGTGAAACAAAAGACGTTTTTTGTGCGTGATAACATTATTTGTATGAGATCTTTTAATTTCTAAAGTTTTTATCTTGTTTTTTAATTATTGTTTAAGTTTTTTTATGCTCTTTGTAATTATTAAAAATTAAAAAGTAATATTAAAAATTAAACATTTCATTAATAGTTAAGAACCTATATTTTTCAAATTGTCAGTTAGTGGGTTTTAGGGGTTTTTGAATTTAGTCTTAGGGGGATAAAATTTCAAGTGTTGGCGACACTGAAAGATGTAATAATAATAATGCAAATACTTTTTCATTAATTGTGTTTTTGTGTTTAGGGACTCAAGTTGTTGTGTACTAGGGTTAGTTAAATAATAAGAAAGTTCGATAATCATGGATAAAATCAAAATAATGAAAGTGAAATCAGTAAAGAAACCAGTTTTCGACCCTGGCCTGTGTAGGTGTTGTGGAATTATGAAGAAATGTCGTCTAATGAATTATGAATACGAGAATTGTGGACGGAAGGAAATATATTCTGACATGCTATTGGACTGTTTTGGTATCTTGGTAAGAACTTTAGGCAACTTACCGTTCTTGGTATAATCTCTTCAAGACTTAAAGCAAGATGATAATGTTATAGTATGCATAGCTTAAAAACATTTGAACAGAATTATTTGTTTACTAATTTAACTATGATCACAGACTTAAGAAAAGACATGAAAATCACTTCATCAATATTTAATCATAAAAATAAAAATTGATAATAAGAAAAAAAATATGTGGGGCAGTCTTTGGGGACTGCTGGTAGAAGTGAAAACTAAACAACTTGTGAATTGTATCGTTGAGCTATTAGATTATTGTTTTCGGTTTATAAAAAAATGTTTATGATCAAGCATTAAAGTTTAAATTGGTCATTAGCACTTCTTTACAAACCAAAAATTGTTCACCCAAAAAGTGCTCAACGCACATAAAGAAGTTTTCACTTAAAAAACTCAACTGTATTTCATTGTAATAAAGTTGCAATTCGAATAGATATGTATAAGTAATGCAATGCAATCATTTAAAAGTTACATTATAAAATAAATCTTAAGTCATTATTAATAGGGTTGGTATTAATGGAGCAAAACTCCGTCTTACGAATCTTTGATCAGGACACGTCACCTGATGCAAGTTTAATATTTTTTACCCATCACTAAAAAAGTCCACAACGCTGCTAAAGAAGTTTTCACTTCAATATATATTAACTAGCTGTACCCTGCGCGCGTTGCTACGCTACTTACTAAAATAAATTTTCAAATCCAAATTTCTTTTTGTCTTCTACGTCTTCGCACGTAGAGTAATAAAGCAAGCAAATGCCGACGTTCCAAGAAACTCATTGTCCTTAGCGTAATGACGCGTGCGCGGCATGTAGTTTCAAAAAGAGCTACGCTAAACTGTGCCGCACCGATCCGAGTAAAGACGGACAAATGCACAAGCCAGTCATCTGTTTTTGTCATGCCCCACCGGACTGTAAAAAATCGGGCTGCCCGACAGTAAAATTCCATTACTCTAATATGTGTTTAATAAATTATTATTATAGTCTTTCAGAATGTTTGTATATCTACCTTCACTTCAGTACAGAATAAAGATATTTCCTACTTTACAGTTAAACTTCGATGATAAACCATCAGAGAGGCTCATATGCGCAACGTGTGTACTCCGTCTGCGAGATGCCCTCGACTTCAGGCAGCAGGTGAAGTGTTGCGAAGAGGCTTTCCTGCTCATGAAGGCGTATAATACTAATCATGCAGGTGATGTTCCTTCCATACCTGCACAATCTCTTCTTCCTCCTGTCCTTATCTCACACTATATGGGGTCGGCACACATGTCCTCTCCTTCCACTCTCCTCTGTTAGCCGTCACACACACCCTTTATCATCATATCATCTTTTATGCAATCCATCCATCTTTATTTTAAGTTTTTCAATAACTGGTGCTACTTTTCACACTGCAGGAAGGAAGGAAATTCGTATATTACAAGTAATATACTAATTTCGAATTTTATCCATTTTCGTAACTCTACACATCCATCTCGGCATTTTCATCTCTGCAGCACGTAACATACTATTTCATCCCCCTTTGTGGCCCGCATTCCGATCCATACAATACAGGACAGGCCTTGTCACGAATTTATAATGTTTTTTTTTTGAGTGTAAGTGGTATTCTTGGGTCACAAATTGTTCTTGAAACCTGTCGCCATTTCATCCATCTGAATAATCTATACATAAATAAAATGGTAGAGGTTTGTAGTTGTGTGCGCATTATGGCAATACTACTGAATATATTTCAATTAAATAAGTTTTATTTCTTAGACACAGACCTTGTCAATAAAACAATTATTGTGATATCTTCATCTATACAAATAAATAAAATTTTTACTAAGTGCATTCGGACGTATACACGGTACATATACCAAAACTAGCTGTGACCGCGACTCCGTCCGCATGGAAGTGCCTTTGGGCAGCATTTTTTGGATAAATCTTATGGTTTATTTTGGATTACAAACCCTATAAACCCTAAAATATAAATAAATGAAATATGCAAACAGTCAGTGTTATCGAATGCAACTGTTACGCCATGTGCCCCTGGAATACGTGCGTCCGAACCTACAAAGCCAGCCTAAGCTAAACCCTATTTCATATGATTTATGATATAAATCTGAGGTCCATAAGATTTATCCAAAAAATGCTGCCCAAAGGCACTTCCATGCGGACGGAGTCGCGGTCACAGCTTGTTATACATAAACACCCAGACGCAAAACGGAATCGAACCCATGACCTCCGCAAGCGTACCGAAGTGTGTTATATAATCACTACGCCACAGAGGCCGACAATTAAATCAATGTTTCGATTCAATGAAGAACAAGCATACTTTTGCATGATTTTTATGAGTTGAAGGTATAGGAACCTTGTATATCTATCCTTGTATATCTCATCATCATCTCAGCGTTCTTCCCGGTTGCAACCCAAACTTGCGTTTTGGTGCCCGGGGTCCGCTTTCCGACTTTTTCTACTCCACTTCGCACGGTCTTCAGCATCCCTGGTAGTGAGCCCATTGGCACGCATATCACCCCTTACGACGTCAAGCCAGCACTTTTTGGGCCTACCCCTCCTGCCGGGGCCCGGCGGAGGCGGCATGGCCAGACATTTGTTTCCCACGTAAGCATCCGGTTGCCGTAAAACGTGACCGTACCAACGGAGCCGACACTCCTGCAGTTTATCCGCAATGTCACGGACATGAAGACTACCGCGAATGCGGGAGTTCCTAACGCGGTCCTTCCGCGTCACTTCACACATCCACCGCAGCATGTTCATCTCCTTGTATATCTGTGTGTATCTATCTAGATAAACACCCTCAAATAGTGGAGGCAAACGTCGAAGGCGCTCCCATGATCGAAATACAGGTGGTGAAGAGTGAACCCCCCGATGAAGGGGACATTGATGGGAATGATGTAGACATGTGTCATGATGTGCTAGCTGATGATACACCGTCACAAGAAGGTGATGCTAATTTTTTTTTTTACTTTTTATCTTACCTACCTTTTTTGTCACTAGATGGCAAAAGAAGTGGGGAATAAGAGATGGGAGGATGAGTTGATGACAGCTTATCCATTTTGGTTACATTTAAGGCACATTAGCAGAGTTGGAAGACATTGCCAGCAGGCACTCCGAACTTGAAATAGACTGAGGAGACTAAATTCTACGGCCGGGATCGGCCTGTTGTAAAACGCGACTAAATAACGCGACTAAAACTAAACCCTGTTTTTTTTTAGATATAGATATAAAACCAAAACTACCAGACTCGGACACAGACGACTTGCCTCTATCGCATATAACTAAACCAAAATTAGATGTAATAGAGAATTCTGATAAAATTAGAAAAGAAAATTTTGTAAAATTAAAACCAAAACGGATCATCGGTCAGGTGATGACGGAGAAGCATAGTAAGTGAAGTACAATTACTAATAATCGTGTGGTTAATTGATATGCGCATTTAAAAGTTCGGGTTCAAAGCCCTGATTGCGTCTTACCGGCGAGGTACTCCCCTGACGTCGCAGTCACTGCCGAAAAGCTGGACGTCGGCGCGCAGGTGGTTCGTTGGGAAGAATATCCCGATGAGAATCGAACGACGAGACTTATCCGTGCAGGGGCGGAGAAAGAATACTAACCTCTGCGGCCTGGGTCGGCCTGTCGTAAAAGGCGACAGAATAACCCACCCCTAGCTACGTGGCAGGCCCTCAAGCCCGTCTGGATGGCGACCAACTTTGTTCTTAAGTATGCCGCCATAATAACCTTGTGTTGTGTTCCGGCATTAGTGACCCAAGTTCCTGTACTCTTATGGGACATCAGCGTGTTCGTGATGCCACTGGCGTTGCAAACACTCATAGGCGATGGTAACTGCTAAATTCTACGCGGGCCGTCTGCCTGTCTGCTGTTCTACAGCAATAAAAAAAAACTAGCCTTCATCCGAAGTCCCGATTAATCAATTCTAATTGAAAACTTATGTCCCAAATGTGGAACCCAAAATGTGTTTTCCAAAAGGTTTATTACTAATTAATAATTTAATAGAAGCAAACTTACATTCTGTGTATCGGGAGTAATGTACTAGTTTCAAAAATGTTACTAAAAAGTAATAAATGAACGAGTCTTGAACGTGCTGCCGAGTGTTGCAACGGTGATAGCTAGTGAGTGTATGGGCCAAAATTTTGCCGATCTACGTCCCCCGCAATTCTGCCAATCAGCGCAACGCTCGATTGTACAGGCAAATTTAATTACAAAAAAAATGTTACATTACGTTCCAGTAATTGAAATTCGACCATAGTTCCTCGAAATTTTACTTTTAATATTGTTGGGGGGAAAGTCCTGTTAATACTATGTCTCTTCCGAGATTTTTTCACGGAGAGACGGAAAGGTTTATCTGATTAAAAGAAATCACATCTTTTAGAATAACATATACAGTGTATCCACAATTTAAAAAAATTACAATATCACAAAATGGCGGCATCACAGATCTGCGGCGTGCAGTCTACAGGTCCCAAATCCGAAGTAAAATCCAAAAACCAAATTTTTATCATTAAAATACATCAATACGCTTTGCATGACGTCGATGAATTTAAAAAATAAAAATAGTACAGGAGTCAGTACCCTTTTGAGAAAAAATACCCACGTTTCTCTATGAACAGTTGATGTGAAAAAATATAAATATTTTTTTTTTTCGAAAAAACTCGAACGTCATGCAATAGCCGGTGAGTTGAAGGATTTTTCTGGTAAGTTTCATCAGGTGGAAAATTCACTGAGCTACATTGCACGGCGCGCGAAATTTGACGTTCCGGGAAAAACGCCTTCAAAGTTTTCGGTACAGAAAAGTATTGTTTAAGGCAACTTACGGCTTTCAACGCTTAATCTGCGATACTGTGCCGTATCGCAAAGCCATTCAATATTCCTTCTTCTGCAAATGCATCGATTTGAGCCGCTTCCTCCTGCTTTTTCGCCGTTCTCGCCGCTTTTGTCCCGCTCTGAGAACGACGATCCTGTCTTTGAATTCAGTGTGCAGTTTGCTAGTCTGCTAACGTCTTCTACTGAACACCGATTTGCAACTGAAGGTCATTCATGATGGTTAAAATGAAGTTATAACCATCATTGAACATGCCTGCAGCCAAGAAGGCAACGATTACTACTATTTTTGAGCCACAATTCAGATGCTTAGGAGCTAAACGCCTTACAGTAGCATTGAAAGATTCGTTCGCGTTTTGCGTATAGCCTCCCAAGCATCTCGTAAGCAAATCACCGCGAGACAAATCTTTGTATATTAGCAAGATTTGCTTCTCCAATTCAGGATGTAGAGGAGGAGTATGTTCATAAGACTGCTGTTTAGGCTTAAATTAAAGACAATAGTTTTGAAAAACAGACCGTCAGGATAGATGGACGGAATAAAAAAGGGTTTTCTACTCACAGCTGTTTCACCACGTTATACATCACTTCACCAATGTTAAGTTCTATTTGTATCTTTATTTTGCCCGCCGGACTTGATATGCACAGTTTTAATATTAATTAGGATATTTTTTGGTGGCAGACGCTCGCACCGCCGCACACGCTATTGATGTTCTAGGTGTCGCGTCGATCGATCGGTTTTGACGGTTTGTCTTGCCGCGAAGATTCAAAGGGAGGAAAGTGGAAGGATTTAGGATTGACAAGCCTGTTTAACTGCGTAGCATTGTTAGCCTCACGAGCGCTTGAACAAGTGAAAACACGCTTAAGCTTGGTCGGAGCATGGTAACCATATACGCTATAGAGATGTCTATACTTCGAATTTGGATCTGAACTTTTGAGAGCATATTCTATAAGTGTTAAACTAACTTTCTAATCAAAAAAAGAAAAATTACAAAAAAATTGAAATTACAGGACTTTCCTCCTCTAAGACTATACTGACAGCGGCCTGTCGTAAAATGTTACAAAATAACCCAAGACACTTACCACCTGATAGGACACAAGCCTGTGAAAGACAACAATCCAAGTCACTAAATATGCCGCCGCAAGCCTTGTGCCCTGTATAGAAAATCCAGGTTACAAGTTGCCTAAGCCAACGTCAAATGGCATAGGCAATCGAAAATTCATCTAAATATTGGATTATATGGATATCTTGTGATTTTTTTAGAAATTCCAATGTCCCAAGTGCAGCAGCTAATGCGAGAAAGAGACCCAGCATACATGACAGAGACAAATATACTGACTATAGTCGAATATTCATATGTTTGCCCGTTTAAGTGTCGCCATAACCATCTGATATGCTATTATTGTGGACAGCACTTTGATGATCCGAGCGTTTTACGGGAACATACGTTGAAGTTACATCATCCAAAAAAGTTTAAGGTAAGCAGTACATCATCATTGTAGCACAATTTAACGTCATCATGCCATAAGTCATTGTCATCATGACATAAGTCATTGTCATCATGACATACGTTATTGTCATCATACCAATCATGAAATCATCTGTCGTATTTAGATTTTACAAGTTAGCAGATAATCTCCACAAAGCACCGGTCCAAAGTTTATTAGAATATTTTATTATTTACCATAATCACCTGCCTCTTCACACTTTAATCTTGTCAAATCAGTGCCACTAGCATTGTCGCCATATAAAAAATATGTCATAAGTCATTTTGCCATAAGTCATTATTATCATGCCATGAGTCATTGTCATCATTTTTAACAGTTAGAAATAACTATTTCAGGTAACCGAACATAAGAACATGATTAAAATTGATCTCACCAGAGTGGACTGTAGGTTATGTACAGCTAAAATCGACGATCTGGAGGATTTCAAAAGGCATATATCGTCCGTGCACAAGAAGAAGTACTATTTTGATTATAAAGTAAGTATTCCTTTCAATGAGGCCTGACCCCCAAATCAAGATCTTTTCTGACCTTGAATAAGGTCTTTGCAGTCCCTATTTCTATTATGGCCCCTCCATGAGTCCGTGTGCAACGTGGAGTCCTCAGAATGGTGACTGTCGTCTTTCTACCACCATACAGACCGCTACATCGGCTGCGCGTTCATCCTCATTCCCTCTTTTTTTCCTGTTCATAATGGTTCCCAAGAATGTTCATGATGCGCACTCTTTGGATTTGGAATTAGCTTCCGACTAAAGTTTAAAAAAGGCGTTATACAGGTTGACTTTGACAACACCGTCCAAATTCACACAAAAGAATCTTTAGTAAAAGTTATGAGAAACATGTATTTTAGTTTAGTATCACATAGCACAAAAATGTTGAGTAATCAGCATCACAAAGTTATCACAAGAACTCGCAATTTACATACTACGGCGCGCAAGTGTCAATGACCTAGTACGAGGCCGAGGACGGCGGTCATTGCATCTGTGCGTGAGTAGTGAGTGATCGTGAGTAGTGCGAATACGCACTACTCACGATATTTACGCGGGAGTGACAGAGACAGGTAATAACAGGTTAACGTACGAAATTTGCACCATATGACTATTTTGTACGATTGAATTAGTGATCATATTTTCCTTGGAATGAAATATTTTATGGTGAAATTTGACATACATTTTTTTTGCAAAAATGGGTTCCTTGAAATGATGTTTAGTGCGTAAAAAAATTTGGACGGTTTTGTCAAAGTCACCCTATATAATTTCCAAAGCTTCGTTTTGCGGTGCCACCTGCTTTGGGGTGGGCCTGTCTGCTGATCTCCAGCTATAAAAAATGCTTTCTTTTTTCTTGTTGAGGAACAGCAGATAGGCTGACGGCCCACTTATAGCAAGCAGTTATCGTTGCCTATGAATTGCGACCCTAGGGGCACCGCGAACACGCTGTTGTTCGCATAAGGGGTGCTGGAATCTGGGTCACTAATACCGGAACACATTATTATAGCGGCATAACTTGTCATCCAGGACAGGCTTAGAGTTTACCACGTAGCTAGGGTTGTTTTGTCGCCTTTTACGACAGGCCGACACCGTTCTCAGGTGTCAGTATAGTATCCTTACTCCACACCTGCACGGAGAATATGGTACCGTGAGCTTTTACTTCTTTTTTAAATCCAGGACTCTGTGCTTCCGTTCAAACTGATCAAGGACGAGCTGAAATGCGCCCTTTGTAACGTGCCCTTCCCATATTTCCACGCGCTCAACAAGCACATGAACGAGCACTTCAGAAATTATGTCTGCGAGACGTGTGGGCTGGGTGAGTTCCCTTCATCATCATCCTAGCTTTGCAAGTTTTCGCTACGATGCTCCGGAATTTCCTTCTCCACTTAGCACGGTCTTCGGCATCCCTGGTAATCAGTCCATTGGCACGCATATAACCCTTTACAACATCAAGCACTTTTTGGGTCTACTCCTGCCAGGGTCCGAAGGCGGCGTGTCTGGACATTTATTCCCCACGTAAGTAACCGGTTGACATGAAGGCTGCCGCGAATACGGGAGTTCCTTGCGCGACATTTCCGCTTCACTGCACACATTTTCACCATATTCATCTCCGTGACACGCAGTTCCTGCTTGTGACGCTCCAGCACCGGTCACGTTTCACAGCCGTGTAAAAAGACAGGCCGAAGGTTTTATAGATATTGGGCAAGTTCCAAAAAAGGAGAGCGATTACGTAACTGACGATATGGCAAAAAAGGCGTAAATGTTGAAGTGACCACTAATAGAAGATTGGAAGGGCAGAAAAGTCAAAACCCTGGCTTCCAAGTCTTCCATGGTCCTATTGTGATAAATAATGAAGCATCTCTTATAGAATAATTGGACTCTATCCACTCTACGCTGAAGAGTGTCTGAACAGGAGAAGAGTCTGAAAAATGATCATGTTTGTTCAAAGCAGATTGGCAGGTTACTTATGACGCGTTCCTTCAACGTCAGTACGTGCACACAATGTGTACTAATGTGGGGAGGGAAATACCTGAGCTGTGCTTGTCGTGTGCCCTAAATTATGCTACCAGGTCTCTCCATGTATCACTCAAATGTATCCCGTATTTTGGATAAGAGAACCATCTCACATGGAGAAGTTGAAAAAGTGTCCAACGAATGTACGATGTATAAATTACAGTTCAAAAACCAGCCAGATGATATGACTGTAGCTGTTGTAGACGAATGGATGTATGCCGTGTCATAAATTCATCTATTCCACTCTTAACATCTGGCGCTTTCATCTAAAATTTACACTGATGCTATTTTTTTTTTTAATTTATTTATCAAATTCACAGTTATTACATTGGCTTAATAAAATAATAGTACAAAAAAACCACTAAGGTTTGTACAATGCCATCGAAACTTAAGTCTACGCACGTTCAAATGACTGAGTAAATTTAGATTACAATTTCTCTAAAAAGTATTTTTTAAGTGAGGCTTTAATATTTTTTTGGGTTATATTATCTCTTATATTTGTTGGTAAATCGTTTAATAATCTTGGAACTAAGTAGGTAGTTGTGCGCTTGCCGTACATATTCTTCGCGCCGCTGGTAGCAAACCGGTTTTGAGCAGCGGCCCGAGTATATACAGCGTGCTTCATTTTAGTTTGACGCAATTTTACAGACATGTCTAACATAGAGTATGTTGCGCACACTTACCCATGGCAAGACTTGACAATGACATTTTGACACGAATATACCATCAACTAAATTGTATACAAAAATTCTTTTGGTCCTTCGAGCCGTTTTTTTTTATATAGGTTTCGTGGACAAGGGTCGGTTCGTGATGCACCAGCAGCGGCACGACATGGGTGACTTCCCCTGCGAGACTTGCGGGAAGGTCTTTAAGGCGGAGTACAATCGGGAATTGCATGTTGACAGGTCAGGTTACGGTCACAGCATTATGCAACAATGGCAGTTCCTTATATTTTTATCAAGCACAGTGTTAGATGTGCGTTTCTCTGTATGTGTTTGTGCGTACGTCTCTTTCTATGTGCGAGCATGCATGCGCGCCTGTGTTCGTGTGTCTCTCTGTCTGGATGTGTGTGTGAATGTGTGGGTGTGGGGGCGTGAATTTCTCTGTATTTGTGTGTGCGTGCGTCCATTTCTGTGTGTGAGCGTGCATGCACGTGCATTTCTCTGTATTAGTGTGTGCGTGCCTCTTTTTCTCTACTTCTGTGTGTGTATCTCTGTCTATATGTGTGTGTGAGTGCGTGCGTCTGTGTTAAATTCAAACTATTGTTTCGGTGCCCGGGATCCGCTTTCCGATTAATTCTTCTCCACTTCTCCCGGTCTACAGCATCCCTGGTAGTGAGTCCATTGGCGCGCATGTCCCCTTTCACGAGGGTGATGGTGTACACATTTGTTCCCTTCGTAAAGAAGTCCTGCAATATCCATTTGATTACTCAAAACATAAATGTTGTAGGCCTTAAAAAGGCAAACTGTTGATACAAAATGTACACCAACATTATAATGTACACAGTTCTAACAATAAATAAATAAACTTTACACCAGCGCCATTTATTCCCAAATTAAGGAGAGGAACTCTTCACTTATGGATATTAAGTACCTAAACAAGCGCTCTCCAATTTTTTTATTACTGTATAAAAATATTGTAACATTACGTTACACCTTCATTGGTAGGGTGCACAATAAACGCGGTCGGGTATACTGCCCGAAATGCGACGTACGGTTGATGTCGTACCCGCAGAAACTGAAGCATTTGGTGGAGGCACACGGGGAACGTCCTCTATCGTTCGCCTGCTCCGTCTGCTCCAAGGTGTACAACACGCGGCGCACCCTCACCATACACTGGCGGAAGGAGCATCTCAAGGACTTCAGGTAATGTGCTCGTCAGCCGGGAGCCTTTGTCCCCTTACAGCTGGAGTACAGAAGTTACATATGGACGTTTGCAACACCAGACTTGTAGCCAACTCCTTGTCTTATTTGAATAAATTTTATGTTGCCTTGTTAAAAACCCTATATCATACATATTATGATGGGAAAAGCTCATTCCAAGTTAGAGTGAATAAATTTATGAGGGTCAAATGAAAAAACATGAGAAGTAAAGGATTTTACCTATGCTACCGGCACGCTATGATGGCCGTTTTGACGTTTGTCCACTCCATGAAGTTTCGTATTAATTAGTTAATTACATTTGAAGGAGCACATTGCTATTCTTTATTATTAATAACTGCACGTCGCTATTGACAATAAAGAACAGCAATTTGCTCTTTCAAATGTAATAATAACTAATTAATACGAAACTTCATGGAGTGGACAAACGTCAAAACGGCCATCATAGCGTGCCTATGTATAATATACCCACAGACACGGCTTTATTAATTATTTATTCTCTTCCTCACAGGTACGAATGCAAATGCTGTGGTCAAAAGTTCTTCACACGTTTCGCGCTAACAAATCACATGCCGACACACACCGGCGAGCGAAACTTTAAATGCAAAGTGTGTGAGAAGAGTTACCCACGTCTGAAAACACTCAAGGACCATATGCGAATTCACAACAACGACAGAAGGTATAGGTGTCATGTGTGTGGACAGGCGTTTATTCAGAATTGTAGCCTAAAAGGACATATTAAGAGCCAGCATCCTGAATATGGATAAAATTTAAAAAAAAAACAAAATTATTTATTCATACCTAAATATGCTCATTAGTACAATTTAACTAAAGATACGAGGGCTGTTTGAGACAATTTGAATAAAAAAAATTTTCAATAAAATAAGCCTTTTATTTTTCAAAATAATCTTTTAGATCAGTGGTGGGCAAACTTTTTTAATGGCGGGCCACAAAGTTTAAGAAATTATAGAAAAAATGCATTTTGTGTTAAAATTTTTAATCATAATTAACACATAAATGTTACAAAATACCTTTTATCCTAAATAATAATTAATTTAACTTCTATTCGAAGGCTCTGCCTTGTTAGGCGTGTGAGACGTATGGAATTGTTTTTGATTTTCCATAATATTTTCGAAAGCAGGTTCCAGCTGTGACGAAGCTACTTTCAGCAGTGCGAAAAGTCAATCGGTTTCTGATTGAGTTTTTCCGCAATTTCATTGTTGAAAAAGTCGTTGTGTTCGCACACATAGACGCGAAAACATCGCCATAATTTTTTGGGCGTGAGCAATGATCTTTGGGAATTCAGCTTTCGGTAGCGCTCTAGAAAAATCTAGTTTTTTGGAATTCAAGAACAATTACTTTAAATGGGTACTGTACTGCATTTCAATAATTTCCAACTGCAATTCAGCAGATACATTTTCTGTATCTACATTAAACGGCATCGAGAAACATCTAGCGATGATTGAATCTTATATCTTTAAACGAGCAATTCTTGTATATATACACGTATATAATTGGAATCTCGGAATCGGCTCCAACAATTTTCATGAAATTTAGTATACGGGGGGTTTCGGGGGCGATAAATCGATCTGGCTAGGAATCATTTTTAGAAAATGTCATTTCATTCGCTTTTTTTATTAGAAGAAAAATAACAAAAATGTGACTCTTCCTGACATCTATCGGCGAATAATTTAAACTGAAAAATGACTTCCTGACATCTATCGGCGAATAGTAATACTATTTTTTTTTAAATTGCTTTAACGACACAACACTAAAGCTATTCCAGCAGATGGCGTTGTTAAGTAACAAGAAGTCAATGAGTGTTTGCTTTGAGGTTAGACTAAGAAAATCAATTGTTAATTTCCAAAAAACACAATTAATAAAAAAAAATACCGAGCAAAGCTCGGTCATCCGGATATTGTTCTTGAAATCTAGAAACCTAGTTTTAAATTCTGTGTGAAGTTTTTTCAATACCTGATTGAATTCGAATCGATGGACCCTCGGCGGGCCGTACTTTGCCCATCGTTGTTTTAGATCAATACATCAGACTGAATGATTTTCCGGTACACCTAGTATATTAAGCTGTTAACTAGGCATGACGAAATATTTCGTCACACTAGGTACTGCTATGGGCATGACTACATTTTTTGTAATGTAAATTTGGAATATCGTACTACAATTATTTAAATTCAATCAATAAATTTTTCCTGCATTCAAGTTGTTTCATATATTAAGAAATATATTGTCGAAATAGATATGATCAATAAGTTATAGACCATTCCCTTTAATTACTTGTTTTTTTAATGCTCCTACAGCAGACAGGCTGACGGCCCGCTTAGAATTTAGCAGTTACCGTCGCCTATGGGTGTTTGCAACGCCAGTGGCATCGCGAACACGCTGCTGTCCCATAAAGGTACAGGAACTTGGGTCACTAATGCCGGAACATAACACAAGGTTATTATGGCGGCATATTTAAGACCAAAGGTGGTCGCCATTCAGACGGGCTTGAGCCCCTACCGCGTAGCTAGGGTGGGTTGTTTTTTCGCCTTGTACGATAGGCCGACCCCGGCCGCTAAGGTTAGTATTCTTTCTCCGCCCCTGCATGGAGTTGTGATGATATTTCTTATATTTTTTATTTTTTATTAAGTGGTACCGCGAACACTGTTGTCCCATAAGGGTACAGGAACCTGGGTGACTAATGGCGGCATCATTTTAGACCAAGGGTGGTTGCTATCCAGACGGCCTTGGGGCCCTACCACATAGCTAGGGTTGTTTTATCCCTGCACGGAGAAGTGTATAAAAAGAATATTAAAATTCCATAAAACAATATGTACATGTACTTAAATTGTTCTTCAGACGTAATATTTCGTTTAAATAAATTATTTAATAAATACACTCGAAATTTTATAATTTATTCGTTAAAAATTAGCATACTTATAGATTGTCATAATTATTATGGCACAAGATTTTAGTTTGTAGCAAACGAAACTAGATGGCGTTGTGCATTTTTGTCAAAACTCATAATCGCGCTAACGAGTCCCGAACGTGTGGAATCACGTCCATTGAACGAACATTTTTGGTATCGCTTCTCGGCCTTTTGGCTAAGATCAAAGTGTAGTATCTGTTCTTTTCAGCTTAATATCTGAAAGTTCCCGCACCGCGGGACCAGTATATTAAACTGATTTTTGTATACCGACGGGATGTTCGGGGCTCGCTCCACTCCCGTCACGGGTCGGCCCGGCATTGCAGTGCCGCCGGGATCGGCCCACAGAATCATAAAACACAATTAATAGCGGTAGATTGTGTAGTATGTGTAGGCCATATACACTTTCAAGCTCAGGAAAACATTGAGTAAACCTGTTTGTGTACACCGAAACCTCTCGATTTGCTTACACAAATTCTTCTAAGAAGCCAGACTCGCGAAACGCGGCGTTAAGTACTAAAAATAATAAGATGACACACGATACTCAATTGATCGATTAAGATTAATCGATTTATTGATTAATTATTTTTAAAGCAGCCCGTGTTGCATTGAAACTTCGCAATGTTCGCAATCGTTTGAGTACTTTTTATTTAAATGTAACTATTCCCATCTTTAAGTCATTAGTTAACAGTTTGAATTTTTTTTAACAAATATATCATTTTTCCATAATAAGAATATGTTGGGCACTTTTGGGCCTAATTTACTATGGCCATCTGACATTCCCCTTTAAATATTTGTACAATTAATGTACGCTGTTTAGTGTATCAGAATTATTAAAATTATTATGAATCACATAAGAAAGAAGTTTATGTAGTTTTATAAATAAACAAATTTGAAAATATTTTTTAACATTTAAATATATTTTATAATTTTTTAGATATTTTGGAAACCATCTAGAATGTTCTAACATGTCTGAATTTTTTTTAAATCATATTGAACATTTCAGTATATTTTAGTTTTCTCGATCAATCTAGAAATATTTAGAATAAGTATTCTAAATTGATAATAATTATTTTCAGTGTTTCAATATGATATGATGGAATTTCTTAGATCACATGTAGAAATTTTTTATTCTTGTAGGATAGCAGACAGGCTGACGGCCCACTTATAATTTAGCAGTTACCGTCGCCTGTGGGTGTTTGCAACGCTAGGGCCACCGCGAACACGTTGCTGTCTTATAGGGGTACAGGAACCTGATTTACTAATGCCGGAACACAACACAAACTTATTATGGTGACATACTTAAAAGTTTAAACGTACAGGGGCGGTGAAAGAGTACTGACCCCTGTGGCCGGGGACGGCCTGTCGTAAAAGGCGACAAAACCACCCAAGCTAAGTGGAAGGGCCTCAAGTCCGCTCTGGATAGCGACCACCTTTGGTCTTAAGTATGCCGCCATAATAACCTTGTGTTCTGGCATTAATGACCCAAGTTCCTATACCCTTATGGCACAGCAGCGCCTGTGGCAAACACCTATAGGCGACGGTAACTGCTAAATTCTAAGCGGGCCGTCAGCCTGTCTGCTGTCCTACAGCAATAAAAAATATTTTCTATTTATAAAAAACTGTTTATGATCAAACATATCATATTGATCATTAACACTTCTTTACAAACCAATAATTGTTCACCCAAAAAGTGCCCAACGCATCTAAAGAAGTTTTCACTTCAAAAACTCAACTGTATTTCATTTGTAATAAAGTCGCAATTCCAATAGATATGTATAAATAATGCAATACAATCATTTAAAAGTTACATTATAAAATAAACCTAAGTCATTATTAATAAGGTTGGTATTACTGGAGCAAAACTCCGTCTTACGAATTTTCGATCAGGACACATGACCTGACGCGTATTTCACATTTTTTACCCCTCACAAAAGTGCACAACGCCGCTAAAGAAATTTTCACTTCAAATAAAACTGGCCCGTAGGGTCACAGGAACCTGAGTCACTAATGGCCGGAACACAACACAAGTTTATAATGGCGGCGTACTTGTAGGCCAAGAGTAGCTGCCATCTATACAGGCTTGGGGTTAGTACCCCATAAAAAAGTGGGGGTAGTCCACATAAAAAATATAATATTAGGAATAGAAGATTAAAAAATTCAACATATTTAAATTATTTTAATTCAACTAAAACTATTATCCAAATCAAACTGGTGATTGCTCTTCATGTGATTCTTCAAACTGCCGTTCTGCGTAAAGGTGCTGTCACACATGGCGCACTTGTACCGGCGCTCGTGTGTGTGCGACCTTATGTGCTCCTGCAGCGACTGCAGCCGGGGGTAGCTCTTGTCGCAGAACTCGCAACGGAAGTTCCTCTCGCCCGTGTGCGTTGCCATGTGCTCTTTTAATCTGAAATATATATGTTTTTAAACACGAGTCAACTCGACTATGCTCGAGTAGATATTGACTGTATTATTTGCTTGTTATATATACAGGCTGACTGACAACACCGTCCAAATTCATAAAGAAGAATCTTTAGTAAAAGTTATGAGAAACATGATTTTAGTTTAGTATCACATAGTACAAAAATGTTGAGTAATCAGCATCACAAAGTTATCCCAAGAACTCACAATTTATACATACTACGGCGCGCAAGGGTCAATGACCTCTCCATCGATACCGCAAAAAACTGAAGAATTTCGTACAATGACCTCTTTATCTACTGACAATCCCGAGGACGACGGTCATTGCATCTGTGCGAGCGAGTACTCATTATATTTACGCGGGAGTGACAGAGACAGGTCAACGTACGAAATTTGCAGCATATGACTATTTTGTACGATTGAATTAATGACCGCGCTGCTAAATATTTTCCTTGGGATGAAATATTTTATGGTGAAAATTTGACATACAATTTTTTTTGCACAAATGGGTTCCTTAAATGATGTTAGTAAAAAAATTTTTGGACGGTTTTGTCAGTCACCCTGATACAGACACACGTAAGTGTGTGTTATGTGTGTATGACGTATATGTGTCATGTGTGACGTATTTATGTGCTGATACAATTTTAATTACAATGTATATGAATGGATGATGATGACATGATGGTTTCGTAGAGACCAGGTGTGGGCGGCATCCAGACGGGCCTAAGGCCTACCACGTAGATAGGGTTATCTTGCAGCCTTTTACGACCATCCGGACACAGGGGTGTTACTATCCTTACTACGGCCTCTACACGGAATAAATATGTAGTTTTTTTGACCATACCTAGAGGGTAGATAGAACTTCTGATCGCACAAATCACACTGATGGTTATACACCTTCAGGTGGTTTCTTCGATTGTGCTCCATGAGGGTCTTCCTTCTGTTGTACACTTTATCACACAATTTACACGGAAACACACGTTTGTCTCCATGCACCTCGATCATATGTTTATTACGTTGGGCGTACGACAGAAAACTGGCTTCGCACTTGTAACAATTCACCGTCGGTATCTTCTCGTGAACAGTTGCTATGTGCAAATACCGGCTGTATTTACTTTTCAAATTCTTCCCGCATATCTCGCATGGAAAATTCAATTCCACCTTATTGTGTGTTCTTATGTGAGTCTTTAGCGACGTCATTTCTATGAAACACGCGGCGCACATGTCACACACGTACGTGCCGAAGTGTTTGTTCATATGCTTCTTCAAACTATCGAAGTATGGAAACATTTCATCGCATTCCGTGCATTTTATATTATTCGTCGTCAATTTGTATTTAACGAACTCGTTCGTTGTTTGATGTATTTGAATTTTATGAGTGATTAGATGTCGCTTCAAATTGTCTATGGTATCGATTTTCTCATCGCATAGTCTACAATCGATTCTTGTTATATCGATTTTAGGTATCTTTTTGCTCTCCATGACTGATTCGAATATCTTTGGATCGTGAGTCATCGTGTGTTCGCGGAGTTCATTCGGATTCGTGAACTGATCCTTACAATAGAAGCAGTAATACATGCTTATTCGGTTATGAAAGGGGCAAACGTAGGAGTTTTTTACTATTAATACTGTATTCTCATAAGCCATGTTCACATTGTCGAAATCTTTGCGACTTTGCTTCTTTTTCGGTTCCAATTTCACTGAAACCAAATATCCATACTATTACAAATATATCGATAACAGACGGACATGTATAACTACAACACAAAAAGGACCAAAAGGGAAAAAAGTAGGTGGGCTGATGAATTAACTGAAATCTCTCCGTGCAGAGACGGAGTAAAGCGGCCTCCACACGGCCCTAAAATCAGTGGCGATATCGGGACAGCGGTGGTGGGGATGAAATCGGCTACTACTCTACACATATCCCTACCAGTCAGTACATAACCGACCGTGTCACAGACTGCTCGTCGAACTGAGACGCCACCAACACTCTCAAAACAGCAAAACATAGGCATTGCCTTGGCATTTACTATGGTGCCACCTAACCAGAGACGAAAAAGGAAGACCTGGGTTAAAAACTGCTTGATGAAACGTCATACTGCGTAGAAATCAGTCCCGATTTCGCTACACACGTGCCGACAACGCTCCCTAGACGATAACCGTCCCTAAATCGTGAGCTCGCCCGAAGCGATTTTAGAGTTTAGGGTAAACAATAAAAATCGGGTTACGATTTGCCTATACACGAGGGTCCTCCCCATCACTGTCCCGATATCGCAACTGATTTTAGGATCGTGTGTAGGCCTTTTAACAATACTAACCCCCGTGGCCAGGGTCGCCCTATCGTAAAAGGCAACAAAACAACCCCAGCTACGTGGGTAGGACCCCAAGCCCGTCTGGACAGCGACCAACCTCGGTCTGTAAGTATGCCGCCATAATAACCATGTGTTTCAGCGTTAGTGATCCAAATTCCTGTACCCATATGGGACAGCAGCGTGTTCGTGGCATCACTAGCGTCGCAAGCAAACATCCATAGGCGACGGTAACTGCTAAATTCTAAGCGAAACAGCAGGGAATAACTGGCAGAATATTGCCAAAAACATAAATTTCTATACTTTCAAATTTACCCTGATATATTCAGTATTAATTTTATCCATTGTTGTACCTCCATTCATCCATCTAAACACTCGCATCTCTGCTGCATGTAATCTTTCATCCTTCCCGTTTGTGGCCCAACATTCCGATCCACACAATATGACAGGTCTTATTACAGTCTATATTATAAAAGTATGTTCTTTCAAACTCACATGGCTTGGTCTCCATTTCATCGAGCTTCTCTTGCAATCTCTTCATCTGGATGAAAAGACTCTTCTTCGTGTACACTTTTTTTCTTTTCACATGTTTTCTTGATAATTTCGCTTTCTGCAGCTCCTTTATTGTCGCAAGGTTTATATCTTCGTCTGAAATTATGTAAATACACCTATCCTTCGATTTACACTGATAATAGGTTCCCAACCAGACCGCGTAAAACGAATCAAGGTTAGGTTAGAAGGTTAAAGAAGAAGAACAGAAATAAAATAAAGAAATCTTCAAGAACTTATGTAAAAATTTTACTCTGAGTCATTACTTCTAGGAACTATCGGTCTTTTTTCCCGATTGGTGTGATTATTACTTTCATCACTTGAGAATTCCTGATGCGTTCCTGGTCCAACAGTCGAATTCGATAAAATTACAAACTGAGGGGACTTAGTAGATTTTCTCTCTAAATCTTTATAGACCTCCTCATATCGACTTAAGCATCTGCTAACATTTCGCTGAAAACGAAGAGCTCGTTCGACATTCGTGTCACTTTGTAGAAAATGATTGCCCAACTTTCTTCCCAAAGCAAAGCCCACGCTGATAGCTTCCGCTGTGAACACTGACTCAGACTCTTCATCTGAATCGTCTTTATCTTTGGTTCCATGAATCATATCAACTGAATCATCTTCATTTAATTCATCAGCCAATATTTCCTCAAGATCTGCTTGACCGAAATCTTCAAAACCTCGTATATTATGAGCTAAATTGGTGATCTGTGAATATTCATGCTTTAACAGTATTTCGTTTCCATTTTCAAGTACTTCCGGCCATATTGCTTTCCAGCAGGCATTTAAGGTTGATAAGTTTTATCAGTGTGTATGCTAATCCAATATATTTAACAGTCTAATATTGTAAATTTGTTCCAAGCCTCCATTACCGTTACGGATTCATCATTCTCTATTTTTATACGTGCAGGGACGGAGAAAGAATACTAACCTCTGCGGACGGGGTCGGCCTGTCGTAAAAGGCGACAAAATAACCCACCCTAGCTACGTGGTAGGGCCTCAAGCCCGTCTGGATGGCGATCACCTTTGGTCTTAAGTATGCCGCCATAATAACCTTGTGTTCCGATATTAGTGACCCAAGTTCTTGTACTCTTATGGGACAGCAGCGTGTTCGTGATGCCACTGGCGTTGCGAACACCCATAGGCGAAGGTAACTGCTAAATTCTAAGCTGGCCGTCAGCCTGTCTGCTGTCCTAAAGCAATAAAAAAAAATTATCTTGAATATACTTTAATGTTTGCTTGATATAAAGGCGCTTTGAATGTCGAAAATATCCCTTGATCTAAGGGCTGTAATAAAGAGCTTGTATTCTTAGATAAATAAACTAATTTGATATTTTCGTGTTGTATATCTGGAGGATGACTTGGTGCATTATTGATCAACAGAAGCGTTTTGAAAGGCAATACTTTTTCATTTAAATACATCTTGACATCCGGGACAAAGAGGCTATGAAACCAATTATAAAAAAACAAAGGCAGTGACCCATGCTTTGTTATTAGCCATCTAATAAACCGGAAGATTTTTGATTTCTACACCTTTAAATGAGCGTGGATTGCTAGATTTATTAACAACTAACGGCTTCATCATATAATCGCCTCAAGCATTGCAACAGAGAAGAACTGTTATACGGCTTTTCGCTACTTTACATCTGTCTGATTTAAATGAAATTTAGCTAATGTTCTTTCGGGCATTTTTCTCCAGAACATACCAAAATCGTCAGCACTGTAAACTTGATCAGATGTGTAAGATTCGGCAATCATCTCAGCAAATTGTGCGCGATACTGTTCTGTTGCGTACGAATCGGCAAAACGGCATTCACCTTTCCTTATTACACTGAGTAAAGAATGTCTCTGTTGAAATCTTTTGAACCAACCATGGCTTGCGGAAAACAATATCTTCTTTCCATCCGAAAAAGTAGACGGTGAATGATTTTTTTTTTTTTATTGTTATAGAACAGCAGACAGGCTGACGGCCCGCTTAGAATTTAGCAGTTACCGTCGCCTATGGGTGTTTGCAACGCCAGTGGCATCGCGAACACGCTGCTGTTCCATAAGGGTACAGGAACTTGGGTCACCAATGCCGGAACACAACACAAGGTTACTATGGCGGCATACTTAAGACCGAAGGTGGTCGCCATCCAGACGGGCTTGAGGCCCTACCACGTAGCTAGGGTGGGTTGTTTTGTCGGCTTTTACGACAGGCCGACCCCGGCCGCAGAGGTTAGTATTCTTTCTCCACCCCTGCACGGATAGTTTGGAGTGTTTGATGAATCTTTAACGCCTTATTTAATAGCGCAGGTGTCTACCAGGATCCTCTTTTGAGTTTGGTCTTCTATCCAAAGAACTAATGCTTTCTCCATATTTTCCATTGTAACATCTCTTACATATGAGGTCCTATTCATACTGCTGCAATTTCCGGCTGCTACACTTTTTCTAATGAAATCTTCATTTTTTCTTATGGTTCCTATAGTGGCTTCACTCATGAAAAAATATTTTGCAACATCCGTAACTATTTCTCTATTACGCAATCGATTTGTTCTTTTTTTGTCGATGTATTTGACATCATAAAAGCTTGAAAAATTCACACAAATTACACATAAAGACTATTTATATAATATAAAATTGATAATTTATTAGTTATAATAAATGAACTCGACTCGTAATTAAAAAAAAAAAACATGTGCTTCTTTCGCCTGTTTTCGCATGTATTGTGTTAACGTATGTACAGTGGCCTGCATAAGTGCATGGACACCTTTCGTTCTATTATTGTGTAGCACGAGCGGCCACGATTTGGAAGGATGTTCACAAGAAATGGACTAGATGCCGCTTAAGATCTTCAGTCTACCCTCTTTAAGTTTCGTAAAACATGACTTACCGATTAATTTTAAGGCGACCAGTTTATACATCCAATTTTCATTGCTTCAGGTAACAGTTCAATGGTCGAGTGGTCTGTGAATGCGCGGACAGAATCGTATGTTGCAAGTTCAAATCCTACCAGGCCACGTTATTGAGTTTGTGTTTTTGTAAATTTACTGCTTGAAGATTAGTAAAGTTGACATTTCGGTAATAAAAACAAGCAACATGGGTCTCAGCAAAATATTTGATGGACAAGAAACGATTTGCGTGCGAATAATAATATTCTCCCTCACACACTTTCACACTAGTACGAAAGAGACAGAAGAGGTCATTACACGCTTAAAGGTAGCACCACGGTGTCCCACCTAGGCAGGGACATGTTTAGTTATAAATAGTGCCACAAGAGTTGAAGTGAATGATTACACAGCTACAAAAATAACTGATTGCCCACGGCAATGAAATGAAATATCAAATTTCTAACATGACATTAAATATTTTGTTTTGGTACCCACCAGCGCCATCTAGTGGAATCTTAGTAAACTAAGTTAGTAAATAAGTTAATTCCGCTAATACACATCGAACACATAAATGGCACCGTATCTCGCGTCAGACGATTATGTTTTGGAATTGTCCATCGACTTATGCAGGCCACTGTACATATATCCCTAAATGTACGAGGGCGGGTCAACAAGTCCGTGACTTTTTGAATGAACCACAGGTTTTTAGATAGTTATTTTATTTTTCAACATAGTCTCTTTTGAGTTCTATACACTTAGTCTAACGTTTCTCCAATTTTTTCATCCCTTCTGAAAAATATGATTTGTCGAGGTCAACAAAATAGGCATTTGTTTGTGAGATGATTTTGTCGTTGGAGTTGAATCTCTTTCCGCCGAGCCATTTCTTCAAGTTTGGGAACAAGAAATAGTCACTCGGGGCTAAATCTGGAGAATAGGGTAGATTAGGGTGTAATTCGTAGCCCAATTCATGGATTTTTGCCATGGACACTGCACATGTGTGCACCCTTGCATTGTCCTTGTGGAAAAGAACTTTTTTCTTGGCCAAATGCGGTCGTTCTTTTTTTCAATTCCTCTGAATCGACCCAATAAGTTGGTATAATATTCACCATTGAATTTTTTCCCCTTTTGAAGGTAGCCAATGTGGATTATACCGCGTGCATCCCAAAAAACGGTCGCCATGACTTTATTGGCTGACAAACCCACCTTTGCCTTTTTTGTCGCCGATTCACCCCGTGAAACCCACTGTTTTAACTGATGTTTGGTCTCCTGCGTGTTGTGGTGGATCCACGTTTCGTTTACGGTTACGAAACGGCGCAAAAAACTAGTCCATATTGCGGTTGAACAACGCCAAACATTCCCGCGAAATTGTCACACGGTTGCATTTGTGGTCGATGGTGAGCAAACGCGGCACCCATCTTGCGCAGCTTTCTCGTACACAAGTGATCATTCATAATTGAATTACTGAGCCATGTGAAATGCCAATGGCTTCCACAATCTCTCTCATTTTCAATCTCCGATCGGCTAAAAGCATATCGTGAATTTTTTCAATTGTTTCGGAAGTATAGACCTCAAATGGGCGTCCAGAACGTTTGGCATCTTCCGTGCTTGTACGGCCACATCGAAAATCAGTAAACCACTTCTTTACTATAGAAATAGATAGTGCAGAGTCCCGGAGCACAGAATCAAACTTAACCTTGGTTTCTGTGATGGTTTTTTTTCCGCAAAAAATAATGCTTAATGAGCATGAGAAATTCACTTTTTTCCATTTTCTTCTCAAAACGCGCGGTAGTCTGCAATCAACGGCTGCCAAACACAAACTAAATGACGCAGCTTGTTCAAATTTTGACAGGAGTCAACTGACAGTTGCCTGTAGACATACGGATGGAAATTCAAAAAGTCATCGACTTATTGACCCGCCCTCTTATATTGTATTTCACAATACGGGGAGTCCCTTGTTATTGACATCAGTGTTGCCAAATAAATGAAACCCAAAATGAATTATTTCATAAGTTTTTAAAATTAATTTAACTTATAAACCATGTAAATCGAGGGATTAAGTGTAAACAATTACTTGCTAACCCGGCAAACGTTGTTCTACCATATATGTATGTATTTTTTCGGTTCCTATCAAAAATTTTGTTGAATATGTCGAAAAAAATCGCTGAAAGCTTCAGCGCTTACCATTCAAAATACACTTAAATCAAAATTTATTTTACAGTAGAACCTCGATAAGTCAAAAACCTCCATAACTCGAAAATATGTTATGTTCCCTTCCCTTCAACTCTAAACCTCCGTTGCACGAAACCTAAACCCTATATACCTTGAAACAATGAATGAATCCCTATAAACAAATTCAGTACTTATTTTCCAGTATAACTCGAAAAGTAAATAAGACCAGTTTTTTTTGGCGTCTCACCTCAAGTTCAACTTACAGAGGTTCTACTGTAAAAAGTTTTTAAAACATTAATTTCCTAAAAAGAAGTCTAATTGCCTAAATCAATATTTTCTGAGATATTAAACTTTTTATGGTTTCTCGAATAAAAAGTTTGAAATTATTTATTTTCCATATCCACGTAGTGTTTAGGTTAATTAACAAGTTTTCTTATCTGTTACAACGAATTGTTGCCTAACTAGCTATTATATAAGAAATCTCATTGTAATGAATTACTTTATATAACGAACATTTTCTAATTCTCTCCAGTTTTGTTATATCGAGGTTTCACTGTACTAACACATATATATTTACCATCGTCATCGTTTATTGGCAATCCATTTCTATCATCCATGTCGTTATCCACATCGTTCGCCACTGGCTCCGTCTTTATTTCTTCATGCCTGCCAGAGTTTTCTGAAAATGACGTTTATGGAGGGTAGAAGTAAATATTACATCTCGCATGAGATCCCCCGTATGGGGGAGAAGTAGAGAGTGACCAGCTGGACTCTGAAAATTACAGTTCAAAATCCCTTCAGAGTGCGGTGCAAGTGCAGCTGCAGTACATGCTATGAATCAATGTCATTATGGTAGAATTCTGAGTTGCCGTAACTAAAAATTGAAAATACCGTATATAACGGAAAAATAACACAAAATTCCCATATCTTAATAATTATTAAATCAATAATTAACAAGTTGTAATCACATTTATTATTATTATTATCTGGATTATCTGGGCCCTAAATTATATAACGAAATTAACAAAGTAATTAAATTAAACAAACTTCCCATTGGTAGGTGTAAGAAAGTTTCGAGTGATTATTTGTATGAGCTGAATTATCAAGAGTCAGAAGAGATTATCAAAGCAATTATTTAAATATAATATTACATTTTACTTATATATAAACTTATATACATTATATTCACATACAATCATTGTTTCAGTTAATATATATATATCTATATTTTTCTTTCCCTTCTTCTTTCATTAATATTTTATTTTAAATTATTATTTATTTTTACTACTATATCTCATTTAACTACTATATATTATTTAATTATTAATATAATGGTAATTATTATATATTAGTACTTATTTTAAAAATACTGGCCCACTGAGATACAGTATTCACTAGTTCAGGGGCCAGTGTGATTTTCTCTAAGTCAAATTAGTTGTTGTACATGAACTGCTGTGATATGTATCTTTTATATTTAAAATTTGTATGTCATGTATAAATAATTAAATAAATAAATAAATTTAAAACCATATTTTTTTTACTGTTTTGTAATGTCTTCGCCATATAAGTTTTAATAGATTCTACAACGTCGATCTCATATTTTTTTTATTGCTGTAGGACAGCAGACAGGCTAACGACCCACTTAGAATTCAGCAGTTACCGTCGCCTATGGGTGTTTGCAAAGCCAGTGTCATCGCGAACACGCTGCTGTCCCATAAAGGTATAATAATATAGGAACTTGGGTCACTAATGCCAGAACACAACACAATCGTATGGTGATCGCCATCCAGACGGGCTTGGGACCCTACCACATAGCTAGGGTGGTTTGTTTTGACGCCTTTTACGACAGGCCGACCCTGGCCACAGAGGTTAGTATTCTTTCTCCGCCTCTGCATGGATAAAAATGTGCTGCTATTCATGCAATGAATATTTTTATTTACTTTTCATTTTGCTATGCATATTGAGTCATCATCATCATCATCACCCCAGCGCTGTATCCCGGTTGCAACACAAACTTTCGTTTCAGTGCCCGGGGTTTGCTTTCCGACTTTTTCTACTACACTTCGCACGGTCTTCAGCCCATTGGCATGCATATCACCCCATACGCCGTCAAGCTAGCACTTTTTGGTTCTACCCCTCCTGCCGAGGCCCGGCGGTTGCCGTAAAACGTCGGCATATGGCAATGTCACGGAGATGAAGGCTGCCACAGTTCCTAACGCGGTCTTTCCGCGTCACTCCACACATCCAGCGCAGCATATTCATCTCCGTGACATGCAGTTCTTGCTTGTGTCGCTCTAACACCGGCCACGTTTCACATCCGTATAAAAAGACAGGCCTAATGATGGTCTTAGACCTGTCCCTTCAATTTAACCGGTAATTTTGGAGTCACAAATGACACCTGTCACCTCACACCATTTGGCCCACGCGGCAGCAATGCGTGCCTTAACGTCGCAATAAATGTCACCAGACGCGTGAAATACAGATCCCAGGTATTTCACCTGTTCCGTGCGCATAGGCGGCGATACGGCCAAGCGACGGTATCTGTGGAGTTGCAGGCCAAGTACTCGGTCTTCTCCACATTGAGCTTTAGACCGCCGTTCTCAAATGATTCCTTCCACGCCTTCATACATCCCACCAACCTATCCCTGTCCAAATCTGCCAGCGTGTTATCAACAGCATACATGAGCAACCACGGGGGCTGCTCATGGAGTTTCTAATGGTGTTCAACAATAAGTCTAATAGCACACTGAAAAGAAACGGACTAAAGACGGATCCCTAGTGTCCTCTGACAGTGATGGGGAAGGATTTTGTATCGCCAACAGTGGTCCAAACCACGGAATCGGAAACGCGGTATATGTCTCGGATGGTCAATATAGGCCTATGGAGCCCTTTTGAATCACAATGCCCACCAGATTATCACGCGAGGAATACAGTGGAAGGCCTGCAAGTCAAGAAACAGGCAATGCAGAGGCGCATTCTTCGTCTTGTATTTCTCCGCGACAGTCCTTAAGACAAAAGCAGAGTCCATGGTTCTGTGACCAGGGCGAAACCCATATTGACATTCTGAGACAGTGCACTCCTGTCGGATCCGAGTGTCGATAACCCTTTCGAAGAGCTTCATGGTGTAGAACGTGACCTTAACACCTCGGTAATTACCGCACTCCTGCACCGACCCCTTGCCTTAGAAGACTGGAGTAATGATACTCAGTCTCCATTGGCTCTTGGATTGTATCGGTGAGGAGGGTCGGGTTAAAAGGGTCGGTTAAGATGCTCACCCCACGAAAGCCCATCGCCTTCCAGGCTTCGATGGGGACTCCATCAGATCTAACAGCATTCCGATTCTTCATGCAGCGAAGATAAATCTGGACCTCTGCAAGCGTTACCAGTGGCACTAGTCCTTGATTCGGAGAAAGGTCTGGTGGCTGTTGCTCTTTGTGCTGCGTGTAAAGCAGCTCATGGAAATACGAGTGCCACCTTTCCTTCACTGCAAGGTCCTCACATAGCAGGTTGCCCACAAGGTCTTTTACACAGCGGCACTTGAATATATCCTATGCCGCTTTGATCCTGGAGCGTAAGTTGGTGAAATTATAGATGAGCTTCTGCCCCTCAGACGATTCTAACTTATCGTAAAGTGGTTGTAAGTGGTCTTGTCTGGCTCTGGCAATAGCACTCTTAGTGGTGCGCTTTGCCACCCGGTATACGTCGAGATCTTCAGATCTGGACGGTTGCCACTTTTTAAAGAGGGCTTTCTTCGCTCTAGTCTCCCTCTGGACTGTGTCGTTCCACTACCATGTTTTTTTGTCACACTTGCGATCACCCATAGCAACCCAAGCACCTCCTTCGCCGACCCAAGGATAGCCACCTGAATGTTGTCCCAGTAAGCCTGAACTGGTTCGCCCGTACCACTGGCGACTGGCTAAGGCGAACTCCTGGGACGTGACTTCATCAAGCAACCACCACCTGATTCGGTGCTGAAAGCGCTCGTCATGCGTGTCTTTAGGCTCAGCGCAGAGGTCCATGACAAGAAGATGATGTTGTGCAGTGAGACTCTCACTGATTTGGGCATTGTGTGGTATTTTGGCTTTAATTAACATAAGTCGTTTAGATAAATGAGAAAGCAAAGGATTGCCTTTGCTTTCTCATTTATCTAAAATATTTGTATTTATGTTGGTTTTATTAAAAATTATTTAAAAAAGTAAGAAAAAAATGAGAATTACTTTTTTCTTTTGATTATTTTTAAATACATTTTTAAAATTGAAAAATGTGTGAAGTCAAATCATCAGGGGTTCTAAAAATGTGACAACCTGTGACAAGGACGAAGGGCTTACTTGATAGTAAGCAGTCACCATCGCCTATAGATATTTGCGATGCTAGGGTCACAGCGAATACGCTGCTCTGCCATAAGAGTATGGGTCACTAATGCCGGAACACAATACAAGGTTATTATGGCGGCATAATAATTGTAGACCACCATGTAACTATGGTTGTTTTGTCGCCTTTGATGACAGGCCGCCCTACATGGAGTAAATTAGTAGCTATCAAGATAAACATATGCATGTTACCATCGTTATCATTTATTGGCAATTCATTCCTCTCATCATCCATGTCTATGTCTACGTTATTCGCAATAGGTTCCATTTTGATCTGTCCAAGTCTGCCAGAGTTTTCTGTAAGTGCCAATATTGAAATAAGTTAAAGCGAGTGGTGGTATACTATATATAATAACAAATAATAACAGTCGAAGAGTCGGAGTCTTGCCCTATCTGTGCAGGAGTGGAGAAAGAATACTGACCTCAGCGGCCGGGGGGCCTGTCTTAAAAGGCAACAAAACAACCCACCCTAGCTACATAGTAGGGCCCCAAGCCCGTCTAGATGGCAACCACCTTTGGTCTTAAGTATGCCGCCATAATAACCTTGTGTTGTGTTCCCGCATTAGTGACCCAAGTTCCTGTACCCTTATGGGACAGCAGTGTATTCGCGATGCCACTGGCGTTGCAAACACCCATAGGTGACAGTAACTGCTAGATTCTAAGCGGGCCGTCAACCTGTCTGCTGTCCTACAGCATTAAAAAAAAATATCAGTTTAGTACCCATAACACAAGTGTTATGCTACTTAATTTGGGACTAGATCACATTGTATAAAATGTCCCAATATATTTATGAAAAATTTATTATTATTTTTAAATCATACTGAATTACAAAGGCGAGTAATGTGAAATGCACATCATATGAATATTGCTTTCAATGGTATGTACACACCTTCCTTTCTTTCCACTAGAGCACTGAGGAAGGCCTCCTCACACTGCAGCACCTGCTGCCTGAATGCGTATGCCTCCCTCAAACGAACCACACACGTAGCGCAGATACAGCTGTCTTTATTATCACCATCGATTTGAGAGAGCTGAAAATATTAAGACAGTTTTGTCTACATTTTGCAATTTTTCTCCATATAGATATATGCCAGATAGAACCCTATATGGCATGTGGTAAAAGGCAACATAATCACCCTAGATAGGTGTTGCATATATATATATATATATATATGCAACACCTATTTTAATATCCTACAGTAGAACGCCGCACAAAGGAGTCAATCCTCAAGCAACTGAATGTAGAAACCAGACTCTGGCAATATGCAGACAGAGAGTCCTCAAGTTTTTCGGACACACAGGCAAGACCCAAACAGTCTTGAGAGGCTGACTATTACCGGCTTTGTTAAGGGGAAGTGGGACATACGCATTGGACATAACGATTCAGGTAGCTACGGGAGCCAATCTTCAATCAGTCATGAGGTTACGACAAAGAAGAAGAAGAAAGGTAGGTAGGAGGGTAAAATATATAGTCAATGTACTCTGCAGGTAGACACAATAAATATACAACCTGTACCAACATGGTGTTTTATTATACTACCCGTACACTTAAAGAATGGGATTGAAAATGGCGACGTTTTTGTTCACCTCTCACTCGCACTCTGTCTGTCGCACTCGCACGCTATCTATACTCACACTCTCCGGTATGGACCACAACACAAGAACTGTTATGATGACCGTCTTTTGTATTCGTAACAGTCCCGTTATATTAGATGCCATTTCTTATTCCATTCTAAAGAATGGAATAAGAAATGGAATATGAGATGCGACCCGGGGTTAAGAAACGCTGGCATAAATGCCAGCGTTTCTTAACCCCGGGTCGCGATCCAATTCGGGTCGCGGGTGATATTGGGATGGGTCACGAAAATTTTTTAAATTGCGTTATGAACGCCGTAATCAGTGATATCTCGAGTCCTGACTCGGAACGCACCATAGTTTAACTACTATGCGGGTAGTGAAGCTGAAAAGGCTCTGCTACCATTTCCAACTACTTATTTGTGTGAAGCAGGATTTTCGTGCCTTGCTGTCTTAAATAACAAGTACAGAAATATACTGGATCCTCAGCATGATATGCGGTGTGCACTTTCCATAAACTTAACTCCACGTATAAATCTTCTTTGCTCAAAAATACAACATCAGGGTAGTCACTAATATTACCAATGTATGCTTGTTTCATTGTGATTTGAATAAAGAAAAAATTAACAATGTTTTTTTTAATATTTCATAATATCAATTTTAACAAACCACAGGCTTTTAGTCAATCCTATATTTTATTATCACTGGAAGAAAAATAAAACATTAGGGTCACGAGCATCAAATATATTTAAACTTTGGGTCCTCAGTCAAAAAGGTTAATAACCGCTGCTTTATGCGTACGGGTTACTACCCGTACGCTTAAAGAGTACAAAAAGTAAAAGTACGCTGTAATCATAACAGTAGGCGATTTGCAACCCTGCTTGAATAACCATCATCCTTGGTCCTAGTCCAGATCCCATTGCAGTGGGACAGCAGAACTGCACACGGCCCACTTAATAGTGCAGTGCAGTTACAAACGCCTATGAAGGTTTACGATGTCAGGAGCACTGCGAACATGCTACCATAGAGGTACTAAAACCTGGTCACTTATACCGAAACAGCAGAAATTTATTACGGTGGACGTGTTATTAATGCTGTTGCTATTTTAGGGGGTTGTAAGGGACCAACATCTTCGGGGCCCAAGTCAACCTCACCTGCAAGTCGGCGAACCCTGCTGAATAACGGATGAGGCCCTGACAATTTTCTTTTGGGGGGTCAGACGGCAGTCGCCTCTGTAAAAGTCAAATCTAGCCAAATCTTAGCGCTAAAATAGTAGCATACTAGACGCCAAAAATTATGGAAATTTATAGAAATTACATATTAATATATGAATGAAGTAAATGTATACAGAATTTTAACATACCAAAAGTCCGAAACAATCCATAAATATATCAGAATAAACCTCCTTCTGTCCCATCCATTCGTATTCCACGGTTAAAAGTCGGCATTTTTTAATTGAACGACAACACCTGCACAAAGCCGGATTTATTATAGGTCCTTTGCCTTTTATAGAAGCTGTATAATTAGCCATTTTACAATAATTCACAAAATAAATACACTAAATACATAATAAATATCATTTAAAAATGAAACATCACAATAAAAAATTGGTTTTAATTTTCTTTCTTGACTTTGAATTCTTCTTCTTTTAATTATTTAGCCCCAACGCTTTTGGCATTGATTTTGCCAGTGTCGTAGTGTCAGAAAGTGACAGGTTATAAACGAATATTTATTTTCGCGAAAGACAATTTTGCCGGTAAATTATTATTTCTGAAAACCTGGGGACTACGCAAAAAGCATTTTTTTATAATCTTAGTTGAATTGAAAGTTTATATTACTAGCATGAAAGTATATTTGTCTTGCTCTAACTATGAAAGAGCAAATCAATATGTCAAAATCTGAGTATTGATAACACTTTGTGGTTTCGTTACTAAGGATTTTTACCACATTACTTAAAAACATATATGGATCCTATCAGGAGACGAAAAAGCTAAAGTTCATAACCTTCATCGTATAGTACTAGCTTTTGTAAAAAGCCACATCTATTCCATTATATTATGATGATATATAGGTATTAAGGATGAAATAAAAATACCGTTCACTGTTTAGATCGCGTAGCCGTACTGCTTGGTTAAAATCAGACTACTTATGTCGCACCACGCGCATCGCCTCGACGTTCGTAGATCAGCGGTGGCGATTAGGAGTTTAGCACATAAGCGACGAACGTTTATATTTATTTACAAAATATACGAGTTTATTTCTTTCAAAAAACAATATTAATTATTTAATTTATTAATAAATATAAAAATATAATACTAATTTGATAGTATTTTATATTTAATCTTCATCTTCGTGTTGCTCTCCAATTACTGACGGTTAACATCAGCCCTGAAAACCTCTCTTCTTCCCTGGCGAGGTGAACCAGTTCCGCGGAGCTCTTGACTCCAGTCCACTCGTGGATGTTTCGAAGCCACGACTTTTCCGACGGCCTACTCGACGTTTCCCCGCAATTTTGCCCATCATAATGAGTTGTAGTAAATTGTATCTCTCGTGTCTGAAGACATGACAGAGGTAGGCAAGTTTTCTTGTTTTGATGGTCTGCATCAACTTGCGGGTTTGACCGACACGTCTTAGAACTTCAACATTGGAGATTTTATCAGTCCAGCTGATTGACAACATGCGTCGGTAAGTCCACATTTCAAAAGCCTCAATACGTTTACGAAGGTCTTCTTTAATAGTCCAAGCTTCGCATCCATAGAGGACTATAGGCCAAATGTAGCACTGAAGTAGCCGAGTCCACAGGGGAATACCAATGTTGCGATTGGAAAGTATTGATCTCATTTTGTTAAACGCATTCCGAGAGATCTCTATGCGTGTTCCATATCGCTTTCCTAGTCGTCAGTTAGCAAAGTGCCTAAATACCTATTTAATACTAATATATTAAATTTTAAATACTATTAAATATAATTTTTAATTTTAATATAATTTTTATATAAATACAATTTTAATTATAATGTATACCACAATATTTTGGACTATTTAAGAAAAATAAAAGAAAAACTATGGAGTGACATACTTGAAATGTGTTAAAAGAATTAAACTCGTTTGGAGTGAACTAACTACAAAGTAAAATCCCTTCGGATTTTGAACTTCGTCAGATTTCATCGAAAAATAATTTATTTCATTAAGACAAGTTCATAGATCTAAAAAATTCCTAAAATGCATTAACAATACAATAATACCCCGACTTATGCTACCCCATAGATATAGAATACCTATATCTATGGTGGTTTGGTGGGAATATATTCTATATCCATGCACTACCCCGTTTTACGCGAATTCGACTAACAAAGTCGGCCCCACCTACCGCTTATTACTGTATATAAAACATTGTTAATACTATTGTTCACTGTCGTAGCTGTATAGGAAAAGCAAAGGACCTTGCGAAGTTCTACGTCCAGCATTGTCTGGGAGCACGGCAGGGGCTGGGCTCCACCAAGTCGAGCAAATAAGCGGCACAGCTATACCATCCTTTTCTCGAAGCAGTTCAGGCCATTTTCGACCCCCTACAACTTCTTTGTGGTTAAAACTAGAAGCCTGAATTTTAACCAAGCAGGCATTGTATAAACACGGTATATTTCAAATTTCATTCAATTTGAACTAGTAGTTTATGAATTATAACTAGTTAAAAATTTTTAATTTTGTCACTCACTAACTGACCGATCACCAAAACTCTTATGGCACTTCTAGCAGACATAGAAGCTTCAAATTTGGAATACAATTAGTGTTTACTGTATAAATCAAGCAAAAACTAAAACATTTTGTAATTTCGGTAGTTTTCTAGATACACCAACTGCATAAATAACTTTGTAATCCCATTTAAATGTATAGGATTACAAGGTTACATTTGCAGTTAATGAATACCTGTATATATCTACAAGAAGAAATAAGATGCCATCAAAACAAAACTTGAAAAAAAAAAACAAATCTCGCAACTTAGTTCTTCTACCGTAAAAAGTTGTGAGATTCGTGTAATACCAAGTCGGTTACTTTATTAAGTCCCTACTTATGGGACCTTCTGTCTTAAGTTATTACGTAATAATTAGCTAACCTAACAACATCTTATGACCATATCAATATTAAAAATCTTTTATGTTTTAAATTAAAATAGATTGACTTGGCAACCATTTTAATTCCTATCGGCTTATTATCAGAATCTTCCTCAAAATGGTATTTGATTCTAAATTTCATTATTGACGAATTTATGTTATAAATAAAACACAATTTAAATAAAAATTCTATATATATATTTATTTTAAATAATCTCATTAAAATATGTACAATAAACCGATTAAGCACTGGATTCATTTATATATCCTTAAATTATTTCTTACTATCAAATAATAAAATTAAATAAATATTATATATATACAATACAATACAAATTTATTTTTATACACATTATTTAATTAACAAAAACATCAGCCACTGCCCCCAAACTAGAAAAGTATCTGTGTCTTGGAGGCCGAGGCAAAAAAATTCCATTGCATAATCCGTGCAGTGTGGGTGTGTGTATATGAGAGGGAAATTAAATGTTGTGTATGAATACATTACATAAGTGTATATACAATACTATACAAATAAGAAGAGTATTTTATATACAGACATACTGGGAAATAAAATATTATGAAAAATATCATGTCATTGGTTTGATTAGATTTTCAGTGTCATCATAATTAAGTTTTTGCAACCAGTTTGAAACAATGTTCTTACATTTTGATTTAGGGTAGGAATAAAATTTTAATTGTATGTTCAATTTATTATATAAATATATGCCCAAAAAATCAAAAAAGCGATGGGAAGAGCTAGTGTTACAGAAACGTTTTTGAGATAACTTATTTTTTATTCGTTTGGTACATCGTGGATTATATTTTGTAATGGAATGCTGTCTTAAAACAGTTTGTAGTATAAAAAGTTGACGTACTGTAAGTACTTTGGTTGTCTGATATAGGGCTGTAGTTGGATGGAAATAAGGGAGGGAGAACAAAACTTTCAGCACACATCTCTGTGCTCTTTCGAGTTTCAGTAGATGAGTTTTACAAGAACCTCCCCAGACTGTAATACAATAAGTTAACAAAGATTGACATAGAGCAAAGTAGGTTGTCATGAGAATTTTATTGTTTGATATGTGACGTAGGTTTTTAAAAATAAATATTAGTTTTCTTACCTTAGATGTAACATAGTCTATGTGTAGTTTAAAGTTTAAATTTTTGTCTATAATAATTCCGAGGTATCTGATACTAGAAACATTTTCCAATTTTGGACATGTACATTGATTCAATGAATAACTACACGAGTGTGCAAAAATATTCAGATTAAGAGTTAGCAAAATATTAGAAGTTCTGAAAGAAAATGCAATATATTTTGTTTTATCAACATTGAGAGTTAAAAAGTTGTTTGACAACCAAAGATTAACTTGGTCGAAACCCAATTGGGCAGATTTATATGTATCTTCCCATGTTTCACCTGTAAACACGATAGCTGTATCATCTGCAATTATTATAATAATTGCAGATGATACAGCTATCGTGCAATGATACAGCTTAATTAATATATTTTTTTATTGCTGTAGGACAGCAGACAGGCTGACGGCCCGCTTAGAATTTAGCAGTTACCATCGCCTATGGATGTTTGCAACATCAGTGGCATCGCGTACACGCTGCTGTCCCATAAAGGTACTGGAACTTAGGTCACCAATGCCGGAACACAACACAAGGTTATTATGGCGGCATAATTAAGACCAAAGGTGGTCGCCATCCAGACGGGCTTGAAGCCCTACCACGTAGCTAGGGTGGGTTGTTTAGTCGCCTTTTACGACAGGCCGACCCCGGCCGCAGAGGTTAGTATTCTTTCCCCGCCTCTGCACAGATCAAAATATATTCAACTCATTCAATTGTATCAAATTATATTACAACATTAAGTAAATCATAATCATAAATATTAAATTCTCGTGTCACAATGTTCGTTCCCGTACTCCTCCGAAACGGCTGGACCGATTTATATGAAATTTTGTGTGCATATAGGGTAAGTCTGAGAATCGGCCAAAATCTAATTTTCATACCCCTAAATGATAAGGGTGACCCACCCCCAAATTTTTTTTTTAATTTTTTGACATATTATTTATATGGCAGAACAACGTTTGCCGGGTCAGCTAGTATATAACATAAAAATTAGTGATGCAACGGAAATGTCTTAGCGGAACCAGAAACGGAAACAGATCTGAAAAGTAAATTTTAGCAGAAACGGAAGTGAAAATAATATAAATAAAAAAAAAAACAAATTTACAAATATATTTCTTAATTAAGTATCAAATACACCAAATCTAGATTAGAAATAGATTTAATAGAAATCTACTATAGAGAACAATATTGCAACTTTGCAACTGAACATTTTATTAATATTCAAAATTAAGTAGTGGTAAGTTATATTTTATGAAAAGTAATTTGGCCGCTTTTGCACCTAACAATCTGTTCCGTTGTTCTTCGTATCTAAGACCAGCTCTGCTAAATAATTGCTCACTGGCGACGCTGCTGGGGGGTACCGACAAATATTAAAAGCCGAGAAAAAGAACCGAGAAAATATTACGCGCTTACATTCACGAAAAAAGTACGTAAACAAACAAATGCGACAAGTGCCGAAAGGCCGTGCACGGACTGCGCGGCTCGCTGGCTGACCCCTCCCCCGCGCGCGTAAACTTCCGATTGTATCTCCGTTATAAAAGTAGCGGAAACAGAAGCAGAAACGAATATTGAAAAGCGCGCGGAACTTCCGCATTTGCGGAAACAGAGATCCGTTGCATCACTAATAAAAATATTTACGGCCCAAGCACTAGGCTAATGCCCGCATCTAAAAGACCAACATCTGCGCGTCGCTCACGATTATCAATACACAATTGGTCTTATGATGGGTGCAACGTCCGCGCGGAGGCCTTCTAGAGTGGGAGGATGAGGGGGGGCGGGGGGGTTACCCACGACCTGGCTGCACTGCACTAGGCGATAGGAGAATAGCCAAGTTTTTTTGTTGGTAGTCTCACAGCTTCTACGACCCGCAAAATCTCATTTCCGTTTCTGGGCGGGAAACGGATATGAGATTATGCCGAAAAAAGTACAAATGGCCTTGTTCGATCTACATATATCTCTTTTTTCCTGCTATTATTCTACATTATGTGTGGTTCATACATATCCTCTCTTTCTAATTTCTCATAGCCACATTCTCACTCTTCTTTCACACGATCTGCCTTTACTTTGGACAATTACCTAACACACAATGTATGTTTGCTAAACAAGCTTATTATATTTAGGGAATTGTAACCACAAGGAAAATTGCACCCAGTTCAAACAAGTTTCTATGTTTGCCCATAGCGCGTCACATACAACGTATACGCAACCATGTCAGTGTTTTTTTATGGATGTAGGACAGCAGACAAGCTGACGGCCCGCTTAGAGTTTAGCAGTTACCGTCACCTATGGGTGTTTGCAACGCCAGTGACATCGCGAACACGCTGCTGTCCCATAAGAGTACAGGAACTTGGGTCTCTAATGCCGGAACACAAGGTTATTATGGCGACATACTTAAGGCTAAAGGTGGTCGCCATTCAGACGAGCTTCGTGGGACCCTAACACGTAGCTAGGGTTGTTTTGTCGCCTTTTCCGACAGGCCGACCCCGACCGCAGAGGTCAGTATTCTTTCTCCACTCCTGCACGGGTAAAATCACACAAGACAGTGTGTCAAAAATCAAAGATTTTATATCCGCGCGTCTGCAGTCAAGGTCGGTCTGTTGTAAAAGGGATAAAACAACTTACCCAAGCTATCCTGGATTTCGACCACCTTTGGTCTTAAGTATGCCGCCATTATAACCTCGTGTTGTGTTCCGGGCATTAGTGACCCAAGTTCCTGTACCGTTATAGGACGGCAGCGTGTTCGCGATGCCACTGGCGTTGCAAACACCCGTAGGCGACGGTAACTGCTAAATTCTAAGTGGGCCGTCAGCCTGTCCGCTGTCCTAAAGCAATAATAAAAAAATCCAAGGGTAGCACTATCCCATGGCTACTTTCGACACTCCGACATGGTCGGTCATATACATTGTGTGGCGACGCACGTGCAAGAGTGGGCGCTCATTTTACCGACCATCTGGCTGCACTGTGTTTACCTTGCCAGGAACATGAACATAGAGTGAGCCATTAATAATTCCTTAAATATCCTACTAATGTTATAAACGCCAAAGTTTGTAAGAATGTATGTTTGTTACACTTTCACGCAGTAACTACTGAATGGAACTCCCCTTATGGAACAGCAGCGTGTACACGACGCCACTGGCGTTGCAAGCACCTATAGGCAACGGTAACGGCTAAATCCTATGCAGGCCGTTAGCCTGTCTGCTGTCCTACAGCAATAAATAAAAATGGATTTTGATGAAACTTTACTAATAACATAGATTACACATCAGAATAACACTTAGGCTATAATTTGTATAGACATTGTGTGAATAGTCAAAATATAACGGTAAGGACCCTAACTCACCGAGACGCCATGGCGACGTCGCCGGCTACGTAGGCATGGTTACCTCTGGCTACTTTCGGTTGCCAAATGGAGTAGCCAGTGGCGACTGGCGACCATCTGTCAGTTCAGTTCTCCCTCGTATCGAGAATGGACGCTTCGTGCTTAGAAGAAATCGCACTTATTTATTATGTGCGTCGCCAAAAATTTAAAAAGAAGAAACCTAAGAAATTATGGGTCCATCCTTTTATATCAGATCGAAGCCGAAGTGGTGTTTTTTTCTTTAAATAAATTTAATATTTTGTCCCAACATTTTATTTTTAAATTACGTACGGAATAATCTTTAATTGAGGAATCCCATAAACATAGTGAATTTTGAATTTCTACTATGAATCTTTCTGTATCGAAACTCATTATGCATCCATCTTGGCGGCCGGTTGGCCAATGGCCACTAAGTGAGTGAGACTCAGCTTGCTCGTGTACATTATACTGGCGACGTTGCCAGGTCGCCACGGTGTCCAGACTCCACACAGCAAGCCGACAGTCTTGGCTACGCTTCCAAATTGGCGACGTAGCCAAACCGTCGCCTAGTGAGTTAACTGTCATACATTGTAATATGAATTGTTTGGATACGTAGCCGGCGACGTCGCCATGGCGTCTGGGTGAGTTAGGGCCTTATGTGTCAAGTAAGTAGGAAAAAATTATGCCATCTGCGAGCTATTCTGGCGTGCGCTGTGAAAACCGTCAGAGTTACACATATATAATGTATAATGGAAATGTTTATCTTAAATAGTCCTACAAAATAGCCTGCGACAGCATATATCTATCTTTTACGTTTAAGTCATAATCACCAAAATAGTGAACGATAAATACAATAAAATTTGATAATTTATTTCTTATGCACATTTGGTACAAAAAAATCTTTAACTATATCTTCTACTAATCTAAAACTGGAAAACTTACTCCAATAGGTTTTTTTTTTTTATTTATTGGCAGAACAACGTTTGCCGGGTCAGCTAGTCTCATATAAATTAGTAATTATTGCCACTTCTGATTTTTTTCAAGTTACACTTCTATTGGCGCGTTTGGAAAATTAATGAGAGTAAAAATTTAACGACGCGCGCGCACATCGATATCAACATGATGAAGTTAGCTGATAACTGAATCTAAGGTTTCCGTGAAAACTCGTAACTATGTTCAAAGTATTTTCTAAAATATTCTATCTTTAAAAAAAATTTTTAAGTGCATATAAGTAGATTTAAGGTCTATATTCGGTAATAGTCGGTATATATTATTTTTATTTTATTAATTTACCATTTCTTTTACAAATAGTTGTTGCATACGGGATGAAATCTTTAGTAATATTTTTTCTGTTACCTACGCAAAAGAATTATAACTTCTTACATGCATACATAAATACACACACTTTCTCTTATATGATCAGATCATTAATTCTTGATACATACACAATTATTTACAATATATTACATACTAATATTAATATAAAGTTCAATAAATTATTAAATACAATATGTATAGCTTATCCAAACATAAAACGGAATGTCCTACCAGAAAACAATATGTGTTTAAACTTTATACAGTAGATGATAACATTTTTTGTGCCTCTGGTGGCCAAGAAAAAGAATTGAATGAGGAACAATGCAAAACCAGCAATCCACCTGCACCGAAAATTGCTGTCTTAATTTCGTAAAGGATGCGTGCCAATGCACTCACTCACTACCAGGGATGCCGAAGACCGTGCGAAGCGAAGAAACAAAAGTCGGAAAGCGGACCCCAGGCACCGAAGCTGAATTCAATAATGAGTACTGAATGACTTCAGTAGAAGTAAAGGAAGCATTGTAGGTGCTGACATAAAGCAAGGCATTATATCAGCGGTTCTTAACCTTTTTGACTGACGACCCAAAGATTAAATATATTTAATGCTCGTGACCCTAATGTTTTATTTTTCTTCCAGTGATAACAAAAATAGGATTGACTAAAAGCCCGTGGTTTGTTAAAATTGATGTCATTATGAAATATTAAAAAAAACATTGTTAATTTTTTCTTTATTCAAATCACAATGAAACAAGCATACATCGGCAATATTAGTGACTACCCTGATGTATTTTTGAGCAAAGAAGATTTATACGTGGAGTTAAGTTTATGGAAAGTGCACACCGCATATCATGCTGAGGATCCAGTCTATTTCTGTACTTGTTTTTTAATACAGCAAGGCACGAAAATCCTGCTTCACACAAATAAGTAGTTGGAAATGGTAGAAGAGCCTTTTCAGCTTCACTATCCGCATAGTACTTAACCTATGGTGCGTTCCGAGACAGGACTCGAAATGTCACTGATTACGGCGTTCATAACGCAATTTAAAAAATTTTCGCGACCCATCCCATTATCACCCGCGACCCGAATTGGGTCGCGACCCAGGGTTAAGAAACGCTGCATTATATTGACTCAATAGTGGTCGTTCAGTAGTCGAAATTCGACCATACTTCATTTAAATATTAAATTAGTCGGTAGGGCCCCAAATCCATTCCGTGGTCTGATGGTCTCTTATGATTGCCATGATATCAATGTTTTAATAACAGGCTAATAGCCCACATAATAGTAACCAGTTACCGCCGCCTATAGATGTTTACAACGCTAGAGGCTCTGCCAACCACGCTGCTATCTTCAGCAGAACTTGAACCTGGTCACTCATGACCTAGAAACCTAAGGGTTTTTATTGCTGAGGACCAGCACACAGGCTGACTGCCCACTAAATAGTAAGCAGTTACCGTCGCCTATGGATGTTTGCGATGCCAGGGGCACGGTAAACACGCTACTGTCCCATAGGGGTACAGGAACCTGGGTCAGTAATGCTGGGGCACAACATAAGGTTATTATGGCTACATACTCATAGACCAAGGGTGGTTGATACAGACCGATCACGGCCGCTGGGGTCAGTATTATTAATCCACAACTGGATGGAGAAATGAGAAGAATGGAAAGCACTAGATGCTGGATGTATTGAAACATATTAACACAACTAACTGCGAAACCCAGCGTTGCTCGGGTCAAAATATTGTAGAAAGTTCTCGATATTTTCACGCACTAACGTAAATTACGCCATTCAGCACACTCCCGAGCTTATATGAGTCGTACAACAAGTAGAAAAGGATAGAAGTATTTCATTACACATTTTTACCACCCACATCCACCCACAGCAACTAACTTAGGGCTTCTTCACACGTACCACGACCACAACCACGTGGCCGGGTGTATATTTCGTATTGAAAATGAATAGGACTATTCACACGTACCACATTTTGCAGTCATGATCGACCGTGTGTGTGATACCGACCACATCGCAAACACAACGTTGCGTCGACGCAACGACAGTGCGCGCACGCCGCCCGCACTCTTCCCCTGGTTCATTTCATTCATACAACGCAACCACATCGACATTTTGTCGGTACAACAACGCAACTACAAAAGGCTGCAGCGACACTATTCACACGTAACTACTGCTTGACAGCATTTTGTCGTTGCGACGTGGTGTGGTCGTGGTACGTGTGAAGAATTTCTTACTTGCAAGTGCACACGTGGGGCCTTTTACCACTGCAACCACAAGTGGGTGGTCATGGAGAAAACGCTGGACATACCCACTAACACTCTCCTTTTATATATATATATATATATATATGTATATATATTGATTAGCCTCACTGCGGTGATAGAAAATATGAATAGCATCCTTCCAAATCGCACTCAGGGTGGTGACTTTTAATGTGCGATTTCAAACTAGCATTCTGGATGAAAGCTTGTCCGCATATATGACACTTGTACCTCCGATCGTTCGTATGAGTCCGTATATGGTACTGCAAGGACTTCAACCGCGGATAGCTCTTTTCACAATAATCACACCTGAAGTTCCTTTCACCGGTGTGAGTAGCTATGTGCTCTTTTAAACGGGACGGTAAATAAAACCTCTGTTCGCAGTATTCGCACTGGTGTTTTAGGACCTTCTGATGATTCCTACGTTGATGTTCTGTTAACGTCTTTTGCCTGTTGTACACCTTATCACATAAGTTGCATGGGTAGGTCCGTTTCTGACCGTGAGCTTCAGTTAAATGTTTATTCTTTAATGCATATGACATGAAACATTCATCGCAACGGGGACAACGTATTATAGCTTTCTTCTTATGCACTATATCTACGTGCATATCTTTATAATGATTAGATTTGAAGACCTTACCGCAAATCTCGCAGGTGTGCCTCTCGTCGTCCTTATGCCTCTTGAGATGAGCATCCAGACGGGGTTTCTCCAGGAAACATGTACCACAAATATCACATGTATAGTTACTAAAATGTTCCACCATGTGAGTGTTTAACGTATTGAAATCTTCGAACACATCATTGCACATAACACACACTAAATCGTTCCAGGTTAAACGGTACAGTAAAAGTTTATCCGGAGCTTCGAAATATATCTTTTTACCGTGAACTTGGTCGATATGTTGCTTGAAAACATTCAAATCATTTATCTTCATAGAACATAACCTACAATCTATCCTCGTTATATCCAATTTTGGCATCTTCTTATATCCCATTAGTAGTTGAAATGGCTTTGTATCATGGGTCGTTGTGTGTTCTCTCAAATCTTCAGGTTTTGGGTAATAATCTTTACAATAAAAGCAGTAGTAGTTGTTTCGTCGATTCTTGAACGGACATACATATGAATATTGTATTATTGTTATTAAGTTCTCCTCAGCCATGCAGTCTAAGTCGCGGTCATATGTATTCTTCTTGTCGACAGGTTGTTTTCTGACTGATTTCGATGACTTTTTCGAACCTGAAGATGAAATAGAATTATAATTAGTTCGATAGTTACACAGTAGTTAGTAGTTGATAGTTTTTAGAATTTTAAAGTATAATTTATTTGTTGTCAATACTCAATGGGTTAATGTTTTCATTAATTTAATCCCATCTTCATCACCATCAGGGAAAAGATGAAAGGTTATTGCTTGCAGCGGAGATGCGAATGTAGAGATGGATGAGCGGAGTTACAAAAATGGATAAAATTAGAAATACTAAATATGTTTATCAGGGGAAGTTTCAAAGTAGCGCTTGGTGATTGAGAAGCTGAAAAGTAATAAGTTAGCCTGGTATGGCCATATAATGCGAAGAGAGGAGCGTCATGTAACAAGGAGGATGCTAGAAATGAGAGTGGATACAAGAGGAGAGGTAGACCAAAGTAAAGATGGATGGATTGCGTAAAAGATGATATAATGAAAAAGGGCGTGAATGTTTAGATAACAGCTAACAAAGGAGAGTGAAAAGAGAGAATATGTTGTGCTGACCCCACAGTTGGGATAAGGACAGGAAGATCTTCCGGCGGAAAGAAAAGTAGGCGTTAACCTGAATAAAGACCACATGAGTAAATAAAGGTACAAAGATTCAACAAAAGCGCCACGGTAGGTACATCACTACAAGTATGATGCGCGTGTGTGCGTGAGCACTGGCGGCTCGTCATGTACGTAACGAAACCTGTTTATACTGGTTCGGCCAGTGCTCAAACAAAGGGCTCACTCACCGCTCGCTGTGAGTCGCGTCGTGCGTGTTTGTTTAAATTTGAAATTTGAATTAGGTAATTAGAAAGAGTGTAAATATGGTTTATTGTACTGTGTGCATGAACAACAATCGAAAAAATAAAAACATATCTTTTTTTAATTATCCCAAAGACTCCACTAGGTAAGTAGTAACTATAATTTATTTTTATTTTTACTTAGATAAGATAGATATCTCATATAATATGTATCTGCCTCAATTTCGAAAGAAACTCATATGGGTGCGAAGGTGAAAAAACGGTTTGGTATTGATCATAAATGATTTAAGTAGTTTTTTTAGTAAGTTGCACGAAATAGGTAATACCCATGGACTTGTATACTAATAGGACTGAGCACTAGACCCGAAAAAACGAGCCGAGAGAGATGCATAGGACGGAGGTGGTTTGCATGTGCCGGATCGATGAGGACTTTTTACATTTCCTTTCTATTAGTGTATTGAACGATCCTACCAATTTTCAGCCCAGTCGGAATTTTTGTAACCTTGGATGTCTAAATTGACCGAAGTTGAATTGAAATATCCTTCTGTTCAACAAAATCATAATCTATGGTTCGACATAACACTTGAAGTGCAATCGTTCCAATTACAGCTATATTTTTTACTCACGTGCTTAGCCCATCTTTTGTACTTTTCAGATTTGAAGAGTCAGTTACTATGAAGGTAACATATCTTGTATATAAAATCATTGTATCTATTTTTTTTTACAAATAAAAAATATTTTTTTAAATATAGTTTCTTTTTTTGCTGACGCTACCTTTCAAGTGATGTCATATCGCCAACGGCAAACTTAGCGCGAACGGGTACTACATAAAAAAGCTGACAAACGTTTTGTGTATTTATTTTAATCCTCCTGTGCCAACCCTATCAGAATAAGTAACAATTTTGCTCGCTCTTTAGAAGCTTGGTCTCTGTACGTTTACTTTACTTACTCATGTGTAAAGACTATGGGACAAAATTAATTAAATTTGTGTTGTTATCAGGTCTGGACAAGTGTGCAAAATTTAGATTTTTTTTTTATTTGAATGATCAAGTGGATAAAAATGGAGTCCGAAAATTCCGATACATGGATACATACAGGTAAAGTTAATAAAAGCGTGCGGAGGCAGAGATAAACAATCCGTGCAGAGGCGGAGAAAAAATACGAACCTCTGTGGCCGGCGTTGGCATGTCGTAAAAAGCGACAAAACAACCCATCCTAGCTACGTGGTAGGGCCTCAAGTCGGATTAGATAGCAACCACCTTTGGTCTTAAGTATGCCGCCATAATAACCTTGTGTTGTATTCCGGCATTACTGACCCAAGTTCCTGTACCCTTATGGGACAGTAGCGTGTTCGGAATGCCACCAAAAAAATTGTGCGGTCAGGGGACCGCTGTCAGGAAGGAAGTTCCTTACGTTCTAAAATAATAAAACAGATATAGAAAAAGACTAAAGCTTCCTGGATGACAACTATCTATCTATATGCCGCATTAATAACTTTGTGTTTTGGCATAAGTGACCCAGATTACAGATGCAAACATCCATAGGCTGCTACTTTCCATTAAGTGAGCCATCACTCTTTTTGTACAAGGCTATAAAAGAAGTGTGTGTACTTATGTGTGCATGTGAGAAATTGTACTTCTCTGGCGTAACAAGATAAAAAACATTCTAAAAATGTTATCCTTCGTGTTATCCTTTTTTTTTAGATATGACCACGCATAACTATTTACCAGAGTAGTCCAATTAATTTTTTTTTTAGAAACGATATACCAACATACTGCTGAATGTCCAGTAAAGGAGACAGATTGTAGTGAAAAAAGGAAGAGAGAAAAAAAAAAGAAACGGTATACCCCAAAGTTGATCCCATATAAATTTGGGAAGAAAATTGCTACCGTAAGGGTACGAAAACAGGGAATGATTGATTGTTCACTCTCTGATTATATCTATAACCACGCATAACTTTTGACAGAATTGATTTATTTAAACATGTAGTAATTAATAGATTATAGCCACAATAAGATATAAAATAAACTTTTTAATAAAAAAATTAATATCACTCATGATCACAGTAAATTATCTTTAAATCGATAAATTATCAAAAATTTACAGATAGTTATCAACTACACCATCATCATCATCATCTTTGCTTTAAATCCCGGTTGCAGCCCAAACTCTCGCTTCAGCGCCCGGGGTCCGCTTTCCGACTTTTTCTTCTCCACTTCAGCATCCCTGGTAATGAGCCCATTGGCACGCATATCACCCCTTACGACGTCAAGCCAGCACTTTTTGGGTTTACCCCTCCTGCCGGGGTCCGGCGGAGGCGGCATGGCCAGACATTTGTTTCCCACGTAAGCATCCGGTTGCCGTAAAACGTGGCCATATAAAATGTCACGGACATGAAGGCTGCCACGAATGCGAGAGTTCCTAACGCGGTCTTTTAGTTATCAACTACACCATGTCACTTTTTAAAAATTTGCCTTTCTGCATAATTGTAAAAACAACAAATACAATTTTAATTCGGCATAGTAAAAACCACTTTTATCGATGTGTTATGGCGGTAAATTTAGAGAACAGGGCGTGGTTGCTATCCAGACGGGCTTGCGGACCAACCCCAATCCTGGCCGTTGGGGTTAGTATTCTTAAGGTATGATTCCAAACTACGCTGCACGCAGCAATGCTGCCGCGACACTACCGGTCCCCATACAACCTCTATAAGCTTATATGAGAGTACATTCCGAGCAGCGGCAGCAATATCAATGCAGCGGCAGCAATGTAGCGGCAGCACTGCTGCGCGATAGTTAATATGGGGACCGGTAGTACCGCGGCAGCAATGCAGCGGCAGCAGTGTCGGGGCAGCACTGCTGCGTGCAGCGTAGTTCGGAATCATACCTTTACTTTGTCTCCTGCACGCAGCAAACTTGCACTTCACTTCTTTTACCTGTTTTGAGGTATATTCAGTACTCCTTTATGCAGTTCTCATTTAATATCATCACCTAGCAAATGTTTGTCGCGTACACTGGATAAATACACACCTTTCTTCTTCCCCTGCTTCCCCTTCTTCGGACTGCTATTCTTCTTTATTTTAGTCTTTTTTGCCTTCACTTTCCTTATGATAGGCTTATCTGAATCCCACGTTGAATCGCTCATGTTACTTATAATGTCTTCTTCCAGTTCTTTTTGGTCTTTTATCGTAATATCCGGTTTAATTTCTTCTTCTTTTGGTGGTTTCACTTCTGAAATTATACATTTATTTATGACATTACATTCAACGAGAACTGTAAAGTAAATAAAGAGTGGCAAAGGGCAATATGGCACGGGCCACCACCAGCCGGGATAAGCCCCCTGGTCAGAAGGACCGTGAGCATAGGAGGATCATCACATTTGTTATTAGATTTAGTAAAATTTATTAGTTTTATATTTAATTTATTCAAGTAACCTACTTAAATTGCATACACAATTTAATTCAACCAATGCATTCATAAGAAAAAGATATCACCCAATTCCTTTATATTGGGGTAGGAAGAGGGGGCTCCTGTGACGAATTTGCTATGGGGTTTAAACATATTTTGTCACGCCATTGGAAAATAGCTTCACTTTTGTGAAGTGTTACATAGTGTTACACAGTGTTGTCATATCCGGTAATACCTTCAATATCTTCAGTGTAGTCTAGAGACATGCTGTCGTCATGATCAGCTCCAACCGAGTTGTGGTCATTGATGTCATCTTTCGGCTCTATTTTGAGTTCAATCTCCCCTGGCACTTTACCTGGCTTGATTTCCTCTGAAGAAGAGAATAAAAAATTATAACTTTTTCTCATGGATAAACATAAACGGACGACCGCGTGCCACAAGCCGGCGCCCAGAGTTTTGCTAGGGCGGGCCTCTTCCACTATTGGCAATGGAAGGTCAGGATTTCATCCCCGCGCAGGAGGCGTGCGGAACATCACACAGCCCTCAACCATGCATCCACAGTACTATACCCATAACACAAGCGCTATGCATTTATTTAGGACTAGGTGGTGCTATGTCCCAGTATTTATGTGATACTAGCTGATACTACAAACATTGTTGTGCCATATAAATATAAAAAAATATGTTCACTCCTAATTCACCCGTTTTAAGTTTCATTTTCGCGACAAAAAGTAGCCAATGTCCTTCTCTAAGGTCCAATATAGTTCTATACTGAAATTCATCAAAATTGGTTCATCAGTTTAGGTGTGAAAACTTAACAGACACAGTTACTTTCACATGTACAATATTAGTATTGATGTAAACTTACCAACTGTGGTCTTTAACTCCAACCTGGAGTTGAGGAACAGCTCCTCACACTGCAGAACTTGATTTCTGAAGGCACATGCATCACGAAGTCTCACCACACACGTCGCACATATACCACTGTCCTTCTCGCTTTCATCTATGTGGGAGAGCTGGAAGGCATTAAATAGACATCTTTTTTAAAAATTAAAGATGAGTTAGTCAGGCCGCACACCGGCGCCACACGCTACAAGCAACATACATTTACGTCGCTACAATTACTACGCTACAATTCAGCTTACAGCAAATGTATCGTGTATGCTCACATCGGAAGCACAGTTGTGGCGTGGCACCAGCAACAGAATGTCGACATCATCGTCCGACGACGACTATTTTTATGTGTGGCGATTAATGAAAAAAAAGACGTTATTGGGTTCATCCATTTAATAGTTTAATAAAAATTGTACAGTTTACGGAAATTTTAAAATTTCGCAAGATATAACGATCCGATGAAGAAAAGTTTCATTTATATTAAAGAATGTCTGAAAAGACTTATCAATTATTATTAAATTTAGTTCAATCAAGTTTAACGAAATAAAATAACCACTTCAGAGAGTGTATTTCGGCTGAAGAGCGTTTACTCATCATTGTATAAAATAGGGTTTTTTTCAACCTCTGCAATAAAGTTAAGGTAAAATTCAATGTTGTCTTTAATTTTTCTAGAGCGCGGCGCCACATAAAACGAACGTGTTCGATCTTGAATTGTGTGGCGCGACAAGGGTTTCCAAACAAACTGCAGTTAACTGCACCTACTACAAATATACGGGGGCGATAAATGTGTCGCTTTCAAATATGGCGCCACAATTATTTTAATATAAATGTATCTCTGGTGTGCGGCCTTCCTTAGTAAAAAAAAGTGCGTGTGCTCACATACTGCAGAAGTGAGACTTCAGAAAAATAAGATTATATTTCATATAATATAATAATAAGCCTTATTCCAAACTTAGTTTCCTCCTTCAATTATTTAGATTGAATCTCTAATTTTGGAATGCCTATTGGCAAAGGCCTCCTCCAGGTCATACCAGTGTGTGCTCTCCAAAGCTGCTCGTCTCCGAAAGGGACCAGCTGCCAGCTTCAGCTCATTTTCCCTGCCATCTTTTTCCATCCCTAGGGTACCAATATGCCACTAGTTGGCTCCAAGTGAATCCATCTCCATTTCTGAGCATCCATTTATGAGAAAATGTCTCCAAGTTTAGTTATTGCTTAAATGTTTCACTATTTATTTTGTCTGACAACTTTACACCTAGCATGTTTCGCTCCATTGCACGTTGACAACTTCTAAGTTGGTCTTGGTGAATTTTACTTAGTGCCCATGTTTCGTAACCATATTATATTATTAATGTATTTTTATTTATTGTTGTGGGACAGGAGACAGGCTGACGGCCCACTTAAAAGCAAGCAGTTACCATCGCCTATAGATTGTGATACAAGGGGCATCTAACACGCTGCCATCCTCATATGTGAGCTGGAACCCATCCCACTTATGCTGGAACACAACACAAGGTATAAGCAGCATAGTATCAGCAATCAGCAGGAGTGGAGTTAACATGCAGACGGGCTTGCCACCTAGCTAAGGTTTTGTCACCTATTAGAACAGGTCTCTCCAACAGGGTTCAGTATTCTTTTTGTGCCCCTGTACAGAGAATTCATGACATTTAATTTCTAACATTTACATTACATTCTTTAATCATCTCAATGTAAGTAGGGCCCCAAGCCCATCTGGATGGCAACCACCCTTGGTCTAAAAGTATCCCGCCATAATAACCATGTGTTGTATCCGGCACTAGTGACTCAGGTACCTGTACCCCTATGGAACAGTAGCGTGTTTACGGTGCCCCTAGCATCGCAAACATCCGTATGCGATGGTAACTCCTCAATATTACAACGGGCCAGCAGCCTGTTTGCTGTTTCTCAGCGATTAAAAAACCTGTCATGTTCTCATACACAACAACATTGGCACAAATCAATTCTAAAGGCATTGTGGCCAAATCAACAAAAGAACCAATCACTAGGTTCTTTTTATATTCACTACATCAGTGTTTTTCAATCTATGGTTGAAAAACCAGTGTGTGTTTACCCCCCGAGTAAGGCTATCCCCAGGGGGGTCACAAAGCCTTACTCGGGGGTAAAAGGAAACAGCTCTCTCCCGCGTTGATAATGCGGTTTGGCAATGCTGCGAGGATAGGTCCGCACAAATTGGGTCCAAATAAAAGCTGCACACAGCCTTACCAACTTACCTCATACTTACTTTCAAAACAGTCACCACTTCTTACAGAATGTAGTTCTTAATAATGAATATATGTACCAAAATAGAGAAAATCATAAACATAGCCTTATAAATAACTTACTAACTTTTTGTCTCTCTATGGCCCAAGGGGGTAGCTAGAATTTTTCAACACTTAAAGGGGTCGCGTATTCAAATAGATTGAAAAACACTGAACTACAACATGAATATATAGAATGCTCTATGTACTGTTTTCTATGTCTAGTAGGTATTTTATGGCCCCAGAATTTTGCCCTTACTAATCATTTAACAATTAAAAATTACAATTTATTTTTAAGCCTTTATTCTGAAAATATAGATACCTACTCTTTTTTTCCATAATCTACTCTGTTTACATGAATATGTCAGTTTGCCCTTGTGTTGCAAGGGCTTGCTCCAATTAAGTTATGTATGTTATATACACAGTAATTAGCCTTTATTAAAATTTTAATAATAAGCTTTTATTACGAATTATGTAACTTAAGGAAGTAACTTAAATCACAACTAATTTCCGAGTGCCAATTGCCAAAAGGAATTCACCAGTTTTTGCCTGTGTACTCTATCTAGAGTTGAATAACAATCTAGAAAGAGCATTTATTGCCTTGAAGATACTCAAGGAAAGAGGTAAGGCCTTGGAACACAATAAGAATCACACAAAAGTAGAAAATTAGAAATAAACAATACATTTTAATGCAGATATTCGCCGACAATAACAAACATTTACATTCGTAATTACTACAAGATAGTAACGTAATGCTTACCAAAATACCAAAACAATCCATCACCATTTCCGAATATACCTCCCTTTGTTCCGTCCAAGTGTATTCTACGGTTAATAAACGACATTTCTTGATTGCCCGACAGCATCTACATAACGCTGGGTCAATTATGGGTCCGTTACTTTTCACTATACTCATTATGAATGTTATAATACAATACACTTTAGTTTATAATAAACTAAATTTACAACGTAATTTCATTCAACTTTTAAATATTTACATTATTTTTTCATTTTTAAACATTTTTTAATAATTCAACATGACGTAAATATTCACAGAAATTACAAACTAATTAAGAAGGCTAGGGATGAGTTAAAAAGATATCGATTCATTGATTTTATAATGGATACATCAATTTATCAATGAAACCTTTGAATCGATATTAAAATCGTCATTGTACTTTACACCGAAAACTTTGTAATTTTCATAATTTATTTTACTTTAAATTACTTTTCATGCTGGTGTGACGTTAACTAAATGAAGTATTGTTGTATATTTACGTATAACATGTGATATTTTGGTAAAAGTCAACACTTTTGAATACAAGCACCAAAATACAACCAACTTGACTGTTGAGTCAAGTTGGTTATTTCAGTCAATTTAAAAGAAGCATTTATAAATCATCTTGTAAGAATTTATATTAGTTTTTCATCATAAGTAAACTATATTTCCTAGAACACGTGAACAATTGCAACTACTTGCAAGTAGCACAACCAAAATTAAGTATAGTAATAGTTGTTTAATAAAATAAAACATTAATAATATACATATACATTAATTTCGAAAGATGTCTGTTTTATTTCTACATTACATTAAGATTTTTAGATAATAATAAATTTACATTTGCAGACGAAGATAAACCACATTGAGAGTAGGAAATTTATGATTTATTAATAATCTAATAATATATATATTGTTTCGAAAATTATTTGAATAGCTGTAACAATTTCCTAGTAATTAATTTTAAAGTAGAATTCAACATTCAACATCACTATTTTACTTTTTTAAAAAGGTTTTAAGATGGCGGCTGGCGTCTTTGCCTAATGGCTTGGTTAAAATGTGGTTTGATTTGAAAACATGAGTTTGAAAAAGATTCAATAGTGTCAAGATTGAATAGATTTATAGGGAATTCAAAATTTTCAAATTTTATAAACATGGCCAAAAACAAGCAAGAAATTGTGACTTACTTTGGTAGGTGTAGGTGCTGTTTAAGTTACGGATATTTAAAAAATATGTGGAAAGAATATTCTTTCAATGGAAATGTTGAAGTGTATGCAAAAATGTTGGAGCAATGTTATGGATTGGCTGTAAGTATATTTCTGATTTGGTTTAACCCTGATACATAAACAGCCTTGACTAGACTTGTTGACGAGACTTGACTGTTGCAACTAAATTGTCCAAGTAGAATCTTACGGAGACCGGGGTCCGTTGTATATTAATTTAAGGTAACACGTAAGCCGTCGACCTTCCCAAATACCGCTTTGTGTTGATATAATCCTACCAAAATAAATGGAATTAATTAGGTAATATTTAGTTAAATTGCCATCTGAAACCCCATAAACTTGAAATATATAACCTACAGCAGAACTTAGCAGGCATGCTATGGAAACTAGGAAAAGCTTTGTTTTTGCTATGCATGGGAATTATTTTATTCATAACAAATTAGCCACATTTTTGTTCAACATATTTATCCAGTACTGGGGCGGAGAAAGAATACTGACCTCTGCAGCCTGGGTCGACCTGTCGCAAAAGGCGACCAAACAGCCCACCCTAGCTACATGGTAGGGCCCCAAGCCCGGCTGGATGGCGACCACCTTTGTTCTTAAGTATGCCGCCATAATATGTGTTGTGTTCCAAGTGAGTGATCCAAGTTCCTGTACCCTTATGGGACAGCAGCATGTTAACGATGCCACTGGCATTGCAAACACCCATAGGTGACGGTAACTGCTAAATTCTAAACGGCCTGTCTGCTGTCCTACAGAAAAAAAATAAAAACATGTGTGCGATTCACACACGATAGAAGTGAAACTTCAGTAAATCGACAAAAATACAAGCAAGTATTAAATACACACCGACATTTACTCTCTCGCTCTGGCTCACTTATTACAGGCGATTATAATTAAAAACTCACATTTAAAGATTTTTTTTAAAAAGTATTGTTTCCGCCCGGGATCGAACCGGGGGCCTTCTGCGTGTTAGGCAGATGTGATAACCGCTACACCACGGAAACTGTACTCACAATGTCGAAATACTTCAAAATAAATACACACCGACATTTACTCTCTCGCTCTGGCTCACTAATTACAGGCGACTATAGGAGAGACCGAAATATACATATTTCTGTCTCATTCTTTGCTGGCTTCATCCTACACATTTTTGTATTTGTGTCTCTTACCTGTCGTTTTTTCGTTGCATCCGGTTTGAAATCACAACGATTCTAAAGAAGTTTCACTTCAAAAATAGGAACATTTGAAAGTATGACAATTTATCAAAGGCAACTCAAACATCTTATACTTATGTAGTTCTTAGTAAGGCAGCTTACATCCTAAAATGGTTTATTTTTCTACATTTGTGTTCATTTCAGTTTGAACATTCAGAAACGTCTGATCACGACCAAATATGCGGCCTCTGTGTTAAGAAACTGAAAGATGCTTTGGAGTTTAAAAATTTAATACTGGAATCAAATAGTGGGATGACAGAAGACATTGAAGGTATGAAATTGAATCATCATCAGTCATTGTCTATATTTTACAGCTACCTTTGCACTACATTTTCTTTGTGCGGGGGTGGAATGAGAATTCTGACCCCTGTGGCCTGTCACAAAAGGCTACAAAGTCATTTAAGCTGGTAGGGCTCCAAGCTCGTTTAAATGGCAACCACCCCTGGTTTCTAAATAAGCAGTAACCGTACACATTTGTGAAGCTAGGGGCCCTGCCAAAATGCTATTGTCCTATAGGGGAACAAAAATCTGGGTCACTAGTGCCAGGACATATTATGAGGTTATTAGAGCAGCATACTTATAGACCAAGGGTGGCCATGGGGACAATCTTGGAACCCTTATCCGTGCAGGGGCAGAGAAAGAATACTAACCTCTGTGGCCGGGGTTGGTCTGTCGTAAAAGGTGACAAAACAACTCACTCTAGCTACATGGTAGGGCCTCAAGCTCATCTGGATGGCAACTACCTTTGGTCTTGCAAGTATGCCGTCACAATAACCTTGTGTTCCGGCATTAGTGACCCAAGTTTCTGTACCTTTATGGGACAGCAGCATGTTCGCGATGCCACTAGCGAAGCAAACACCCATAGGCGACGGTAACTGCTAAATTCTAAGCGGCCCATCAGCCTGTTTGCTGTTCTACAGCATTAAAAAAACCTACCACATTGTATGTGGTACTGCTGCAAACCATAACAATCCTTGGTTTGTAAATGTGCCGCCATAATAACCTTGGATGCTGAGATAAATGACAAAATACTAGCAAATCACATTTTTTATTTCACTCCTGCACTAAGAGAATTTATTACATAGATACTTTATGACGATATTTAAGTCGACCTCCTGGCATGACTGACATGTCTAGCGTTTGGGTGTTTATGTATAGTATGTATTTATTTACAATAGAAAAGTATATATTATGTAGTATATCAGCTGTCTAGTACCCATAACACAAGTCTTATGCAACATAGTTTGGAACTGTACCACAATTATTACGATTTCTAATTAATTTCAGATATTGGACCAAAAGTGAAAAATGAAATGGATGACATAGATGAAGACAGAGAAGACGAAGAAGACATGGTGGAATACAAAATAACCATTGTAAATGATAGTGAGAATTTACAATTTAAAGAGAAATTACTCAAAGTTGAGATGAATGAGTCCTGCGATGACAGTCAAAATGATGATTATGACAATGTAGAGTTCGCCGACAGTGAGATCAATAGTGATGATGATTTTGAAAGTGAAATGTATGGAGAAATTGAGTATCTCGAAGATGACGTCGAATCCAAGCAGATTATATCTACTTATGCGAATGGTATGTTTTTTAATTTTTTCTTTTGTTCTACAGTAGAATTCTCTTTAAGTCAAAACCTTCCCAAACTCGAAAAAATTTTGTGTTCCCTTTCCTTCAATTCCCTTAACCTCTGATGCTGGAAATCTGAACCCTCTTCTTCTATATTATTTTATTCTTGGCGTCAATGCTTTAGGCACTGATTTTGCCAATGTCGTGGTAAGAAAACAGGTGTTTTTTTTTTTCAATTATAGGGACCCAGATTTGAATTCTTGGTTTGGGATAGAAATCCTTGTTTGTATAACTATTTGGAACATTAAGTGGTTTGGTCTAGACTTCATTTCAAACCCTCTTTAAGTTGAAATACTCGTAACTAGTCTGGCCTTTGAAATTTGCATATATCTACTGAACTCTCTTCTTTATATGCACTACCTAATGCTATTGGTTAAAAATCACTACTTTAGTGTGACAATAAAAGCAATTTATGTATTCTACAAATATAGATATTTAAAAATGTTTGTTTTATTTTGTTATTAATACACAGACAAAAAAGTAAACTTGATTTGAGTAAAACTACTCGATGAAAGGAATGTTGGTTCTTGACCAAGATTCGGAGGGTAGTTACAGGTGGCGTTATTAACATACGGTTTTTAGTTTTTTCTTTCTATTTTCTATTAATTTAAGGGTTTGTGTTGTCTTTTTATGTGCTGGTGGTGGTATTTTTACTTAATACTGGTAAGTTTATATATCTATTAAGTATATATGGCGTCTGCAGTGGGAGAAAATGTCCCCCCTGATAGGGGGAGACATTCCCTCGATATAGAAATGGGTGATAGTGGGTATATCTCTACTTCATGTAATCCTGCTAATAAAAGTGCTACTAAACATTCTTTAGAAATGTCTCACGATATCCATTCTAAACGTAATACTTTACTCCCTGCAAAAGCATCGGTACAACATACCTACTCCCGCCCGGGTTTCGAGTCAGCCTCGGATCTCAAATACTCCGAGTCTGATTCTGGTCCCTACCTGATCCATTTATCTCGCATAGAGAATGAACTATCGTCCTTGTCCAACGGTATGAAATTACTAAAGATTGCTCAAATTCTATATAACAACAATGTTCCCGGAGTTAATGAAATCCGCAATATTGGTCGTAACAAAATGTTAGTAACCTTCAAATCATTTTCCGACGCTAACTCCTTCCTATCCTCTCCCCTCATCACACAACACAACTTGTCCGCTATTATACCTCGATACCATCTTACCCGAATGGGTGTAGTTCGTAGTATCCCTCTTGATTGGACTCTGGAAGAGTTGGTAAACTTAACTGAATGTCGTCAAGGATCCCAACAAATTACCTAGTCAGGTCATAAGTATTGTCACACAGTAAAAACTTTTCTTTTAGAATGCTGGCCACAAAAAAGTTTATTGAATTCGAATTTCGAATTGTTCATGAAAATAAAAATGTATAACTTTTAGAATTTTACTCATTTTTAAATATGGAGTGGACGCTTAAAGAAGACCGTGTTGCAGTTATTGCGTTGCATCGTTGCGGTTACGCGCAAATTCAAATTTTTAACATACTGAAAAATTTGAATATTACCAAAAGATTCGTTTATCGTACCATCAAACGATACAATGAAGACTCTAGTGTAGATGACAGGTCAAGAAGTGGTCGCCCTCGGTCTGTTAGGACTCCAGCAGTGATAAAAGCTGTGAAGGCACGAATTCAAAGAAATCCCAAACGTAAGCAGAAACTGTTGGCCCTTCAGATGGGGTTAAGCAGAACCACGGTGAAAAGGGTGTTAAATGAAGACTTAGGGCTTCGGGCATATCGAAGAAAAACAGGACATCGTTTGAATGCTCGTCTAATGGACCTGAGACTGAAGAGATGCCGCGCTTTGTTGAAGCGGTACGCGGGAAAAAAATATCGGGAAATTCTTTTTTCGGATGAAAAAATGTTTACCGTAGAAGAGAGCTACAACAAACAAAATGATAAGGTGTACGCACACAGTAGTGAAGAAGCGAGCAACCGTATTCCGCGTGTCCAACGAGGTCATTTTCCATCCTCGCTCATGGTATGGTTGGGAGTTTCTTATTGGAGCTTAACAGAGGTACATTTTTGTGAGAAAGGTGTAAAAACGAATGCTGTTGTGTATCAAAATACAGTCCTGATGAACCTTGTGGAACCTGTTTCTCATACCATGTTCAATAACAGGCACTGGGTATTCCAACAAGATTCGGCGCCAGCTCATAGAGCGAAGAGCACACAAGACTGGCTGGCGGCGCGTGAAATCGACTTCATCCGGCACGAAGACTGGCCCTCCTTCAGTCCAGATTTGAATCCGTTAGATTACAAGATATGGCAACACTTGGAGGAAAAGGCGTGCTCAAAGCCTCATCCCAATTTGGAGTCACTCAAGACATCCTTGATTAAGGCAGCCGCCGATATTGACATGGACCTCGTTCGTGCTGCGATAGACAACTGGCCGCGCAGATTGAAGGCTTGTATTCAAAATCACGGAGGTCATTTTGAATTAACTTTAATGTCATAAGAATCTATGTTTTGTTAAGTTCATTTTGGTATATGAATGGTTACATAATTAATAAACTTGTTACAATTATTTTACATTAAACATGTGACAGAATTTATGACCTGACTAGGTATAAAGGCCAGACGCTTAAACAGAAAGAAAATTGTGGATGGCAAACCTCAATGGGAACCAACAGGCACTATTGTTCTCACCTTTCTTGGTCAAACTCTTCCTGAATTTGTGTATTGCTGTAACATGTCCTTACCAGTAGAAGTATATACCCTCCCTACTATACAGTGTCATCGATGCTGTCGTTATGGTCATGTAAAAGAACAATGTCGTTCCAATGCACGTTGTGCACGATGTGCTGGCCCACACGATATCCTCTCTTGCTCTTCTCCCGAAAATCATATAACCTGTCTATTTTGCTCCGGGAACCATTTGGCAACAGACACCAAATGCCCAGAATTCTCACGACAGAAGTCTATTAAAATCGTCATGTCGGAAGAAAATTTAAGTTATTCCGAAGCTGCTCGTAGATTCCGCCCCGTTCGTACACCTTATTCCGATGTTGTAAACATGTCTCATCCTCCTAAACCCGTTTACCCAAATAAGCCTCCATGCTCTATTACATCCCATTCTTCTCCCAACCACTCTCAACCCTCTGCAAAGTCATATAAAAAAACAGTTCTTATTGAACGTCGTGCAAGACCAGCCCCTGGAAAGTCCTATGACCGCCAGGCTCACACAAATATTGTATCCTCTTCACCCCCTTCTCTTCCAAATGGCTGTGCCCTTAGCAATTCTTCAGAAACTAACCCATCTCCAAACGATAACTTAGCTCAGCTCATGTCTACGCTCTTAGTCTCCATTTTCAATAAATTCGGCGAAGTCCTACCGTACAGCGTTCTAGAAACTCTTCAATCCACCGTTACTGATTTAATCAATTCTTGCCTCCAAAATGGCGACCTTTCTTCAATGGAACACTCGTAGTATTAGAAATAAAAAACAAGACATTTCTCATCTCATAAATCTATTTAAACCAGTCGTCTTTGCTATCTCGGAGACATGGTTGAGGTCTGGGTATCTTTTCAGGATCCCAGGCTACTCCTGTCTTCGGGAAGATAGAGACGATGGTTGGGCAAGATGTGCCCTCCTTGTTAATAACAAGGTTCCTTTTTCCCACATTCCTCTTCCCTCTCATTCATCTGATCTTAATATAGTTGCAGTTCGTATTCTCTCTCTTAATATTAATTTTGTTTCCCTATATATTCCGCACCCCTGTTCGGCTATTATTCAAGAACTTGAAAACATTTTATCTTCTATTCCATTCCCTCTTATTGTCCAGGGTGATTTCAACATCCATCACACCTCATGGGGTTCTTCTCGCTGTGACCCAATATCGTTAAAATTTCTTCAATCCCTTGATAGTTTAAATTTATGCATCCTCAACGATGGCTCCCCAACTCGCCGTGTTTCTCCTCTCCAAAACGTTAGTGCCCTTGATTTAACTCTATGTTCACCATCTCTGACTGGCTCATTATCATGGAAAGTATTGTCTCACTCATATGGTAGTGATCATCTACCTATCCTAACTTCTTTAGCAGACTCTTCTCCTCCTCCTCCTCCCTCACCCCCTCCCCTTTTTAAATACAAACTAAACTTGGCAGACTGGGACAAATTTTCTAGTCTTGTCTACGAAAAAATTAAACACCTTCCTTCTATTTCAAGCGAAAATTGTTTAACCTTATATACTTCATTTGTCTCTATCCTAACTGAAGCCGCAGATTTGTCCATTCCGATTAAAAACTGTGCCCAAGACAAAATTCCATCTCCAGCATGGTGGTCTGAATGCACTGACATAATCAAAAAGCGCAAAATTGCAGAAAGAACATTTTCTAAATCTCCATCCCTATCAAATTATTTGTATTTCCAGAAAATCTCTGCTATTTCCAAAAGATTTCTACGTAAGAAAAAATTTCTTGGTTGGAGATTATTTTGTGAAAGTTTGTCCCCTAGATCTCCAGCTTCTATGGTTTGGAGAAAAATAAAGTCATTCAGAAAATCACAAATCGATACTAATATTCTTTCTAACAGCTCATGTTGGCTCTCAGATTTTATTAATAAACTGGCACCTCCGTATGTCCCATGCCACTTTGTCACTTCTTTGCTGTCTCCTGCTTTTAGTTATGCTGATCCTATGAATGATGAATTTTCCTATGCAGAATTATGCTGCGCTCTAGATAACCTTCGAGATTCATCTCCTGGCATAGATGGCATCCCCTATTCTTTTATCACAAAATCTTCTGATCATATAAAAGTATTCTTTCTCAAATTGATTAACAACATATTTTATACTGGTGCTATTCCCCCCTCTTGGAAAACACAAATTATTATCCCAATTTTAAAACCAGGCAAAAACCCTTCCGACTCTAATTCATACAGACCCATCGCTCTATCCTCCGTTCTTGCCAAGATTATGGAGCTCTTAATTAAAAATCGTCTAGAATGGATTATTGAGAATCGCGGCCTTCTCCCTCATAGTCAATTTGGTTTTAGAAGAGGAATGGGCACTATTGATAGCTTAAGTTTGCTTACTTCCAAAATTAGAACTGCTTTCTCGCGTAATGAACATGTACTGGGTGTCTTTTTAGACATTTCCTCCGCCTATGACAGTGTCAACCTCTCCATACTCAGGGACAAAATGCTCCAGCTGAGTATTCCAGAGAAGATTGTCCAAGTTATTTGCAACATGTTTAGCGAACGTTCGATTGTAGTCCGTTTCTGTGGTGAGCTTCTTCCGTCGCGATCTGTTTGGGTTGGACTTCCTCAGGGCTCAGTACTTAGCCCCATCTTATATAACATCTATACAGCAGATCTTCCATCTTCCGTTAGTTGTTTCTCTGAAATCTTGCTATACGCAGATGACATTTCTTTGTTTACAATATCAAACTCATTCTCAGATGCTTGCTCTCGAATGAATTCTGCTCTCTATTACCTTAATCAATGGCTCACAGAACATGGCCTCTCCCTTTCACCACCTAAAAGTAATGCTATAATTTTTTCGCGTAAAAAATCCGTTCCTGATCTTGATATAAATGTTAATAATCAACCTATAAAGTTAGTGGATAAAGTTAAATTCTTAGGTGTCTATTTAGATCGCAAACTTTCTGGTGTCATTCATCTTAACCATATTTGTGAGAAAATTGAGAAAAATATAAATATTCTTCGGGCACTCTCTGGTGTGAAGTGGGGATCCCACCCTTACTCGCAGAAAATTCTATACAATGCGATCATAAGAAGTCACATTGATTACGCTAGTTTTCTACTAGAGCCCTGTAATAAACTTGCCTTAACAAAATTAGATCAAATTCAAGCGAAATGTCTGCGTATCATCACTGGTTCTATGAAATCTTCCCCTACCAATGCTCTTCAAGTAGAATGCCTAGAGCCCCCTTTTTCTCTACGCAGACAGCTCTTAGCCGATCGATTTTTCTTCAGAATGGTTGAACAATCAAACCACCCCCTTCTATCCTGTCTCAACGAACTCTCTGATCTTACTCTATCTTCTTCATACTGGCAGCATAAATCCCTTCCTCCGTTAGTCAAGTCCTTCCAAAGATTTCAAAACTTGCCTATTGGAGTATTTCAAAATTATAGACACCCACTTTTTGAAACTAAATTTGATCAACTTCTCTATACACCAAAAGTTATTTTTGATTTTGGGATCGGCAAAAACTCCTTAGAAGCTAACAAAAATTTTAATAGCATCCTTCAACAAAATTGGAAAGATTGGTTACCCATATTCACTGATGCATCAAAATTAAATCCCAATGAACAAGTAGGAGCTGCTGTATGGATTCCTAAATTTAAAATAATCCTCAGTTACAAACTTCCTTCTTACTCTTCAGTGTTCACTGGGGAGGCTATAGCTATTCTCAAAGCTGTCCACTACATAGAATCGCACCGCATCATAAGGTCAATTATCTTCACAGACTGTTTAAGTTGTTTACATGACATAAACAAATTGCCATTTCGTGCTAAAGAAAACTTTTCTGTTACCCTAAAAATTAAAGCTGCACTTAAACATTGCAAAGATCTTGGCCTTGAAATAATACTTGCATGGATACCGGGCCATGCAGGAATTTGGGGAAATGAGACAGCCGATAGTTGTGCTAAGCAAGCTGCCCGTATTGGATGTGATAAATACTTTAAATGCTTTCCCAGGGACCTTCGTTCTTATTCTAAATCCCTAATGCTTGAGACTTGGAATGACTCCTGGCAACAGTCTCGTTTAATAATTGGTAAACATTACGGTCAAATACAACCAAATTTAAGTAATTACCCCTGGTTTTTTAAATTTCGGCATCTTCCTAAAAAAATTATTTCGGCAATTATTCGTTTACGATTAGGTCATATTTGCTCACCAGTATTTTTAGCTAAAATTAGAGTACGCGATCATTCTCTGTGCGAGTGTGGTTTAGATGAGGGTTCTCTCGAACATATTTTTTTCTATTGCCCAAATATTTCCACTCCTTTATATGACATCCTGCCTTTAACTATCCCTCGACCTATAAATATCAACTATCTCCTCACTTTAGTTTATAGTAAACATACCTAGTCAGGTCATAAATTCTGTCACATGTTTAATGTAAAATAATTGTAACAAGTTTATTAATTATGTAACCATTCATATACCAAAATGAACTTAACAAAACATAGATTCTTATGACATTAAAGTTTATTCAAAATGACCTCCGTGATTTTGAATACAAGCCTTCAATCTGCGCGGCCAGTTGTCTATCGCAGCACGAACGAGGTCCATGTCAATATCGGCGGCTGCCTTAATCAAGGATGTCTTGAGTGACTCCAAATTGGGATGAGGCTTTGAGCACGCCTTTTCCTCCAAGTGTTGCCATATCTTGTAATCTAACGGATTCAAATCTGGACTGGAGGAGGGCCAGTCTTCGTGCCGGATGAAGTCGATTTCACGCGCCGCCAGCCAGTCTTGTGTGCTCTTCGCTCTATGAGCTGGCGCCGAATCTTGTTGGAATACCCAGTGCCTGTTATTGAACATGGTATGAGAAACAGGTTCCACAAGGTTCGTCAGGACTGTATTTTGATACACAAAAGCATTCGTTTTTACACCTTTCTCACAAAAATGTACCTCTGTTAAGCCCCAATAAGAAACTCCCAACCATACCATGAGCGAGGATGGAAAATGACCTCGTTGGACACGCGGAATACGGTTGCTCGCTTCTTCACTACTGTGTGCGTACACCTTATCATTTTGTTTGTTGTAGCTCTCTTCTACGGTAAACATTTTTTCATCCGAAAAAAGAATTTCCCGATATTTTTTTCCCGCGTACCGCTTCAACAAAGCGCGGCATCTCTTCAGTCTCAGGCCCATTAGACGAGCATTCAAACGATGTCCTGTTTTTCTTCGATATGCCCGAAGCCCTAAGTCTTCATTTAACACCCTTTTCACCGTGGTTCTGCTTAACCCCATCTGAAGGGCCAACAGTTTCTGCTTACGTTTGGGATTTCTTTGAATTCGTGCCTTCATAGCTTTTATCACTGCTGGAGTCCTAACAGACCGAGGGCGACCACTTCTTGACCTGTCATCTACACTAGAGTCTTCATTGTATCGTTTGATGGTACGATAAAACGAATCTTTTGGTAATATTCAAATTTTTCAGTATGTTAAAAATTTGAATTGGCGCGTAACCGCAACGATGCAACGCAATAACTGCAACACGGTCTTCTTTAAGCGTCCACTCCATATTTAAAAATGAGTAAAATTCTAAAAGTTATACATTTTTATTTTCATGAACAATTCGAAATTCTAATTCAATAAACTTTTTTGTGGCCAGCATTCTAAAAGAAAAGTTTTTACTGTGTGACAATACTTATGACCTGACTAGGTATATATTTTCTTTCCAAATTTTTATATGTAAATAACATTTTCTTGTAATGTAGTTTAGTCTAACATTTTTGCTTGACCCTTAAGTGTTTGGAAAATTAATTTACCGGTCATATGTTTGTAAAAGATAAAAAATAAGAAACCCCCCTGTTTCCATACCCTGACATTGGCAAAATCAGTGCCTAAAGCATTGGAGCCACAAATAAATGAAGAAGAAGAAGAAGAAAGGAATGTTCCTACCAAATTTCAAGTCTCTACGCCTTATGGTTCCAGAGATAGGTGGAATAGGTGCTCTCTTATATTTATGTATATAATAGATGGAAAATTATGTTCCCAATGTCAGGTGCATTGGACATGTTTAAAAATGTCTGAAAAAAAAATAATAGAACGAGTCTTCTTGTCCTTCTAAAGTGCTGTAATGGTCGTGGCTGCAAGTGTGCGGGCCCGAAATATGGCCGACTCACGTCGCGCGCAGTTCCGCCAATCAGCGAAACGCTCGATTTTGTCGCAAATTATTTTTTAAAAATGTAACATTACATTACACTGTGCGTTAAAGTGGGTTTTCTTGATACTTGAATTTGCAAAGCTTCATCATATTCCAATTTTGAATGCATGTCATCATTGCTCCTCCTTATCCGATCGTTTGCTCACTGCTGAGCGTCGTGATGCTCCCAACTGATATCACGACAGCACCGCTTCTGCTGCTCTCTGTCTTTGTCGTGGTTTAGGGTGCCTGTGATTGTGTGCCCAGCTTTTTGGCCACTTGGTCGGACTATCTTGTAGGGCTGCGACCTCGGGGTCTTTTCCCCTCTACTTTTCCCGTAACTATTAATTTCTCCAAGCTATCATCGCTAAAATGCTTATAAATAAAATAGCCTTTATTACAGGAGTCAGAGTTTCTTCTCCAAAGTTATTTTTAAATTTACATAATATCTCTTGATTCCTGGGTACCTCTTGGCAAAGGCTTCCTCCAACTGTCTTCATTGACCTCTAAGGCAACTCGTGTCCATAATGGTTCCAGAGTTAGCAAATCTCATCCTCTTATCTGCCGTCCTCTTTTGCAACTGCCATCCCTGGGATACCAAATACCAGGCTGTTACCAATTTGCTCCACTTATACAGCCTACTAAAATGCTTAACCAAGTCTAAATTTTAGATGAAAAACTGCAAAAGAATAAATTATCTAATAAAGAAAAAGAGGGCGTCAGACCAAGGAAACGATACACCGAAGAGGATATACGCAACTGCTTGGAAGCAATCAGGAACGAATCCATAGCGCCCTCACTGGCTTCAGTGATATACCATGTGCCGATGAAAATTATAAATAAAATGCTCGAGACGAACGGTAAGTTATTTTTTTTATTGCTGTAAGACATCAGGCAGGCTGACGGCCTACTTAATAGCAAGCAGTTACCGTCGCCTATGAAATTTTGTGACGCTAGAAGCACCGCAGGGTACAAAAATTGGGTCACTAATGCCAGAACACAACACAAGGTTATTATGCATACTTTTATACTAGAGGTGGTAGTCATCCAGGTGGTCTTGACGCCCTATACCTAGCTAGGGCTGTTTGGTCGCATTTTACGAGAGGCTGTCCCCAGGAAGTCAGATTGTATTCTAGCCCAGCACGGAAAATTTTACTTAGAGGGAATGAATGGACAGTATTCCTGAAGTGGTGACTCGCAAGTGTCCCGAAGTTCGAAAGCAGTAATTCCTCCACGTGGGTTATTAAAATGGAATGATCTTAGGGAGCTGTCAACAGAGATAGCTCTTCATGATCTCTCACATCGTTGGCTCCTTCTCTTTTCAGATCTACCGAAGCGTCAATGGCCGAAGAAGCTCCCGAAAACGGAGCGCAACAGGAGGAACAAACAGTACACGGAGGATGACTTCCGGACGTGCCTGGAAGCTGTCCGCAACGGCACCATGTCGCCCGCTTCCGCTTCCGTCTACTACAATGTTCCCAAGAAGACTATCATCAACAAGATGAACTCTGATGGTATGTTACTTATTCCAATAGGAAATCTTTATGAAGCTCAACCTTTTTATCCGTGCAGGGGTGGAGATAGAATACTGACCTCTGCGGCCGGGCCTGTCGTAAAAGGCGACAAAACAACCCACCGGAAACATGGGTCACTAACCAAACCCCAAAACTACGTGGTAAGGCCTCAAGCCCGTCCGGATGGCGACGCCCTTTGGTCTTAAGTATGCCACCATAATAACCTTGTGTTGTGTTCCAGCATTAGTGACCCAAGTTCTTGTACCCTTATCAAACGGGCGAATCTTCTACTACTAACAAATTCAGTTGCTTCCATCAATATTTGCTGTAGCTCAACTAAATTTTCAATCGACTTTAGATAAACTTATATATACCTAGTCAGGTCATAAATTCTGTCACATGTTTAATGTAAAATAATTGTAACAAGTTTATTAATTATGTAACCATTCATATACCAAAATGAGCTTAACAAAACATAGATTCTTATGACATTAAAGTTTATTCAAAATGACCTCCGTGATTTTGAATACAAGCCTTCAATCTGCGCGGCCAGTTGTCTATCGCAGCACGAACGAGGTCCATGTCAATATCGGCGGCTACCTTAATCAAGGATGTCTTGAGTGACTCCAAATTGGGATGAGGCTTTGAGCACGCCTTTTCCTCTAAGTGTTGCCATATCTTGTAATCTAACGGATTCAAATCTGGACTGGAGGAGGGCCAGTCTTCGTGCCGGATGAAGTCGATTTCACGCGCCGCCAGCCAGTCTTGTGTGCTCTTCGCTCTATGAGCTGGCGCCGAATCTTGTTGGAATACCCAGTGCCTGTTATTGAACATGGTATGAGAAACAGGTTCCACAAGGTTCGTCAGGATTGTATTTTGATACACAACAGCATTCGTTTTTACACCTTTCTCACAAAAATGTACCTCTGTTAAGCCCCAATAAGAAACTCCCAACCATACCATGAGCGAGGATGGAAAATGACCTCGTTGGACACGCGGAATACGGTTGCTCGCTTCTTCACTACTGTGTGCGTACACCTTATCATTTTGTTTGTTGTAGCTCTCTTCTACGGTAAACATTTTTTCATCCGAAAAAAGAATTTCCCGATATTTTTTTCCCGCGTACCGCTTCAACAAAGCGCGGCATCTCTTCAGTCTCAGGTCCATTAGACGAGCATTCAAACGATGTCCTGTTTTTCTTCGATATGCCCGAAGCCCTAAGTCTTCATTTAACACCCTTTTCACCGTGGTTCTGCTTAACCCCATCTGAAGGGCCAACAGTTTCTGCTTACGTTTGGGATTTCTTTGAATTCGTGCCTTCACAGCTTTTATCACTGCTGGAGTCCTAACAGACCGAGGGCGACCACTTCTTGACCTGTCATCTACACTAGAGTCTTCATTGTATCGTTTGATGGTACGATAAACGAATCTTTTGGTAATATTCAAATTTTTCAGTATGTTAAAAAATTGAATTGGCGCGTAACCGCAACGATGCAACGCAATAACTGCAACACGGTCTTCTTTAAGCGTCCACTCCATATTTAAAAATGAGTAAAATTCTAAAAGTTATACATTTTTGTTTTCATGAACAATTCGAAATTCTAATTCAATAAACTTTTTTGTGGCCAGCATTCTAAAAGAAAAGTTTTTACTGTGTGACAATACTTATGACCTGACTAGGTATATTTACTATGAACATCTCATTAATTTCATTGAATTCATTCACTTCCAGTCTTCGAGCTAATTGTGTTATAATTGTTTTTGCTACAGATGTCATCGATGAAAAGAAAGAGTTAATATACCAATTCCACAAGGAAATCAAATCTATATTGAGCTTTACCAATGGTACACCATTCAGGAGTAATGTGGCCAGGTTCAGCTGCATATACTGCCTCGAAGCTGTCTTCACAGACCCAGAGGAGCTGAGGAACCACACCAGGACTGTCCATATTGATGAGAGGACTAAGAAGGTTGACATCTTCATGAGACCTCATTACGAGAATGAGATCTTGAAGTTGGACATCCATAATTTGTTTTGTGTCGTCTGCTCCACTATGGTGCCAGAGTGGAATGACATGCTTCGGCACCTAGAGGAAGCCCACAAGCTCAGTCTGGGTCAGGTGTACTCAAAGGTGGTACCATATGTTCTTGAAAGCGAGCTCAACTGCGCACTCTGCAAAGCGCCTTTCTCAAACTTCATCACGCTAGACGGACATATGAACTATCATTATGAGAACTATATATGCTCTGACTGTGGAGATACCTTCCTAACTCAGGCGAGGTTGAAGGCTCATCAGAAGACCCACGAGGCTGGTCGGCATCCCTGCGAGGTGTGCGGAAAAGTCTTCCAGCTGGAGAGAAACAAACGGAAGCATATAAGGATGGTGCATCTGCAGAATTTGAAGTTTAAGTGTGCGTTCTGCGATGACGTGTTCACTTCGGAAGTAGGCAGGCAGAAGCACCTGGAGAAGGAGCACGCTGATAAAATGAAGTCCTATCACTGTGACGAGTGTGGCAAGGTCTTCCACTGGCGACAGTATTATGTCTCGCATAAGAAGAAGGCCCACGGGGAGAAGATATACGTGTGCGTGTTGTGTGGGAAGAGGTATTCGAGGAATTACCAGCTCCAGGAGCACATGGCCAGTCACTCGAAGGAGAAGAGTGTGGAGTGTCCCGTATGCCACAAGATGTATACAACGAAGACCTCGATGAGGATGCACTTATCAAATCAGCATAGGAAAAAGGGGAACACTGGTTCCAGTTGAAATTTTAGAAAACATTTACCGTTTTTGTGGTGGCAGGGGTCCCACCAAGATTTTGTCAGTAGGGTAGGTACACTAACTGACAAAATCTTGTTGGGACAAAAACTGTCTAGTAAAATACGGACGGAAGCCAGACAAATATTGAGGGACAAAAAGTAAAACCAGATGATGCACTGGAAATACGGAGAAAAAATTAATTTTAAAACTTTTTTGGAGTGAGGGTAGCTTACAATGCATAATGAATATTATAAATGTGAGAGTAACTCTGTCTGTTTCGTTTTCACGCTTAAGCCGATAAACCAAAATTGATTAATTTCAATATAGATAGATTGGACCTTGGGGAAGGACATGGGCTACTTTTTGTCGCGAAAATGAAATCATCTCATCAATTCATCTCAAATGAAGTCATCTAATTAAAATATCTATAAGGAAGTAGGTAGGTACATGACTATATTTATTAAATTCTTCTTCTTCACTGTTGTAACCTCAGGGAGGTTGTAACTAAGGGACGGAACTGTGGCGTGTAGTCCTCGCCACCAGCTCCCTCCAGACACTTCTGTCTTGCGCCATCCGGATGGCGGTTTGAAGGGTGGCTCCCGTAGCGTCCTGAATCGTGTGTGCCCAACATGTAGGAACGCGCCCTCTCCCCTCTTCCCCTCGACACAGCCGGTAATAATCAGCCTCTTAAGACTGATTAAATTAAGAGACTATATAATAAAAAAAGTGTATAATTAGGTACATTGAAATAACAAGTAGGTTCCGTTATTTAGACCTTCACCGGAATCGTCTGACAACTATTCGATTACGGTTATAGTACAATTAACTTCATTATTATAATCAGAATCACAGCTATCGCTGTTCAGTTCAACGTTGATAATGAAATCATCAATATCCTCTTCGTTTGTGACTTCTCTTGTCCAGTATTCATTTACTACTTTTTTATATGATTGGACTTTTTTCTGCGTCAAATAATATTTTATTTCTAACTGTTCCACATTCTTTCCTGACACTCGTCGTTTCACGAGATTCCACTCATACTCTAATGGATTTAAAATTACAGTAGAACAAAAATCAACAATTGCATACGACGCGTCTAGCTCACAGATAAGCGAAACTGCACTGTTACGAATACAAAAGACGGTCATCATAACGATTTTTGTGTTGTTGTCCGTACCGGCGAGTGTGAGTATAGATAGCGACAGTGTGCAAGTGAGAGGTGAACTGAAGCGACGCCATTTTCAATCCCATTCTTTATGTGTATAGATAAAATATAATCATAATAATGCAATGATGGGCACGAAGCTATCCGTGCAGGGGCAGAGAACGAATACTATAACCTCTACAGCCGGGGTCGGCCTGTCGTAAAAGCAGACAAAACAACCCGCCCGAGCTACACGGTAGGACCTCAAGACCGTCCGGATGGCGACGCCCTTTTATGCCGCCTTAATAACCTTGTGTTGTGTTCCGGCATTAGTGACCCAAGTTCCTGTACCCTTATGGGACAGCAGCGTGTTCGCGATTACACTGGCGTTGCAAACACCCATAGGAGGCGGTAACTGCTAAATTGCTACAAAAAAAAACGAGTCTTGCATAAGAGTGCTACAAAGAAGCGAGTTGAAATTTCTAGGTGTCTCGGGTCTAAAGGGATATCGAATCCGGAACCTCGAGTCAAATGATTCAAAATATACAATATTCACAAGATGACATATCTTTTACATACATACATATATATAATCACGCCTCTTTCCCGTAGGGGTAGGCAGAGACCACTTATTTCCACTTGCTACGATCCTTACATACTTATTTCGCTTCGTCCACTTTCATTATTCCCTTTTTTTAAACATATTCTTCGTTTGTGTTTTTATTTCTAAATATTAGTATATGTTTGCTGTAATTAGTTAAAAAAATATAAAATAAAAAATCAATGAGAAATATTTTATTTTAACCCAATATATTCCCAGTGATTTATACCTCCTAGGGGGTGCGCAGTGTACCCACCATGCTTTGGCAGGTTACACACACCGGTCACACATCAGTTGCGGCCAGTCCAGTTTGACAAATCGCATCAAAACACGTCGCACTTAGGGCTTTTTTCCGTAACCATACGTTTGCATACACGATCTCGTATATCGCTCTCTTTCATCACTATTCGTTAGAAAGAATGCGATATAGTCATAGCCTGTGTAGGGATGTAAAATTTTGAAAAATATCGAGTGTTCGATATTGATATATCGGTTTAGTAAGCCGATAGATATATCGATATTTATCATTATTTCGTCTTTTTTTTTAAATAACTTGCCATCCCTTACACTATTTCGGTTTCAAAATGGCTTATCGAGCACACCTTTCATAGCTTGAAAGAATTTTCCGCAAGTGTGGAAGTTCCGTTCAACATTCGTTTCTGCTTCTGTTTCCGCTACTTTCATAACGGAGATACAATCGGAAGTTTACGACGGCTGAGTGTTGTGAGAAATACGAACGAAGACCAAGAAATCTCGACTACAACTAACGAGAGTGACAATCTCCTTTTGGAGATACAGGCACATTTTCAGGAGTACAAAAAAGAAAAGCGATTACCTTTAAATGAAGATCCGCTTGTGTGGTGGAAATTAAATTAACACAAATACCGTAATGTTTTGCCATTAGTGCGCCAATATTTGTGGGTACCCCCCAGCAGCTTCACCAGTGAGCAAGTATTTAGCCGAGCTGGTCTTATATACGAACATCGCAATATGTTCCGGTGTTCTTCGTATATAGGACCAATGTAACAATATGTTGTTAAGTGCAAAAGCGGCCAAATTACTTTTCATAAAATATAACTTACCACTATTTAATTTTTAATATTAATAAAATGTTAAGTTGCAATATTGTTCTTTATAGTAGATTTCTAATATATCTATTTCTAATCTAGATTTGGTGTATTTGATACTTAAGAAATATATTTGTAAATTTGTTATTTTTTCATATTATTTACACTTCCGTTTCTGTTAAAATTTACTTTTGACATCTGTTTCCGTTTCTGGTTCCGCTAAGACACTTCCGTTGCATCACTACCTTTATCTTATAACAATACGCAATCAATAAATGAGTACATATTTGCGACGTCAGGGGCACCTCTAACATACTGCCATCTACGTAGCGGAACTGGGTCACTAACGTTCTATTACAAGGTTTTAGGATGTGCCAAAAATGATATTTTTATCTTGTAGGACAAAATAGTGTAAAAACCGTTTACGTTTTATTAATAGAATAATTTTGGATTTGGAGGATCTATTAAAATTTTGAACACCGCATAGATGTTTGTTTTATTGCTGTAGGACAACAGACTGACGGCCCACTTAGTAGCTAGCGTTTAATGTCTCCTATGGTTATTTGCTACGCCAGAGATAAGCTGCCATTCGCGTAGTGGTACTAGAACCTGGTTATTTATGCGGGAACTCAATACAAGATTATTATGGCAGCACATTCCAAAACCAGGGGTGGTTGCCATCCAGACGGGCTTGGGTCCCTACTAAGGATGCAAGCTTTTTAAAAATATCGAAATAACACGATATTGATATGTCGATCTAGTAGGCCGATATATCGATATTTTATCAATATATATCTTCTTTTTTTAAATCTTATAGAAATCTGATATAATTTTAGTTCACACTTTTAATTTTAATCAAACGTTTAGCGATTATGTTTAGGGATGTAATTTTTTAAATATCGATATATTGGCCTATCGTCGATATTGATATTTTTAGGCGTCGAAATCGATATTTATCGGTTTTCCGATATATCGTTGCAAGCCTAGTCCCTACCACGTAGCTAGGATTGTTTTGTCGTATTTAACAAGCCGATCCCGGCCGCACAGGTCATTATTCTTTCTCCGTCCCTGCACTGATAAAAACGCTGACGGAGCATTAGACTTATAGCATTTACCACCGCCTATCGATGTTTGCGACGCCAGAGGCAACTAACACATTGCCATCCATGTAGGGTACCTGGGTCACATAAATCGAAACGCAACACAAAGATAATATGGCGGTATATTTAGCAGAGGTGGTGTACGAAATTTATACAAGTTTTAAGTTTTACAAATTATTTATTCAATGGTTCGTTTGAGATTACATTACTGGGTTGTTACGAGAATTTAACAGGTTAAAAACTTAAATTTTGTTAATAAAATCACAAGCGAGCACATGACGTGTGCTCGCGTCGGTAACGTGCAGCCAAAAAAAAGATGGCTGCTCGCGCAGTAGTGATTAGCGATGAGTCGTATATACTACAACAGTAGCCCAAGCACGAAAATTTAACGAATTCGTAACGTTAACGTATCGAGCCCTCGATACGACGACGATACTCCACAGCACGAACAACATTTTGCCCACTATCGTAAGCTCGATTCGAATACGTTAGTGACGTCATCCTAACGTAAGTAGGGACGGTCCCTGTGGAATAAAATTATTAGCTATGGATGAATGATTCGTTCGGAAACTTAACCAAGTTGTAATTTTATTTTAAACTTCTGAATTTACGGTTTATTTATTTAAAAAACAATTAACTAGTGCATGTAAAGTGAAGTACATATAAACAAAGATATTTAAGAACATGATATGTCATTAAAATCGAAGGAATAAAATAGTGTCTTGGATATCAAAACAAAAAATTTCGGATTCCGAACGAATCCATTTGACATCGGCCAAGTCTAAGTTTTTTTATGTTTACTTTACTTCTTGTGAAAAGCGAAAGTGTACTTATTTTTCAAGATTTATTTAAATACTATAGAACTAGCCACTTACAGTATTTAACAAGGGTGGAATTTATGGAAGCGTAAGTACTTATAAAGTTCTAACTTATTAGAAAGGTTTTATTATCTCAAGTGTTTCAGTCAATATTTATGTAATGTGCCATACAATTTATATTCCAGAAATGGAGATTTATCAAAACCATCAGGCGGTCCACGAGGTCGCAATTTTATACAGATGAAGTGGAAAGAGTTAACGGGTATATTAGATAGCGATTCTTCAGGAGATCCTAAGAGTGAGAACAAATGGCGTAAGGTATGTCAAGTGTTAACTCAAGGGACGTTATTTTTTACTGCTGAAGCACTTGACTGCATCTACTAACTTTGTTATTAATCTTTCTTGTTTTGAAATTCTAATTTAATGTTTGTTTGTTAATTTTAAGGTGTGGAGTGATTTTAAGAATAATTGCAAGAAAAAATGCTAAAATTAATAGAGCTGCTAGTGGCACTGGTGGAGGACCAGCGCTCCATTTAATATTAACTGACCTAGAGCAAAGGGTCATGCAGATAATTGGAGTGCAGGCAGCTACTGGAATGGGGATAAGAGAAGTTGGTTTTCCTCATGTTAGCTATACTTTACATTTAAATTGTGCAATAAATATTGAATGTAGTAAGTATTTTTTTTTATTTCAGGAAGAAATATCAGAAACTTCTCAAATTGAAACTGAGAGGCCAAATGCTGAAGTTGTTTGAAAGTAACCAGAAATAGGTGCATAGCACTTTTAATTTTAGATTTATTGAAGTTCATTATTTCTTAATACTGTATCTTTATACATAATCCATAAAATAAGAAGGATATCACAGCTATGATATGAGATTAATTGTATAAACTGGCTTATTACATATTGGAATAATTTATAGATTGGAATACTCCAAGCACAAGCAGCCAACCAACAGTGGCTCCACCGCCACCAACTGAGGCTCCCTCCAGTCATTAGCGAGGAAGAGGAGTGGAACCCTCCGCCACAGAAAAAAAAACGATTTGACAAAAATGTTTTTAGACATAGACAGAAAGGCAAGGGAGTATGCTTCAGAGCGTGATGGGTATATGAGGAATTAGAGAGAGATCGGTTTCTAAACCGATCTCTCTCTAATTCCTCATATACCCTCAAATTCTCTAGCTCTAGCTAGAGAATTTGAGGTACAAGAAAGAGTAAGATAGAGAGATGAAGAGCTACAGATGCAGGATCAATGGCTGGAATTCATGAAAGAGGCAATGGAAGCTTTTGTGAGGTTTATGGAGAGAAAGTCTTAAATTAAGCTTAATATTTAATTACTATATTTATACAAAATTAATAAACAAAAGTAAAATTATGTATGAAGTCTATTAATTTTATCCACTAAAATACTTCCTATAGCTCTACCCCTAATTAACCCATTTCCTGTAGTATTCTCTTGGAAAATATGTTCAGAGATTGTTATAGCCATTTTTGGGTTTTCAATCTCTGCTGGTTCTGGTTCCTGTACGTTGAACTCAATGGCTAAGTTGTGCAATACTCAGAATGCTGTTATGATTTTTCCACATTTTACTGGAGCATAGTGTAATGTGCGATCCTTACACAAACAACGCCATCGGTTTTTTAGTCTCCCAAAAGTATTTTCAATAGCTACCCTGGTCCTTCCATGAACTGCTGTATATTTATAAGCTGGAGTTCCCTCAACAGCATTTAAAATTGGTGTCATTAACCAGGGTCGCTGTGGATAACCAGAATCACCTGGAAATAATTAAAAAACCTAGTTAAAACAAATTAAATTTAGTATTAATATTTGTAAAGGGTATTAATAAATTATTACCTAACAACCACACTTGCTCATTATTTCGATGTAAACTCTGTATATAATTGTTGACCACGCTATTTTCCCAAATAAAAGCGTAGTTGGTTGGCTCCTCTGTGTTTCGCATTTATGTTTAAAATACGACAATCACTTTCACAAATCTAAAATTGAAAAAAAAAATCATTACACCAGTTTAATTTTCTACTTCATCTCGACACGGCGGCGGAGCTGATATTGTAAACAATTGGCGCTTACCATTTGCACATTTAATGAATGGAAATGCTTTCTACTATAATACAAATGTTCGACTTCTTTTTTGGGTGTGAAAATATGGAAATGACATCCATCAATGTATCCTATAACTCCTGGGAAACCATACTTTGCAAAAAATCTGTAAGGTAAAAACAAATAACAATACTACTTTGTCGCTATAACTTTACACCAAATCGTGATAATATTAAAATGAATGTTTGTAATAAAATTATATAGTTCACACTTACTTGTTTCTTAATACATCTCTATCAGCTCTGGCATAAAAATTTTTATGAAAGTATTTAAAATTGCAGGAGCTAAAAGAGCATCTGTTACTTCCTTCACACATTTGCTTACAGTCGTTTGGCCTAAATATTTAGCCATTCCCACTAAGCGTTGGTAAGATCCAGTGGCATAAAAAGATAGCGCGCAAAGAACCTGAAATGTGTGAATTTTATGTTACATTTAAGCTATTCTCTTATATCTACTGAAATAATAAAAGCAAACTTACCTTAAGTTCCAAACTTATCCTGGAACTTGCTTTTATAGATGTTTTTGCTCAAGTTGATTACAAAGAAACTTGAATGATTTTTTATTCAACCGGTATCTATTTTTGAATTCCGCGTCATTTATGTCCACAGGATTATTTTTCTTTCTCAGAGCAACGCTGCGTGTAATTTCTCTATAAGTAATAAAACCAATTGATTCGCAATTTATGTTTAAAAAATATAACAATATAACGATTGATTGAGGTAGGTACTTACCTAACTTCTCTTGATGAATATTCTTCATTTTCAAGTAAACTTGAAGCAACAAAATAATATAAAGGACTACGCTCGTACAACGGTGGTCTTTGCATTTTGAGCAATTTATTAAAATAAATTGTTTAAAAGAACTAACTAAAGTGATAAGAAAACACTATTATTTATAAAAATTAACTTAAAAAATAAAAACACGGATAAAATTATATTTAAACACGTTACGAAACCTTTCTCACCAACAAATTTTAAGTGAATAAAGTTTCGACAATACTCGATACCCAGCCTTCGATATTTACATTACCGTACGTCAAAACAGCGTTCGTGCTCGCAATTATAGCGTTTGATGGTTTATATGTCAAGTATGGTTTACGTGACGATACGATTGCGATACGAAATTTGTTCGTGCTAGCAAAATTAGTTCCTTTTACGTACGATAGGGGCGCTGTACAAATCTCATACAAATATAATTCGATAACGATACGAATACATTTTCGCAAGTTATTCGTGCTAGGGCTACAGGTTTCAAAACTAGGTTTCACTAAAGACGTATGAGGACTGAGTTCCTATTCTGCGTACAAACACGTTTCAAGTATTTAGAAGTACCAATAAGTCTATAGTTTGAAGTCACCAGTCACCAATACTAAAAAAACGTTTCGAAACTTGATGCAAGACCACGAAACCAAGACGCGTTCGCATACGCGTTCGATGAACACCAGTGTGAGTGAGGTGCTTGCAAAAGTCAAATGAAAATCAATCTTAAGATGTGAATGATAAGACACTTTTTAAATTCACTAACCTTGTAAGTTGTAATAGGTTTAGGTACTTGCCGAGACGCGTTCCACAAACATGTGTGAGTGAGATGCTTACAAAAGCCAAATGAAAATCAATCTAAAGATGTGAATGTTAGGACACTTTTTAAATTCACTGAACTCGTAATACTCTATCACGGCAAGACACGATCGACAAACATTATAGTCTAAGATCCGGGATTAGAAAATATACCCTGATCTGTTAATTAGATGAAACAATTTTTTATAGGATATCAATATTATGAATTTATTAAAACAACCTCTGCCACCATAAGTCTGCTGCAACTAATAATAATTAATTAAGTAACAAATAATTTATTTATAATTTTTACCTTCTCATGTTAATTACATGTAGTGAGCTAAAAACGTCAGTATTTTGTATTAAGTATCTTTATAGTTTGCACCCATCGTATATACATATACTTACCAGGTAGCCAGGTGAGAAAAGGTAGATAAATGTAGCTTAATTCCTTCATATGTTAATTAAAAAATCCAAGTGCAATAATAAACAGCGTCGAATTCTAAACATAATAATGTTTGGCTATCTTATAAAAAGCTGATACACCCAAAGATAACTAATTAAAATCAAAATTTACGGTGGCTATGGGAGCTCATTGTTAATTATTATTGCAACAGACTTATGGTGGCAGAGGTTGTTTTAATAAATTCCTAGTATTGATATCAGCCTATAAAAATTGTTTCATCTAATTAACAGATGAGGGTATATTTTTCTAATGCCGGATCTTAGACTATTATGTGTGAGTGAAATAAATCTAAATATTATTATCCGTTTTGTCTTGATTAAAACTGAAATCATTCACAATAGGTAATCATTTAAAAATATTTACTGTTTAAAAAAGCTGACAGTCCTAAGCCTGTAAAAGTATGAAGGGAAGTTTTCAATAGAATCATTTTCGATTAAACTTATACCCCATATGTTGATTGAACTTGATTAATCCTTTTTACTAAAGCTCGAATACATCCATTGTAACAACTTCCATTTTGTGACACAGTGACACTTGGACTCGTACTTCTAAATACTCGTGGAGCTAGTCTTTGGAACCAGTATTTACACGTACTCGTACTCGTAAAACTCAGTACCCGTTTTAACGAGTATGACCCACCTTTAGTAGTGATGCGCGTTGAAATTAGGGATGCGCCTTAACAGGTGGTCATCAGACCAACTTGGAGCCCTACCATTAGGTAGGGCTGGGGTTATTTTGTCGATTATTAGCATTGCATTGATAAAATAACAACAAATTTTTATTTCACATTTATTTAATACTGATTGCAATGATGTGCGTTCAAATGTTGTTTCAAACTACAATTCTGCACAAACGCCTGCCCGCAAACAGCACAAACAAATCTCCTATCATTATTGTGTATACGCATATGTTCCTTCAACGTCTTCTTTCTCGCATACGACTTCTTACAAATGCCACATTCAAACATCTCCCCGCCTCCATGTTTAAGTGAGTGCATGTTTAATTCCGACTTAGTAAAACAGGTGTACGGACATAATTCGCATGTAACATCTTTCTCATCTAAATGACATCGTTTCTGATGAATTGACAGCGAATAACGTCTGCTAAATGTTTTCTCACACGCATTGCATTTATACGAAATAGGTTTCAACCCGTGTTTATCGACCATGTGTTTCTGTCTCGTGAAATAATCGATAAACCTCTCCGAGCATTTGATACATTTGTTCGGTTTCATCTTGTTATGTACTAAATTGTAGTGTATTTTTAATTTGAGATGAGAGGGAAATATCTTGGTGCACCTCTCGCACGGATGAACACCGTCTTTGTGCTGTGTGTGTGTGTGCACTTTTAAACGATGGTTCGTTATGAATCCGGCTCCGCATTTATCACATACATAGTTCCTGGATTCAAATTCATACGTTTGAATATATTTTTGAAGTGAAACTTCTTGGCGGCGCATGAGAGTAAAATTTTTACGGATGAAACGTCACGAAGCCGTTTTATCCGTGCAGGGGCGGAGAAAGAATACTAACCTCTGTGGCCGGGGTCGGCCTGTCGTAAAAGGCGACAAAACACCCCACCCTAACTACGTGGTAGGGCCTCAAGCCCGTCTGGATGGCGACCACCTTTGGTCTTAAGTATGCCGCCATAATAACCTTGTGTTGTGTTCCGGTATTAGTAACTCAAGTTTCTGTACCCTTGGGGCTGTCCATTAATCACGTGAGGCTCGAAAGAGGGGGGGGGGGGGAAAGGTCCATAAAAATCACGTAATATCACAAGGGGGGAGGTGGGGTGTAATAATATATCACGTGTATTTATTGTTTCGGCAAACGCGTACAAAATCGAATTTAATGTTGTTGTTAATTTAATGTTGAAGAAAGTCTTGCTAATCAGTGGTCCGAGGATACTGTATATTAAATTATGTTCATTGTTCATGTATTAGTATAAAAAATTATATTTTTATGTCAGTCAAAAACAACCTGCGACATTTCTGTCTACCTCGAAACGTTATTATTATAGTCTTTAATTTTCTATAATAAAATTAGATGATACTTAAAATTAAGATACTTTGTAGGTACTAAAAATACACGTGATATAGGGGGGAGGGGAGGGGGTTAGTCTTAAACCTCACCATGTATCACCAAGAGCCCCCCCCCCCCTTGGTGACCCCAACCCCCGGTTAAAAAATGCCAAAAAAACATCACGTGATTAATGGACGGCCCCCTTATACGACAGCAGCGTATTCGCGATGCCACTGGTGTTGCAAATACCCATAGGCGACGGTAACTGCTAAATTCTAAGCGGGCCGTCAGCCTGTCTGTCTGCCTGTGTGTCTGTCAGCAATAAAAAAAAGCAAAGGCCACAGGGTTCAAGGCCGTCAGCTTGTCTCTTGTTCCTCATCAACAAAAAACCTCAACACAGAAGAGCAGTGTGACAAACAAGGATTATCCGGTTTCACTCACCTATAATGAATATTCATATGCCGCTCGACAGCTCCGAATGTCTCAAAATTGAATCCACATATTTGACACTTATAATTACAACCGCCGATAATTTTAAAAGGTATCACCCTATCCGGGATATCGTACAGCCTCTTCGCGTGGACCGTTTTGAGATGATTTTTCAGATCTGATAGGCTTTGTATGCCCGCATCACATATGGAGCATCTCAAGTTCGTTATATCCGCATACACCACTAAGCTATCAGATCGATATTTAGTGATTATCTTAAACAAATTACTTTTCGAATGATTTTTTTGATGATTTCTCAATGAGGGTATATCGTAAAATATCTCGCGGCAGTAAAAACACGGATATCCTGATCGCATTTTCGTTTTGAACGCCGCTATATTTGAGTTCTCTAATATTGTGCACGCATTTATGGCGTGCGCTAATTTCTCTGATATTTGGACGTCATTTTTTATTGTTCTTTTTTTGAAAAGTTTTGTTTCTATCGATTTCGCTGTTATTGTTTTATCTGGAATAAATAACTGTAAATTTTAGCATTTGGATTCTAGAACGTTCATGTTGCGTACTCTCAGGATCTGGAATGAGCTTCCGGCTGAGGTTTTCTCAGCGCGGTACGATATCGGGTTCTTTAAAAAAGGCGTTATAAAGTTTCTTCGAGGCCGGCAGCGTGTTGGTAATGCCTCTGGTGCTGCAAACGTCCATAGGCGACGGTGACCACCTGCCAGGGTGGGCCGTCTGCCTGTCTGCTGAACTCTAGCTATAACAAAATTGGATGATAAATAAATAAATGTACTGGCACAATTCACACAGCGCCACCTGGTCCCAAACTAAGTTGCATAGCACTTGTATTACGGGTACTAGACAATTGATACACTATCATATACATATATATCGTCGTGATCGTAGAATAACGTCGGATTTGAAAAAAATTCAAAATTCACTTTTTACCATATTTGGATACTACATTGACTAAATATTATTGCTACATTAACAAAAAAATTACATGTATTTTAGATTTTAAATTAAGCAGTCGGTAAAAGTGACGGGTGTGATAAGATTCTCATAGTAAAATGACGCTTGTGTATTTTTAAAATGGCTGTCCTGTAAAGTTTAATATATGTCAGATCCGTCACTATTCTATGACTACGACGAATTATATACTCTTCTTTTGTAAATACACATATAAACCCCCACAAGCGAGACGAGAATCGAACACGCGACCTCCGCAAGCGTATCGAAGTGCGTTAACCGCTACGCCACTGAGGTCGTCAAAATATTAGCCATATAAAAATATGAAAGCTATATGTTTTAGAAAATAATTTTTTTTATAACACTAATATTACAAGAGCATTCGAAGACGCTCGGCACTGCGAATTTCCTATTTGGAAGCCCTTGTGACGTAGTTGTCGAATGTGAATTGTGCACGGACCCCGTGAATGTCGGCGACCCGGCAAAAGTGCCACCCTGCACACCCAAACCGACACACGGATGTTGTTCACTCAAGAAGAAACCACTAAATTCGTGCCCTACTTTCAATGTGAAACGAGAAAAATAATTTAAATAAGAAGGATGACAGATTTTCCCCCAAAAAGGGGTTAACGTCAGACAGGCGGCCGGTTGTAAAAACTAAGCCACAACTATTACAACATGTAACATGTTGTGCTGACCCCATTATAATGTGTGATAAGAGCAGGAGGAAGAAGACTAATATTACAATGGGAATTTCAATTATTTTTAATAATATTATTTTGTTAGCAGGATTTTAAGGGTTTTTCACTCAAGTTTTAGGGGTAAATATTTTCGAGAATTGGTAACACTGGTACACTGAGAGTAGATGACGCTGTATGATTTGTTCCTATATATTATGTATTTTTCTTATGTTCTCAATCAACAATACGTATGTATTAAAATACCTCACCTTTTAATCTATCCAAATGCAATACATACTTTGGACACATTTTATACAGCGTGCTCCTGTTTGGTAGATTTTTTAAATATTTCTTTTCAAATCTACTCAATAATTGAATTTCTCCATCGACATCATCTAAATTTGTAAGATCTAAAAAAAAAGTGTGTTTTTACTTATTTACGACGCACGTATACTTCTTTGGCATTACAAAACAGCTAAAGAGTTCATCCCATATGCCATAACTCTGTTTGTAAAAGGAATGATGAAAATAAAATAAAAACAATATTAACCGACAATTAATCTCGAAAACAATCTATAAACACACCACTATCTATAATTCAAATCGCATATGTACACAAATGTATAGTTATGAATATTTGATAAACTACTGTGAATATAGTCACGGAAACTCAAGAGACAGTTATCAGCTAACTTCATGTCGTATCGTAAAAATTATTTTTTTCCAAAAGAGGTATTATAACTTTAATAAACATATTCAACAATTTTTTTTATTACTGTAGGACAGCAGACAGGCTGACGGCCCACTTAGAATTTAGCAGTTACCGTCACCTATGGGTGTTTGCAACGTCAGTGGCATCACGAACACGCCGCTGTCCTATAAGAGTACAGGAACTCGGTCAGTTGAGTACAGGAAGGTGGTCGCCATCCAGACGGGTTTGAGGCCCTAGTGGGTTGTTTTGTCGCCTTTTACGACAGGCCGACCCCGGCCGCAGAGGTCTGTATTCTTTCTCCGCCCTTGCACGGATAATATGCATGTAACACAATGGAAGCTAATGCAATTGCATGCAATATAACGATTGTAAGAGGAAGTATACATACTTGCAGAGGAATTTGAACACTGAGCTACAGCTCAGTGTTCAAATTCCTCTGTAGCATAATTTAGGTTGCACTTTATAATACACTTCGCCCAAGTGTATTATAGCACAATTGTCAGGTACAGACAGCAAAGGAAAACATTGAGGAAACCTGTACACCAACACCACCGGTATGTGTATACCAATCCAATTACCTTGGACAAGTGTAGGTCCGAGCCTAGCTCATTAAGGGAAGGAGCTCCTAGAAGACATCCTTTTAAGACTTCAAGGGCAAGACACCAACCAGTGTTCGCGTACAAGTCATGGACAGATTTTTGGATTTGGATTCTTAGGTTCTCATATACTACAAATAGTCACTAGTCACTGAAGGGAGGAAAGGGGGTTATCTATAAATTACGACGCATGTTAAAGGCGGGGGGGGGGGGGGGGGATCACCGGAATGTGACATTGCGTGACAAGGGGGTGGGGGTCTTGTATCTTTAATTAACATAACTAGTCGTTTGCTTTCTTTGTTGTCTAATATATTTGACTTTATATTGATTTTATTAAAGACTAGTTGAGCCGGCAAATGTTCTGCCATATGAATTTAAAAAATGTAGCCCATCTCATTCCCCAAGGTCCAACCTATGACTATACCGAAATTCATCAAATTTGGCTCAGCGGTTTAGGCGTTGAAAGCGTAACAAACAGAACTCACTTTCGCTTTTATAATATTAGTTAAGATTAATTAAAATAAGAAAAAAAAGGAAATTACTTTTTTTGATTATTTTTACATGCATAAAAATGTGAGACGTTACATCAGTGGGGAGAGGGTTCTAAAAATGTGACAACCTGTGACAAGGACGGGAGGAGGGGGTTAAAAAGTCCTGAAATTCGTGTGACGTAATTTACGGATGGCCTCAAGGGGGCGTAAAAATTGTCAAAAATAGGTCACGTGAAATGGGTACATATGGTACTCACCACTGTTTTCCACATCTCCTTCAGGGTGATTTTCAAAATTAATATAGTCTAATTCCGATTTTATACTTTCACTACATCTTAAACCTGGAAAAGAAATATTGATAACTATATAGCTGACATGGCACGTTGTTCTGCCATATAAATTAAAAAAAAGTAGCCCATGTCCTGCTCCGAGGTCCAATCTATCTCTATACCTCGAAGACATCTGTGGCATAGTGGCTAACGCACTTCAGTATACGCTTGCAGAGGTCACCAGTTTGATTCTCTTCTCGCGTCTGGGTGTTTATGTATAATATGTATTTATTTACAAAAACATAAGAATTATATCAGATGTCTAGAACACATAACACAAGTGCTATGCTACTTAGTTTGGGAGTAGTTGGCGCTGTGTGAATTGTCACAAAATATTTGGAGAGGAGAGTGGAAGGAGAGGACCTGTTGTGCCGACCCCACATAGTTTGGGATAAGGGCAGGAACAAGAAACAGTTACATTCACATTTATAATATCAAACAGGGGCAGAGATAAAATACTGAGCTCTGCGGCCTAGGTGGGCATGTCGTAAAAGGCGACAAAACAACCCTAGCTACGTGGTAGGACTCAAAGCTCGTCTGGATAGAGAAATAACCTTGTGTCCGGCATTAGTGACCCCAAGTTCCTGTACCTTTCTGCGTTGCAAACACCCATAGACCATGGTAACTGCTAAATTCTAAGTAGGCCATCAGCTTGTCTGCTGTCCTACAGCAATAAAAAATACTAACAATAGATTTTTAAATTTACTTATAATTATAGATTTTTTACTAACCCACTATGGACATTACATTTTGTAATTTATTTATACATGAGATACAATTTTTTTTTTTAATAAGAGATACATAGCACAGCAGTTTATGTACAACAACGAATTTGACTAGAGAAAATCACACTGGCCCCTGAACTAGTGAATACTGTATCTTAGTGGGCCAGTATTTTTAACATAATTACTAATATATAATAATTACCATTATATTAATAATTAAATAATATATAGTAGTTAAATGAGATATAGTAGTAAAAATAAATAATAATTTAAAATAAAATATTAATGAAAGAAGAAGGGAAAGAAAAATATATATAATACATATATTAACTGAAACAATGTTTGTATGTGAATATAATGTATGTAAGTTATATATAAGTAAAATGTAATATTATATTTAAACAATTGCTTTGATAGTCTCTTCTGACTCTTGATAATTGTCTGAATAATAAGTAAATGATAATAATAATTAAGTGAATTAGGCGACAAGAAAGAAGAAGTAGTTTACATCAGAGGTTCCCAATCTTCTTCGGTTTTAGGCTCCCTAAATAATCTGATTTTATCTATGGCACCCTTAAATAGATTTTATTCCAAACTTTTTGACTTTCATGAAAAATTGAGAAACTTTCCTTTTTATAAGCGATTACCCATTTTACAGCGAAAAATAGAAACATACTATTTATCTAAGGATAGTTTAAAATATCTAATATTAACTGTTTCTGTAATATCCAGGTTAGGTTAGTTGAAAAATAAATATTAATTTTAAATTCACAGACAATTTTTATAATTGTGAATTGTTTAAATGAATATTGCGGCGCCCTTATGACAACACCGCGGCACCCCGTGGAGCTGCAGGGAATCACTGGTTTACATGTTAAAATGAATTTGTAGATCTAGGGGTCAATACTTACTATCATCAAGAGGGCTCAATGGATCGCACGGCATATCTGGCTCCAATTTTGCAACACTCAATAGAGCCTTCTCTGTATTTATTACTAGTGTCTTAAAATCATATGCATCTTGCAAACGATGTATACATTCCGAACATATTAATGATGGCAGATTTGGACTTGTAGATAACTGGAAGGATTATAAATATATTTACAACAAAGTTCCTTACAGCAGATGAAAACTAATAAATAAATAAATAATATTGGGACATTTCACAAAACGTCATCTACTCCCAAACTAAGTAGCATAGCACTTGTGTTATGGGTACTAGACAACTGATATACTTTTATTTGTAAATAAATACATATTATATGTAAACACCCAAATATGAAATGGGAATCAAACCCACGACTTCCGCAAGCGTACTGAAGTATGTTATCTATTAAGCCACAGAGGTGTTTAAAATGATAGCTTTTTGCATAGTTATGTGTTTTTTGAAGGTTCTGTAGTTTGGAAGAATGGTGAAGATAGCAATGCACCGATGCTGGATAGGACCATTGGCACAACATTTATACTCTAACCATCTTCCATACTCTGATTACTTTTTCTCTGAATTCTGTGTGTTTATGATGTGGCGCCTCACTCGCCACCTGATTTGTAACACTAATAAAATCTAAGAATTGTTTACTTTCTTATATATTCTTCTTTCTAGATATATGTATACTTTTTAGACATTTCGAGAAGTTATTGATATGTCAATACAAAAATGTAATAATATTGTAGTCTGTCACAAAATTATTTTATAATTATATTAGATAAGTTTCGTAATTTTTAATTAGTTATCATACAATAACATGATACACACCATGATTAAAAATAGTGAGCCAGTGAAATATATGTTTGATTAAATCTCTCGCTTATGAGAATCTACCCCATAGGAGGTCCGGTTAATCCTCCAAAATTTTATCTGTAATAGTTTTTTGTACAGTAGTATTAATATTTAGCTTTTTTTATATTTGTTATAATTAGCTTTGTTTTATTCTTTTATAGGATTAAAGATATACGATTATGGCACACGACTTTTACCATTTTTTCTCGAAATCAGCGATTTTATGAAAGAAGCTAGTGTTTTGTATTGTTTAGTACTCAGTAATTAAAAACAAGGTATATATTTTGAATACTTACAAATAAATTAAAACAGTCGATGAAAGTTTCGAAATAAGTTACTTGTATGCCGTTTTTATAATATTCTCGTTTTAAATACTTATGATTGCCTACTGATAAACAGCAGCGACATTTGCCATATACTTTATATTCGTTTATATTTTCCATTTTAGGGAAATTTTGTTAAAAACTAATTAATCGTTAAAAATTTAACATTGTAAATAAAATTTGAAGTTGTCAAATTCATGCTAAAATAAGTATTCGTAACACTGGAAGTACTGGAACGCATAAGTAGAGTTGCTAGTCTCAAAAAAGTAACAAATGTCAATAGCTAAAAATAAATATTAAAAAATAAATACCGGTCAAGTTTTACAAGTTAGTAGATGATGATGATATTAATTTATCCCTAATGGGAAAGGCAAAGGACTTAAGTCCATACAGCCATTACAAGTTAGTAGACAATCTGTATAAAATACCGGCCAAATTTTTTTTTTTTAATAAATTGATATTTCTTCTTCTTCTTCTTATTTATGGCTCGGCACCATTCGTGCATTGGGCCAGTGTCAAGTATTTTTAATTTGTCAACGAAGCTAGGGAAACTAATATCGCGAATTATAATTAAACCGTACCGGGAATTAAACAAAACAAATCAGAATAATTTCATATCTACAAAAATATATAAATATATACAATGATATTTTATAAATAAAAAGAGAATCAGCAAAAGAGAAATCATTGAAAATATATAATAATAAAAGAAAACAAGTAATATATATAAATATAAACTACAATCTAATCTTATTATTTACAATAAATTTATTTAATGTACTATATACACAGGGTCTATTATCTTTAAGAAGTAAGTAAATATTAGAAGGAAGAGGAATAGAGAGAGATATTAGAGATTTGTATAGGGAAGAGTGGTCATATAAAGGACAGGAAAAGAAAACATGATTCATATCGCAATAACTCTCACCACATTCACAGGCAGTACTAGATACTATGCCAAGTTTATGCAGATGTACCGGAAGGCAAATATGTCCAAGACGCATGCGGATTAAAGACGAAGTGGCAGTTTTATTAAAACACAGTTTGGCAAACCATGGTTTTCTTGGGACTAAAGGCTGTATAGCGTAGAGGAAGCGACCCTTGACCTGACCGCTCTCTCTCCAGCTCAAATTCCATGTATCACGGAGATATGTGCTAGGTAAAGCATTCAGGTCGTGTCCGAAAATCGTGTATGGGTATATATCACCACTCACAGTTGCCTCGTTTGCCAAACTGTCAGCTCTCGCATTTCCTATGATGCCACAGTGGCTAGGTATCCAGCAGAAAGTGACTGTGTAGTTATTTAATTGGCAATGCAACAACTTTCTCTTACATTCAAATGTTATGTGGAAAAAAGGATTCAGTTTTAAGGAAAATTTTTCTAAGCTTTGTAAAGAACTGAGTGAGTCTGTAAATATAACACATTGGTTAAGTTTAAAACTTATAACATATTCTATTGCTTTCAGAAGACCGAAGCATTCTCCCGTAAATATAGATGTTTCTGGTGGTAATTTTATTTTTTGGACTATATTATATTGCTTATGAAATACACCTACTCCAACACACCCTATGGGATGTTTGGATGCATCAGTATATATGTGATGCCAATTTGGCCATTTAGTATTTACAATATGGTTAAAAGTAGTGTTTGCATTATAATCGGACCTATCTATGTTGAGAGAAAAACAAATACTAGGAGAGAAAAGAAGAGAATCATATGAAGTTTTAAATAAAGGAAGGACTCTAAAGGAATGAATAGGAGCTTGCAACGATTTATATTTCTGAAAACTTTTTAATAGGCATGAAAAAGGCTTATTACTAGAAGACAATTTCTCTGACAATAATTCAAGTTTGGAAGTTAAAGGATGATTAGAAAATTGAACAAGCCGAAAAATAAATCTGTCAGAGAGATACTGGCGCCTAAAGCTTAAAGGGGGGTCGCAACATTCTATTTGAAGTGCATTAACGGGAGTGGATTTCATTGCACCTGTAACGAGTCTTAATGCTTTAGAATGAATCAGGTCCAATTTCTTAAAACCTGCCACATTACCAGGATCTAAAAAGAAAGTACCAAAATCTAAAATACTTCTAATAGCGGCGTTGTAAACCAACTTCATAGTAGCTGGATGAGCACCCCACCAGACACCGCGTAGACATCTGAGCATATTCAAATTCCGTTCACATTTTGAAACTACAAACTCACAATGGGCTAGACCTGTTAGTTTAGCATCAAGTACAACCCCTAAAAACTTTACTTGATTTTTGCTTGGTAAAGGTGTATTATCATAGGAAATAGTAGGTGTGTGAGAAATTCGAGATTTGGTAAAAATAACGGAGCTACTCTTTGACGGAGATAGATCTAGGCCATTAGTATCCATCCAAGTTTTTAAAGAAGATAAAGATGAGGAAATGTGCTCACACGCAATTGCTACAGATTTATCAGAGGCGTATATGACCAAGTCATCCGCATACTGTAGAATACTAACATTATCACCAACAGACCTTTCTAAGTCGTGTGTATATATGTTGTACAGTAAAGGGCTTAGTACGGAACCTTGCGGCAACCCCTTCCAGACCAATCTACTAGGTGTATACGGGTCTCCGAGGTCCAGAATAATTTGTCTCTCGGAAAGAAGATTAAAAATAAAGTTAGATAAAAGGTGTGGGACGTTTAAATTATTCAGCTTTTGTTTAAGAACGGGAAGTAAAACGTTATCGTATGCAGAATTAATATCCAAGAAAGCAGCAACTGTGGATTTTTTGTCTAAAAAGGCGTAACGAATATCAGTTGTAAAAATCCCCAAGTTATCGGCCACGCTTTTCCCCTTTCTAAAACCAAACTGTGTCTGAGAGAGATGCTCATTATTCTCAATGAACCATTCAAGACGGTTTTTAATTAGATGTTCAACTACTTTAGTAATAACCGATGATAAAACTATTGGGCGATAAGATTCAACATTAGACTGTGTTTTATTTGGTTTTAAAAAGGGCAACACTATTTGCTTTCGCCAAGATAAAGGAATGTCACCCGACAAAACAACTTTGTTTATTAAATTTAAAAAGCGATTTAAGCCATTTTCACCAATGTGTGATAAAAAGGAATATGGTATCCCGTCTTCCCCAGGAGCACTGTCCTTGACGTGGTTTAGCACTCCTTTTAACTCGACCATAGTAATAGGAAGATTTAAAGAGGAAGAGCTATTGGTTTTAACGGATAGGGAACGGATAATTAAATCTTGGTGTGGTACAGAAGCAGGGGCCAAACGGTCAAGGAATTGATCGGCTAATACAATAGGAAGGAGAGGCGCACTGGAAGGATTTATAGCTGTTCTAAATCTCTTAATGTTTCGCCAAAGAACTGACGAATGTGTTTCGGGTGACAAGGAACTGCAAAAATTCCTCCAACCCTCGAACTTCTTTTTCTTAAACAACTTCCGTGTCTCTTTCATTATCTCCAACAGCGCGTCATAATTCTCTAATGACATGTTAATGCGATAGTTCCTCTCAGCAAGTTTCCGCCTAGATATAGCATTGGTGCATTCTTCATCCCACCATGGTGGTGATGATAACTTATTATTACGTGGCTTTCGCTTAGGAAAAACAGTATCAGCAGCTTGTAATAAAACAGACTTAAAATAGTCAGTATCACAAATATTTGTGTCTTGAAGAAATGTTTCTTCTACTAATGTAGTATATTTGTCCCATTGAGAATCAATGATTTTATGTTTTAAACGCGGCTTTGATATTAATGTTTGATTTTGTTTATTATAGGGAAAGGAAATAACAATGGGATAGTGATCACTATTGAATGTGGAAGACAAAGTAGACCAAGATAATAAAGACGCTAAATTAGAAGTACAAATAGACAGGTCTATAGCACTGATTGCTTCATCAGGCCTAGTGAGCCGGGTAGGGGAGCCCGTATTTAAGATACACAGATCATATGAGTCCAAAATATCCAACAATTCATGTCCATAACAATTAGAAAAGGAGCTACCCCAGGTTGTGTGATGAGAGTTAAAATCACCCAAGATCATGAAAGGATGAGGAAGAAGTGAAATTATATTTCTAATTTCACTAAGGATTTGTAAAGAAGGATGTGGAATATAGACGGAAACATAACAAATATTATCAACAGTAGCAGCAATGATAGAAAAATCATCACTGTGTGAAGGAAGAGGAAGAGGATATATAAGATGAGAGTTTCTGACAAGTAGGCACACACCGCCATACCCATCAGCCCTGTCATTCCTTAAACAGGAATAGCCAGGGATTTTAAATGTATAATTCGGCTTAAGCCAAGTTTCAGATAAAGAAAGAATAAAAGGGTTAAAAGTATTTACAATATGTACAAGTTCATGTTTTTTGCTTATGATACTTCTGCAGTTCCATTGAACTATCCTGTCCATTATGACTATTATTATTAATGTTAGGGTTGAATAAAGTAGCAGCGTTGGTCGGTATGGTTAAATTTGATTGAGATAGCAATTTAATTAAAGTTGTAATTAAGGCTGTTAAGTTCTGTTCACTCTCTTTGTCAGCATTGGATGAGATTTGTAATGCACAACCATTAGAGGGTGTGGGTATGTTGTAATCCTTTACAAGAGAATCATGAGCTTCACGGTCATAACCTTTATTAGGTTTAGGTGGGGTTCGTGGTTTAGTAAAAACTGTTTTTTTGTATGATAAAATGCGTGATGGGGGTGAGCCGGGTACAGTAGTATTGCCTGCTTGAAACGTTTTATTTGGTATGGATGTTAAGACATCAGCATATGATTTAGTTATTAATGGGTGTAGTTTTGATGCTTCCATGTACGATATGCTGTTTTCAGCCATGGTAATTTTTATTTCTTTTTGCCTAGAATATTCTGGGCATCTTTTGCTTAACGCAAAATGTAGCCCAGAACATAAGCAGCAAGAGCCCTGATCTTCCTCAACATTACAGCTGTCACCAGTGTGACCTTGCCCACACTTATAGCATCTTGGTTTGGACCTGCATTTTGTTTTTGTGTGGCCAAAACGACAACAGTTATAACACTGTATAGTTGGGTAAGTATATAGTTGTACAGGCAAAGAGTTAAAACACATAAAAACACGTTTAGGTAATACTTGGCCATCAAATGTCAATACAACTGTTTGGGAGGGTTTCCAAGTTGGTTCACTATTTACAATTACCTTATAATTTAAACGTCTGACTTTAATTATATCACCACATCCCATGGGCACATTAGTATTTTCCTTTATATCTTCGGGAGACCACTCAGTTGGAACTCCCCTTACTAATCCCATTCTGGTAATATTAAAGGTGGGTATATATGCTTTCAACTTATTTTCAGATAAACAATTTGACTGGACAAAGCTGTTGGCATCTAAATAATTATTAAAAGAAAGAGACATTTTGTTTCTTCCTATCCTTTTCAAACTGCCATTTACAATATTTTTAAAAGCATTTTTTTTTAAAAACCTACCGAACACAATAGGATGCAGATTGGTGCCGTCGTCTTCCGCAGACTGTATTTTATGGACATGCACAATGTAAGGGCCATGATCATTGCAATCATAACTAGTCCTGCCTATTTGTGTGGGAGCTTGGGAAGAAGAATTAACGTTAGCGAGAGTAGAAGAAGGTAAATTATTCATGGGGGATTCTATAAACTCATCATTACAATGACAATCAGTATTTTTTAATGCATCATTATTATGTTTTCTTTTCCTCTTGTTACAATGCTTGCATACCCTATGGAGATAACTCCGTTTTAATTTACGCTTGGATACCGACGAACAGTCGGAATCCATTCCAGATTCGTTGGAAATTGTAACAAATGCTCCCGCAGGGGGCACTGTGCCCCCTGGGTCTGGCGGCTCGTTCATAAAAGTATTTTGAAAGACTTACCCTACGCAGAAAAAACAAATAATATATATAGGAATAACACTAATCTAAATTTATACACAACTTATAACTATTCTGATTACTAATTACAATAAATCTACAATTATATTTGCAAAAATTTAAAAACCGCGTCCGCCAAGTTCGAAGGTTTCCCGCGCTTTTTTCAAATTGATATTTACCATCATCACCTGGCTTTTCGTACTTAGACCTTGGCAAATCAGTGCCAAAAGCATTGTTACTATAAAAAAAAAAACAGAATTTCATACGATAAAAGCACATGTTACAAAAAGTCGCTCGTATAAATGGGAATAATTTGAGTCGGTCCGATAATAATAATAAACCTTTATTGTAACACATTATTTTAAAAAAGATAATGAGCTGGAGCTCTATCGGGCTGTGGACTGACTCAAATTCTCCTGTAGACTGGAGACACCACATCAGCAAAGTAGCCAACTGCAAGATCATATCCGGCGAGACTGTCACTGCACAACACCGTTTTCATGTCATGGACCTCTGCGTGAAGCCCAAAGACAACCGTGTCGATCGACTTTAACGCTGAATCAGTTGGTGGCTACTTGGTGAAGTCAAGTCCCAGGAGTTCGCCTCTGCCATCGGCGACAAGTGCGCCGGTGGTGAGGGCGAACTGGTTCAAGCTTACTGGGACAGGATTCAGGCGGCTATCCTTGGGTCGGCGAGGGAGGTGCTTCGCGAATCTTTGGAGGATTAACCGTACCTCCTATGGGGTAGATTCTCTTAGCGAGAGATTTAATCAAACACATATATTTCACTGACTCACTATTTTTAATCATGTTATTTTGTGATAACTAATTAAAAAAGGCCAGGTCAAGAGTACCCTAAACCGAAGGGCATGTATGAAGGGAATAATGAAAGTGGACGAAGCGAAACAAGTATGTAAGGATCGTAGCAAGTGGAAAGAAGTGGTCTCTGCCTACCCCTACGGGAAAGAGGCGTGATTATATGTATGTAACTAATTAATAATTACAAATTGTATCTCATTATGAAAATAATTTAGTGACAGACTCCAATGTATTGACATATCAATAACTTCTCGAAATGTCTAAAAAGTATACCATCTGGATACAATTCTTAGGTTTTATTCATGTTACCACGCTACATATAAATCAGGTGGCCAGTGAGGCGCCACAAGTCTAAGGCCTTCGACTGTATTCCTCGTGCGATAATCTGGTGGGCATTGCAGTCCAAAGGGATTCCAAAGGCCTATATTGACATCATCCGAGACAAGTACCGAAATTCCGATTCCGTGGTTGGCTGCTTACGTGAGATGGATGCTTACCATGCCGCCTCCGCCGAACCCCAGTAGGAGGGCTGGATACAAAAAGTGCTGGCTTTACGTCGAAAAGGGTTATATGCGTGCCAATGGGCTCACTACCGGGGATGCTGAAGACCGTGCGAAGTGGAGTAGCAAACTCGGAAAGCGGACCCCGGGCACCGAAACGGAAGTTTAGGTTGCGACCAGGATACAATGCTGGGATGATGATGAAGTTAAAGTCAGACGATACTCGCATGTGTAAAACTTTAGCCAAGCCACTTTTACCAAATTTTATTAAGTAACAGCAACCTCTGTTTCTAAACTCAGAATGGATGGATGGATGGAATTAATTATTAACAGAATAGAAAACAGCATAAAATCAATATTATTATATTTACATATATCACATTGTTATCATAACCTCCATCCTGGGGCGGAGTAAGAATATTGACTCCTGAATCCGTGACAGTGTTGCCGCTTAGAAAAAAAGAAAATCCCCAGACCTCAGGTCGCTAAATATTTTAAAAATATGCTCTAAATAAAAGCTACTCATCATTGCGAATATTTCACTGTGACAAAACGAACAAAAAGCTTTAGTTGGATCAGTCATAACAGGTTTCAACCACATTTTAAACTCTTCTTGTTGTTCCCATTCTGGTCTATACTTTTGAGCGTATGCCTTTTTTTTAAAGGAATTTCCATATCCGCAATATGATTTTGATATTAGTGACGACAATACACACATATACACTATGTAAAACCGGTTTGTTCTGCGAAAAAGTAACAAATAATTTAGAAACCGGGCATTCCTTCCTTTGAATAAAAGGGATGATGAATGAATGAGAAAGAAATAGCTATATCTGTACATCTTTTGATAGAGTGAGATGCATAAAACCGATCGAACTACATTCTGGTCCGTAGTGCTGCCAGTAACTACATTTAAATTTGTACTAAAATATTTTTGTATTTTTAATATCGAAAAAGTCAATATTTTTCTTTTAATTTCACTCTTCTACCTACTGGACGTTGGTAGTCAGCTTTGTAAACGAAAAGTCGCTAAATGGAAAAAAATGTCGCTAGGCACATCCGAAATCTGCTAAATCTAGTGTTAAAACGGCAACACTGGACCGTGGATAGGCTTGCAACGATATATCGGAAAACAGATAAATATCGATATATCGACGCCAAAAAATACCGATAGACGATATTGATTTTTTTTTAATATTTTGGATTCCTAAACATAATCGCTAAACATTTGCTATGACTAAAATTACATTGGTTTTCTATATGCTTTTAGAACGACGAAATATTGATAAAATTCATCCATAAACAGTTGCTAAACCTTTGATATAAATAAAATTACACTGGATTTAAAAAACAATGAGGAAAAATTGATAAAATATCGATTTGTTTAGGGATGTTTTTTTTTAAATATCGATATCGGCGTATCGTCGATATCGATAAATATTGATATTTTTAGTCGACGATATATCGACATTTATCGGTATTTCGAAATATCATTGCAACCTTAGTCGTAGAAGGCGACAAACAAACCTTAGCCACGGTTCCAAGCTCAACTGGATAACAACTACCCCTAGTTGTTGTTGCTTAGTTGTCGCTATAGTAACGTTGTGTTACGGCATAAATGCCCAAGTTACAGTTTCCCTCTTCAAACCTCAGCGAACCTCATCCATAGGTAACCTTTCACTATAGAATCAGTCAGCCTGTCTGCTATTGTATTACAATAAAAAATGTATCATTGCAAAGTATATTCCAAATGATGAGTCTTCAAATGTCCCTTCAAACTACATTTCTGCACAAACGCTTGTCCGCAGACAGCGCAAGAGAACCTCCTATCATTATTGTGTATACGCATATGTTCTTTCAACGTCTTCTTCCTCGCATAAGACTTCTTACACACTGAACACTCAAATATCCTTTCACCGTTATGCTTCACCATGTGAACCCTTAACTCATTACTCGTAAAACACTTATATGAGCACATTTCACACTGAAAGTCCCTCTCTTCCAAATGATCCCGTTTCATATGCCGAGACAACGTATATCTCCTATCGAAATTCTTATCACAGACATTGCAAGTATACTGCAATGGGGCGACACCGTGTATTTCCACCATGTGCTTCTGCCTCCGAAAGTATTCTGAAAAACGTTCCGGACACTTCGTGCACTTGAACCTTTTCACCATTTTATGCACCGTATCTACATGATTCTTCTGTTTTTGGAGAGTTGTGAAGACTTTTCCACACTCCTCGCACGGATAACAGCCTTCTGTGTGCATACTCTTCATATGAACCTTTAGCCTATATTTAGTAACAAATCCAGTACCGCAATCCTTACATACGTAGTTCCTGAAATGTACATTCATATGTCTTTCAATGGCTCCGAATGTTTCAAACTTGAATCCACATATCTGACAGTCGTATACATTCTCCTTCGTCAATTTGAATGGAATTATTCTATCCGTAAACTCATTATAAAATTTCTTCTTGTGTACATCTATTAAGTGAGATTTCAATTCGCTAAGGTTCTGTTTGTTGGTATCACATAACGTACATTTCAGATTAGACACATCGGCATAGACAACTAGACACTCCACTCCATACGTCTTCAGTACTTTCTGAATCTCCGTCTTCTTGTGCTCCAGCGTATGTTCCTTCAGTTTCTCCAAATCATCGAATATGACTCTGCAATAGAAACACGGGAAGCCACATCTGTTTTTACTCCTAAACGGTATTATGTTCGAGTTGAAGAGAATGTTTTCAACATTTATCATTTGACCGAGCTTCTCTGTGATGAGCATTCTACGAGATCTCATAGGTCTCCTGCTGGAAGTCTCTTCAAGGAAACGTTTTATCATGCTCGGAACTACAACAACACCTGTAATTATATTTATAAACAATTAAAAAAACAAATTCTAGCAAACTAAAATGTGGAGGGTAGATGTAAAACCATCTTATATGGCGGAGAATTTGAGTGTCCAACTAACTAAACTAACTATGGCCAAGACTCAATTTGGAGTATGGTACAAATTATAGTTCAAAAATATATAAATATATTTTTTATAGCTGTAGGACAGCAGACAGGCTGACGGACTTAGAATTTAGCAATTACCGTCACCTATGGATGTTTGCAACGCCAGTGACATCTCGAACACATTGTTGTCCCGGTCCAGGGTACATGAACTTAGGTCACTGATGCCGGAACACAACATAAAGTTATTATGGCGGCATACTTAAGACCAAAGGTGGTCGCCATCCAGAGGGCTCAGTGCTCTACCACGTGGCTAGGGTGGGTTATTTTATCGTCTTTTACGACTGGCCGATCCCGGCCGCAGAGGTCAGTATTCTTCGGCAGTGTGTTAGCGGCGTCGCAAACATCGATAGGCAACGGTAACTACATATTAATAGACCCATCAGACTATCTGCTGTTCCAGAGAGATATGGGCTTACTTGAACTCAAACCCACCTAAGAAAGAAATAAAAATTTATACATCATGATCTATCTATGTCTTTATGTATTGAAAGAAAGCTTGATTAGTTGAATAATGACATGTATTAATGGTTGGTTGACACCTACAGGTGACGGCAACTGCTAAATTCTAAGTCTGTCAGCCTCTGTTGTCCTACAGCAATAAAAAAAACACAAGCTTATTATGGGGGCATGCTTATACACCAGGGGTGCCTTCCAGACGAGCTTGAGGCCCTACCACCTAGCTAGGGTTGTTTTGTCGTCTTTTACGACAGGCCGACCCCAGCCGCAGGGGTCAGTATTCGAGTAAGAATTTACTCTACCCCTGCGCGAAGAAAACACATGAGCAAACAACACATACAAACTAATGGTGGCAAATATAACCATTAATAATAAATTTACCGGTAAAAAAATTATCACTTCTGTTCGATAAATAAAATTAACCATAACTTTAAAAATACCGTTTAACAAAAACACTGCATGTAGTCGCATAGGTAATTATTGGAAATTATATACATGCAAGTTTCAACTTTATTCCTCAACACATAAGATTTATTTCCGCCTTGCAGGTGTGTTCAACTTATCATGTAAATATTGAATTTTGATGATTCGATTGTATGCTCTATGGCCCTCAAAATAAAGCACAATGTTAAGAAACTCAACCATTCGAGTTTAACAGTAGCAAAATTAAATCAACGAAAAGATTTACCGATATTTTCAACCAATAAAAATATCGGTAAAAAATATCAATTAACAGATAAATAAATTCAACCGTTAACGTCATCTTTAGTACAAACCAACCTTTAAGTGAGTTAAGATGTTCAACATAATCAGGGCAGTACAGTTTCAACGTTCTTCTAGATGGAAGCGGACGCAGTTTGTTCTTCCATCTGCCAATGAGGGCTCCCTCTCCTTCCACCAATTCACAATTGGATATAGAATTATCTTCAAAATCTGGATTTAAAATAATATTTGTGAGGACACAATATACTGAACTATACTTGAAAAAAAAAAGAACTCATCACTGAGCTGTTGAAGCAAGAGACCCAAGGGAGCGTTCAAGTATTACGTAATGAAGTTGGGGCAGCCGGACGCTCGGTGCCACCACTGCGTCCATTGCGGGGAGGATACGGCGCAACACACATTCACCGAGTGTGTAGCATGGGAGGAGCAGCGCCGTATCCTCATAAATGAAGTAGGAGGCTATCTGTTGCTGCCGGCCGTAGTGCGGAGGATGGTCGGTAGCGCAGAGTCGTGGGACGCGGTGGTATCCTTCTGCGAGGACGTGATGTCGCAGAAGGAAACTGCGGAACGGGAGAGGGAGATCGCGACTCCCTTCCCCGGCCGCAGAAGGCGCACCGGGCGCAGGGGAAGGGCGGACAACGCCCTTTTCCATCCCCCATGAATGGGTTCAGGGGCGAGGGACTTGGGGAACTCCCCGCCCCCTATTCGATGGACCCGAGGCAGAGGCGCGTTCGGGTGTCGGCGCGCGCCTCTGAGGCGATGCAGGGAGTAGCTGAACACCTCATTACCCCGTGCAGGAGACGAGGCCCGGACAGACCGGGCCAGCACGAGTGTGGGGCTGCGGAAGAATTTGGATTCCTGCGGCCCCGCGCGCACGTGTGAGGAGACACCGGGGTGGTGGTTTTAGCCGGTAAGAGTCCGGCACGCCCCTCCGCCTTTCCCCAGGCGGAGGTAGTCCATGAGGATTCCCCCCCCCCCCGTAAAAAAAGGGGGATCTTGTAAAACGTTACAAAGCAGCTTGTAATAAAGCCCAATCGCCCATGAACTCTTTCATATCCCCCATTCATTCTACCCATATATCCATTAAAATCACCACCTCACATATACGTCTTCCTTATTTGCTGTGTTGATCATGAACGTATCAAAATCCCCCCCACCCCTCCAAAAATCTTTCTTTCACTTTGTCGTCACATCCAGCTTGCGGGGCATAAACAGTGTGTTTAACGCATAGTTGCCCACCAAAGTTAATGTGAAGAGAGGAGCGTCATGTAGGGTTGCCAACCCCAAATTTAAAAAACTAGGATATGATGTTGGAAAATCCAGGACAATTTAGTTTAAAAACAGGACGCAGTAATAGAGTTGCAATACTTTTAATTCGTAGTGAAAGTAGGTTTAGTTAGAATTAGTTTTTTTTACTGCTGCGGAACAGCAGACGGCCCACTTAAGAGTAAGCAGTTACTGTCTTCTATGTATGTTTGCGTCGCTAGGGGCACCGCGAACACGCTGCTGTCCCATAGACATACACAAGATTATTATGGCGGCATACTTATAAACCAAGGATAGTAGCCATCCAGAGGGGCTTGTGACCCTACGACGTAGCCAGAGTGGTTACGACGCCTTTTACGATAGGTCGACCCCCGTCACAGAGGTTATTCTTACTCCGCCTCTGCACGGAGAGTATAACAAGTTAGTTACCAATATTATTTAATAATAAATATTTGAATTTGTATAACGTATTTTAGTATTGTAATAATTAAAAAACAGGATGCTACTTAAAAACTATCTAGGACATCTCAGGACACCACAAAAACTAGGACATATCCTGGGAAAACAGGACGGTTGGCAACCCTAGCATCATGTAACAAGGAGGATGCTAGGAATGAGACTGGATGGATACAAGAGGAGAGGTAGACCAAAGAAAAGATTGCAAAAAAGATGATATAGTTAAAAAAAGTGTGAATGTTCAGATGACGGCTATTAGAGGAGAGTGGAAGGAGAGAACGTGTTATCCCAACCCCACATAATGTGGGATGAGGGCAGGAAGAAGAGTGGATATCACTTTTTTTTAATTGCTGTAGGACAGCAGGCATACTGACGACCCGCTTAGATTTTATCATGTACCTCGCTTATGGGTGTTTGCACCGCCAGTGTCATCGCAAACACGCTGCTGTCCCATAAGGGTACAGGAACTTGGGTCACTAATACCGGAACACAACACAAGGTTATTATTGTGGCATACTTTATCCGTGCAGGGGCGGAGAAAGAATACTAACCTCCGTGGCCGGGGTCGGCCTGTCGTAAAAGGCGACAAAAGAACCCACCCTAGCTACGTGGTAGGGCCTCAAGCCCAACTGGATAACGACCATCTTTGGTCTTAAGTATACCGCCATAATAACCTTGTGTTGTGTTCCGGCATTAGTGACCCAAGTTCCTGTACCCTTATGGGACAGCAGCGTATTCGCGATCCACTGGCGTTGCAAACACCTATAGGCGACGGTAACTGCTAAATTCTAAGCGGGCTGTCAGCCTGTCTGCTGTCCTACGCAATAAAAAAAAAATACTTAAGACCATAGGTGGTCGCCATCCAGACGGGCTTGAGGCCTTACCACATAGCTAGGGTGGGTTGTTATGTCGCCTTTTATGACAGGCCGACCCCAGACCGCAGACCGCGTATTCTTTCTCCGCCTCTGCACGGATAATCACTTTAGCAATTGCATAAACAGGTGTACAGCCATGATCTCGATGAGGAGTTTACTTCCCATGGAGGGGTAACATACCTGCAAGATCATCTTCAAACTCAAAATCTTCATCTTCAATTTTATTTAATGCCTCAATTGGCTCGTCTTTCACAGCAACATCTTCAGATTTTATACCCAACTCTATGTTTACTTCATTTTGTAATATGTTTTCCTCGCCTGGTACTGAAATTATAACAATATTATTATTCATTCATTAATTCATACTTACACCCCCAGCCGGTTGTTTTTTTAGTTAGCGAAAAGAGACACGACTATCGACGGTAGCAAATAACAATATTTTTTTGTTAAAAAGTTTTTATTTTATAATTTTTTGTGACTGTAATCTATTAATTACTACATACTTAAATAAATCAATTCTGTCAAAAGTTATACGTGGTCATAGATATAATCAGCGAGTGAACAATAAATCATTCTCTGTTTTCGTACCCTTAGGGTTGGATTTTTTCCCCAAATTTATATGGGACCAACCCTTTCCAATAAAAATAATTTTTAAAATCGGACTACTCTGTAAATACTTATGCGTGGTCACACATGAAAAAAGAAAAAAATATATATTATATACGCGTCGACTTCAGAACCTCCTCCGTTTTTTTCGTCGATTCAAAAGACAACTGCATTTTTGTGAAATTCTCTTTTTTGCGTAATTGAATTCATAATACTAATTGTTACGTATTTAGCACAATCAATTTATCGCGAATATTTCCTAGTATCGAATTAATCGTATCTAAGCAAATGCATTGCCACCCCTATTCTACGACGACGCTGCCATCTCTTGATTCGTTCATTCAAAATTTACGCTGTGCACGCGTCGTGTCGATTTCCGTTGTTCTCTTACAATATTTCAAGAAATTAACTAGCGCATTTCGAAAGTAGTTCGTACCAGTGCTTCCTACAGCCATAATCTAAGAGCCCCAACAGCACGAAGAACAGGGGTAAGTGGTCGTGCATTTGTGTTATCGAAATTCCATTTCCGATACCGAACACTAGTGATATATTTTTTACCATGAAACATTCATTTAATACTATTGTAGCCACCATATCATATTAATAAGGAACAGGGAAGCTCTGAAAAGTCATCATACATAATCGTCGGCCACGTCGCATATGTACTATCCACGAAGCATCGCGCTCAACCGGATCACATTTCTCGGAAGAGACTTCGGGCGATAATAATAACAACGTACATATTAAATCGACAACGCGACCACACGCTCACTGCGCAACGTCTCAGCCGGGAATGACCGCGAACGGCGCGAACGCGCGTATCAACGTCGCCTGCGGAGGCGGCGTGCGGCGCATCACGTTGGGGTCACCACTTTGGTGACCGTGGTTCAGTGTTTCAGAGGGTCACCATTTGGGTTATAAATGAAACAACACCAGGGATGGTTTAGCTGAATCAATACGGAAGCCGTATTGAGTACGGGATCAGTACTCAATACGGCTTCCGTATTGATTCAGCTACACCATCCCTGGTGTTGTTTCATTTATAACCCAAATGGTGACCCTCTGAAACACTGAACCACGGTCACCAAACTATTATTGGTACTTTTCCGTTAGCCAGGCGTAAAGGGGATTCTTACCCCTGGACCCTAGGTGAGATTATTTTTTGCTCCCTATTAATTAATATTTGTTTATACATATTTTAATATTATTAAGATAATTCCAATTGCGCGGATAGCCATACAGATACGGGTGATCATAAAAAAAAAACAACCGTAACCTACAAGCAGCCTGTGTCGAAACGCACGGACGCCCTTTTCGGTACATTTCAACTCTAAAAACGCTTTCCTGGCAACTATGCTACCGGCACGTTATGATGGCCGTTTTGATGTTTATCCACTCCATGAAGTTTCGTATTAATTAGTAATTAATTACATTTGAAGGAGCAAATTCAAATGTAATTACTAATTAATACGAAACTTCATGAGTGGACAAACGTCAAAACGGCCATCATAGCGTGCCGGTAGTATAGTGATTTCGTAGATAGTAGTTTGTTCTTTGCTGCCGTCGATATCTTCTAAAGATAGGGTACATATCGAAGGCAGAAAACGGAAATGTCGTATCTTGAAATATCCAATTGGACACCAGAGCCGAAAAATGATGTCTTAAATTCATAACTCCTTAGTAAATATACAAATTTGGAAAATATTTCTATCTATACTCTTATGGTACAGCAGCGATGACGAATATTTTCCATTCGCGATGCCACTGGCGTTGCAAACACCCATAGGCGACGGTAACTGCTAAATTCTAATTGGTCCTCCTACAGCAATAAAAAAAATATCTATCCTCACTAAATAACAAATTATAATGACTTATTGAAATAATTTTTCTACTCTGGTGTCCAATTGGATATTTGAAGATATGACATTTCCGCTTTCTGCTGTTGATATTATTAGGGAGAATAAAATCAAATTAACCTATCAAATGTCTTATGTTTATAAGAGAAAACGCTCCAAATGTCGTACGTACCCACAGGTACACAACAGTCATCAACAGTGACGGTCGCCATTGGTCATAGATAGATAAATATATATATAGATAATAGGCTGTTATATACCTATGCGGTACGTAAGACATTTGGAGCGTTTCCTCTTATGTACAACCGTGTGAACATACGTTTGGAGGGGTTAAGCATACCATTAATAAACACATAATCCTTTTCACAACCATTAACAGCGCCCAACAACTTCTGCTCGGTATCTATAACCATTGTTCTAAAGACATTTGCATCACGAAGACGATCCACACAACTACTGCAGATTAGAGTGGTCAAGTCTGCATTTGTTGAAAGCTGAAAAACAATATGAAAAAAAGACAAAATTAATTTTCTCATCAGTAATTTTATTCGAATGTTAAGAATTATTTTTTACTTTTTAGTTCGATTAATTATAAAAGCATGTTTTTAGTTTTTTAAATTATAATTTATTTGTTATCAATTCCCAATTAGTAAATGTTTTTATTAATTTTTTATTTTATTTTATTTTTATTTATTTGGGAAACAATTACAATACATCACAATATATAGAAAACATAAAAATTAACAAATCAGTAAAGTTTCCACTTATAGGTAATACACATAACTGCATCATCCAATAGAATAATAGTGATGTCATAAAATTAAAATTACAAAATACATTAAAAAATAATTGAGAGATCTAAACATAATACTTAATACTTTAGTCATTTACATAATTCGAATATTTTCAATTTATAATTTATAATGTTAAAGCAAAAAATGTCTACACTGGTGTAAGATTTATTATAATCAAGACAAGATCTGTGTAAAAGAGTGTTTCTTGCTAGATTCGACTTTATTGAAGGTAAAGAAAAAAGTGACACTTGCCTTATTACTAATTTAACGCCATCTTCCAGCAGAAGGAAAAGAAAGCCTTAATCCTGATAACGATTATGGGACTAAATTAATAAATTTGTGTATTGTCATCAGGTCTGAAGAAGAGTGCAAAATTTTGAATTTTTTTTATCATTCAAAGTGTGTAAGAATCGGATCCGAAAATTCCATTACATAGATGTCAAGTTAATAAATATTTGGTAATTAATCCCCACTCTAGCACCGTGTCAATGTCACATATAAGTTAACTGACCTGGGGAGGTCTTAGTTTTTGTGACGAAATATTTCTAGGGGAGTCCCAGTGTAACGATTGGGGGGGAGGTAGTAAAAAAAAGCTGATTTTAGCGTGACGAACCGCCGTTATAAATGACCCCTCTATGACGCTGTATCTAAATAATGTTTGGAATTTTCTTGCATTCAAGGTGCAAAAATACAAAATAAGGAAAACGGACTTGCATTTGTAGTAAGTAGTTGAAGAGCTGTTAAAAATTGGGAATTACTTGAACAAACGGTATCATCATTTGTTTGTAGACAACTTTTTTACAAGTCTGAAGTTGGCAAAGGCACTGCAATACTCCGGACGCGGAGCAGGAAGAATTTCGGACAATGACCTCTTTACCAGTAGGTACTTTTACAGTAAGCACTTAATACAAAAATGTTTGAAGGAGAAAAAATTTACTATATTATTAAATAAATTATTGTTATAATAATAAATTAGATTTTATATTATAACAGTTATAAAAACTGAGTTACAATTACTATGAGGTATGCCTTTTAAGTTTTGTTGTTTAAAGGAAAAACACAACTAAAACCATATAGTACTTTTTATTGTTTTTCAAAGTATTCACCACATAGCTTAATGCACTTTTTCATTTGCTCAAACAAGTTATTATAACATTTATTCCACTTTAAAGTGGCGGTGTTCAAAATTGCTGTACAATTGTTTACAATCCCCGAGGACGGCGGTCATTGCTCTGTGCGAGCGAGGACTCATTATATGTACGTGGGAGTGACAGAGACAGGTAATAACAGATTAACACACGAAATTCTTCCTGCTCGGCGTCAAGACTATACAACAATGTACTTATTTGACTGGAACAGTAAGACGAAATAGAAAGGAGGTTCAAAAAAATATGAACAAAATAAATGTAGAACCGAAATATCAATCTGCAGATGAAGTTTTGTTGTGCTCTTTTAGGGACAAAAAAGCAAAATCTGTCCAGTCTATCTTATCTCGATCAATGCTACCAATGAAAATGTTACAGTAAAAAAACCAAAGGGTAACTATGACTTAGTAATAGAGAAACCTTCAATGATTCACAATTATAATAAATTTATGAGCAGTGTGGACGAATCCGACATAATGTTATGTTTATTTATAATGGTTTTCAATATATTTGAATTGAATGCTTACATATAGTATACAGATAATAAAATAGATAAACCAATGTCTAGAATTGAGTTTACATCAAGTCATTGAAAACATTGGATGGGATATAAAAATTTAACAGACTCACCATCCTCTTCTATAAAATTTACATTTAAAAAATTAGAAGGCAAATAATTGTGGCCATGTGTTATTTGTAGTAACAATATAACTGATATCAAAAGATCCCATCTAATTTGCATTTGTTGTAAAAAAAGGACTACATGGAATTTGTGCCCATAAACATACATGTTACAATATAATTTTTAAATTGTAATAAAGCTGTATTTATTGCATTATGGTTCAAACATCTTTTATTTTATTATAACACTAGCTGTGCCAGTGACTCTGTCCGTGTGGAATAGTGACTTTGGGCAGCGTTTTTTGGATATATGAGGTCAACTTAAATTCAACCTATTAAGTCCAGCCTAAGCTGAACCTTCATATGATTGATGATATAAATCTGAGGTCAACTTAAATTGGATTATAAAATTTCCGAAACTTATCATTTTTAACAAAAACTATTTTTTTTTCTAAAATAAAAATAGCCTAAGTTACTCCTTGTTACATCAGCTATCTACTAGTGAAAGTCCCGTGAAAATAGATGCAGCCATTTCAGATTCAGATTAGCCGGAACAAACAGACAGACAAAAAATGTAAAAAATGTTGTTTTGGTATATGTACCGTGTATACGTCCGAATGCACTTAGTAAAAAGCGGTTTTAATATTACAAACAGACCCTCCAATTTTATTTATTTGTATAGATAAAATTTTATATATAACCTGATATAAAAAGAATAAAAAGAATATAAATAAATCCGTAAATATTTCATGAAGTTATAGTGTTTTTAAATTTACCATTTCAAAAAATGAGGTACCATAAAACGCACCCGCAGTTTGGGGAAACAATTACGTAAGTTACTTCCGCAGCCAAAAGGTTAAATGACAAATTACATGTATCAAGAAATATGTAAGCGACCATTGTGTCGAGAAGCAAACACTTTCACATTTGAGGGTAAGTTGTGCACGATGCACATGTCGCATGCTTAATCATAAACTGACCGATTACCGATTTAGGTCTAAAGTGAGTTAATATAACGGGCAGCATTGTATCGACGCCCTCTATCGGCCAAACTAAGATTTATTTCGATATCTCTTTCCCACACTGAGTTACCACTATTTAGTTTTATGTCAATATATGGGATAAGTAGTAAATGAGAAAACGTTTTTTGCGATTTCCCAAAAAACAGGTTTTTTGAGTTAGGTCAGTTTATGATTAAGCTTGCGATGTGGTTCTAGAGTAGGGGTTTATTTTACTCAGAATCTGGCTGCACTGGGTTAAATATGTTCATAATGTCTCATCATGCTTGAGGTGTATGAAGGAACACTAGTTTCTATGGGTAATCCAGCCATGTCTCCTTGTTAAAATTAGTGGCACATTTAACAGAAATCTTCCACTACTAAAAATATTTCCAACGCAAAAGCACTGTTGTGCTTCACTGCTTCATACTTTCTAAATTTATAAGGTAATTTTATATTTACATTTTTTAATTTGAAATTATGGGAGGACTACGAATTGTATTAATACCTCCACCGCGTATGGTAGCGACTGCGATAAAAATTAAACGAAGAGTAATATAGAAAAAGAAAACCACTTACAAATATATTAAAACATTCCATAATAATGTCGAAGTATACTTCTTTAACGCCGCTATGAGAATATTCCTTCATTATATCTTTATGATGTCCATTTACTTGACAACATCTGCATTTTCCGTAACTCAGGTTTACTGTCTCCATAGTTTAATTGTTATAAATATTATGTTTACATCGGAAAATACAGGTATAGGAGAAGTAAAATTATCAACAACAATTCAATCAATTTGTTGATGTCAGTATACGTTTCATGGTAGGTATTAGACAAAGATATATCAGCACATAAAGCTTTATCAAATGAGTAAAATATTTTTTTTACCGGCTACTTGTGTAGGCTTTTTCTGTGGCGGAGTATTTTTCATTTTACAACTTTTTATGTTTAAAATTTGGGATATTATCAAGATCTATTTTCTTTTGTTTTATTAATGTAGTGCTATTTTATGAATCAGCTATAAGATTCCTTTGTGCAGAATAATAATTAATTGTTAAGAAAAATAATTTCTTGCAATGAATATAATTAAAATGTTTATATATAATTGTATGTAGTTAAAAATATATGCCATGTAGCAACGGCGAAGGAAAACATCGTGAAGAAACTGGCATACCGAACCAATCATTGGTATGTATAATCCGTCAATCCAACATGGACAAACGTGGAGGCAGTGCCGGATTAAGCAAGCGCGGGGCCCGTAGCAAATCTTTTCAAAGGACCCCGCACCTAGGCGCAAGTGTGCTTCCATACCTCAAACTATAACATCAACGTAAAAACTACATTACCAATGCACTTGTCGTCGATGGCTCAAGCGAGCTCCTGGGACGTGACGTCATCAAGTAGTCACCACCTGATTCGGCGATGGAAGCGCTCAACACGTTTGTCTTTGGGCTTCACGCAGAGGTCCATGACATGAAGACGGTGTTGTGCAGTGACAGTCTCGCCGGATATGATCTTGTAGTTGGCTACTTTGCTGATGTGGTGTCTCCAGTCTACAGGAGAATTTGAGTCAGTCCGCGGCCCGATAGAGCTCTAGCTCATTATCTTTTAAATAATAATGTGTTACAATAAAGATTTATTATTATTATTATCGGACCGACTCAAATTCTTCACATTTGTACGAGCGACTTTTTGTAACATGTGCTTTTATCGTATGAAATTCTGTTTTGTTTTCGCCAAGGAAATAATGGGGGTTACCGATTGTATAACGTAGATTGTGTTAGTAGGAAAAGATGAAGGGTTGTTGATATACACCTGCAGAATACAAGATAATTTTGGTATTAAATAACTATATTTTATCTTCATGTAATTTTATCTTATATATGACTATTGCTCGACCCATGCTTATAAGGTTAATTGAAATCTCGCCTCCTGATTTTTGATATCTACCCTCACTCTCGATGAAGTAAAAGCGAGGGTGGGACGAAAATAGTACCGCGTGAGCTACTAAACACGCGGGACGGTCGACGTTCGACCTCCCTGAAGACCATTCTCTGCGCCGTGCGCAATTGTCTTCATTTACTCCTAACTCTCATTGGCCGTGCAGATTGTGTGTTCAGTGTCTCGTCTGTGACACTTAGTTGATGCCGTGCAACAGTTTCCTGCGAGCGGACCTGGACCGAACCGTAAAGGAGTGGAATTAAGGTCAGTGCGAAATTCTTTGTCCACTGCAAGGTATCGCATATCTCTAACCACTGCTCCTCTCCCTCTCATACAGTCTATTGCTCTCGATCTATCCCTCTCATCCCTGTACAGTGCACTCACATCGTACAACTATAAATAATTATTATATTTCGGTTATGTATTTTTTTTAAACTAGAAAAAATATTCACTCCTTAAATGTTATAGAAAAAAATTTGAATGTAATAAAAAACTCTATTGTAAAAATTTCTTATTTATCCAATAAATCGACATAAGCACAATTAATTAAGTCTTCATCCTTAACATTTAGCTTGTTTTGGAGATCTTTGGCAATGATTTGCCCATCTTGCAAGCTCTGGTCATCGCGCAATACAACCTCCAACTCCATGTAATCGCCAAGGTTGTGCACTCTGTCTATGTGGACTCTAGTCTGACCCACCATGTACAGTTTCCTATAAAAGATGACTTGTATTATGATTAAAAAGTCCTTTAAAATTGGTTGACTGTCTTAAAAATATGTTCCAAATTTAAAAAATCAGATATGTTCCATTCTACGGCTTAATTATCAGAATGCGTATGTACCTAACTCCACTTATATCGAAGTAAGACTTTTAACGCCATCTTACTAGATGTATTTAGAGTATTTTGAAACCTATCTATTGGATTACTTTTTTAAGACTCATTGATAAGAGTACCAAATTCAAAAACAAACAGTTTTTACTTGCTTTCTGTAAAGTTTATCCAAATTGTGCCGTGTGACCCCGGCCAGTGAAAAGAATAGGGTCACCCCAGGTCATTCCAAGGGAGTCGTAAAAGGCGACTGATGGACTACTCCTTTGCCAGCTTGCATGCGCCAAAGGAAGTGCACCTCTCGGTTTTCCTCTAGGGGTTGGGAGGTCAGACGGCAGTCGCTCCCGTAAAAACCAAAACCTAGCCAAACAACATGGTCGTAACAAGAAAGGGAATTGTCACGGATAGGGCGTCGCCGCATAACGACGCGCAGGAACTTCGCCCGACTCCTGTGACAAGTGGACTAGGGCTGCCGTGCCGTGGGCGAGCACGGCTAAAGACACTAGCCCCATCCAAAAGGAAACTCCTCTTCGCAACTTGGAATATTGGCACGCTGACTGGACGCGCGAGAGAGTTGGCCGATGTACTCTCCAGGCGGAGGGTGGCCGTGGCGTTCCTGCAGGAGACTCGGTGGAAGGCCAGCAGATCCCGGTTCATTGGGAATGGCTACAAACTGATCTACACGGGTGCACCTGGTGGGGAAAATGGGGTCGCCATAGTGCTCTCGGAGGAGCTCCAGGACGACATTTTAGAGGTGAAGCGCTGTAGCGATCGGCTTATGGTTGTGAGGGTGCTTGTTGGTGGGGTAGTCACCCACTTGATAAGCGCCTACGCGCCACAGGCCGGTTGTAGCGACGCCGACAAGATAGCGTTTTGGAACCTACTCGGAGAAGTGCTTCGTGGGATTCCATTGTCACATGGGATCGTTTTGGGCGGTGATCTAAACGGTCATGTGGGTGATGAATGTGGGAAATTTGAGCGTGTTCACGGTGGATTTGGGTATGGTAACCGCAACGCGGAAGGGGAGGATATCCTCAATACGTGTGCGGCTGCCGATCTTGCCATCGTGAACACGTATTTCAAAAAGAGACCCGAGCATCTCATCACCTACAAGAGCGGGAGGAATGCTACCCAAATCGACTTCCTACTCACTAGGAGACACCACATCAGCAAAGTAGCCAACTGCAAGGTCATACCCGGTGAGAGTCTCACTGCACAACACCGTCTTCTTGTCATGGACCTCTGCGTGAAGCCCAAAGGCAAACGTGTCGATCGCCTTCAGCGTCGAATCAGGTGGTGGCTGCTCGATGAAGTCAAGTCCCAGGAGCTCGCCTCTTCCATCGGCGACAAGTGCGCCGGTGGTGAGGGCGAACCGGTTCAAGCTTACTGGGACAGGATTCAGGCGGCTATCCTTGGGTCGGCGAGGGAGGTGCTTGGTGTGTCTAAGGGTGGTCGCAAATGTGACAAGGAGACTTGGTGGTGGAACGACACAGTCCAGAGGGAGACTAGAGCGAAGAAAGCCCTCTTTAAGAAGTGGCAAGCGTCCAGATCTCCTGAAGATCGCGACGCATATAGGTCTGCCAAGCGCGCCACTAAGAGAGCTGTAGCCAGAGCCAGACGAGACCACTTACAACCACTATACGACAAGTTGGAATCGTCTGAGGGGCAGAAGCTCATTTATAAGTTGGCGCGCTCCAGGGTCAAAGCGGCACAGGATATTTCCAAGTGCCGCTGTGTAAAAGACCCTGTGGGCAACCTGCTATGCGAGGACCTCGCGGTGAAGGAGAGATGGCGCTCATATTTCCACGAGCTGCTGAACACGCAGCACAAAGAGGTGCAGCCGCCAGATCTTCCTCCGAATCAAGGACTAGTGTCACTGGTAACGCCTGCAGAGGTCCAGAATTGTCTTCGCCGCATGAAGAATCGGAAAGCTGTTGGATCCGATGGAGTCCCCATCGAAGCCTGGAAGGCGATGGGCTCTCGTGGTGTGGGCATCTTAACCGACCTCTTTAACCGGATACTCCTCACCGGTACGACCCCGAGCCAATGGAGACTGAGTATCATTACTCCAGTCTTCAAAGGCAAGGGGTCGGTGCAGGAGTGCGATAATTACAGGGGGATTAAGGTCATGTCCCACACCATGAAGCTCCTCGAGAGGGTTATCGACTCTCGGATTCGGCAGGAGTGCACTGTCTCGGGATGTCAGTATGGGTTTCGCCCTGGTCATGGGACTATGGATCCGGTTTTTGCCCTAAGGACTGTCGCGGAGAAATACAGGATGAAGAATACGCCTCTGCATTGCCTGTTTCTTGACTTGCAGAAGGCCTTCGACTGTATTCCTCGCGCGATAATCTGGTGGGCATTGCGATCTAAAAGGGTTCCAGAGGCCTATATTGACATCATCCAAGACATGTACCGTGACTCCGATTCTGTAGTTCGGACCGCTGTTGGCGACACAAAACCTTTCGCCATCACCGTCGGGGTGCACCAAGGATCCGTCCTTAGTCCGTTTCTGTTTAGCGTGGTATTAGACGTATTGTCAGACAGCATCAGAAACTCACATGAGCAGCCCCCGTGGCTGCTTATGTATGCTGATGATATCGCGCTGGCAGACTCGGACAGGGGTAGGCTGGTGCGACGTGTGAAGGCGTGGAAGGAGTCGCTTGAGAACGGTGGTCTGAAGCTCAATGTGGCGAAGACCGAGTACTTGGCCTGTAACTCCACAGATCCCACACCCGTACGCATAGGCGGCGACACGGTCGAGCGCACGGACCAAGTGAAATACCTGGGATCTGTGTTTCATGCGTCTGGTGACATCGATTGTGACGTCAAGGCACGCATTGCTGCCGCGCGGGCCAAATGGCGTGAGGTAACTGGTGTCATTTGTGACCCCAAGATGCCGGTAAAGTTGAAGGGACAGGTCTATAAGACCATCATTAGGCCTGTCCTTTTATACGGATGTGAAGCGTGGCCGGTGCTAGAGCGACACAGGCAAGAACTGCGTGTCACGGAGATGAATATGCTGCGGTGGATGTGTGGAGTGACGCGGAAGGACCGCGTTAGGAACTCCCGCATTCGCGGCAGTCTTCATGTCCGTGACATTGCGGATAAACTGCAGGAGTGTCGGCTCCGTTGGTACGGCCACGTTTTACGGCAACCGGATGATTACGTGGGAAACAAATGTCTGGCCATGCCGCCTCCGCCGGGCCCCGGCAGGAGGGGTAGACCCAAAAAGTGCTGGCTTGACGTCGTAAGGGGTGATATGCGTGCCAATGGGCTCAATACCAGGGATGCTGAAGACCGTGCGAAGTGGAGTAGAAAAAGTCGGAAAGCTGACCCCGGGCACCGAAACGAAAGTTTAGGATGCAACCGGGATAACGCTTAGATGATGATGTTGATGATGATGTAAAGTTTATCCAAATAGAGTTACGCATTTTGACAATTAGGCCAAAATACGTAATTCCATATTTAATTTAAAAAGAGTTGTAAAATTTTTTTTTCAAGACCGGTATTGGTAATGCCTTTAATGTTGCAAACATCCATAGATGAAAATGACCACCCGCCACCAACTATCAGGTGGGCTTTCTGCATGTTTACTGAGTTCCAGCTATAAAAATATATTTTAATATTTATAATATAAATTAAAATTACCACAGCCAGAAATATTTCTAATTTTAAAATATTCTTAGATCAGTTCAATATTGCATACATTTTGTCCTACCCCTGAACCTATATAACGATAACAAAAACCATTGTCCCACAGCTGGGCTCTTCCTCTAAAAGGAATGGGCAGTATACCTCCTACATTTGTCCAAAAATCCGAATCGTCTGAACAAAAAATTCGAGTTAATTTCAGTTTACCACTACCAAACTTTGTATTCTAGTTTAGTTGTTTCTGTAGCTACCTGATAAGTGGTCACTTAGAGACTTATCTAGATTGTTTGAACTATTGGCATGCACCCCTAGGGCAGCTTTTCTCACATGCATATTATAGCATAACTGCCATGTATGGTGATATACAACTCACTATACTTGGAAGCACAATGCACATTGTCCGTTAGGAAAGTCCAGACTGAAGTATTTTCAAAATACCCTCAATTATTTATATGACATGCCTACCCCTTGAGATAGTTCAATAGTCCACTATTATTATCACTATTTGTCTATTTAGTTTACACTTTTAAATACATTTTATTTTGCTTTCATTATTTTATAGTAATTTTTTTTATAATGAGCTTTGTCTATATATAGGTATATATAATGTCCGCGTGGAATAGTGACCTTATCACTAAGGGGTATGAAAAATAGATGTTGGCTGATTCTCAGACCTACTCAATATGCTCACAAAATTTCATGAGAAAGCCATTTGGCTTGACCGATTCTCATGAAACCTCCGAAATCGGAGGAGTACGGGAACGAACATTGTGACACGAGAATTTTATTTAAAAGATATATAAGATTTCCACGTATACATATAGTCACTCATCACGATATCTCTGGAACCATTAGAGCTAAAGACTTGAAATTTGGTAGAAATATTCTTTTCACCGAGTACGAGGTCAGCTAAGAACGGATTTTACGATTAGTATGTTATATAAATATTATTTTTAATCTGAAAAACTGTCTTCCAAAACTTCACTACACTAACTACATTCAGTACTATATCCTCGTGTAGGTCTTATTTTTGTTGGTATAAGATTCTGGGGATTTGGACAGTAGCCGCTTATTTCTTCTCCCATCTTCTATGGGCTTCGGTAGCACAATATCTTGAAGTAAAATCATGAAGGAATCTGTATACATCACCAATATGTGTAGCCAATCTGCCTTGGATAAATATGGTTTTATATACTCACATTCACTCTTATACTCTCAGCACAGTCACTCTTTGTCCCTTAGCAAGTTTAAACGGTTTCCCTCCATGCAGGGGAGGAAGAATACTAACCCCTGTAGCCGGGACGGCCTGTCGTAGGCGACAAAACAATCCTAGCTACATGGTAGGGTCCCAAGACGTCTGGATGGCACCCAAATAAGTATGCCGCAATAACCTTGTGTTCTGTGTCCTGTACTCCTATGGGACACCAGTTTGTGGTGCCCCTAGCATCGCAAACACAGGCGATGGTAACTGCTTACTATTAGGTAGGCCATCAGCCTGTCTGCTGTTCGCCAGCAGTAAAAAAAAACTATAGTATATAAAACAGCGGGTATACTGTCTGTACCCTGTAAGGCAAGACTTAGCCCAGCAGTGCAACATATAGGCTGTTACTATTATGTGCATGATTACCGTTCCTTGATAACTCTTCCCCTAATGCCGCAACACTTTTGGAGTATCTCATCAAGCAATTTGGCTTTCGTCCTCTCATCTGATGTAAAATCTAGTAGGTCATATTCACTCAATTTCGGCCCTTCACTGTCATCCCTGTCGTATCTGACTAAAGTAGCGGAATTATCAGCGTAGAACCTCATTTTCAATCTCCCCGTATTGACTTTGTAGAATTTGTCATCTTGGATGATTAATGTAGGTGGTGCACCACTCAATTCCTCAGCTATTTTACATATTTCCTCATAGTCTTGTATTTTTGCTTTGATTTCTATGTTGCGCATTGTTCCCCTCTGTAAAATGTTATAGCATATTAATTAAAGAAAAAAATAATTTATTGCATGGCTTTTTACTAACTTTAGCTATATATTATCCAGAATATATATAGAAGTTATAGATATAGAGGTCTAAATAAAAGATAAATATTCAATCAGCTTCCAAGACTTTTCTTTAGAGTTTTTAAACAAAAAGTTTGTAATAAATCAGGTATACTTTGAAATTAAAATAAAATGCGCTTAATTTAATAATAAAATTCAATTTAAAAAATAACTAGGTATATAGGTACTTACACTTTGTCAGGTATGATTATATCAAAATAATCAGACAATTCAGGATTCTATGATCAAATACTTTCTAAAAGTACTCCCAGAAAATACGGATTTCAAATTTTCAAATCTAAGGTTTGGTTTTTATATTTCAAAACGTAGAAGGTAAAGAATTAAGTCCATACAGCTTTGTTAGATGTGTTCATTTGCATTTTCAAACAAGACAATTATGTGAGCTCCTAGTGCAAAACTGTTTCGTATTTTTAAAATTACTAATGAGTAGATGGTTAGATAATCAAGATTAATCAACTACTCATTCTACCTAGATTCCTAAATTACATTTTAATATACTTTTTGTTTGTTGAAGACTTCTGTGGCACAACAGCTGTCGAATATCGTAACATCTGAACGATAGCGTGAACATGAAGTCACTGTTTTGACTCCTGTTACGAGTCTGGGTGTTTATGTATAATACCTATGTTTATGTATTTATTTACTTATAAAAAGTATATATGTAAATGTACTTTTTCAGCTGTCTAGTACACATAACACAACTACTCTGTCACAAGTTGTTTACTTTTAGACTAATTGGCGCTGTCTGTGAATTATCTATTAATATATTTAATTTTTTTTAAACTGCTCCACCTCAACTGCTGCTCCTTCCTATTTTGGCAATTTAGTTTTTAGTTTACATTCCTCTTTTTTTTTTTTTTTTTTTTTTAAATGGCGACAATGCTTTTGGCACTGATTTGCCAGGGTCTAAGTATGAAAAGCCAGGTGAGATGGTAAATTTCAATTTATTAAAAAAATTTTGGCCGGTATTTTATACAGATTGTCTACTAGCTTGCAAAAATTCAAATCTACTAATAAACTTTGTACAACTAATATAAAAAATATTTATAATATTTAGAAATTTTCAAAAATTCACTTAAATAAATATATACCTGAACGGATGAATACTATGACTTACATATTATATTTATATGGAAGTATATACATTGAGACGCCACTACGACATAATTAAATATGAATGTCATTGGAAGATAAAAATTTACTTAAAGTATAAATAAAAGCACTATGAACTAAAGTCAGTAGGTAATTAACATTTACAGGGCGCGGAAAGTCACGGGGCAGAATGTCATACAGTGGAGTAGAAATTTTCCGGCAATAAAAGAAAATGTGGTCAATCGAACCTTCGCCTAAACCACATTCACAGAGAGAATTATCGCGAATTCTAAGTTTAGCCAAGAAAACTGGTGAACATACGTGGCCAAGACGAAGTCGTATTATGGTTGAGGTCAGTTTTTTCGGGAAATTACGAAATCGAAAAAACCAGGGAGATGATGGGATGGTGGGTTGTAAATTACCATAATGCCGACAAGAGGTTTGTCGGGAATTTTGCCATAACTCGTTCCAGTTTATTAACATTGTAGGTTTAGCAAGAGCTCGGAGGTCGTGAGGAAAACATTCATCATATTTAACTGAACCTGTGGAAACAGCTTGTTTAGCACAGTTATCAGCGTTTTCATTCCCATAAATTCCGGAGTGGCCAGGAATCCAGGCTAGAACAATGTCCAAACCCAAAGAGGAGCAGCGGAGCAGGGACTGTTTAATGTTTAAAGAGATAGGAGAAATTTGTTTGGAACGAAAGGGGGATTTAGCAATATCCTGAAGACAACTCAGAGAGTCGGTGAAAACTATGGCTTTTCTAATGAGATGGGACTCTAAGTATAAGATTGCTTCTAGGAGGGCAATAGATTCGCCAGTAAACACTGAACTGAGAGCTGGGATTTTGAAATTGAGAATTATCCTAAACTTGGGAATCCAGACAGCGGCCCCAACTGGCCCTTCTTGTGTTAGACGGGATGCGTCTGTAAATACAAGAAGTCTATCCGACCATTTTTCATGAATGATTTTGTTGAAAAGAAAATTCGCACCAGTTGAACCTTTATCAATTCCGAAATTTTGAATAATCTTGGGTTCAAACAATAGACCTTCAAAACTGTGTTCGAAAATGGGATTTTTGTATGTCTGAATAATAGAATTGGGAAGTTCTGTATATTTTTTAAAAGATTTGACAAGGTTTGGTAGTGATTTGTTTTTCCAGTACTTAGATGTGGACGAAATGCGGAGAAGGCAGTCAAGGGTATTCAATAGAGGGTGGTTAGAAAGTCCGATTACTTTATAAAAGAATCTATCAGCTAAGAGTTGTCTACGCAATGAAAGGGGGGGCTCGAGGCATTCCACTTGAAGGGCATTAGAAGGAGACGATTTCATACAACCTGTGATTATTCGGAGACATTTGGCTTGAATGCGGTCAAGTTTCATTAGAGCCAATTTGTTGCAAGGTTCGAGAAGAAAGGAACCATAGTCAAAATGACTCCTAACTATTGCGTTATACAAGAGTTTTTGATTAAAAGGGTGTGAACCCCATTTTACGCCGGAAAGAGCTCGGAGCACATTAATACTTTTTTCTGCTTTTTCACATATATAATTAAGATGATGAATACCTGACAATCTACAATCCAAATACATACCTAAAAATTTTACCTTCTCATGAACTGGGATAGGCACATTGTCAATGTGAATATTGATAACAGGCGTATGGCGTTTGCGAGAGAATATAACAGCAGAACTTTTTGTTGCAGAGAGGGAGAGGCCATGGTCAGAAAGCCAATGATTTAAATAGAATAGGGCAGAGTTAAGGCGATTAGAAGCATCGGAGATTGAAGGGGAATCAACGTACAATGCAATATCATCAGCGTATTGCAAAATCTTACAAAAGCAGTTTACCGAAGAATCTAAATCAGCAGTGTACAGGCTATATAAAAGTGGGCTAAGAACTGATCCTTGAGGTAAGCCTCTCCAGACCAGTCTAGGGGGAAGATTATAACCAGCAAACCGAATAGAAATCGAACGTTCCATAAACATAACGCAAATGATATTGATGATCCTCGGGGGAATATTGAGCCTACACATTTTCTCCTTTAGGATAAGGAGATCTACGCTATCGTATGCTGAGCATATATCTAAGAATACTCCGACAACGTGTACGTTGCGAGAGAAGGCAAGACGTATATCAGAAGTTAATAGACTTAGACTATCTAAAGTACCGAATCCTCTTCGGAATCCGAACTGACAGTTTGGAAGAAGACCTCTACTTTCAACAATCCATTCCAAGCGATTTTTTACTAGATGTTCCATGATTTTGGCTAGAACAGATGATAATAATAATGATAATCTTGATAATCGCAATTCGCAGCTGCTGTCTTCCCTAAGTGAAGTTATATGTCAAACTCAAATCTGTGCTAAAAAAGCGCGGGAAACCTTCGAACTTGGCGGACGCGGTTTTTAAATTTTTGCAAATATAATTGTAGATTTATTGTAATTAGTAATCAGAATAGTTATAAGTTGTGTATAAATTTAGATTAGTGTTATTCCTATATATATTATTTGTTTTTTCTGCGTAGGGTAAGTCTTTCAAAATACTTTTATGAACGAGCCGCCAGACCCAGGGGGCACAGTGCCCCCTGCGGGAGCATTTGTTACAATTTCCAACGAATCTGGAATGGATTCCGACTGTTCGTCGGTATCCAAGCGTAAATTAAAACGGAGTTATCTCCATAGGGTATGCAAGCATTGTAACAAGAGGAAAAGAAAACATAATAATGATGCATTAAAAAATACTGATTGTCATTGTAATGATGAGTTTATAGAATCCCCCATGAATAATTTACCTTCTTCTACTCCCGCTAACGTTAATTCTCCTTCCCAAGCTCCCACACAAATAGGCAGGACTAGTTATGATTGCAATGATCATGGCCCTTACATTGTGCATGTCCATAAAATACAGTCTGCGGAAGACGACGGCACCAATCTGCATCCTATTGTATTCGGTAGGTTTTTAAAAAAAAATGCTTTTAAAAATATTGTAAATGGCAGTTTGAAAAGGATAGGAAGAAACAAAATGTCTCTTTCTTTTAATAATTATTTAGATGCCAACAGCTTTGTCCAGTCAAATTGTTTATCTGAAAATAAGTTGAAAGCATATATACCCACCTTTAATATTACCAGAATGGGATTAGTAAGGGGAGTTCCAACTGAGTGGTCTCCCGAAGATATAAAGGAAAATACTAATGTGCCCATGGGATGTGGTGATATAATTAAAGTCAGACGTTTAAATTATAAGGTAATTGTAAATGGTGAACCAACTTGGAAACCCTCCCAAACAGTTGTATTGGACATTTGATGGCCAAGTATTACCTAAACGTGTTTTTATGTGTTTTAACTCTTTGCCTGTACAACTATATACTTACCCAACTATACAGTGTTATAACTGTTGTCGTTTTGGCCACACAAAAACAAAATGCAGGTCCAAACCAAGATGCTATAAGTGTGGGCAAGGTCACACTGGTGACAGCTGTAATGTTGAGGAAGATCAGGGCTCTTGCTGCTTATGTTCTGGGCTACATTTTGCGTTAAGCAAAAGATGCCCAGAATATTCTAGGCAAAAAGAAATAAAAATTACCATGGCTGAAAACAGCATATCGTACATGGAAGCATCAAAACTACACCCATTAATAACTAAATCATATGCTGATGTCTTAACATCCATACCAAATAAAACGTTTCAAGCAGGCAATACTATTGTACCCGGCTCACCCCCATCACGCATTTTATCATACAAAAAAACAGTTTTTACTAAACCACGAACCCCACCTAAACCTAATAAAGGTTATGACCGTGAAGCTCATGATTCTCTTGTAAAGGATTACAACATACCCACACCCTCTAATGGTTGTGCATTACAAATCTCATCCAATGCTGACAAAGAGAGTGAACAGAACTTAACAGACTTAATTACAACTTTAATTAAATTGCTATCTCAATCAAATTTAACCATACCGACCAACGCTGCTACTTTATTCAACCCTAACATTAATAATAATAGTCATAATGGACAGGATAGTTCAATGGAACTGCAGAAGTATCATAAGCAAAAAACATGAACTTGTACATATTGTAAATACTTTTAACCCTTTTATTCTTTCTTTATCTGAAACTTGGCTTAAGCCGAATTATACATTTAAAATCCCTGGCTATTCCTGTTTAAGGAATGACAGGGCTGATGGGTATGGCGGTGTGTGCCTACTTGTCAGAAACTCTCATCTTATATATCCTCTTCCTCTTCCTTCACACAGTGATGATTTTTCTATCATTGCTGCTACTGTTGATAATATTTGTTATGTTTCCGTCTATATTCCACATCCTTCTTTACAAATCCTTAGTGAAATTAGAAATATAATTTCACTTCTTCCTCATCCTTTCATGATCTTGGGTGATTTTAACTCTCATCACACAACCTGGGGTAGCTCCTTTTCTAATTGTTATGGACATGAATTGTTGGATATTTTGGACTCATATGATCTGTGTATCTTAAATACGGGCTCCCCTACCCGGCTCACTAGGCCTGATGAAGCAATCAGTGCTATAGACCTGTCTATTTGTACTTCTAATTTAGCGTCTTTATTATCTTGGTCTACTTTGTCTTCCACATTCAATAGTGATCACTATCCCATTGTTATTTCCTTTCCCTATAATAAACAAAATCAAACATTAATATCAAAGCCGCGTTTAAAACATAAAATCATTGATTCTCAATGGGACAAATATACTACATTAGTAGAAGAAACATTTCTTCAAGACACAAATATTTGTGATACTGACTATTTTAAGTCTGTTTTATTACAAGCTGCTGATACTGTTTTTCCTAAGCGAAAGCCACGTAATAATAAGTTATCATCACCACCATGGTGGGATGAAGAATGCACCAATGCTATATCTAGGCGGAAACTTGCTGAGAGGAACTATCGCATTAACATGTCATTAGAGAATTATGACGCGCTGTTGGAGATAATGAAAGAGACACGGAAGTTGTTTAAGAAAAAGAAGTTCGAGGGTTGGAGGAATTTTTGCAGTTCCTTGTCACCCGAAACACATTCGTCAGTTCTTTGGCGAAACATTAAGAGATTTAGAACAGCTATAAATCCTTCCAGTGCGCCTCTCCTTCCTATTGTATTAGCCGATCAATTCCTTGACCGTTTGGCCCCTGCTTCTGTACCACACCAAGATTTAATTATCCGTTCCCTATCCGTTAAAACCAATAGCTCTTCCTCTTTAAATCTTCCTATTACTATGGTCGAGTTAAAAGGAGTGCTAAACCACGTCAAGGACAGTGCTCCTGGGGAAGACGGGATACCATATTCCTTTTTATCACACATTGGTGAAAATGGCTTAAATCGCTTTTTAAATTTAATAAACAAAGTTGTTTTGTCGGGTGACATTCCTTTATCTTGGCGAAAGCAAATAGTGTTGCCCTTTTTAAAACCAAATAAAACACAGTCTAATGTTGAATCTTATCGCCCAATAGTTTTATCATCGGTTATTACTAAAGTAGTTGAACATCTAATTAAAAACCGTCTTGAATGGTTCATTGAGAATAATGAGCATCTCTCTCAGACACAGTTTGGTTTTAGAAAGGGGAAAAGCGTGGCCGATAACTTGGGGATTTTTACTACTGATATTCGTTACGCCTTTTTAGACAAAAAATCCACAGTTGCTGCTTTCTTGGATATTAATTCTGCATACGATAACGTTTTACTTCCCGTTCTTAAACAAAAGCTGAATAATTTAAACGTCCCACACCTTTTAACTAACTTTATTTTTAATCTTCTTTCCGAGAGACAAATTATTCTGGACCTCGGAGACCCGTATACACCTAGTAGATTGGTCTGGAAGGGGTTGCCGCAAGGTTCCGTACTAAGCCCTTTACTGTACAACATATATACACACGACTTAGAAAGGTCTGTTGGTGATAATGTTAGTATTCTACAGTATGCGGATGACTTGGTCATATACGCCTCTGATAAATCTGTAGCAATTGCGTGTGAGCACATTTCCTCATCTTTATCTTCTTTAAAAACTTGGATGGATAATAATGGCCTAGATCTATCTCCGTCAAAGAGTAGCTCCGTTATTTTTACCAAATCTCGAATTTCTCACACACCTACTATTTCTTATGATAATACACCTTTACCAAGCAAAAATCAAGTAAAGTTTTTAGGGGTTGTACTTGATGCTAAACTAACAGGTCTAGCCCATTGTGAGTTTGTAGTTTCAAAATGTGAACGGAATTTGAATATGCTCAGATGTCTACGCGGTGTCTGGTGGGGTGCTCATCCAGCTACTATGAAGTTGGTTTACAACGCCGCTATTAGAAGTATTTTAGATTTTGGTACTTTCTTTTTAGATCCTGGTAATGTGGCAGGTTTTAAGAAATTGGACCTGATTCATTCTAAAGCATTAAGACTGGTTACAGGTGCAATGAAATCCACTCCCGTTAATGCACTTCAAATAGAATGTTGCGACCCCCCTTTAAGCTTTAGGCGCCAGTATCTCTCTGACAGATTTATTTTTCGGCTTGTTCAATTTTCTAATCATCCTTTAACTTCCAAACTTGAATTATTGTCAGAGAAATTGTCTTCCAGTAATAAGCCTTTTCCATGCCTAATAAAAAGTTTTCAGAAATATAAATCGTTACAAGCTCCTATTCATTCCTTTAGAGTCCTTCCTTTATTTAAAACTTCATATGATTCTCTTCTTTTCTCTCCTAGTATTTGTTTTTCTCTCAACATAGATAGGTCCGATTATAATGCAAACACTACTTTTAACCATATTGTAAATACTAAATGGCCAAATTGGCATCACATATATACTGATGCATCCAAACATCCCATAGGGTGTGTTGGAGTAGGTGTATTTCATAAGCAATATAATATAGTCCAAAAAATAAAATTACCACCAGAAACATCTATATTTACGGGAGAATGCTTCGGTCTTCTGAAAGCAATAGAATATGTTATAAGTTTTAAACTTAACCAATGTGTTATATTTACAGACTCACTCAGTTCTTTACAAAGCTTAGAAAAATTTTCCTTAAAACTGAATCCTTTTTTTCACATAACATTTGAATGTAAGAGAAAGTTGTTGCATTGCCAATTAAATAACTACACAGTCACTTTCTGCTGGATACCTAGCCACTGTGGCATCATAGGAAATGCGAGAGCTGACAGTTTGGCAAACGAGGCAACTGTGAGTGGTGATATATACCCATACACGATTTTCGGACACGACCTGAATGCTTTACCTAGCACATATCTCCGTGATACATGGAATTTGAGCTGGAGAGAGAGCGGTCAGGTCAAGGGTCGCTTCCTCTACGCTATACAGCCTTTAGTCCCAAGAAAACCATGGTTTGCCAAACTGTGTTTTAATAAAACTGCCACTTCGTCTTTAATCCGCATGCGTCTTGGACATATTTGCCTTCCGGTACATCTGCATAAACTTGGCATAGTATCTAGTACTGCCTGTGAATGTGGTGAGAGTTATTGCGATATGAATCATGTTTTCTTTTCCTGTCCTTTATATGACCACTCTTCCCTATACAAATCTCTAATATCTCTCTCTATTCCTCTTCCTTCTAATATTTACTTACTTCTTAAAGATAATAGACCCTGTGTATATAGTATATTAAATAAATTTATTGTAAATAATAAGATTAGATTGTAGTCTATATTTATATATATTACTTGTTTTCTTTTATTATATATTTTCAATGATTTCTCTTTTGCTGATTCTCTTTTTATTTATAAAATATCATTGTTTATAATTATATATTTTTGTAGATATGAAATTATTCTGATTTGTTTTGTTTAATTCCCGGTACGGTTTAATTATAATTCGCGATATTAGTTTCCCTAGCTTTGTTGACAAATTAAAAATACTTGACACTGGCCCAATGCACGAATGGTGCCGAGCCATAATTAAGAAGAAGAAGAAGAAATCTGTGCTACAATTTGCGTTGATCAAAACATTTTGCTAAATATTATAAATATTTTTCATATTAGTTGTACAAAGTTTATTAGTAGATTTGAATTTTTACAAGCTAGTAGACAATCTGTATAAAATACCGGCCAAATTTTTTTAATAAATTGATATTTACCATCTCACCTGGATTTTCATACTTAGACCTTGGCAAATCAGTGCCAAAAGCATTGTCACCATTTAAAAAAAAAAAAAAAAAAAAAACAAAACATTTTGTCAATATGTTTGAATATGTACGAAATTTTTAAATGCTATATTTTATATTCAGTTTTTTTGCCTGCCAGATTGGCAAATTAAAACAACAACAATTATATTCAATTACCTACTATAAGAGATATTTAAATCCAGTCGTGTAAAAGAACATAAATGGAAATGGATATTTTTGCCGCCTGGGTATCCCAACCTGACGTTTGCCGGCTTTGCTTATCCACTAGCGGCAGTTTGGATATTACTGGCTCATATTTAAGTGATGAAGGAACTCTGGAGGTATACGCTGATATGCTTTTCGATAGTTATGGCATTAGGGTAAGTATTCTCAGTAATAAGCAAAAGTAATATATACTATACATATAGGACCTATGATTTATCAAGCTCAACATCAAAACCTAGGTTATATGTATAAAAGAAAAGTATATTTAAAAATAGAGCTACTTCGATCAATAAGTATAATAATCAATAAGTATAAGTAATAATAGTACTTGTGATCGAAGTAGATCTATATTTGTTTAGAATCTGTAAAAAAGGCTTCCTTGTTGCTAACTTGGAAAGTAGATGGCGCTGTGTGGATTGTTACAGCCTTTGATTATATATTTGAAAACTTAGGTTTTACTGTAACATAAACATTAACAGGAACATTTCGAGCATAGCATTTTAATTTACCCATGCTTATATATCATTATAGTTTAATCCTTTTGTACCTATAGCATATTTGACACCTAAATATAATTTATTTTCTGCATTTTACTCATTATTATATTAATTTTGCAAGATACATTTCATTGAATAGTAATTTCATGGTCAATCATTAATTAAATAGTCAAAAGTAGTCAAATTTGTCATCTAAATAGTCTTTAATTGTATAATAAGTCTTAATTATTATACATTATATATGTACCTTTTCATTTAAAGACATTCACGGATTGAGCTGACCTTAAATAAATTGGCAGATGGTTGTATATACAGGGTTACAGGTTAAGTCGACCTATTCCAGTTAAGGGTGTGTAGTTTACATTGTTTTGACTATGAAACACCCTATCCTAAATCTAACAGTTTTTTCTACAAATTTTTGATAAATCCCCACATTGTCATACCTCGTTGGATAGTTGATGATATTTTTAAGCACATTTGCAAAACAGGTGCCATAATATTATTTATAGATATGCTTTAAAGAAAAATAAACTTTCTAAAATTTTATAAGTTTTAATCCTCTATATTGACTTATTTATTAATTTTACATACAATATTAGTTATTGAGGTCATATACCATCTTATTTTACATGTAAAAACCAAATAATAGTAATAATAAGACTTGCACATTTCATAATATCTAAACTGATAGCCGAAAATCGGGAATTTTTTCTAAAAAACCATTAAATTAAAAAATCTCGAAAACCGTTAGATTTAAGATAGGGTGTTTCATAGTCAAATCAGTCAGAAACAATGTAAACTACGCGCCCTTAACGGGAATAGGTCGACTTAACCTGTAACCATGTATATGTATGAATGCCCATACTAAAAATACTCTTGCTGATGTAGTATTCTTCTTATTGCTCTTATCCCAAATTATGTGGGGTCGGTACAACATGTTCTCTCCTTCCACTCTAGTCTGTTAGCCGTCATCTCAACATTTACACCCTTTTTGCCATCTCATCTTTTACACAATCCATCCATCTTTGGTCTACCTCTGCTTCTGTATTCACACACTCATTTTTATCATTTTTTTTAGTTGTATAGCATTCTTCTGTAACTTTTAAATTTTTCAACCACTTGAATTTGTTTTAATTGCTGTAGGCCTTCAGATAGTCTGTCGGCCCGCTTAGAATTTTGCAGTTACCGTCGCCTATGGGTGTTTGCAACAACAGTGGGATCGCAAACACGCTACTCTCCCATAAGGGTACAGGAACTTGGATCACTAATGCCGGAACACAACACAAGGTTATTATGGCGGCATACTTAAGACCAAAGGTGGTCACCACCCAGACGGGCTTAAGGCCCTACCACGTAGCTGGGGTGGGTTGTTTTGTCGCCTTTTACAACAGGCCGACCCCGGCCGCAGAGATTAATATTCTTTCTCCGCCCCTGCATAGATACGAATGTAGTAGTAAAAAGTATAAATTATTTGTTTAAACACATACAAAAAACATCAAGTATATTTTGAGTAACCTCTCAGGATGTAAAGTGAGTAACAAAATAAAACAATAATAATTTTGCCCATCTCGATAAATGGAGACCATCTTATGCCATGCAAGATATCTTTTCAGGGTAGGATGGGATTTGTGGAGCAAACTTGGGGAGACCTACGTCCCTGTGGATGATGATTGGCTTACGTGCTTATTCACATGCCTTCATAAAAATGTATCTTAAGTGATCACATGAAATAATTATGCATGTTTAATGAGTAAAACAAATTATTCCAGTTGACACATATATCGGAATGGGGGCCAAGCAGGTTTGTTTGCCATTCATGTGTGAAAAGGCTACAAGATGGGTGCAATTTCAAAAAGCAAGTTCTACTCGCAGACAAATACTTCAATAATTGTTATGGTAAGCAACCAGAGTTGAATTATATTGATTTAATAATTTTCTGAGATTGGGGTATAAAATGCTTGATGGACAATCCACCTCCACTAAAATATTTAAAACTTTGAATCACGAGACACACAAGACTGCACGTGATACACGTGAGACACTCGTGACACGTTACACACACGACTCCCGTGTTACACATGATTCACGAGACATACTTGAAACACTTGACACATGTGACACACACGAATCACCTAACACACAGGACACTTGTGAGACAAAATAGACACACACAAGACACATGACACACACCAGACACCCGTTGGTCGTGAGACAAAGGTGACATAATACGCGTGTCACATGACACACACGACATATGTATATTTAGCAAACATAGGACTTTGTTATAAGCTCAGTTACATTTTGGATAAGGTATTTAGCAGAAATATTTTCCTTCATCTATACTAACCCATTTCATTCCATTTCTCAGACGACAGCAGAAGTCGCGCTGAAGAGCTGGACGTCAGTGCGTAGGTCGTTCAATAGAGTTCGTAGAGTATAAGAAAAATAAACAATAATACAAATCTTCTTTTAATATATATAAATTATGTGTCACGTTGTTTGTTCGCTATAGACTCCTAAAGTACTGAACCGATTTTAATAAAATTTTGGACATAGTGTGCAGTTTTATCCAACTTGAAAGATAGGATAGTTTATATCTCAATTTATAATCGCAGTTTTATTTTATTGCGAATTATTTGTTTACTATCTGACAAAGAGTGATAATTATCTGTTAGTTCGATAAGATTCTAACAGATGGCAGTACAAGGTAATTAGTAGACTGGATTAAGTAAGTATCCAACAGAGGGCGCTGTTTTTTTTAAATTTGTATGACAAAACAACGTCTGCCATGTCAGTTAGTATCGTAAAGGCATATAATGACATTTGCATGTAAATACACCCAATAGACCCAAGACAAATGTATAAAACCTAAATATGTAATAAACACAAAGATAAGTAAAACAAAATGATGTAAGGGAAATATTATTATACAAGTAAATATATAAAAAAAACAAAATAAAAAATATACGCGTCGAATTGAGAACCTCCTCTGTTTTTTTCGTCGGTTAAAAAGTGACAAAACTGTAAATAAAAAAATGTATCTAATACATTTTTTAAGACAGATATAAAAGAAAAGAATGAACCAAAGAAAAAATAAATACAACAAAAGAATGAGAATATGACGGAAAAAATAGTACCGACGGGCAAAAAAGATAAGAAGTCGGAAAAAATATACCCTAGTAGAAAAACAATAAACTGAACAAAGTTTCTGCCTTGCCAGAAGAAAAAGCAGCCCTATAAAAATAAACTTACTTAGAGCTGCGGTGAAGCCACACCAATCATGTGGAAATGCGTTCTTTCAGCTCGAGCCACGTCACCGGGACGTCGATGCCCCCCGAGTTTATGCTGGAGTAAAGAGTACCAACTCTAGGCCGCGAACCTCCAAAGAAATGGTATTAGGGAGAAGACCCATTGTATATCATTGTACATTTTAGAGGAAAGCGCCAGTAGTTATTAGAGTGGAATAGGTAATTTTTAACACGCTTTTACCCTTATGAGACAGCTGCGTGTTGTACGGCGTTGTGAACACCCCTAGGCGACGGTAACTGCTAAATCTAAGCGGACCGTCAGTCTACTGTCCTACAGAAATAAAAAAAAAAACGGCGTATTTCAATTCGTCATCTATAATTACATTCAGAGCATACGCTGTAGCTGCACTAGCGCAGGCAGGTTCTGGCAGGTTTTTAAACTGTAATTTATATACAGCTGGACTCTTTTTCAACTTCTCCCCCACATAGGATGATTATCATTATCTCCCTCTACCCTCCATAGATGATATGAAAGAACGGAATGAGTCTCAACGTGAAGATATTACTGACGATGGGAATTATAATAATAACAGGAATGCCATTGATGATGGACACGCTAATCAAAGTAATGAAGGTATTCCATCTTTTATGTTACAAATTTATTTTATATCATTGGCTTGTTGAGATAACAGTCTTTTGAAAATTGTTATCTGTGCATGGGTGGAGTAAGGATACTAACCCTACGGCCGGGGGCGGTGTCGTACAAGGCGACAAAACAATCCTAGCCAGGTGTTACGGCTCCAAGCACATCTGGATAATAACGTTCTGCTATAAATTGTCCAGGTTCTTAAGAAGAGTTCTCTGAGAAGAAAAAGTCGGAAAGCGGACCCCGGACACCGAAGCGAAGGTTTAGGTTACAATCGGGATTTAACATTATGGTGTTGATGACTGAACTCCAAATAAATTCAAATAGTCACTAGCTTCCTCTAAGTTAGAAGCGTTTGTTGTCAATATACTATACGAAAGAAATGAGATCGCACTATTCTTTTTATTTGCATTTTAGAGAACGACTTCATAGATATCTTTGATGAACCAATATTACCACAGAAAACTGACGATCAATTTCTGAGTGCGGATATAAAAGAAAACAAACACAAAGAACAAGATGATGTAGAAGAAACTAATGTAGACCTGAATTCTGATATTCCTTTGACCAATCCGATAGATAATGCAGAAAATAAATTTATTGTAAAAAGGTTAACAGAATGTGAGGTAGTTAGAGACAACGCACAAAGCTACGTTCAAAGCAATATGATTACGAAAGGTAAGTTTTAAACAACACACAGGCTAATGGTCCACTTAATAAAACCGTTACCGTCACCTATGGATGTTTGCGACGCCAGGGGCATTCAATACACTGAACTGCCAATAACTGATACTAGCCGTGAAGGAAAATGTGAGTGAAATTTGAATACTTGTAGGTAATTCAAAATTAATTAGTTGTTGTCCCGCGCTCCGTTGTTTCGTTTAACATAAAATCAGTGATACGTGATACTTGCCAATCCGTCTTGAACAAGCGTGGCGGAAATATTTTCTGTTCCAGCGTGAGATCCGACCTCAGCAGAGGGACGCCATGAGCTTTAATATGTATTGTTAAATTATTTTTTATCTTAGTGACAGGCGATCTGCTTAATTGAAAAACATATCACTTCCTCTTGCCCTTATCCCACATTATATAGGGTTGACAGAACATTTTTTCTCCTTCCACTCTCCTCTGTTAGCGGTTATTTAAACTTTCACACCCTTTTTCGTCATTATCTTTTACGCCTTCTATCTTTTCTTTGTCATCATCCATCATTTCTAGCATTTTCCTTTTAACATGGCATACTTTTCATTAGTTTTTTCCGTGCAGGTGTCGCCCTGTCGTAAAAGGCGACAAAACATCATTCCCTAGTTATGTAGTAGGGTCCCAAGCCCGTCTGCATGGCGACCACCCTTGGTATACAAGTATGCTGCCATAATAACCTGTTCCTGTACCCCTATAGCAGCGAGTTCGCGATGCCTTTAGCATCGCAAACATCCACAGAAGACGGGAACTAAGTAACGAGTATTGTTAGTTACAGAAAGAGTACAATACGGATACCAAATTTTACGTTATTTTTACAGGTCTTTTTATTTCTAGGCCCATTACAGCTCAAGCAACTGTCGGAAAGAAAGCGTATTATCGTCACATGCGAGACGATTCTAAAAGACACCACCGCTTGTCCATTCAGACACCACAAAAGTTGGTTTCAGTGTTTTTACTGCGCGCAAGATTTCATGGAAATAAATGCACTGCGCGAACACACGCTGTCTATCCACACAAATGTGAACGAAGAGATAAAAAAGATCAAAAGATTCCCCAGATCTTTGCAGATTGAAATTTCTAACCTCAAATGCCGCCATTGTGATCTCAATTTGACAGATGTCAATTCATTGCGCGGCCATTTTGATGAGGTACACAAAAAGGTTTTGTACAAGGAGTGTATAGCTGATTACAAGGTTGATTCCAGTCCGTACAGTTGTCATTTGTGTGAAAAGCAATTCCACGTGTTCCGCACGCTGACTGTTCACTTGAATGAGCATTACGTGAATTGTATTTGTGACGTATGTGGAAAGTCGTTTTTGAATTCGAGACGGTTGAAAGTTCACAAACGTACGCACGAACTCGGCGACTTTACTTGTCGGCATTGTGGTAGAGTGTTGAAAACGAAGATCTCTTTAGCGAATCATATGGAAACTCATTCTAAACGTGTCTTGAAGTGTCATATTTGTTTAATGCCGATGAAGCATTATAATGAACGCGTAAAACATATGTCGACCGCGCATAATATAACCCATACGTTTTCCTGTCCCATATGTTCTCGGGTGTACAATGTGAAGCACTGTTTAGCAACTCATATACGACAAACGCACGGTCATAAGGATAAGAAATGTGCCGAATGTGGCATGGCGTTTGTGACTAACCACGGTCTGAAGAAGCACATGTTGAAACACAGTGGTGTCAAAGCCTTCAGTTGTGGTATATGCTGTAAGACTTACGCGAGGAATTATAGCTTGAAGGAGCATATGAGGTGTCATCAAATTGAAAAAGATGCATCCTAGTGGAATGTGACAAATACAGGGTGACTGACAAAACCATCCAAATTCACACAGAAGAATCTTTAGTAAAAGTTATGAGAAACATGTATTTTAGTTTAGTATCGCATAGTACAAAAATGTTGAGTAATCAGCATCACAAAGTTATCCCAAGAACTTGCAATTTACATACTACGGCGCGCAAGTGTCAATGACCTCTCCATCAGTCAGTCAGTCATCCTGACGCTACAGCCGCGGGTGGGCCTTGGTCTGGTCGAGTAAATTTCTCCATACGATCCTATCCCTGGCCTTTTCTTGCCAGCCAGTCACTCCGATTGCCTTTAGATCCTGTTGGACACCATCGAGCCATCTGAGTTTCGGTCTTCCAGGGGGTCTTCGGCCATCAGGTTTGCCACGCAGAAGACGCTTCGGTGCCCTGTCGTCTTGCATTCGTTCTACGTGACCAGCCCATTGAAGATGGCCTACTTTTATGAACTTTACGACACTTGGCTCTTGGTACATGTTGTAAAGCTCATGGTTGTATCTTATTCGCCAGCAGTCAACATCCAGTACAGCGCCGAAGATTCGTCTTAATATTTTTCTTTCAAACACGAGTAGGCTGTTTTCGGTTTTCTTGCTTAGGACCTCTCCATCGGTACCGCAAAAAACTGAAGAATTTCGTACAATGACCTAGTACGAGGCCGAGGACCGCGGTCATTGCATCTGTGCGAGCGAGTACTCATTATATTTACGCGGGAGTGACAGAAACAGGTAATAACAGGTTAACGTACGTAATTTGCAGCATATGACTATTTTGTACGATTGAATTAATGACCGCGCTGCTAAATATTTTCCTTGGGATGAAATATTTTATGGTGAAAATTTGACATACAATTTTTTTTGCAAAAATGGGTTCCTTAAATGATGTTTAGTACGTAAAAAAATTGGACAGTTTTGTCAAAGTCACCCTGTATAGATTAGTATATTCATATCGGTCTCAACTCAAATGACTGCGTATACGTCAGCGTCGTAGTCTACATACACTGACTACTGTTCTCTCTATTACACGCTACCTATTCTCCTAGCTATCTTAAGCCTCAATTCGAATATCTCTGCTCCACTCATAACAGACATTTTCGCTCTTCCAATAATCTCCTCCTTGCTTGCCCTTCTCATACTTCAAGTTTCGTTCACTCTCTTTATCCAATCTATTCTTCTATGGAATGAAATGAAATCCGAACGCTGACAAGTCGTGAAACCTTTAAACGTAAAATACTACTACCTCTCCTTAAACATCTGGCAGATTTTAGCTAAATATCCTATTTATTTGTTATAATTAGATGTATATGTGTATGTAAGTATATAGCTTTTAATATGTAACCTTGTTTGATTAACGAATTCCAATTCAATTGTGCACCTACCATGAAACTATCTCTGCATCACCCCAAGGTAGACTGGCAGAGAATGCCTCTAGGCATTATGTCCGCCTTGTGCTAAAGCTTAAATAAATTAGTAATATGCTGTGAGCTGACACAGCGACATCTAATCTCAAAGCAGCATTTGTGTTATGGGTGTTAAAGAATTGACATTCATTTTTTTTTCCATTACCCAGGAGTAGCAGGCAGAATCGATCAGTAGTAAAACTTGCACATTGTAGCAATGAATGCAGGAACAAGTCACGGCCTACTAGATCTGTATGAACAAATATTAATTAAAATATCACATAAATATTTATAAAACTTTGTTTATATTTCGGAGGGTAGGGGCAAAGAAAACAAAAAAGTTTTAAGTTAACAATAACCATAAATAGGTACCCAAAATTGAACGAACAAAAGGAACCTTTTGACGACTGCCATAAAAATTGCTTATCTCTTGCAAAATACCTAGAAAACTATAGCATACCCACTGTCACTATTGTCGGTAATATTCAAAGGCGGTAGGCGTATTTGTTATTTTTCTTGGAGTTATCGCGGTTATTTATTTAAAATATTGAAGTTATAGACGTAATAGATCCATTTCTGTATGTTCGAGATATGGAACACATCAGTGCTAGATTAACCACGTAGCAAAAGTATAGTAATTGCTATGGGCCCCTCTCAAAAGGTGGTAAAATATTGTTAAATTTACTTCTAACATATTTACTACGATAAAGACGTAACAATTGCTGAACATTATCATCCGCGTCTTCAGCTTTTAGTTCTAATTCATGAGTGCTCTTGTTTAATTTTCTTGTTTAAATTTTTTAAGGTTACTTTCAGAGTAATGTTTTGTTTTTTCAAATTTTTATTTTGTCGTTTAACTTTGAGGAGGTCTTTTTTATACTGTAACTGTCTCTTTTCTATAATTTTGATTTTTCTTTTGTGTGAAATTTTCCTTGGACTGTCGAATATAGAATCATTATCAGAAATATATACAGTATGAGGCGGCGATCCTTCCCTGTCATCAAAAACGTTGATTAGCAGTGGCTGAAAAAAAAAGAGTAATTGCAAATTGTATTAAAAATTATTACTTGGAAATAACAAAAAAAAAAAAGTAGAAATATACCTGAAAGGCTGGAATAGCGGCAGCTGTAATTTTACATCTCCCCGTTTTCGTAACAAAGATGTCATTTTGTGTGAAATGATCAGAGCATACTTTACTACAATTGGTCGGTAGCCAGTCATCCTCCCTCCGTTCAAGCTGAGTTACTTCAATCCATTTCTCTTTAACTTGCGGATCTCGAGGGAAACTAAAATTGACAAAAAAATTATCACATAATTTGTAGCCAACTCCCGGACTATAAAAGATAATCCCTGTACTGTATAAACATCTAATGATACATTTGATATACATTTAAACTTAAGATTGAAGAAAATAGAAACAAAAGTCACTCATAATGAAAGTTATTATTATGACATTGCTATTTTAAAGTAAATATAAAAGTGTTCAATTCCAGTTTCACAAAAAGGAACAATGCCGTTTATAGATCGTTACCTTCAGAACTTTAACCGTTCTGTTTAGTATTTATTCTTTGGCAGCCGGCCGCTTCTCCACCCCTCACGCCTCTCCTTCGTCCCGCTAAGCCACTTGAGACGTGTGTTTTAAAGAAATCAAATACATCAAATAAATTGTTTACAAATACTTACGTATGAAAAGTAACACCTTTATCTTTATTTGTGTTTCGGCTTGTGTTTTTGCACTTCCAAAATGAACACGAAGCCATAATTAAATGTTTAAACAAAAAACAAAAGTAAAATATGTTTTTAAGTCTGCGTCCACTCACACACAGCATGCACTTGTCCCGTACTAAGATGAGAGTGTAGTGCGTGCTGCAAAAAAGATTCCCATGCTTGCAATTGGGCCTAAGAAATAACCTGATAAATGTGAGCAACATAATTGTCTCCTGTGCTGTGGTTCACAATATTGGATTAAGAAGTAGAGACAATTACTTGGTTGATGAAGATACCCAGCAGATTGATGAAGGACCACTGCAAAATTCAGGAGCATCATCACTTGCAGGATTAGCATTCCGCCAATCCATTATTGAAACATTTAATGTGTAAAAATTAAAGGCTTAATGTAATAAATAATGATTAAACAGACCGCGACAAGACCCACCCCTCTAATTCTTTTTATATTTACTGGAAAACTAAATACAAGTAAATAAATTCTTAACGCGCTAGCATTGTTTACTTGACTCTAGTATTATGGTTTTAAGGTATATATTTAGTTACGTTCCGATGCTGCTTTGTTACGCAGCGGCGAAGTTATTGGTTTGATAGCGCGACAAAAGTATAACCCATTCGTCTTAATGGCTTTTTTTTTGGTCTCGGGGAAAAACCTCTCTTGACGGGTTCCCCCGGCCCGGGGGGACCGAGGGATATGTGGGACTCCGGGAAAGATGTTTGGCCATCCGACTACCCACTAAAAAACCCCGCTGTTCTCCTATCGCCTACGCCCGGGCCCACGGATATATGGCCTGCCGATCTCGTGGCCCGGGCCGGCGCCGGCCCGCCCTTTGTCTTGAGGCGGGCCCCTTCTAAAGTGTTGGCGCCAGGGGATCAGGGTTTCGTCCCCCCGGCGCTCTCCTAACAACTCTAGGAGTTGAGGGGGGCCGCGGAACAGCACGCAGCCCTCACCCTCGCGGCAAAAGTGCGGGCGGCGGATTCTCCCCCGAGGGGCCGCCCGCGGCCGCTTTTTACGGCGGCCGGAGGTCGTTACTTGACCTCCGGCGCCGCCGACGTGGCCTGCGTTGGCGGGAGGGGAGTGTGGTGGTCGACTCCCGCTCCCGCTCCGCCGCCTCCTTTGCGGACATGACTGCCTCGCAGAAGGAGGCGACGGCCGTCCATCCAGGATCGCCCCCGACCATGGACAGAACCAAGGCCGGGAGCGACAGGTCCACGCCGATTTGGGCGACGAGGGCGCGGCGCTCCTCGCGCCACGCAGGGCACACGGCGACAGTGTGGTCAACCGTGTCCTCCTCGTCGCCCGCGCCACAGTGGTGGCACCCCGACGTCATCTCCCGCCCTATGCGACACAGGTACCTCCCGAAGCAACCGTGCCCCGAGAGGACCTGCGTCAGGCGGAAGGTCAGGGCGCCGTGGCGCCTTTCCAACCATTCGGCCAGGACGGGCCTCACCGCTTCGATGGTGGCGAGGCCCGCGCTGGGGTGCGCGAGGCGCTCCTTCCACTCCACCATGAGCACCTCATCGCGCAGCTCCGCCCTCTTTACCTCAACTTCGCGAGGTGCAGGGCGAGAGCCACGCTCGGCCGCGTCCCGGCGCCACTGGTATAACAGCGCCAGGACTCGGGCCTCGAGGTCCCATGGTGGGGATCCGGCCAGCAGGGAGGCCGCTTCAAAGGACACCGTGCGGTATCCCCGTATCGCCCTGACGGCCAGAACACGCTGCGGCCTGCGAAGCAGCGCGGTCGTTTTGGCCGTCAGGCGATCCGCCCAGATCGGGGCCCCGTAAAGGGCCATCGACCGCACGGCTCCCTCAAAGAGCCTGCGGCACACTGCGCCCGGTATTCGTCTTAATGGCTCAAGCAACTTGTTTCGTGTAACTCGTAAGTTCTTACGAATAAATAAATTGTTTAAGTTAATGTTTTTTTTTTTTTTTTTATTGCGTAGTACAGCAGACAGGCTGACAGCCCGCTTAGAATTTAGCAGTTACCGTCGCCTATAGGTGTTTGCAACGCCAGTGGCATCGCGAACACGCTGCTGTCCCATAAGGGTACAGGAACTTGGGTCACTAATGCCGGAACACAACACAAGGTTAATATGGCGGCATACTTAAGACCAAAGGTGGTCGCCATCCAGACGGGCTTGAGGCCCTACCACGTAGCTAGGGTGGGTTGTTTTGTCGCCTTTTACGACAGGCCGACCCCGGCCACAGAGGTTAGTATTCTTTCTCCGCCCCTGCACGGATAAGATGTTTGTCTATTCTTTATTTAAAATGCCACGGGGAAAACACTTAAACGAAACTGAAATTGATATAATTAAAAAATTGCATTCTGTAAATTATTATAAGGCCAAAATTGCAAAAATCATCAACTTATGTCATCATGTTGTGTGAAATTTTTAAAGATTCCGACAACTATGGTAAGAAAAAACGGACAGGTCGACCGAGAGCAACTACACCACGAGAAAGAAGATCAATTCTAAGAGTTGCATCCAATTCTACGCTTACCGCAAAACAAATCGCAGCGGAGGCTGGTGTTAGTACTAATTTAAGAAATGTTCAACGTATTATACGTGAGTGTGAACATTTAAAACGTAAGAAATTACCAAAAAAACCGCCGTTGTCTGCTAAACATAAACTAGTTAGATTACAATTTGCAAAAGATCATATTCAATGGAAATAAAAGTGGCGAAGTTATTTTTTCTGATGAAAAGAAGTTTAATTTGGATGGACCTGAAGGTTTTAATTACTATTTTCACGATTTATGAAAAGATAATTTTATATTCAGCCGTCGGCAAGCCGGAGGTGGTAGTGTCATAGATATAGAATACTATATCTATGGGTAGTGTAATGGTATGGTCTGGCATTGGATACTCAGGTAAAATGGATAGTATGTTCTGTTCTGGAAAAATAACTAGTAAACAATATATAGAAGTAATAAACGAGCAAATTGTTGGTCGTAATTTCATTTTTCAACAAGATAATGCTAGTATCCGTCGAGCAAAGGTAGTTAGAGACTACTTTAGTGAAAAAAATATTCAAATTCTTGAATGGCCAGCATATTCTCCTGACTTGAACATAATTGAAAATTGTTGGGGAAATTTATCACGAGCTGTCTATCGTGGATCAAGACAATTTACTTCTGTTGAAGAGTTAAAGACAGGTAATAACAGGTTAACGTACGAAATTTGCACCATATAATTATTTTGTACGATTGAATTAATGACTATATTTTCCTTGGAATTAAATATTTTATGGTGAAAATTTGACATACAATTTTTTTTTTCAAAAATGGGTTTCTTATATGATGTTTAGTGCGTAAAAAATTTGGACGGTTTTGTCAAAGTCATCCTGTATATAGAATAAAAATATATGTTGTACAACTATTTAATTAAGGTAAAAGCACCTATTACCGCGGTAAATCGAGGAAGTTTGACTTATGAGTAAAATATTGTGGAATAAGAACTGTCATTGACTAATAAGGATTTTTGTAGCATTTTATAGACTCTTGATTCCATACTTTCGCACTTTTTTTAAATTTAGTTTGAAGCGTTAAGTAAGGTACATTATAATTTGATTCATTCATTTATTTAAAAGGGATTGTCCTGAAGAACTATTTAGAATGGTGGCCTCGTCGTCTTTCTACCACCGCACTGCCCGCCATCGGCTAGGTGCTGATCCCCATTTCTTGGAGCCTCTTCTTTCTTGAACGAAATGGTTCTCAAGAACGTTCATGTAGCGTACTCTCAGGATCTGGAATGAGCTTCCGGCCGAGGTTTTCTCAGCGCAGTATGATATGGGGTTCTTCAAAAAAGGCGTTATAAAATTTCTTCGATGCCGGCAGCGCGTTGGTAATGCCTCTGGTGCTGCAAACGTCCATAGGCGACGGTGACCACCTGCCAGGGTGGGCCGTCTGCTGAACTCTAGCTATATTAAAGAACAAAGATAAATTACAGTCAGCCAAGTCACAAGTAAGTGGATTCTTCGCCATCATATTCATTTTCCTTGTCACGACCTTCTGTTCGCATTACATGTACATACTACCCGTACACTTAAAGAATGTTATAAGAAATGGCGGCTAATATAACGGGACTGTTACGAATACAAAAGACGGTCATCGGTTGTCGTGTTGTGGTCTGTACCGGCGAGTGTGAGTATAGATAGCGACAGTGCGAGTGAGAGGTGAACAAAAGCGACGCCATTTTCAATCCCATTCTCTAAGTGTACGGGTAGTACCGCAATAGTCTGTTGATGGCTGTAAATAAAAGAATAATATGATATACTTAATAGTTTTATTTACAATATATTAATTTCAAAACTCATGTATTTTATTCGGTTAAATAAAACTTGTGTTTTTAATCGTTTGTATAGCACTTAAATATATATATATATATATATATATATATATATATATATATATATATATATATATATATATATATATATATATATATATATATATATATATATATATATATATATATATATATATACCTAGTCAGGTCATAAATTCTGTCACATGTTTAATGTAAAATAATTGTAACAAGTTTATTCATTATGTAACCATTCATATACCAAAATGAACTTAACAAAACATAGATTCTTATGACATTAAAGTTTATTCAAAATGACCTCCGTGATTTTGAATACAAGCCTTCAATCTGCGCGGCCAGTCGTCTATCGCAGCACGAACGAGGTCCATGTCAATATCGGCGGCTGCCTTAATCAAGGATGTCTTGAGTGACTCCAAATTGGGATGAGGCTTTGAGCACGCCTTTTCCTCCAAGTGTTGCCATATCTTGTAATCTAACGGATTCAAATCTGGACTGGAGGAGGGCCAGTCTTCGTGCCGGATGAAGTCGATTTCACGCGCCGCCAGCCAGTCTTGTGTGCTCTTCGCTCTATGAGCTGGCGCCGAATCTTGTTGGAATACCCAGTGCCTGTTATTGAACATGGTATGAGAAACAGGTTCCACAAGGTTCGTCAGGACTGTATTTTGATACACAACAGCATTCGTTTTTACACCTTTCTCACAAAAATGTACCTCTGTTAAGCCCCAATAAGAAACTCCCAACCATACCATGAGCGAGGATGGAAAATGACCTCGTTGGACACGCGGAATACGGTTGCTCGCTTCTTCACTACTGTGTGCGTACACCTTATCATTTTGTTTGTTGTAGCTCTCTTCTACGGTAAACATTTTTTCATCCGAAAAAAGAATTTCCCGATATTTTTTTCCCGCGTACCGCTTCAACAAAGCGCGGCATCTCTTCAGTCTCAGGTCCATTAGACGAGCATTCAAACGATGTCCTGTTTTTCTTCGATATGCCCGAAGCCCTAAGTCTTCATTTAACACCCTTTTCACCGTGGTTCTGCTTAACCCCATCTGAAGGGCCAACAGTTTCTGCTTACGTTTGGGATTTCTTTGAATTCGTGCCTTCACAGCTTTTATCACTGCTGGAGTCCTAACAGACCGAGGGCGACCACTTCTTGACCTGTCATCTACACTAGAGTCTTCATTGTATCGTGTGATGGTACGATAAACGAATCTTTTGGTTATATTCAAATTTTTCAGTATGTTAAAAATTTGAATTGGCGCGTAACCGTAACGATGCAACGCAATAACTGCAACACGGTCTTCTTTAAGCGTCCACTCCATATTTAAAAAAGTAGTAAAATTCTAAAAGTATACATTTTTATTTTCATGAACAATTCGAAATTCGAATTCAATAAACTTTTTTGTGGCCAGCATTCTAAAAGAAAAGTTTTTACTGTGTGACAATACTTATGACCTGACTAGGTATATATATATATATATATATATATATATATATATATATATATATATATATACATATATATATATATATATATATATATATACATATATATATATATATATATATATATATATATATATATATATATATATATATATATAAATAAGAATGTCTGCCATTCCATGCCTTGTGAAATACGCCAATGGTCTTACATGAGGAATAAATAGTTATTCCACTTTTGCAGGCCATCAAGACCTGGCAGGAGAGACTGGGTCCATGATCTAACAAGAATGCCAGAAACTATAGGAGTAGGTAGTAGTAGAAGAGGATTAGAAGCTGTTCTTGCGCTGCTAAATGGAGTTATAGCAAACAGAATTTATCAAAAAAATAATATCTAGTAAACATCGACAGATAATTTCATGAAATAATCTGATTTCTCCGTGATTCATAACCATTATCAGGTATCTCCATGATTGTTATGTTATATCAGAAATCCCCACCAATAAACAGATATATCCATGGTCATAATCAGATGTATCCATGGCCATAATCACATATCTCCATAGTGATAAACAGATATCTTCAGTCCTAGTCAGATGTATCTATGGGCATATTATCATCTTGATCAAAATTAGATACATCCATGGACAGAATCATATCTCCACGGGAATAATCAGATGTCTCCGTGGTCATAATTAGATGTTTCCATGGTCATAATCAGACGTATCCATAGATATATTATCATCTTGATCAAAATCAGATATGGTCAGAATCATATACCTCCATGGCAATAATCAGATATCTCCATCTTCATATTCGTAATCACTTTGATTTTGTTTACAAGGTTCAAGATAAATTACATTTGGCGTCGAACTCTGCTTATACTTCATAATGATTTCCATTATTTCAACTTTAGCGTCTAATTTCACGTCCTCCGATATTTTTTTAAAATCTTTCAAAAGTGACATAAGGAACAATTTGTCCTCGTCGTGTTCCGGCTCCGTACTTGGAGGGGTTTCGATTTTGCACATATTATGTTTTTTAAATTTTGTTCTCGCTATTTTTCTTTTAGGCGGAATAATTTGTTCCGGTTCCAGCTCCGAGTTACTGCTAGATTTATCTCCGGTTAGTGAGGATAGGAATGTTAAATATGGCGCGTAAGTGTATGTTCTGGGTGTTGCCACTTCACCGGTTCGTTTGGCTATTTTGGTTTTGTGGCGGTACCTCGTGTAACTGTCGCGTAAAGCCTTCCACTTCTTTTGAAGTTTCAATACTGAAAAAGATGATGTTATAAGGCCTTGAAAATTTTTATGTGCGTGTGAAAAGATCGAATAGATGTCGTTGCATTTTGTCTGCTGTTCTTCGGCAATAAAAATTGCATTATTTTACTTTAACACAATAATACAACACTCTGGATTGGTAACAAATCATCATCATCTCAGCGTTCATCCCGGTTGCAACCCAAACTTGCGTTTCGGTGCCCGGGGTCCGCTTTCCGACTTTTTCCACTCCACTTCGCACGGTCTTCAGCATCCCTGGTAGTGAGCCCATTGGCACGCATATCACCCTTTACGACGTCAAGCCAGCACTTTTTGGGTCTACCCCTCCTGCCGGGGCCTGGCGGAGGCGGCATGGCCAGACATTTGTTTAACACGTAAGCATCCGGTTGCCGTAAAACATGGCCGTACCAACGGAGCCGACACTCCTGCGATTTATCTGCAATGTCACGGAAATGAAAACTGCCGCGAATGCGTGAGTTCCTAATGCGGTCCTTCCGCGTCACTCCACACATCCACCGCAGCATATTCATCTCCGTGATACGCAGTTCCTGCTTGTGTCGCTCCAACACCGGCCACGCTTCACAGCCGTATAAAAGGACAGGCCTAATGATGGTCTTATAGACCTGTTCCTTCAACTTTACCGGCATCTTGGGGTCACAAATGACACCAGTTACCTCACGCCATTTGGCCCACGCGGCAGCAATGCGTGCCTTGACGTCGCAATCGATGTCACCAGACGCATGAAACACATATCCCAGGTATTTCACTTGGCCCGTGCGCTCGACCGTGTCACCGCCTATGCGTACGGGTGTGGGATCTGTGGAGTTACAGGCCAAGTACGAGTATTTCTTCACCGAGTCTTCGCCACATTGAACTTCAGACCACCGTTCTCAAGCGATTCCTTCCACGCCTTCATACGTCGCACCAGCCTACCCCTGTCCGAATCTGCCAGCGCGATATCATCAGCATACATGAGCAGCCACGGGGGCTGCTCATGTGTTTCTGATGCTGTCTGACAATACGTCTAATACCAAGCTAAACAGAAACGGACTAAGGACGGATCCTTGGTGCACCCCGACGGTGATGGGGAAAGGTTTTGTGTCGCCAACAGCGGTCCGAACTACGGAATCGGAGTCATGGTACATGTCTTGGATGATGTCAATATAGGCCTCTGGAACCCTTTTAGATCGCAATGCCCACAAGATTATCGCGCGAGGAATACAGTCGAAGGCCTACTGCAAGTCAAGAAACAGGCAATGCAGAGGCGTATTCTTCATCCTGTATTTCTCCGCGACAGTCCTTAGGGCAAAAACTGGATCCATGGTCCCATGACCAGGGCGAAACCCATACTGACATCCCGAGACAGTGCACTCCTGCCGAATCCGAGTCTATAACCCTCTCGAGGAGCTTCATGGTGTGGGACATGACTTTAATCCCTCGGTAATTACCGCACTCCAGCACCGACCCCTTGCCTTTGAAGACTGGAGTAATGATACTCAGTCTCCATTGGCTTGGGATCGTACCGGTGAGCAGTGTCCGGTTAAAAAGGTCGTTTAAGATGCCCACACCACGAGAGCATGGCCTTCCAGGCTTCGATGGGGACTCCATCGGATCCAACAGCTTTCCGATTCTTCATGCAGCGAAGACAATTCTGGACCTCTGCAGGCGTGGCACTAGTCCTTGATTCGGAGGAAGATCTGGCGGCTGCACCTCTTTGTGCTGCGGATTGGTAAACAAGTATATTTAACTAATAATGTGTGATAAATAATGTTACATCCGTTTTATCCGTGCAGAGGGAAAGAATACTAATCTCTGCGGCCGGGGTCGGCCTGTCGTAAAAGGCGACAAAACAACCCATCCTAGCTACATGGTAGGGCCCCAAGCCCGTCTGGATGGCGACCACCTTTGGTCTTAAGTATGCCGCCATAATAACTTTGTGTTGTGTTTCGGCATTAGTGACCCAAGTTCCTGTACCCTTATATGGCAGCAGCGTGTTCACGATGCCACTATTGCCTTTTACGACAGGCCGACCCCGGCCGCAGGGGTCAGTATTCTTTCTCTGCCTCCGCACGGATAATGAACGACTATAAGAGAATATAATTAGAACAAAAAAAATAGCATGAAAGAATGAGATAATTAAATAATACCTAGTCAGGTCATAAGTATTGTCACACAGTAAAAACTTTTCTTTTAGAATGCTGGCCACAAAAAAGTTCATTGAATTAGAATTTCGAATTGTTCATGAAAATAAAAATGTATAACTTTTAGAATTTTACTCATTTTTAAATATGGAGTGGACGCTTAAAGAAGACCGTGTTGCAGTTATTGCGTTGCATCGTTGCGGTTACGCGCCAATTAAAATTTTTAACATACTGAAAAATTTGAATATTACCAAAAGATTCGTTTATCGTACCATCAAACGATACAATGAAGACTCTAGTGTAGATGACAGGTCAAGAAGTGGTCGCCCTCGGTCTGTTAGGACTCCAGCAGTGATAAAAGCTGTGAAGGCACGAATTCAAAGAAATCCCAAACGTAAGCAGAAACTGTTGGCCCTTCAGATGGGGTTAAGCAGAACCACGGTGAAAAGGGTGTTAAGTGAAGACTTAGGGCTTCGGGCATATCGAAGAAAAACAGGACATCGTTTGAATGCTCGTCTAATGGACCTGAGACTGAAGAGATGCCGCGCTTTGTTGAAGCGGTACGCGGGAAAAAAATATCGGGAAATTCTTTTTTCGGATGAAAAAATGTTTACCGTAGAAGAGAGCTACAACAAACAAAATGATAAGGTGTACGCACACAGTAGTGAAGAAGCGAGCAACAGTATTCACGTGTCCAACGAGGTCATTTTCCATCCTCGCTCATGGTATGGTTGGGAGTTTCTTATTGGGGCTTAACAGAGGTACATTTTTGTGAGAAAGGTGTAAAAACGAATGCTGTTGTGTATCAAAATACAGTCCTGACGAACCTTGTGGAACCTGTTTCTCATACCATGTTCAATAACAGGCACTGGGTATTCCAACAAGATTCGGCGCCAGCTCATAGAGCGAAGAGCACACAAGACTGGCTGGCGGCGCGTGAAATCGACTTCATCCGGCACGAAGACTGGCCCTCCTCCAGTCCAGATTTGAATCCGTTAGATTACAAGATATGGCAACACTTGGAGGAAAAGGCGTGCTCAAAGCCTCATCCCAATTTGGAGTCACTCAAGACATCCTTGATTAAGGCAGCCGCCGATATTGACAGACCTCGTTCGTGCTGCGATAGACAACTGGCCGCGCAGATTGAAGGCTTGTATTCAAAATCACGGAGGTCATTTTGAATAAACTTTAATGTCATAAGAATCTATGTTTTGTTAAGTTCATTTTGGTATATGAATGGTTACTTAATTAATAAACTTGTTACAATTATTTTACATTAAACATGTGACAGAATTTATGACCTGACTAGGTATTAGTAGATAGATATAAGATTTATTTTTATAATTAATATTGACGACCTCAGTGGCGTAACGGATAACGCACTTCGGTACGCTTGCGGAGGTCACGGGTTCGATTCCCGTCTCGCGTCTGGGTGTTTATGTATAATATGTATTTAGTTACAAAAAAAAAGTATATAAATAGTATATCAGTTGTCTAGGGCCCATAATACAAGTGCTACTTAGTAAAATATTACATCATACTTTAATAATGTGGAGGTAAGTGTGTTTGTTACGCTTTGTACACAATGACATATTCTTGGAGGTATTAGAAGTAACATAGGTTAATATTTTTTTACGAAGATTTCTTTCTCATTTTTTTTCGATTTAATTTTGCCTGCTTAATTACCCAGCGGAGCGGGCGCAATCGGCTAGTTTTATATATTAGCGTATAGCTATTATGTACTAAAGTCCGAACAAAGAGGAGAAGATTAAACGAAACTGGTATACAACATACTTGTATTCTCTCTTTCTCGCGCAGTTAAATCCTTTATAAGAATATGTTTGTCTCTTTTTGGTGTCGCTTTTTCGTTACATCGAATATTCAAATAACGACGATAGAAACGAAATTAAAAAGTATACGTATTAAATAGAAAAAAAAAAACAATACCAGCTTCGAACTTCTGTCCTGCAGATTTCTGTGCAAAATCTTCAAAGAACTTCTCGCATATTTCTTCCCAGAATATATGTCGTGCGCCTTTGCTTTGATACTGATCGGATTTGTAGTTCCAGATGCCCGGCCGCTCTTTGACTGCTTGGATGAACTCGATGTTATCTACCATGTCCATATTGTCAACTAATAATGCAGTTACAATTTTTCCGCATTAAAAATAACAAACTTAAACAAGGGCTCGAATAAGCATTATTTAAACGTCTGTAGTCCCTTTAACAACGTAAAAAGAGCGGATTTTGTAAACAATGAGGTTGTGTTTTGTAGTTCGTTTTGACAGCACGCCAACCGCACGAACTTTGTAGTCAAACTTCACTTGTGCACTGTTCAAGACATAAGGATCTCTAACAATGACATCTAGCGGCGAATAACAGGAATTAAAAGTTGTGTTAAATATTAGGATAACATTTAACGCTGAGATGTTGTTGTGTGATAATAGATGGCGGTGTTATAGTTTATACTATTCCACAATTTAAATAATTAATATAGAGGGTGGCCAAATTATAAGTTTTATAAGGGACAGTAATGAATTTTTTAGTTCGACTGAATTTTTTTTACAAATGATTGTTTCTAGGTCTCGTAGGTTATATTTTATTAATTTTTATTCTTAAGAATGTATCATTGAGAACATAAAAACCATAAGTAATGTAGGCGAAACTATTTATTTTGTAGATGAAAGTAATATATGCATCATTCAAAATCGAATTAGAATAATTTCAGTATTTTTTTTATAGCTAGAGTTCAGCAGACAGGCAAACGGCCCACCCTGGCAGGTGGTGACGTAGACATGGGTAACTCAGCGAAAATCCTTGCGTTAACTCAGGCGCAGTCAACTGCGCCGGCTCACTGAGTTAACTCAAAATTGCGCCACGGCGCAACAAAATTAGAACACACCGAGTGAGTAACGAAATGCGCGCCATCTGCATGCTACGCTCACAGGTTCTTGGCACAAACAGCGCGGCGCGCAAACTGCGTTGGCTCATTGTTCACCTATCGATATCGAGTGAGTGAAAGAATTAATAATATCGGGCATGATGACCAGAGACGACCAGTTACGTTTGCAACACAAGAGACATTACCAACGCGCTGCCGGCCTCGAAGAAATTTAATAATGCGGGTGGCATTTGCTGCAATTATGGCTTCTATACGTCGGGGCATGTTCTTTATACAGACTCTTGTGTTCTGTTGGAGCTCGGTGTTATGCCATTCTCTGATAAGAGTTTCAACCAACCGGCACTTGGTGGTGATCACCTCCTTCGCGATTGCCCGTTTGGTGATTTCCCACATGTTCTCCATGGGATTAATGTCAGGCGAGTTCCTCGGCCAGGACAAAACGATGATGTTTCTTTCAGCCAGGAATTTAGTAACACTCCTGGCTTTGTGGCACGGTGCCGAATCGTGAATGAAAATGTCCTCTTCATCACCAGGGAACCATTCTCAGAGATGTGGCAATAGCTGTTTCGAGTACTCGCTTGTACTGGTCCTGTCTCATTGTCCCTTTCACAATGTATAGGCGCCCCGTGCCCTTGGCTGCGATCACAGCCACACCATAACACTGACTGGGTGTTTAACCCTCTCCACAATCGCAGTCCGGATGGAACTGTTCTCCAGGGCATTGTTGGACGAATGAACTTTTATCGACCAAAATCTGGAATGTTGATTCATCGGAGAAGTGTACCTGTAAAATATTACAATAAATCACAGAAAAAAATATTACCGGTGTTGTCTGGCCCATTGCAGTAGCGTCTTCTCCATGGCTTCGGTAAGGCGTGGATTTTTGATAGGCCGACGACCGATCAGGTTGTACTTACTGTATTTTAATTAATTTAATGTATTTCTAATGGATTTTAAATAATAAAAATAGCTTTCTGCACTTCTCCAAATAAACCTTAACTGTGCCAAATTTCATACTCCGTACGCCCAATGTTTGTAAAAAGAGGTACGTTTTCGCTTCACGTATTATGTATTGCTTTTCTATTACATTATTGAAGTGAAACTTGTCTGCGCGCGTGACGGTAAAATTTTTGCAGATGAAACGTCACGAAGATGTGAAACGTTTTTGTCGAAAGAGAGAGCGATTAAAAAGTTATCATACATAATCGTCGGCCACGTCGCTATGTACTATCCACGAAGCATCGCCCTCAACCGGATCACATTTCTCGGAAGAGGTTTCGGGCGACAATAATAACAGCATTGACAGCACGATCACATGCTCACAGCGCAACGCCTCAGCCAGGAATGACGGGAGAACGCTGCGAACGCGCGTGTCAACATCGCCTGCGGAGAGGGCCGCGCGGGACGAGGGCACAACCAAATTTCGTAGAATTGATAGTCTCGTGTCAAGCCATGGATGAAATGTTTAATTTCCAAGAATTAGTCTCGGGTACAAATATCTTCATTTGTTTACATTTTAACGCTTCTGATTGATCGACGAACCCTGGCCAAATCATATATAAAGAGCACAAATTTCGAAATAAATTATTCAGTATTCAATTATAGCTTCAGTATTGATTCAGATAACCATCACTGGGTGTTTCATTTATAACCCAAATGGTGACCCACTGAAATACTGACCCCGTGTCACCAAAGTAGCATCACGCACAGTGCCTTAGAGCGAGAGGTACTTATAATGCTATATTCACAATAATACCAATAGAAATCGCATCAAATAATGTAGATATCGATGAAATAAATTAAAATTTAATGACAATTAAATTCATTAAATTCCTAACATATCTTCCTTTTTCCCTCCAGGTCTCGGACATCTAAAGCTTTAGATTAGGATAAAATTATAAACGAGATTTAAAAATTAATTTACCAAAGAGGTTTCACTTCTGACATACGTACTTTGTACGCATGCACTTTTTTCTGCTTTTATAAATATATTAGTTTTTAAAGGCGAATTCTAGACGAGTTAGTCCGTTGTTTATCAGGGTATACCAAATTCTTGTTAGGACGCAGGTGGAATGTCCATTTCGGTAAAATGAAACAACACAATAAGATTCTAGAATACACATATTTACAATATAACAAGTTTTATTTAAAAATGCATAAATAATAAAAATTAATATTTACAGATTTTAGACGCGCGTTTTTTTAATCGAGACTAGATATCGCTGTCAATTGTCGAAATTAATATACCTGTCCTTCTCTTTTATTCTTCCTCTTTCTAACATATGGAATATTGTAATGCTCAGTTCGAACGTGACATCCGAGGTGGCTGGTCGTCTTGAACCTTTTAAAACAAATCTTACAATCCAAATCGGGCGGCGTCCGATTGTGCACATCTTGCAAATGTTGCATACGCTCCTTGAACGTTGCGAACGACTTATTGCATATGCAACACACGTGCGACCTCTTCTTGTGGTGATGCCGCTTGTGGCTGCGTAAATGGGCGTTCGACGCGCACACTCGTCCGCACACGTCGCAATTGACGGTCAGAGAGCTGACGTGTATGTTCACATGGGCCCTCAGGCGTTCCGGTAGGAGGAAACACTTTCCGCACACGTCGCAAACATAATTAGTGCTGTGCTCGTTCATGTGTTTAGTTAAAGTCTTAAAGAACGGAAACTCCTTCCCGCATTCGCTACATTTAAATTTTCCATCGTTCAAATTGTACGGTAAAACACAGTCGGTGGGTTTTAAAATTTTTTCATCGTAATTAAATTTGATATTGTGAACTTTTAAATGTCCGATCAAAGTCTCCAAAGTGTCAGATTTCTCGGCACAATGTCTACACGTCATGTCGCTTATGTCGACTTTAATTCTGTCGTTGGGTCGCAAAATACTTTTGACGATCGCCCGAAAGCTTATATCCCCGTGCCCTTGGAGCACATGCGCCCTTAACTCTTCGAAGACAACGTATTGTTTGTTACAATAGAGGCAGTTGAAGTAGCCCTTGTTGGATTTGAAAGGGATTATTGTGGAATGTTCGAGAAGGAGGGAGACGTTTTGACGGGGTTTTATGTAGTCGCTACGGTGCGTGGAGAGGGTACGGCGGTCGATTTGTTTCACCGGTATCCGTTTTAGTTTGTAACCTGGAACGAAGGACTTTTTATTTCTCGTTGTATAATAATAGGCCAGTATTACCCACTGTTGGGATGGAAATCTAAAGGGAATTGACGGTAGTTATTTTTTTTATTGGTGTTTGCAACGCCAGTAGCATCGCGAACACGCTGCTGTCGCATAAGGGTACAGGAATTTGGGTCACTAATGCCGGAACACAACACACACACACACAGTTTATTATGGCGGCATACTTAAGACCAAAGGTGGTCGCCATCCAGACGGGCTTGGAGCCCTACCACGTAGCTAGGGTGGGTTATTTTGTCGACAGGCCGACCTCGGCCGCAGAGGTTAGTATTTTTTCTCCGCCCCTACACGGATAAAAACCGTCAATTCCCACCACAATTTTTTTCTAAGTTAGAATTGTCTAACACATCCCTAGGGACGGAGTAGTGTGGGATTCCCCGTAAAATGAACAGATCGTCGTTGGTTTTTTACTGATATGATATGATATTTTTTATGATATGATATGATAATTACTGATGAACAGTGGACAGGCAGAGGACCCACTCAATAGATGTATGCGACGCTAGGGACGCAGCGAACACGCTGCTGTCCAGGGTACAGGAACTTTGGCCACTAATGCTGGAACAACACAAGGTTATCATGGCGGCATACTTAAGACCACGAGTGGTTGTAAACCAGACAGGCTTGGAGCCCTACCTAGCTTGGATTGTTTTGTCGTTTTTTACGACAGCCTCAGAACTATTTTTACTCCTCCACTGCACAGAGAGAGAGGGCTCCTGCATTTCTATTATTTCTATGATAAGTATATCTAGTAAATACTAGCGTCTTGAGGACACAGGGCGCTGCAAGGTTATGAAAACAAAAAAAAAACTAGAAACATACCTTTTTTAATTTGTGTTTTTTTCGTCTTTTCCTTCACAACTGGTTCCAATTTGGTATACGCTTTTACATCTGTAATTAATATAATTTATTGATTGGGATGTAAGAGGTCCCTATAAGACCTTTAGGGAAGTGAGATTACCTGCCAACCGGTGTCGATTTTGCAGACGAGACTAATGCAAAAATGTATTCAAAAAAGTTATAATCAAAGGTATAGAACTCTTCTCAACTCTAATAATATGCTTAACTTAGCAAAGCAAGGTGCAGCTCGGAGCATACTGTGTTGATTTTTCTGTGTGCGTGCGTGCGCGTGTTTTATGTGTGGGCGCGCGCTTTTATATATGTGTTCTTGCGTGAGTGTGTGTGCGTGCGCGTGTGTGTGTGTTGATGCTACTTTTAGAACGACTTCCAGACGTTACGTCCTACATATATGACTGGGATTATAGTTGACTTTTCTATGCCATTTTGTTATTGAACTTTTCAAAGTTTCACGTTTGTCCGTGACATTACTCCACGGGTATAGCGGAAGACCAGCGCTGATTTTATATCTAAAATCATACACATGTTGAGCTAGTCCCAGTTTGGGACAGTTTTCTAAGTAGATTATTAATGCAAGCGTGTGTATTAATTATGGTGTCCTAAATAAAATGTTTTCTTTCTTTTTTTCAGATTGAGAACAAAGGGTGAGTGAGACAGAAGAAAAGACTTACCACCTTCACAGTAATCTTCTGCGTTATCTCTGTCACTGTCAACATAATGATCACTCTCCACCGAACGAGACATATTCATTTCATCTGAAATAAATAAAGTCCATTCTTTATTGCTGTGGACCAGCAGGCTGACGGCCCACTTGATAGTAACCTGTTATTGTCACCTATGTATGTTTGCGACACTAAGAGTGCCGCGAACACGCTGCTGTCCATACAGGAACAACGGTCACCAATGCCGGAACACAACACAAGGTTATTAGTTCAGTACTGTTTTTGAAGGTGTGGCTCCAACGCCCGTGGGCACTGATTTTGCCAATGTCCGAGTAGAATTTAAAAGTGACAAGTTTAATGACGAAAAAGGGGGATGGGGGGGGGGGGTATCAAACGCGCTGATCGGTTCGGAAGGTAGTAAGTAAGGACAGTACAAATAAATAGTTATAAGATTAGTAATAATACTTAAAAATTAATAAATATTTGTTATAAATATAGATTATATTATAATTAAAATTTTACTTAAATACATGTTGGTACATTTTTTTATTGCTGTAGGACCGCTTAGAATTTAGCAATTGCCGTCGCCTATGGGTGTTTGCAACGCCAGTGGCATCGCGGACACACTGCCGTCCCATAAGGGTACAGGAAGTTGGGTCACTAATGCCGGAACACAACAAAAGGTTATGATGGCGGCATACTTAAGACCAAAGGTGATCGCTGTCCAGACGGGCTTGAGGCCCTACCACGTAGCTGAGGTGGGTTGTTTTGTCGCCTTTTACGACAGGCCGACCGTGGCCGCAGAGGTTTAGTATTCTTTCTCCGCCCCTGCACGGATAAAAACAAAGTTAATAAAAAGTTAACATTAATGGGACGAGCGATAACTATGTACGAGGCATGCCTTTTAAGTTTTGTCATTTGAAGAAAAAAACAACTAAAACCTTATAGTACTTTTTATTGTTTTTCAAAGTATTCAGCACGTAGCTTAATACCCTTGTCCATTCGCTCAAACCAGTTATTATAACATTTATCCCACTCTAAAGTGGGGGTGTTCAAAATGGCTGACTTGAAAGCGTCGACTGCTTCTTCATCGGACTGGAACCTTTGACCACGAATACTTTTCTTAATTTTAGGAAATGTAAAGAGATCGTTAGGGCTTAGGTCAGGACTGTATGGAGGATGGTCAAGAATTTCTACCTTTTCCTGCTTCAAATACTCAATCGTTTAACGAGCGCTGTGTGAGCTTGCTTTGTCGTGGTGCAGGATGATGCGTCACTTTGAGTTAAGATTTTCGAAGTTCGGCGATGACTTGTGGTAAACAAACTGTGGTATACCACTCTGCGTTAACCGTTCTACGATCTTCAAGTGCAATAGTCGCAACATGACCGGTTTTCCCAATGAATGTAGCCACCGTCTTCTTTGAAGTGCTTCGAGAACGAACAACTTTAGTCGGCTTTGGCTCGTCTTGAAAGACCCAGATTGTAGATTGTTGTTTGGAACCAGGATCATAGGCATAGATCCAAGATTCGTTACTACTGATGATGTCGTAGACGTGATTTGACTCTCCTGGGTTGAACCTTTGCAGAGTTTTCTTACAGCATCTGACGCGGGCCGCTTGTGATCGTTGGAAAGCAGATGCGGTATCCAACAACAAACTAGCTTTCTCACACCAAGCGCTTCATGCAAGATCTTCTGAATCTCGATTCATCACATAACGATCTTCTAGAAATAGTTGTCTCACAGCAATAATGTTACCTTCAGTGAAGGCGGATTTTGGGCGTCCTTCGCGAGATTTGTCACCAACACTAGTAGTCCACGCTAGAATTCTAAATGCCAGCGTTCGACAGTCCGCAGACATGGGGCTTCATCACTGAACACAGATGTTAGCTCTTCAAAACATTGAAGCCGTGTCAGGCCCCTTCTAAAGTTGTAGAAAATTATTGCACGAACATTTTCCTTAGAAATATTAATTTTCGTACGTGACCTGACAGATTCCAATCGACGCTGTGACTAAACAATAGCATTAATCTTAATACTTTCAACTGTTTTGAGATTCAAAATTTAAACACATTCGAATATAGAATAGTTCCAAATTCAAAATGGAGATTGTCTAAATTTTTTAATCATAAATTTTTCGATTTTAATTTATTTTTTGAAAATTTAGAGCATTTTGAGAAACTAATTTGAATATTTTGAAGATTGGCTCAACAGTTATTTAAAAATTTTTTTTGAATATTTTCAATTTTAAAGGTAAGTGACGTCATCACACGGCACAATGGACTATGCCGTTGCCTCACTAGAAATAATTTAAAAAATTGAAAGCTGTCAACACGATGTCATCTATCTCAGATCTGTCAAAGTTCAATAAGGAAATTATTTTTGACATTTATAAATTTGACACATGACAGATTATACTTGCCACTTACTTTTTATTTTCTGAGGCAACTCCCGCGTTTTAAATTACAGTTTATTTTATTACAACCTGTCACTTTTGTAACTCCGATACTGGCAAAATCGATGCTAGAGGCATTGGAGCCATAACCTTAAGAACTGAACTGAACTGAGGCAACGATACTATACAGTGAAATTTGAAGGGCAGAGAAGGTCAATCATATTTTATCAAGATATGAATAAAATGTGAATATTTTTCATAATTAATTAGTCCATAATGATCAGTAACCTTATTCCTCTAAATGGTTTTTCAATTACAACATTTAAAAAAAATGAACAATGCCCATTGCCGGGAAACATGGAAACGACAGAACTTAAAAGGCATGCCTAGTATGGGTTCAATCAAAATTCCAATTACATGTAATTATTTTAAGAATACTTACACAAAGAAGATTCTCTGTAATCAATCTCCCGTTTGTTTTCTCCCATTTTCTCCATCTCTATTTTCGCTTGTATAAAAAAAACATATCATATTATGACACATTTTTAACAAATTATGTCCCGTTATAGTGACCGATATTATTCCTAACAGAAGAGGTATTAAAGGCTGCAGAATTGTCATCACGATTTGTTCATAGCAATATTTATAAAGATAATTTGAACAGGGCAATGTCTTCTCTACACAATAGTATTAGAAACTGTAATTTCAATAAAGAAAAAACAAAAGCAGACAAACATTATTGATTTCTTGTGTGAAAAATGTTTTTTTTTAATAGCTAGAGTTCAGCAGACAGGCAGACGGCCCACCCTGGCAGGTGGTCACCGTCGCCTATGGCAGTTTGCAGCAACAGAAGCATTACCAACGCACTGCCAACTGCTGGGTGTTTGCAACGCCAGTGGCATCGCGAACACGCTGCTGTCGCATAAGGGTAAAGGAACTTGGGTCACTAATGCCGGAACACAACACAAGGTTACTATGGCGGCATACTTATGACCAAAGGTGGTCGCCATCCAGACAAGCTTGGGGCCCTACCACGTAGCTAGGGTGGGTTGTTTGCGATGTAGACGCTCACTAAGAACGGATTTCAGATAGGATTTCACGGAAATCCTATCAAAACTGTTTTTTTTTTTTATTTATATGGCAGAACGTTTGATGGGGGAGTTAATTTATGATAAATATAATTTAATATAAAAAAAACTCACAACTTTTATTCAGAACTTCCGCTTCTAGATGTTCAATTTTGACGGTAGTTTCTGAAATATACACAAAGACGAATTATTATCAAAGGACTAATTATTCTAAGAGCGCATTTTCAATATCAATGCATACATTTAAAAAATAAAATATACTAATTGTCTTGGTCAAGGGCGGAGTAAGAATACTGACCCATATGGCTAAGGACGGCCTGTTTAAAAGGTTACAAAACAACCCCAGCTAGCTAAGGCCCCAAGCCCGTCTGGCAACCACACCTGCTCTCTTATTTTTAAAGCGAGTACAGGAACTTGGGTCAATAATGCTGGAATACAAAGTTATTATGGCGGCATACTTAAGACTCCATCCAGACGGGCTAGGGGCCCTACAGGGGGCTAGGGTTGTTTTATCGCCTTTAAAGACAGGCCGACCCCGGTCAGATTCTGTCTCCGCCCCTGCACGAATGAAAATGCAGCCTCTCTAAATATGCAGCCATAATCGATCCAGCTTCCAGTTCCCATATGCGAACGGATGGGGGTGTTGGATGCGACGTTAACTGGTTACTAAAGCGGGTTTACACGTTGAACGCAGTACTAGAAACCACGAGTAGCCCAGTGAGAAGCAATTGACATTTTGTGCCCACATAGTCCCTGTCACTACCAAATCCCCAGCATATCTGCTGTTTTACACCTAAAAAAATATACTAATGAAATACCTGCATTAATTGTATTATTTTTGAAAATATCTGCCATCTTCTCTGTCATCTTCGCCTGACAGAGCACCACTTGGCGTTTGAAACGGTAACTGTTGCGCAGTCTCGTGATGCACACTTCGCATATCTTCTCCCGGCACTCCCATTCTGGGGGAAACTGAAATTATGGTTATATTTATCTTTCAATTATGTTCATATTACTGATCAAAAACAAAATAAAATAAATATATGTCAGAATAGAATGGAAAGAAGTGTATTGGGAGTGAGTATGGATATGAGTTTATCCGTGCAGGGGCGAAGAAAGAATACTAACCTCTGCGGCCGGGGTCGGCCTGTCGTAAAAGGCGACAAAATAACCCACCCTAGCTACGCGGTAGGGCCCGAAGCCCGTCTGGATGGCGACCATCTTTGGTCTTAAGCATGCCGCCATAGTAACTTTGTGTAGTGTTCTGGCATTAGTGACCCAAGTTCCTGTACCCTTATGGGACAGCAGCATGTTTGTGATGCCACTGGCGTTGCAAACATCCATAGGCGACAGTAACTGTAAGTTAGTTTGGTACTAAATGGCATTGTGTAAAATGTCCTAATATATTTTTTATGTCACTGCTGTACCCATTAAAAACGTTTCCAGTGTTCCTCTTCTGCCTTATGCCCGGGAGGGAAGCCGAAGCTCTGGGATAAAAATCAACTGTTTAATTACTTACAGTTACACCGAAACAGTCTTTTAACATACGTCCATACACTTCACCCTGTCCCATCCAAGTGTACTCCAGCCATAGGTTCTTTGTACAATACAGCTCTAAGCAACAACAGCATAGATCTAAAGGATTGTTACTGTGGACCGCATTTAGCATTTCTTGTCTGTAAAAAGATATTCTTGATTGACACAATGCAAAAAGGACCATTAACCATCTTGTCATTATTCCAAACAATGTGCCAGGAAAGGTGGACGGCATGAGGCCAAGAGGATGCAGTCCAAAAAGGTGGCTGGACCAAGTATCTGAACACCTAAAAATACCATTGCCTATGGGTGTTTGCAACACCAGTGGCATTGCGAAATTGCTGCTGTCGCATAATGGTACAGGAACTTGGATCACTAATGCTGGAAAACAACACAAAGTTATTATGGTGGCATACTTAAGACCAAAGGCGATCACCATCCAGATGGGCTTGAGGCCCGACCACGTAGCTAGGGTGGGTGGTTTTATCGCCTTTTACGACTGGCCAGCCCCGACCGCAGAGGTCAGTATTCTTTCTCTGTCAGCAGTAAAGGAAACCTTCCTGCCTTTATCGCACATTATACAGGGTCCATGTTTCTTTCCACTCACCGCTGTTAACTGTCATTTTAACCCTTATTCCCTATATTATCTTTTACACCCATCTTTTCTTTGGTCTAACTCTTTTCCTGTATCCATACAGTCTCATTTCTATAATGTTCCTTGTTATATAGCATTATTCCATTCACATTGATAATGAAAAACCGTGAAGGAAACCTGCATACCAAGAATACAGGTATGTAAGGTGACCAACTATTTTTTGTTCAAAAAGAGTACACTTTGCAAGTATTTCATAGGTTAAAAAAAGAAGAAAAAACTATAAAAAATTATTTTCTTTTAAAAACATAATTTTCTTCGGAGTGGATTTTTTTTCTAAATGAGGATGTTCGTGTAATAATGTCTAATAATGTTCGTCTAATAACAACTTTCATTTTGCATATTAAAATTGACTGTTAAGATGGCAGATAATGTTTTTACAGAAAGTTGCGACTTCTCACTGCTCCAATAATCATTCCCTAGTGAAAATAATCTTTCAACAGCAGCATTAGTCCCTGGACAACCTAAGGAAATTTCTATTAAAACTTTTAAATTTTCATGTGGGATAAGTTCTACTCTAAAATGCCGAAAGATTTCTACCCATCTTTTGTCAAGTCAACAAATGAGTATAAAATTATAGAAATGAGTACTTTCAGAGTACAGGATTTGAAAAGAGTACGGTTTGCGAGAAAGAGTACAAAACTCAGTAAATGAGTATAGTTGGTCACCTTACTGGTATGTGAAACCTAATTATCCACCTTGGACAAGCCTGGTAGCTAGGTATATTGTCTATTCCTTTACAGGGGAGCCCGTGCTCTGCAGTGCGACGCTATTAGTTAGTATTATATAGATATATACACAACAAAGTATTTCCTGATAAATGATCTTTAATATTTGTTATAAAAAAAAGCAAAATTACCTTTGATATAATTCATTATTTGCGTTCTTATTTATTACCGTATATTGTAAAGGAATGTCATCATCAGAAAGATCGTCCTTCGGCTCATTTTTGTAACTTTTTAACTTCTTTTTACCATTTTTTACATCACTATTTCGTCTCATCATATGTGATTTGAAAATTCACAGTACTTATAATGTTCTAATTCATATCATATCTATTTCCATAGCCAGTATTAAATTTAATAAAAAAACAATTTAACAACTGTTTAATGGATAATAATTAAAAATTAAGACAAAAACCAGTCTTTTATCTTGATTACAATACACTTACAGTTCAACAACATCAACAAATCAACAAACCAACAAAAATCGAGCTTTTTTTCTAATAATTTTATGTACTTGGCTAACCGGGTCCAAGTATATTGGTTTCTTTATATTTTTATTCCTTTTTAGGGTTCACTATTCACTAACATATTAATTGTTTCTGTATTATTTTTTACAGACGACAGACACTATAGTGAATATGTGACTATACTCACTATACCAGAAATACCAATAGCAGTGTTGCCAACTCAGTATCAGGTTTAGGGGCTAAATCGAACCTCAAAAAGGGCTAGATTTGCCAAAAAATTTAAAATAAGGGCTAAATTGGTAAATAATTAATAAAAGTTAATAGAAATAGTTGATTTTTAGTATAATTTATTACCTACTGTGTACAAATATTATATAAACATATTAATATTTGGTAAACTCCATTATTTATGCCTACCATGACACTAGCATTGTCGGTTCCCAGCCCTACCATATTCTGAAGTTTTAAACCAATGTCTTCAATTGTTTTCACTATTGCACTGACAATACCTCTCGCATCAGTAGTTTCTAACTCCGAAATTGCAAGAAAAGTTGTCATTATTTTATTCATGGAAGTACTAAATTATCTGATAACTATACCCAAATATTTTTGAACTGAAATATCTGTTGACTCGTCGATTTCGAGACTATAGCTGGTATCACCAATATCCTCTCTCAACGTAGTTTTGAAATGGGGTCCTAACACATTTCTTATTATTTCACCACATTTGGTGCGATGAAGTTGCAAACCGCACGCAACCTTTTGCACACATTTGAGTAAGATGATCAACTTGCGATACAGCTGTATGTTCTGCAATGAAGAGCGAAAGCAGTGCTTCTGCATTATGTACTACATCGCCTTTGCTTTCTAGTTTTTATACAGAAATCGTTCTCTGGCCCAACGAAAAGGGCCTTAATTTTTCAATATGCTTTTTCGACTTAATTCATATAATTTTGCTGTGAATAATATTTTGCAATAAATGCACATTGCTTTTGTATCGTTTCCAATAACTGGTTTTAACCATTTTTTAAATGATGGCTCTTTCTCCCATTCTGCTCTTTAAATGTTGTGCGTACTTAGTTTTCTTTTTTGCTGGAACGTCCATTGTCACTAACATAAAAATTTACTTTCACATAAATTCTCATAATATAACACAATCAAAATTCCAAATAGAATGAAACCAAATACTGAATGAAATAGATGTAAAACAGGAGACTAGAACGATATAGTAGATACGGGGAATCCCCATATATAATGAAAGTAAGCGCGTTTAGTTTTTTAGTTTTTGCTACGCTTTTCTGTTAAAATTTCATTTCGTTTCGTTCTTAGGCGTGTCTATGATTATGTTTATTGCGATATGATAATTTAGGGCTAAATTTGGGGCTAGGGGCTAAATCATAATTATGGAGGCTAAACAGACAGAAAAAGGGCTAGATCTAGCCCCGAAAGGGCTAAGTTGGCAACACTGACCAATAGACATTATAGATAACATACTACATAGTCTGTTTTTAAATAAAATGGTTGAAAAAAGCGCGGGAAACCTTCGAACTTGGCGGACGCGGTTTTTAAATTTTTGCAAATATAATTGTAGATTTATTGTAATTAGTAATCAGAATAGTTATAAGTTGTGTATAAATTTAGATTAGTGTTATTCCTATATATATTATTTGTTTTTTCTGCGTAGGGTAAGTCTTTCAAAATACTTTTATGAACGAGCCGCCAGACCCAGGGGGCACAGTGCCCCCTGCGGGAGCATTTGTTACAATTTCCAACGAATCTGGAATGGATTCCGACTGTTCGTCGGTATCCAAGCGTAAATTAAAACGGAGTTATCTCCATAGGGTATGCAAGCATTGTAACAAGAGGAAAAGAAAACATAATAATGATGCATTAAAAAATACTGATTGTCATTGTAATGATGAGTTTATAGAATCCCCCATGAATAATTTACCTTCTTCTACTCCCGCTAACGTTAATTCTCCTTCCCAAGCTCCCACACAAATAGGCAGGACTAGTTATGATTGCAATGATCATGGCCCTTACATTGTGCATGTCCATAAAATACAGTCTGCGGAAGACGACGGCACCAATCTGCATCCTATTGTATTCGGTAGGTTTTTAAAAAAAAATGCTTTTAAAAATATTGTAAATGGCAGTTTGAAAAGGATAGGAAGAAACAAAATGTCTCTTTCTTTTAATAATTATTTAGATGCCAACAGCTTTGTCCAGTCAAATTGTTTATCTGAAAATAAGTTGAAAGCATATATACCCACCTTTAATATTACCAGAATGGGATTAGTAAGGGGAGTTCCAACTGAGTGGTCTCCCGAAGATATAAAGGAAAATACTAATGTGCCCATGGGATGTGGTGATATAATTAAAGTCAGACGTTTAAATTATAAGGTAATTGTAAATGGTGAACCAACTTGGAAACCCTCCCAAACAGTTGTATTGACATTTGATGGCCAAGTATTACCTAAACGTGTTTTTATGTGTTTTAACTCTTTGCCTGTACAACTATATACTTACCCAACTATACAGTGTTATAACTGTTGTCGTTTTGGCCACACAAAAACAAAATGCAGGTCCAAACCAAGATGCTATAAGTGTGGGCAAGGTCACACTGGTGACAGCTGTAATGTTGAGGAAGATCAGGGCTCTTGCTGCTTATGTTCTGGGCTACATTTTGCGTTAAGCAAAAGATGCCCAGAATATTCTAGGCAAAAAGAAATAAAAATTACCATGGCTGAAAACAGCATATCGTACATGGAAGCATCAAAACTACACCCATTAATAACTAAATCATATGCTGATGTCTTAACATCCATACCAAATAAAACGTTTCAAGCAGGCAATACTATTGTACCCGGCTCACCCCCATCACGCATTTTATCATACAAAAAAACAGTTTTTACTAAACCACGAACCCCACCTAAACCTAATAAAGGTTATGACCGTGAAGCTCATGATTCTCTTGTAAAGGATTACAACATACCCACACCCTCTAATGGTTGTGCATTACAAATCTCATCCAATGCTGACAAAGAGAGTGAACAGAACTTAACAGACTTAATTACAACTTTAATTAAATTGCTATCTCAATCAAATTTAACCATACCGACCAACGCTGCTACTTTATTCAACCCTAACATTAATAATAATAGTCATAATGGACAGGATAGTTCAATGGAACTGCAGAAGTATCATAAGCAAAAAACATGAACTTGTACATATTGTAAATACTTTTAACCCTTTTATTCTTTCTTTATCTGAAACTTGGCTTAAGCCGAATTATACATTTAAAATCCCTGGCTATTCCTGTTTAAGGAATGACAGGGCTGATGGGTATGGCGGTGTGTGCCTACTTGTCAGAAACTCTCATCTTATATATCCTCTTCCTCTTCCTTCACACAGTGATGATTTTTCTATCATTGCTGCTACTGTTGATAATATTTGTTATGTTTCCGTCTATATTCCACATCCTTCTTTACAAATCCTTAGTGAAATTAGAAATATAATTTCACTTCTTCCTCATCCTTTCATGATCTTGGGTGATTTTAACTCTCATCACACAACCTGGGGTAGCTCCTTTTCTAATTGTTATGGACATGAATTGTTGGATATTTTGGACTCATATGATCTGTGTATCTTAAATACGGGCTCCCCTACCCGGCTCACTAGGCCTGATGAAGCAATCAGTGCTATAGACCTGTCTATTTGTACTTCTAATTTAGCGTCTTTATTATCTTGGTCTACTTTGTCTTCCACATTCAATAGTGATCACTATCCCATTGTTATTTCCTTTCCCTATAATAAACAAAATCAAACATTAATATCAAAGCCGCGTTTAAAACATAAAATCATTGATTCTCAATGGGACAAATATACTACATTAGTAGAAGAAACATTTCTTCAAGACACAAATATTTGTGATACTGACTATTTTAAGTCTGTTTTATTACAAGCTGCTGATACTGTTTTTCCTAAGCGAAAGCCACGTAATAATAAGTTATCATCACCACCATGGTGGGATGAAGAATGCACCAATGCTATATCTAGGCGGAAACTTGCTGAGAGGAACTATCGCATTAACATGTCATTAGAGAATTATGACGCGCTGTTGGAGATAATGAAAGAGACACGGAAGTTGTTTAAGAAAAAGAAGTTCGAGGGTTGGAGGAATTTTTGCAGTTCCTTGTCACCCGAAACACATTCGTCAGTTCTTTGGCGAAACATTAAGAGATTTAGAACAGCTATAAATCCTTCCAGTGCGCCTCTCCTTCCTATTGTATTAGCCGATCAATTCCTTGACCGTTTGGCCCCTGCTTCTGTACCACACCAAGATTTAATTATCCGTTCCCTATCCGTTAAAACCAATAGCTCTTCCTCTTTAAATCTTCCTATTACTATGGTCGAGTTAAAAGGAGTGCTAAACCACGTCAAGGACAGTGCTCCTGGGGAAGACGGGATACCATATTCCTTTTTATCACACATTGGTGAAAATGGCTTAAATCGCTTTTTAAATTTAATAAACAAAGTTGTTTTGTCGGGTGACATTCCTTTATCTTGGCGAAAGCAAATAGTGTTGCCCTTTTTAAAACCAAATAAAACACAGTCTAATGTTGAATCTTATCGCCCAATAGTTTTATCATCGGTTATTACTAAAGTAGTTGAACATCTAATTAAAAACCGTCTTGAATGGTTCATTGAGAATAATGAGCATCTCTCTCAGACACAGTTTGGTTTTAGAAAGGGGAAAAGCGTGGCCGATAACTTGGGGATTTTTACTACTGATATTCGTTACGCCTTTTTAGACAAAAAATCCACAGTTGCTGCTTTCTTGGATATTAATTCTGCATACGATAACGTTTTACTTCCCGTTCTTAAACAAAAGCTGAATAATTTAAACGTCCCACACCTTTTAACCAACTTTATTTTTAATCTTCTTTCCGAGAGACAAATTATTCTGGACCTCGGAGACCCGTATACACCTAGTAGATTGGTCTGGAAGGGGTTGCCGCAAGGTTCCGTACTAAGCCCTTTACTGTACAACATATATACACACGACTTAGAAAGGTCTGTTGGTGATAATGTTAGTATTCTACAGTATGCGGATGACTTGGTCATATACGCCTCTGATAAATCTGTAGCAATTGCGTGTGAGCACATTTCCTCATCTTTATCTTCTTTAAAAACTTGGATGGATAATAATGGCCTAGATCTATCTCCGTCAAAGAGTAGCTCCGTTATTTTTACCAAATCTCGAATTTCTCACACACCTACTATTTCTTATGATAATACACCTTTACCAAGCAAAAATCAAGTAAAGTTTTTAGGGGTTGTACTTGATGCTAAACTAACAGGTCTAGCCCATTGTGAGTTTGTAGTTTCAAAATGTGAACGGAATTTGAATATGCTCAGATGTCTACGCGGTGTCTGGTGGGGTGCTCATCCAGCTACTATGAAGTTGGTTTACAACGCCGCTATTAGAAGTATTTTAGATTTTGGTACTTTCTTTTTAGATCCTGGTAATGTGGCAGGTTTTAAGAAATTGGACCTGATTCATTCTAAAGCATTAAGACTGGTTACAGGTGCAATGAAATCCACTCCCGTTAATGCACTTCAAATAGAATGTTGCGACCCCCCTTTAAGCTTTAGGCGCCAGTATCTCTCTGACAGATTTATTTTTCGGCTTGTTCAATTTTCTAATCATCCTTTAACTTCCAAACTTGAATTATTGTCAGAGAAATTGTCTTCCAGTAATAAGCCTTTTCCATGCCTAATAAAAAGTTTTCAGAAATATAAATCGTTACAAGCTCCTATTCATTCCTTTAGAGTCCTTCCTTTATTTAAAACTTCATATGATTCTCTTCTTTTCTCTCCTAGTATTTGTTTTTCTCTCAACATAGATAGGTCCGATTATAATGCAAACACTACTTTTAACCATATTGTAAATACTAAATGGCCAAATTGGCATCACATATATACTGATGCATCCAAACATCCCATAGGGTGTGTTGGAGTAGGTGTATTTCATAAGCAATATAATATAGTCCAAAAAATAAAATTACCACCAGAAACATCTATATTTACGGGAGAATGCTTCGGTCTTCTGAAAGCAATAGAATATGTTATAAGTTTTAAACTTAACCAATGTGTTATATTTACAGACTCACTCAGTTCTTTACAAAGCTTAGAAAAATTTTCCTTAAAACTGAATCCTTTTTTTCACATAACATTTGAATGTAAGAGAAAGTTGTTGCATTGCCAATTAAATAACTACACAGTCACTTTCTGCTGGATACCTAGCCACTGTGGCATCATAGGAAATGCGAGAGCTGACAGTTTGGCAAACGAGGCAACTGTGAGTGGTGATATATACCCATACACGATTTTCGGACACGACCTGAATGCTTTACCTAGCACATATCTCCGTGATACATGGAATTTGAGCTGGAGAGAGAGCGGTCAGGTCAAGGGTCGCTTCCTCTACGCTATACAGCCTTTAGTCCCAAGAAAACCATGGTTTGCCAAACTGTGTTTTAATAAAACTGCCACTTCGTCTTTAATCCGCATGCGTCTTGGACATATTTGCCTTCCGGTACATCTGCATAAACTTGGCATAGTATCTAGTACTGCCTGTGAATGTGGTGAGAGTTATTGCGATATGAATCATGTTTTCTTTTCCTGTCCTTTATATGACCACTCTTCCCTATACAAATCTCTAATATCTCTCTCTATTCCTCTTCCTTCTAATATTTACTTACTTCTTAAAGATAATAGACCCTGTGTATATAGTATATTAAATAAATTTATTGTAAATAATAAGATTAGATTGTAGTCTATATTTATATATATTACTTGTTTTCTTTTATTATATATTTTCAATGATTTCTCTTTTGCTGATTCTCTTTTTATTTATAAAATATCATTGTTTATAATTATATATTTTTGTAGATATGAAATTATTCTGATTTGTTTTGTTTAATTCCCGGTACGGTTTAATTATAATTCGCGATATTAGTTTCCCTAGCTTTGTTGACAAATTAAAAATACTTGACACTGGCCCAATGCACGAATGGTGCCGAGCCATAATTAAGAAGAAGAAGAAGAAGAAATAAAATGGCGGAATATTGTTTGTGACTTGTTTGTAATTTGTAAAGGACTTGTACATATTTTTCAAAGAAAACAACAAATATTGTGCGTTAAGATGCGTAAAAGTATGAAAAATTTGTGTTAAATAAATATTTAGTGTTATATTAGTTTTTATGATGGAACCTAGTACTTGGAAAATTGAAAAAGACTTATGCCGTTGTTGTCACTCGGAAGGATTATTTAAGAATTTAGCCGAGCCTTGTTCAGATATGGGTGAAGAAGAGGTTTATTGCGATATACTAAGGAATTCATTTGATATTGATGTAAGTAAATACTATACGGAATTATACTATCAGTTTTTAATAACTTAAACTCATTCAAAAGTAAGTTAATTGTCACAGGTTTATAACATAATGCCTATTAATGGGGGGTTTTTATATATTGTATGAAATAGGAGTTTCTGCCTTCTGAACCTCCTAGGAAATTAACCTGTGGTCTCTGTTAAGTAGGAATAATTTAATGTATTTATGATTAAGATGAGTTGTCAAGAAGCTCTATCCAGCATATTTAGTGACCAGGACTTGTCATCCATACAGGCTTGGAGCCCTACCAACTAGCTAGGATTGTTTTCTCGCCTTGGGTGAAAGGTCGCCCAGTGGGGGTCAGTATTCTTCAATCCTTGCAGAGAAATACCTCTATTGCCTTTGAATTAAATTTAACTTGTTACATGATTAAGATATTCATGAATATATTCATGGACCTCGATGTGATGGCTCTTACAAATAAAAGGTTACTTTTTTATCCAAATCCTAAATCTTTGTTTCTATATGTATTTATCCAAAAAAGAAAAGTACATAAGGGGCCATCCATAAATTACTTCACACGAATTTTAGGACTTTTTAACCCCTCCCTCCGTCCTTGCCACAGAATGTCACATTTTTAGAAGCTTCCTCCTCCTGATGTGACGTCACACATTTTTTAATTTTATGTATGTGTCAAAAGAAAAAAGTTACTTTAAATTTTTTCTTATTTTTATTAAAAATAAAATGAAAAAGGGTAGTATCAGCAAACCATAGTTAATTAGGTACAACTTGTCTTCTGACAAAGGCGTACTCTATCCATTCAGTCCTGTTCCTTGGTGTATGTGACCGTTAATCTATACAAATAAATAAAATTGAAAGATCTGTTTGTAATATTAAAATAACCACTTTTTACTAAGTGCATTCGATGCATACACGGTACATATACCAAAACAATATTTTTCACAACTTTTGTCTGTCTGTTTGTTCCGGCTAATCTCTGAAATGGCTGCACCGATTTTGATGGGACTTAGGCTATTTTTATTTTAGAAAAAAAAAATAGTTTTTGTTAAAAATGATAAGTTTCGGAAATTTTATATTCCAATTTAAGTTGACTTCAGATTTATATCATCGATCATATGAAATAGGGTTCAGCTTAGGCTGTACTTAGAAGGTTGAATTTCCAATTTAAATTGATCTCAAATATCCAAAAAATGCTGCCTAAAGTCACTATTCCATGCAGACGGAGTCACGGGCACAGCTAGTTTTAAATAAAACTTTTTAAAAGCGTTGTGGCATACGGGTGATATCTTTAGTAATTTTTGTTCTGTTACACCAAAGAAGTTTAACTTCTTCGGTGTAATTCAGATTTATATCATCAATCATATGAAATAGGGTTCAGCTTAGGCTGGACTTTGTAGGTTTTATTTGTAATTGATATTACCTCACATATCCAAAAAATGCTGCCCAAAGTCACTATTCCACGCGGATGGAGTCGCAGGTACAGCTACTCTTTAATAAAATCAACATTACAAAGCCGCTCTTGAAGTTGAATGTTGCTACTAAAGTATTAATAAATATAGATTGAGTTCGTAAATTTTATTATATTGTGTCAGAATCGTTTTTGACACAATATACGCTAGCTGGGTTACAGTTAACTTGGGTTCGTTGCATATAATTTGATTTTATATTCTTTTCAGCTGACCCCAGTACCTGGTAATCTGTGTGCCCCCACATACACAATATGTGACACATGCATACTTAGGCTAAGAGACGCGGCTGCTTTCAAGAAACAAGTGTTACATTGCGAAAAGAAGTTCAGAGATATGTATAACAAGAACATACTTATAGGTAAAGTAAGGACTAATTTTTATATTATGAACTAATTTAGGTATTCTCACTACAGTTTTATATGTGATGACATTATAGATAGATGAAATTAATAGTATAAATGTCTGTATACAGTAGAACCGTTTTTGCAACGTGGTAGAGCCCAAGCCCATCAGGATGGCAACCATCTCTGGTTTTTTAAATATGCCACCATGATAACTTGTGTTCCGGCATAAGTGACCACTAATGTTCCAGTATCACTAAGCGGATAGCAGCGTGTTCACGATGCTCCTGATGTTGCAAACACATATAGGCGACGCTAACTGCTAAATTCTAAGTGAGCCATTAACTTGTCTGCTGTCCTAAAACAATAAAAAAATGTAGAACATCAATAAGTCGATATATTATCATAAAACTCTTAAAAAAAAATTTGTTTTCCTTATCTTCAACCCACTGAGCCTCTGTTGCTCGAAATATGTACCACCTATAAGTCAAAATAATTAGTGACTACCTATGTATAAGCAAATACAGTAATTATTTTTCCTCTATGATTCAAAAAAATAAATTGGATCTTTGTAACTCCAACATAAAGAGTTGCAATGTTTGATTTTATAAAGTTTACAACTCAATTATTTGAAAATGTAATATACTGATATTATACTCATTAAAAAGGTTTCTAAACTGAACATTCCTTGGGATAAATTCTCTAATTTGAAATCCTTCATAAGTTGAAATTTTTATACCTCCAATTATTTAGGCAAAAATTTTTTTTAGATAAGGGCCAAGTGTCTTAAGATGTAAAACTTGGAAAATTTAATTGAAATCTATCCAGTTTTGCAGTGATGCGCGCACAACTAAAGACCTCTTCTATCATTTGATTTATATAGAAGATTCATTGGAACACACATCTTATGTTCACATAACTTTGCACGGTCTTCGGTATCCCTGATCCTATCCTCATTCCTATGGACTCACTAGTCCAATGTTACGTTTACTTTCACGAAGTCAAGCCAGGACTTTTTGGGTCCTAGGATTATGTAATGAAGAATTATATGAAGGTATATATCTATATGTGAATCGATTGAATTATATCCGTGCAGGGGTGGAGAAGGAATACTGACCTCTGAGGCTAGGGTCAGCCGGCTGGAGTCAGCCTGTCGTATAAGGCGACAAAACAACCCACCCCTAGCTACGTGGTAGGGCCCTAAGTCCGTCTGGATGGCGACCACCTTTGGTCTTAAGTATGTCGCCATAATAACTTTGTGTAGTGTTCTGTTCCGGCATTAGTGACCCAAGTTCCCGTTGCAAACACTCATAGGCGACGGTAACTGCTAAATTCTAAGCGTGCCGTCAGCCTGTCTGCTGTCCTACAGGAATAAAAAAAAGTTAGCCAGCAGAAGTCATCTCTTACTTTCCTATTAATAATTGATAATCCTTTCAGCCAGTGTACCACAACTTATGGTAGAAGTTAAACAAGAACCATTACCTGTTGATGGTGAGTTCTTTTAATATTAATCCAATTAACATGAGTGAAATTAACATTGTTTTGTTAGGCGGTAGGGCCCCAAGCCCATCTGAATGGCAACCACCCGCGGTGTATAAGTATGCTATCATATTAACCTTGCGTTGTGTTCCGGCATTAGCGACCCAGGTTCCTGTACAAATATGCGAACAGTAGCGTGTTCGCGGTGCCCCTGGTGATGGTAACTGCTTACTATTAAGTGGGCCGTCAGCCTGTCTGCTGCTCCTCAGCAATAATAATAAAAAGAACATACAACAACCCTGAACAAAGCCTGTTCTCATATGACATGGAATAATCATTTTCAGTGGCTATGTAAGTGGCAACAGGCTGCTGTGTTTGAGGATTGCACAACAATCTTCCCATTTCGTTCCTGTTTCGGGTAAGGGTGGTTGGTTTGGGCTGGTTTGAAAAGATCCTCATTCCCTCGCGCACATCATGGAATGAGCCCGCTCTGACACAGGGGACCCATCACTTGACGGTCCTCGTGGCGTAACTGGCTAACGAACTTCGATACGCTTGCCCAGGTCACAGGTTCGATTTCCGTCTCGCGTCTGGGTTTTTATGTATTTATTTACAAAAAGAAAAGTATAATGTCGTCGGCTTGATTATCAGAATGCGTAACACCACAAAATATCGAATTAGTAAGACTGAGCAAATAAAAAATTGTGGAAAAAATAACCGAATGAAATAATAAGACCATAATATGAGTACCTAGCCATGCTAGAAAAAACTGAGGAGCCGGCATTATTAAAAAAAAAAACAATGCTATGCTACTTACTTATGACTAGATGGCATTGTGTCAATTGTCTCATATTTCAAAACTCGACCTCTCGTGTCTTGACAGTGACGTTTTGACAACTATTCAGACACACGTAGCAGCGTATTTATGCCGCAAATTAGACTCATCACCATCTTAGCGTCGAATCCCGATTGCAGCTCAAACTCTCGCTTCGGCCGTTCGCTTTTCGACTTTTTCTTCTCCACTTCGCACGATCTTCAGCATCTCTGGTGGTCAGTTCATTGGCACGCATATCAACCCCTATGACGTCAAGCCAGCACTTTTTGAGTCTACCCCCCCCCTGCCGGGGCCCGGCGGTGGCGGCATGACCAGACATTTGTTCTCCACGTAATTAGTAACCGGTTGCCGTACCAGCGAAGGCGACACTCCTGCTATTTATCCGCAATGTCGAGGACATGAAGGCTGCCGCGAATGCGAGAGTTACTAACGCGGTCCTTCCGCGTTACTCCACACATACACCGCAGCATATTCATCTCCGTGACTCGCAGTGCCAGCTTTTGTCACTCCAGCACCAGCCACGCTTCATATCCGTATAAAAGGACTTAATAATAAAATTAATAAATTAGGGAATAATGAAAGTGGACGAAGCGAAACAAGTATGTAAGGATCGTAGCAAGTGGAAAGAAGTGGCCTCTGCCTACCCCTACGGGAAAGAGGCGTGATTATATGTATGTATGTATGTATAAAGGAGGTATATATGCTGCAAATTAGACTACATAGCCTGAAGTCATTAGTAGATCCGAAGTCATTATTGTCTCCTCTGTGATCAAAAGGCAGGGGGGGGGGGGGCGGGGCAAAGCTGAATAGGATGTTTTGAGATCTGAATTAATAATTTCGTACATTATCCAGATTTATCCAAGTGTGAGATGTTCGGGATGGAAGACAGTGACGACGACAACGCCTCCCTACATATCAAGTTCAAGGACAGCGACGTTAGCGATGATGAAGGTATTTATTTCAAGGACACTTTTTTATTATAAATGTTTTATACTTTAGCTTTAAAAGTATTGTGTTATTGTTGTTAATAGTTGACATTTTTCTAATGTAAGGTGATTCTTCTTATTCTCTCAAACGGTCCTTCGAGCCGGATATCATTATGTAAGGATTTAGGATAAATAAATCGTGAGCCATGTGTTGTACCATAGACGTGTATTTCCCAATAGCAATTGTGGCGCGCATCGGTTTACATCGCTCACTATCGCAATCGGTCGAGACTGTACAGACAGGCCCGGGTGCAACTGCTGTTCGGCGGAGCTCACTCGGCATCGACGCGCCCGCCAATTCAACCGACAACCGCGAACGCTATTGGTTTTCTTATAATATATATTTTATTTGTGACTTAGTGACATCTGTACATGTGTTTCTCCTTTCAATTTTTAAAATTTGTATCAGTAATTACTGTTTCATTAATATCCGTAGTTTTAATTAATATATTAGATAGATAAATATATAGATAACACTTTATTGTACATTGTACCTAGTCAGGTCATAAATTCTGTCACATGTTTAATGTAAAATAATTGTAACAAGTTTATTAATTATGTAACCATTCATATACCAAAATGAACTTAACAAAACATAGATTCTTATGACATTAAAGTTTATTCAAAATGACCTCCGTGATTTTGAATACAAGCCTTCAATCTGCGCGGCCAGTTGTCTATCGCAGCACGAACGAGGTCCATGTCAATATCGGCGGCTGCCTTAATCAAGAATGTCTTGAGTGACTCCAAATTGGGATGAGGCTTTGAGCACGCCTTTTCCTCCAAGTGTTGCCATATCTTGTAATCTAACGGATTCAAATCTGGACTGGAGGAGGGCCAGTCTTCCTGTCGGATGAAGTCGATTTCACGCGCCGCCAGCCAGTCTTGTGTGCTCTTCGCTCTATGAGCTGGCGCCGAATCTTGTTGGAATACCCAGTGCCTGTTATTGAACATGGTATGAGAAACAGGTTCCACAAGGTAAGTCAGGACTGTATTTTGATACACAACAGCATTCGTTTTTACACCTTTCTCACAAAAATGTACCTCTGTTAAGCCCCAATAAGAAACTCCCAACCATACCATGAGCGAGGATGGAAAATGACCTCGTTGGACACGCGGAATACGGTTGCTCGCTTCTTCACTACTGTGTGCGTACACCTTATCATTTTGTTTGTTGTAGCTCTCTTCTACGGTAAACATTTTTTCATCCGAAAAAAGAATTTCCCGATATTTTTTTCCCGCGTACCGCTTCAACAAAGCGCGGCATCTCTTCAGTCTCAGGTCCATTAGACGAGCATTCAAACGATGTCCTGTTTTTCTTCGATATGCCCGAAGCCCTAAGTCTTCATTTAACACCCTTTTCACCGTGGTTCTGCTTAACCCCATCTGAAGGGCCAACAGTTTCTGCTTACGTTTGGGATTTCTTTGAATTCGTGCCTTCACAGCTTTTATCACTGCTGGAGTCCTAACAGACCGAGGGCGACCACTTCTTGACCTGTCATCTACACTAGAGTCTTCATTGTATCGTTTGATGGTACGATAAACGAATCTTTTGGTTATATTCAAATTTTTCAGTATGTTAAAAATTTGAATTGGCGCGTAACTGTAACGATGCAACGCAATAACTGCAACACGGTCTTCTTTAAGCGTCCACTCCACATTTAAAAATGAGTAAAATTCTAAAAGTTATACATTTTTATTTTCATGAACAATTCGAAATTCTAATTCAATAAACTTTTTTGTGGCCAGCATTCTAAAAGAAAAGTTTTTACTGTGTGACAACACTTATGACCTGACTAGGTATAAAAGTAATTTACATTGAAATTTATTGTTAGGTAAATAGGAAAATATATTGTTAGGTATAAGACTTAAAGAGCCCACAATCTACAGGGTGACTTTGACAAACCCGTCCAAATTCATACAGAAGAATCTTTAGTAAAAGTTATGAGAAACGTGTATTTTAGTTTAGTATCGCAGAGTACAAAAATGTTGAGTAATCAGCATCACAAAGTCATTCAAAGAACTCGCAATTTACATAATACGTCGGTACAGCAAAAAACTGGCAATGACTTAGTAAGCGGGCGAGGACGGCGGTCATTGCACCGGGCGAGCGAATACGCACTACTCATTTACGCGGGAGAGACAGAGACAGGTAATAACAGGTTAACGTACGACGTTTGCACCATATGACTATTCTGTACGATTGAATTAATGATCATATTTTCCTTGGAATGAAATATTTTTTTGACATACAATTTTTTTGCAAAAATGGGTTCCCTAAATGATGTTTAGTGCGTAAAGAAATTTGGACGGGTTTGTCAAAGTCACCCTGAATACAAATAAATAAAATTGGAGTGTCTGTTTGTAATATTAAAATTACCGCTTTTTACTAAGTGCATTCGGGTGTATACATTTTAGAAAAAAAAAATAGTTTTAGTTTAAAATGATCAGTTTCGGAAATTTTTAATCCAATTCAAGTTGACCTCAGATTTATATCATCAATCATATGAAATATGGTTTAGCTTAGGACGGACTTCGTAGGTTTTATTTACAATTTAAGTTGACCTCAGATTTACATCATCAATCATATGAAATAGGGTTTAGCTTAGGCTGGACTTTGTAGATTCGAACGCACGTATTCCGGAGGCGCATGGCGTAACAGTTGCATTCGATAACACTGACTGTTTGCATATTTCATTTATTTATATTTTAGGGTTTATAGGGTTTTGCAATCCAAAATATACCATACGATATATTCAAAAAATGTTGCCCCGTCACTATTCCACGCGGACGGAGTCGCAGGCACCGTATAATAGAGATAAGGAACAGAAAAAAGAATTAGCTCTGAAAAGTCGTCATACATCAATGTCGGCCACGTCGCAAATGTACTTACTATCCACGAAGCATCGCCCTCAACTGGATCACATTTCTGGGAAGAGGCTTCGGGCGACGACAATAACAGCTACACACAGCGCGATGTCATAGCCAGGAATGACGGGAGCACGCTGCGAACACGCGTATTTACATCGCCCGCGTACGGAGGCGGCTGCGCGGGACGAGGCCTCAACCAATTTCCTAAAACTAGTCTCGTGTACGAACACAAACCAAACCGTTTAGCATTTCTCAGAACTAGTCTCGGGTATCAATTTTTAACGCTTCTGATTGGTCGGCGAACCCTAGCCAAATCATTAAAAAGAGCACGAATTTCAAAATAAATATTCAGTATCAATTCAGTATTAGTTCAGTAACCATCTCTGGTGTTTCATTTATAACCCAAATGGTGATCCACTGAAGTACTGACCCCCATGTCACCAAAGGGGCAATGCTTTCAAACGGTATCAAAAGTATTGCCCTTTGATGCCTCTGGACTGAAAAAGATGTTATTCGTTAGAGAAATAACACTAACCACTACGGCCGCGTCAGTCTCTCGTAAAAGGCAACAAAACAAACTTAGCTGCGTCAACCTCAAGCCAGTCTGGACGGCAAACATCCTTGGGTCTTTCGTATGCCGTTATAATAACCTTGCATTGTGTTCCGGTATTAATGACCAAGGTTCCTATACCCCTATGGGACAGCAGCGTTTACGCGGCGCCCCTAGCGTCGCGAACGTCTGTAGGTGACGGTAACTGCTTACTATTAAGATACCGCTATCTAGTTCCAAACAGCAGAGCGCTTGTGTTATGATAAACATCTTGATTTCCATATATGAGAAGCGTAACAAACAATCTTCTTTCAGACGACTACAAACTAAGCGAACTGGGCACCAAAAAGCGGAAGGTCACTCAACAGAAACAGAGGAAAACTACGAAAGCGAAGAAGTCGCCGCAGAAGAAGTTGAAAGAAGAGAAACAGTCGAGGGATGGCGAGGTGGAAGAAGACGGCGATGGAAAGCGATCGAAAAAGAAAGGTAGGTTTATAATTGTAAGTTTGTTTTTTAAATATCGAATTAGGAAATGGACGCCATTTTGAAATGGGTTTAACCGACCAATTAGAAGAGAGTATTGCCCATTTGGGACATCCTCCGTTCACATAGGCGTACGCCCGGCGGTGGAAGACCTGTGACGGTTACAAGATCCTGGTCGGTGGTTCTTTTGAATGCGTGATTCATATCACCCGAGCGTCGGGCAGTTGAAGAGCCCTGCGGTGGGGGTTGCATCAAGGCCCTTGCCCACTGCGTGTCGACAAAGTATGGAGTGGATGGAAAGCGATTGAAATAGCAGCCAGGGGGTGGTTTTTTTAATGGATATATGTTGTTGTATTGCACTCATAGCTTTTACGGCCCGTGCGGCAGGTAGGCACATTTGCACTTTATCTTCCGTCTTCAAAATTAAAAAAAAATAATCCATCTAGATGAGCAAGAGTTGAATTTTGGTTTTCATTCGTTGGATAATTACATTATAATCGTAGGAACTATATTTAGCTATATATATTGAAGTGATAACTTCTTATGGGAGGGTAAACCGCTTCGTTACGTAACGCGTTACGGCCAATCTGTCTGGCTTCCCTTTCTCTCACGCATACGGCAGCGGTAGACAGGCTCCTCCTCTCTCATTCTAACCCACAGCGCTAGATCTATTCGAATTGCGACTTTATTACAATCTAATACAGTTGAGTTTTTTTTTCTTTATAAAGAATCTAAGAAACCAAAAATAAGGTTTTATTAATAAATAACCCTTCCTTACATTATCATATTAATATATGGTGAAAGTATAATTAATGGACACGCTATGAGGGCAAGGAAGGAAAAGGACTTACCCGGCCGTTGATCCTCGCTCTTGAGCCCCGCTTTTTGTTGCTGATTTGTTTTTGCTTTTTTTATGTGTTCACGCACGTACAGTTGCCGGGAGAGAGAGTTCTTGACGTTACTTAAAGGTGACAGCTGCTGTCATTTCTTCTTCCTTTTTTTTTATTGATTGCCATCGCTCCGTAGCAGAGATGTGTTTATCTTCCAATCCAGGTTCAGGTAATGACACCAATGGACCCCCAGTCAAAAAATGTCCAGGTGTTAGAACATCTACTTCCCCAGGATCCGAAGAAATCAAACAAAGTGAACGGGAATTCAAGACAGCCTCAATTTTTGTAACCACTGTATACAACTCTTCGAAAGTGAGCACTTGCAAGCCCACTATACGTTTTAAATGGTGTTTCATTGATTTAACACCACTTTCAAATATTCCACCAAAGTGACTTCCCGTGGGGGGGTTGAAATTCCAAATTATTTGGCGTTTTACCAAACTTTCACAGATTTCTTCTCGAGATTTTAGTAAAAATTTATTAACTTCACTCAAGTACCTACGAGCTCCTACAAAATTTGTACCGCAGTCTGAAATTATCTGCTTGCAGAGACCACGACGAGATACAAATCTATCGAGCGCTGCTATAAAAGCCGGTGTCGACAAGTCGGATACAATTTCTATGTGTATAGCTTTAACTGCTAAACATACTATCACACAGACATATGCCTTGTTGATACGTGCGTTACGTCTACGACTTTCTTTTACATGGAATGGGCCTGCGAAATCGATTCCTACATTCTGAAAGCATCTTGAAGGTTGTATTCTGGAAGGCGGTAAGTTGCCCATCATAGGATAGCTGATTTTGGGGTTCACCTTGAAACATGTTATACATTTCGACAAACGCGACCGAATTACGTTACGAATGCCTAGTATCCAAAATTTTCTTTGAATTAGAGATTGTAAAGTACGCGGGCCACAATGTAAGTAAAGTCGATGAAAATAGTCAATTAACAATAACGACAAACGAGACCTTTTAGGTAATAACATGGGGTTCATTGCAGCTTTTGGTAGATAAGAGTGTTTAAGTCTCCCTCCAACCCGTAGAAGACCGATTTCATCAATATAGGGGTTCAGCTTCTGTATAGTAGGACTACAATTTACTTGGCATTTAATGTTATTAATATCTTCAGCAAATACTTGGGCTTGCTCTGTCTTCACTAGTATTCGAAGTGCTTCTTCTAATTCATCGGTTGTCAATCCATGTGTATTGCGTGTTGTCTTATTCCTTATATTGTGAACAAAGCGCAAGCACCAAGCTACAATGCGCTGGACGTGCGAAAAGGATGAAGTTCTGTCCAGTAGCAGGGAAATTAAGTTTGTCTCTTCAGAATTGACAAGAATAAATGATGAGTTAGATGATGGCTTCTTGAGTTCTGGTATATTATCCAAAGGTTTATTTTGTTTCTTGATGGGCCACATCCCACTATCATTGGTTAGCCATTCTGGGCCATTCCACCAGATTCGAGATGAAATAGTTTCTGAACAGCTCAAGCCTCGGCTACACAGATCTGCCGGATTGTCCTGTGATGAAACATGTTGCCAATTTTCCACTCCAACATTGTCAGTAAGCTTTATAACACGATGAGATACAAATGTTTTCAGATTGTGAGGAGGAATTTGTAGCCAACTTAACACAGTACTGCTGTCTGTGAACGCCGTTACTCTAGAAATAGCAATTAGTGGGCGCAGCAATTGGTACATGTGTTTCAAAACTCGAGCCAACAATACAGCACCCAAAAGCTCCAAGCGGTTAATGGTTAACAGTTTTAAAGGTGCTACTCTAGATTTGGCGATCAGCAAATGAGAGTACGCTCTGGCGTAATCAGATGAACGCAAATAAATGCAGCATCCATAAGCCTTCATGGAGCCATCGCTAAACCCAATGAGTTCGAAACTACCTATATCGGAAGCGATAACTCTACGAGGGATCCGTATCCTATGCAAATGCTGCAATTCAGCACAAAAGTTTAGCCATTGCACTTGTACTTCGTCGGGCACAGGTTCATCCCAATTCACTTGAAGCTGCCAAAGTTGTTGAATCAACAACTTTGCTATGAGTACTACCGGAGTCAACCAACCGAGAGGGTCATATATACGAGCGATATTGGATAAAATAATACGCTTCGTGCACCTTCTGTCCAATTCTGACATTGCATATGTGAAATGATCTTGTGAGGGATCCCACTGGATGCCAAGAATTTTAAGGGTATGCTGATTGCTTTCATCACAAAAAGGCTTCGGTGTTTGGCAATGTTCCATGGGTAACAGTGATAAGAATTCTTGTGAATTACTACTCCACTTCCTTAACTCAAAACTTCCACATTGCAGTAGGTCAGTCAGTTCTTTTCTTAGTTTGACAGCTTCTTCCAAGGAAGCCGCTCCTGCTGTAATATCATCCATGAACGTATCATTCTGGAGAATGGTAGCTGCCCGGGGCCATTGAGCTCCATGGTCATACGCTAGTTGATGTAATGTTCGGATGGCTAAGTAAGGTGAGCTACTCACACCATATGTAACGGTTGTAAGTTCAAATTCACTCACCGGATCATTTAAAGAATCACGCCATAAGACATGCTGATAAATTCGATCTTCAGGCCTTAGTTGAATGTTTCGATACATTTTCGAAATATCTGCTGTGAACACGACTTTTGGCATTCGAAACTTTGTTATTATATCAACTATATCGTTTTGAAGTTTTGGACCAATATAAACAAGGTCATTTAGTGCCTTTCCATTTGAAGTCTTAGCGCTACCATCAAACACAACTCTGAGTTTGGTGGTCAAACTATCGGGCCTCAAAACACAATGATGAGGAATGATATTTGCGGCCGGTACCGATTGCTTAACACGTTGCATGTGGCCTAAATTTAAGTATTCCCGCATAAAGTTGACATAATCCTCTTTCAACTGATTATCATGAATCCACCTTTTTTCAAGATTAAACAAACGTTTTAAGGATGAGTGATACGAGTCTCCCAATATGTCCCTTGGTTCTTTTAGTAGTATAGGAACGACGTATCTACCATCTGGGTTCCTTGTCACTAATTTGGAATACAACTCTTCACATTTTTCATCATCTGGATTTTTAGTCTTCACCACCGGAGGTTCTTCTATTTCCCAAAACCGCTTTATTGTCTGGTCCAAAGCAAGTGTTGTTAAAAGAGAGGAGGTTATAGTCGGTGGAGGTCGATGAATATAGTTCAATTTACCGGTAATCACCCAGCCAAACACACTATGCAATGCTACGGGAAGTCCAGGACCCAATTGGAGACGACGTCCATCGTAAAATTCGGGAAACAGTTCGGCACCCAAAAGAAGATCAATATCATTTGGTTTATCAAATTCTTCATCCGCAAACACCAAATGGTTACAATATACATAAAATTTAAGTAATAACCTAAGCTTTTCTCAAGTTAAACAATTCAATATTAAATAGTTCAACTTAGATTAGTTTAAGTTATCACTTCTGTCGTGCGTCCCGAGGCGCACATGTTTTTTTGATCTATAGTTTAAAAAAAGGAAGTTCTAAGGATGCGTTATCATTATCTTTCTATCCGTGCAGGGGCGGAGAAAGAATACTAACCTCTGTGGCCGGGGTCGGCCTGTCGTAAAAGGCGACAAAACAACCCACCCTAGCTACGTGGTAGGGCCTCAAGCCCGTCTGGATGGCGACCACCTTTGGTCTTAAGTATGCCGCCATAATAACCTTGTGTTGTGTTCCGGCATTAGTGACCCAAGTTCCTGTACCCTTATGGGACAGCAGCGTGTTCGCGATGCCACTGGCGTTGCAAACACCTATAGGCGACGGTAACTGCTAAATTCTAAGCGGGCTGTCAGCCTGTCTGCTGTCCTACGCAATAAAAAAAAAAAAAAATCTTTGCATTATCCGGTTGCTGGAATTCCGCTTCGGTGTACGGGGATCCGCTTACCGACTTTCGTTTCACACGGTCTTCGGCATCCCTGGTAATGAGTTCATTGGCACGCATGTCATCCTTTAAGGTCTGGCGGTGGCGGCGCGGCGTGGCTAGACATTCGTTCTCCACTTAAGTAGCCGTTTGCGGTAAAACGTGGCCATACCAGCGATGGCGACATTCCTGCAACTCATCCGCAAGGTCAAGGACATGCTGCCGCAAATGCGCAAGTTCCTAACGCGCTCCTTCTTGCACTCCACAAATCTACCGCAGCATCTGTGTGACACGAAGTGCCTGCTTGTGTCGCTCTTAGCATTAGTCACGTTTCACAGCCATATATAATATTTCAAGGAAGGGTATCTCATCTTCTTCTTCTTCAAGTGCCTCTCCAACTAGTGAAGGTTGGCTACCAACTTCTGGATTTGTTGCCTGTCCTTAGCGAGTCGAAACAATTTGGATACGCTCGCTATTCCAGTCCACTTTCGGATGTTACGGAGCCACGACTTCTTTCTCCGACCAACTTGACGTTTACCGGCAACCTTGCCCATCATTATAAGTTGCAAGAGGCTATATCTATCGTGCCTGAGCACGTGACCGAGATATGCAGTTTTTCGTCTCTTGATGATAGACAAAAGTTCCCTTTTCCGTCCAGCTCGCCGCAGAACCTCCTTATTTGTGACTCTATGCGTCCAACTTATCCTCAACATACGGTATCTCATCAAAAACACCATAAAGTTACTTACTTGGAAGAAGTATATGAAATTATATTTTCTTTTATTTTTCTCTTGTTGCTTATAAAAAGAGAATTTTCTCCTCATCTCTTACTTTACGTTCTTTATAGGTGACCGGTGTACCTTAACTTCGTAATAGTAAAATAGGTACATCAATCTAAAGGTCCTGGTTTCAAATACCACTGTGGCTTTGGCAGTTTTTCTCATCTAATGTGCGTATTATAGCATAATTGCCATGTGTGTGTGTAACCCGCCAATCCGCCGTAGACAAGCGTGGTGGGTGTACAGCCCGTTCCCTTTAAGGGCGGTCCAAATTGCAGTTGCAGCAGCAGTTGGACGTTTATGGATGTTATTCTATTATTATTAATTATAATAAACAATAAAAAATTATTTTACGCGCATCGCTTCTTACATATATCGTCTATAACTTTGTCATATAACAAGTAGCGCCATCTATTGAACTTTGACGCGAAACTATATGTAGAGAATATAATTTGAAATATGAATAGAAAACCGTTATTTTCACAGTCATAAAATATCACAAAAGGGTATTTGCGTTTGTACACTGATATAATATATTTTTAATAATATATTTATTTAATTAAAATGTATAAAGCAGAAATGCATTTTTTTTGAAAAAAACTGAACAATTTTTTTTTGTATTGATTACACCTGATTCTCTTTTTACACGAATTTTTTGGGATCGTATCTATCGTGTAAAATGAAAATGTGAAAAACCGAGTGAATACAGAAGGGATGAAATGGCGACAGGTCTCAGGAACAATTTGCGAATCACATGTGCCGTTTACACTTAAAGGTCAAACTTATAAAACCGTTATAAGACCTGTCATATTGTATGGATCAGAGTGCTGGGCCACAAAGGGCAAAGATGAAAGATTATTGCATGCAGCTGAGACGTGAATGTTGAGATGATTGAGCGGAGTTACAAAAATGACAAAATTAGAAATGAGTATTGGGCGGCCCCTACACCTACAATAACATTGTACAATATATTTAATTTAATTGTACAATAAGATTGAATTGCGTTTTGAATCCAAACGTTCAATTATATTGCACAATAATAAGAACTGTGCAAATTGTGCAATGTTTTCGTGTTCAGTCGGAGAATGATCAGTTTGATCCCGCGTGCATCGTGCAATTTCTTCTTCACGTCATCTTTGCTTGCCTTTGGATCTCTTTAGATTTTTTTTTATTGCTGTAGGACAGCAGACAGGCTGACGGCATGCTTAGAATTTAGCAGTTACCGTCGCCTATAGGTGTTTGTAATGCCAGTGGCATCGCGAACACGCTGCTGTCCCATAAGGGTACAGGAACTTGGGTCACTAATGCCGTAACACAACACAAGGTTATTATGGCGGCATACTTAAGACCAAAGGTGGTCGCCATCCAGGCGGGTTTGAGGCCCTACCACGTAGCTAGGGTGGGTTGTTTTGTTGCCTTTTATGACAAGCCGACCCCGGCCACAGAGGTTAGTATTCTTTCTCCGCCCCTGCACGGATAAAATTTAAATTTATATTGTCATGATATTCTTTGCTCTTGACATGCCACAAAGACGACGATTCTCTGTACAATTGGATACATTCGACGATAAACTCTCTTTGCTTAACTTTCGTTCGTATCCTCTTTTCCTGCCATTGTTGGGAAGCGTGCACGCGCGTGTTCTCCTTGCCGACGAAACACAGACTAAAAAATATTGCGTAATACTGACTCTACACGATGCAATGGAAAAATATGGTGCAATAAAAATTAAACTCGCTCAAACTTTCATTCAATCATTGCGCAATGCGCAATCTTCAATATTAGCCCTAGACGATTAATTATATTGTACAATTCGCAATATTGCGCAATATAATTGAGCGTCTGGGGGCCGCCTTAGGGGAAGTTTGAAATTAGCGCCAGTGATTGAGAAGCTGTAAAGTAATAGGTTAGCCTGGTATGCGAAGCCATATAATGCGAAGAATGAAAAATGAGAGTGGATGGATACAAGAGGAGGTGTAGACCAAAGAAAATATGGATGGATTGTGTAAAAGATAATACATACATACATACATATAATCACGCCTCTTTCCCGTAGGGGTAGGCAGAGACTACTACTTCTTTCCACTTGCTACGATCCTTACATACTTGTTTCGCTTCGTCCACTCTTACCGCTCTTACGAGACGGGTCTAGTCTATAAAAGATAACCATAGATATAACTGAAATGTGGGGATAGTGAGTTTAAAATAGCGAGAGCGAAGCTAGGCCCGCTTGTGCAACTGCGAGGCTGTGCTCTAGAATATTCCGTTAAGAGTATCTACCCTCATGATTTTTCAATTACACAATGAGTGTTAAGGGCTAAGTCAGTTCCATGCGCCTGTTTATAGTAGTCATTTTGTTGATGATAGGTCTCCTAGCCCGTCTTGATGCCAACTACCGGATTTGAATAATATCGCCACAACCTTGTTTTATATATCGGCATATATGGAAAGCAGCGTGTTAGCGGTGCACATGGCGTCACAACCATCCGTAGGGAAATCGTCAGCCATGATAGATTAAAGATCAGAACCGTTTCAACGTTTGCAATACACCCACCCACTCGAGCAAATCGAAGACCTGAGAAATGAAGAGTTTTTAACGAATATTTTTTTGTCTCCAGACATAACGCAAAAGTGGATCTTGAGGGAATTCAAGTTGTCGAAAACGGATTACATAGTGGACGGCACAATGTTCGTGTGCACCACGTGCGATACTAGATGCGAATATTTGTACCGATTACGCGATCATATAATGAGGAAACATTACAAGTTCTGTAGATATCAATGTCCTCACTGCACGGAGGCGTTCAGGTCGCAGTCAAGTGTGGCCGTGCACAAACGGAGAGTGCACGATATAGACGAACGCTTGCGCTGCAACGCGTGCGATCACAGTTGTAGAGACAAGTGTCATTTGAGAATCCACATGAACACCTATCACAAGTTGGGCCAGAGGTATAATTGCCAGCATTGCGACTACGAAGGTTACAGTGAGCTCAATTTGCGGAAGCACCTCGTCAGTCATAGAACTGAGAGGAGTTACCCGTGTAGATATTGTAGTAAATCGTTCAAGAGGAGTAGCAATTTGTGTATGCACGAAAAGATCCATACGGACAAAAGGGGCAAAGTGTGCAAGGTGTGCGGACAGGCGTTCGTTCAGAAGGCCAGTTTGAATTATCACATGACCAAATATCATCCGGGCGTGGATTTTTAGCGCTCTATATCGAACTTAGTAAGTATTATTCGTGGACTTGGGTTCGTTTCACATCGATACGTCGAAATAAAGAAGGACTCGATTTTATATTGTCCAATAAAAATAAATTCTAAAATCTCAATTACTAATAATCTATTTATTTATTTATATTTATCATTCTTGTATAATTATTTATACATCTATTTATACTATACTATAATAATCACACTTCTTTCCCGTAGGGGTAGGCAGACTTGTTTCGCTTCGTCCACTTTCATTATTCCCTTCATACATGCCCTTCGGTTTAGGGTACTCTTGACCTGGCCTTTTTTCAAGACGTCCCTGATCTGGTCCCGAAACGTCCGCCTAGGTCTACCCCTTCCAACACTTCCATTCACACTCGCCTTGTACACTTTTCGTCAATCGTTCTTCATTCATTCTCTCGACATGGCCAAATCATCTCAGCATCAAACATACATCTATTTATACATACATATAATAAAAATGTAACGGATCGCTGTCTGTACATGGAAGATATATGAGAAAAAATATTATTGGGACCTTTATCAACGCAAATAGCACCCAAAACAATGATTATTAGAATTTTTGTCTGTTTATCTGTGAGTTTGTGCATGCTAATCTCAGAAACGGCTTATTCAATTCAGATGTGGTTTTCACTAATATTATTGTAGTAAACTTCACTTAATATTTAGTGTTTGTTTCATATTAATCGGTTCATAAATAAAAAAAGTTATGTCAATTTAAAGAATCATTTCGAACATTTATTCTGCGAGTATCTAATTTTATAATTGTATAAATTTGTACAATCTACAAAGTCCAGCCTAATCTATTTCATATGACTGATGATATAAATCTGTGGTCAACTTAAATTGGATATAAAAAAAATTCCGAAACTGATCACTTTATTATTAATATATATTATTATTTTAAAATCATAATTTTATATACCATTATCATGAAGTTTAGTAATCATAAAAAGATATATCCGAAAAATGTCACTATTCCACGCGGACGAAGTCGCGGGCGCAGCTAGTATATAATATATGAGCACGTGCGCATGAACACGCACTTACTAGCAAATTTTTTTATGTTAGACTACACTGACGGACTCATAAACTGCATCAAAGTAATAGACGACTTTGAAATAAATATTTTAACCAAGTATGCAAACTTTCTATACAGATTTAAATTGAAACCTCTAGATTGGTTCGTGAACTTTAAAACAGCGTAGGGTCATATCCTTAAGTTTAAGTTTGTGTACTGGAAAGGACCTTATGACTTTTTTGAAGAAAAAACAGAAATTTAAGGAAATTTTTTTTAATTAAATAATTGGTTTTAACAATAAACACAAACTATATGCAAGGGTTTATTTATAATTAATAAGGTGTATTACCTCCACGTGCCATTATTACAGATTCTAATCGGTTCCGCATAGATTTTATTAGGGTTATATTGTAGCATTGGTGCGGGAGGGTTTCTAGAATATACAGAAGGTTTGTGGAGACAGGTTCTTACAGAAGGAGACGTGGTACAGGCAGGACTCGAGCAACCACCGGTCGTGATGACCGGTGGTTGTCACCGGTCGAAAGGAACGAATCGTTTCGGTCTGAACTAAATTTATGTAAAGCCGGTTTAAAACAATTTTTTTCCTTTAAAACGTTTTAAATGATAAATTTTCGTTTATTTTTGAAAATTTAGTTGTCTAATATGAGATGAAGTCTAAATTTAAGTCTTAAAAATAAAATTGTGTTATTTATTAATGTTTTCAACCCTTTTATCTCTTTATGACGTCAAACCAACGCTCTTTGGTTCTGCCCTTGTCCTTCAGGACATAGTTTTAAACGGTTGTTTTACAACTATAGTCAGGGACCCTTAACATGGCTACGTTTTGCCGTTTCTCTCTTAGATTAACAGTTCCCTTTGCCACCGGATTTGTGTTCAAGCCACCACGCAATTCATCGAACAATTTGAAAACAAATGATTTTCTTTTGTCTCCAGAAAAGCAGCGATGGATCGCGCGGCCATTCGCCTTATCTAACGGAGACTATACGAGAGACGAGTCTGGATATTTGTGTGCCAAATGCAATTCGTGTTACAAAACTGTGTCAGTCCTTCGCGATCACGTGATGCGGAGACATTACAAGTTTCCGAGATACCAGTGTCCGATTTGCATGGAGTGCTTCTTGACTACGAACCGTGTTGTGTATCACAAGTTGAAAGCGCACGACATCAACGACACGTTCAAATGCAACGCGTGCGATCGCGTCTTCGCCCACCAGTATCATGTCAAGCGGCACATAGACAGCTATCACAAATTGGGCCCCAAGTATATGTGCGAATACTGTGATTACGAGACGCATGCGAAGAGGGCGATGGAGCGGCACGTGGTTAAACATCTACCCGATAGACCGTTTCAATGTAAATTCTGCGAGAAATCGTACAAAAGGAAGAGTACGTTGGATCAACACGAGAACATACATTATGGGAAGATGAATAAAGTGTGCAAGGTGTGTGGCCAAGCCTTCGTACAGAGGGCCAGTCTTAAATATCACATGCATAAACAACACCCGGGAGTGCTGTTTTAACTGCGCCTATTCCAAATTGACTTTGTATGTATTCCTTTATATTCCACCATTTTGTTAGTCTTCCCTTTTTGAAGTGAACATTTCTTTAGCGGCGTTGTGCACTTTTTTGTGATGGGTAAAAAATGTTAAACTCGCGTCAGGACACGTGTCCTGATTGAAAATTCGTAAGACGGAGTTTTGCTCCAGTAATACCAACCTATAATGACAAGGTTTATTTTATAATATAGGTAACTTTTAAATGATTGAATTGCATTACTTATACATATCTATTCTAATTGCGACTTTATTACAATGAAATCATCATCATCATCATTTCAGCCGGAAGACGCCCACTGCTGGACAAAGGCCTCCCCCAAAGATCTCCACGATGATCGGTCCTGCGCTGCCCTCATCCAACCTATTCCGGCGATCTTGACCAGATCATCGGTCCATCTTGTGGGGGGCCTACCAACGTGGGGCGTCTTCCAGTACGCGGTCGCCATTCGAGGACTTTTCTGCCCCAACGGCCATCAGTCCTTCGAGCTATGTGCCCAGCCCACTGCCACTTCAGTTTTGCAATCATCCGGGCTATGTCGGTTACTTTGGTTCTCCTGCGAATCTCCTCATTTCTGATTCGATCTCGCAGGGAAACTCCGAGCATAGCCCTCTCCATTGCCCTCTGAGATTATATTACAATGAAATACTGTTGAGTTTTTTTTTGAAGTGGCCTTCCGCCTTCTTTATGCGTGTTGAGCACTTTTTCGATGAACAATAATTAGTTTGTAAAGAAGTGTTAATAACTAATTTAAATTTTAATGCTTGATCATAAATAATTTTTTATAAACCGAAAATAATAATCTAATAGCTCGACGATACAATTCAGAAGTTACTTAGTATTCACTTCTATCGGCAGTCCCCAAAGACTTCTGCGTGTTTTTTTTTTGACGTTCGACACTCAATGTCGAGCGTTTGATTAGTAGGAAATGGATGGTAGAGGAAGAGAGAACTGTGTTTGTGTTTGTAAATGTTCGTTGAAATGCGTTAAATTAAGGTGGCGCCAAAATAATTTACTAAATATATTTGGACCACGATAATACTCGAGCCTTTCAATGTCCCTAACTAATTTAGTCGGCAATGGTATTAAAATTTTAATTCAGCGTACTTCTGTTCGTCTAGAACAGCTACATTCACATCATTCACTGTAACTGTACTAGCGCCATTCTGATGGGTTTTTGAACTATAATTTACAGCGTACAGCTGAACACTTTCTACTTCTACCCCATATGATATACTACTCCTTATATCTACCCCCATAAGAGGTACGTAGGCTCGGCTCGTTGCCACTTCAATTTGAAACTTTCTGAAATATCGGCACGGCAAGAGTCGAAATTCGATCGTAATTCATAAAAAAAAATTAGATTTGAACTTCTTTAGGGTTCGTTTGTTAAAGGTATAGCCTCTATAATCCAAGGTTTCATCATAGTTACTCAGTTAATTTGCCATTTCTCTACATCAGTTGGAACAGCATCTCTGTAAAACTTCAAAATGTTTCGCATTGCCAAACCTGCATTGTAGATCCGTTTCGTAACCGTATATTTGCATTTTGTATACACTAGTCTAACAAATAGTTAGGGTAAATCAATCGAGATTACTTATACACCGTTTAGACGGTCACCAACCCGATGGTCGGATCAAATTAAGGCTATCACGGGGCTCACTTTGGCTGCAGCTCTGAAATAGGCCGAGGACAGAGTGGTGTGGAGGCAGTTCGTCAGCGTCTCCGTAAAGGCTTATCAAGACGGGCACGACCTTCAGAAATGAACACGATGAAGAAGAAGAATACACCATTTTCTTTATGCTTGAGCAAGATGTATTTTACAAATTGTAAATGACTGCCTATACAAATAAAAACAAACTCCAAAGTTTCATTCCTTGTTATATTGTCAATTTGGACATTCAATAAGACCAAAGAGAATATAGCCACTTAAGCCTTTTTTTTCTCGAGGATAGTCCTATTTTTGACGGGTTTGACGGACATTTTTGTTCTCGTTGGGGACAGCGTGAAAGCGGGACAATCCCGCCCAAAGCGGGACGTATGGTCACGTTAGCTATGACCCTTTAACAAGAATTTTTTGACCAAGGACTTAAATTTGGTCAAGGGCATATAAATAATGTCCTTCGAAATTTAACCCATTTAGTGTTGAGCAAATTTTCACATATTTTGCATAAATTGCCAAAGAATTTTTGAAAAAAAAAAGTACCTTATTAATTAAGTGTGCACAGAATCTTAAATATTTTCCTCAAATGTAGGGATGGATTTTTGTAATTCTTTCTGTTATGCGTAAGGGACATATCAAAACTACTCAAATGTAACATAATTTTTACTACAACTGTATTTATTTAATTAAAAATACGACACATTCGCACAGATCGATGCCTAAAATCAAACTGCGCAATAGTCGATATTCCGACGTCCTGTAATTTGTACGCATCAATAGAGAGTCGATTTATCGACGTTTCGCGCTCTAAAGGTTGATATATACAAACTAGCTGATCAGGCAAACGTTCCTCTTCTTCTTCCTGCCCTTATCCCAAATTATGTGGGGTGGGAACAACATGTTCTCTCCTTTACTAAAATTATGTAAAGATTAAAATAAAAAATTAAGTTTTATTTTTAGAATAAATCCGATGCATTTTAAAAAATCTTACGTGAGATTGGGGGATGGGGTTTCAGCCAAATTTTACTTATAAACTCACCAAGGGGGGTCAAAAATCTCTAATTTCACCTCACGCAATTAATGGACGCCCGCCCTTCTCCAAGGCCCAATCTATCTATACCGAAATTCAACAAAATTGGTTCAGCGATTTAGACCTGAAAACGTAACAGACAGACAGAGCTACCTTCACATTTATATTAGTACCGTTTATGAATAGGATTTACGTAAAATCCGTTTTCAGTGAACGTCTACATCGCGAATATATGAGTACCTAATGCTGAATTTCAAGTCGATCGGGTGTTTAGTTTTAGAGATATCGCGATGAGTGCTTTATTTCGTTTGAAACAAAACACGTACATGTGAAAATATACTGTTTTCTTTGTCTTCAGAAACAATTGTTCAGCGCAACCAGAAATTTAATTTGTTAGAAGACGATTATGAGATGGACGGTGAGGAATACGTATGCAAAAAGTGCGATAAGAGGTATAATAAAATCCTCTCGCTGCGGCATCACCTGAAGACGAAGCATTACGGTATATCGAGGTTTCAGTGCTCGTATTGCAAGCTGAAGTTCATGACACCGGCGCCTCTGACGGTGCACAAGCTGGAAGCGCACAATGTAGACGACAGGTACCCGTGTAACGCGTGCAAGGCCGCCTTCAACACGAAGATTCAGTTGAAAAAACATATAGACAACTTTCATATGTTAGGTACGAAGCATAAATGCGATTGTTGTGATTACGAATCGTTCAGTATTGAGGGAATGTACAAGCACAAGTTTAAGCATAAGACGGCGAAGGACTACCACTGCAGGTTCTGTGAGAAGTCGTTTGTGAGGAAGGGCACTCTGGTGCTCCACGAGCGGATACACACGGGGGACAGGAGGAAGGTGTGCAAGGTGTGCAGTCAGGCGTTCGTGCAGAAGGCCAGTCTGAATTACCACATGTCCAAATATCATCCGGGTGTGACTTTTTGAGTGTTCCTCATTTTGTAATTATTACCTTGAAGACTGTATCGCTTACCTCTTAATAATTAAGAAGCTGGTTTTTATATAATTATATATTATGGGACAATTCAAGCATCCACCTACTTCCATAATACGCAGCAAAGCGCTCATGTTATGGATACTAGACAAAATACGAGTATATATGTATATACTTTTGTTAAATATATTAGGACAATTCAAACAAGGCCATCTAGCTCTTATAATACGCAGCGAAGCGTTTGTGTTATTGGTACTAAACAATTGAAATACTTTTTTAAATAAATATATTATCATACAAACTCGAGAGGGGAAATGAAGCCGTGACCCCCCCCAGCAAGTGTCTTGACATGCGAAAAGCTCACTCCCGTTAAATCTCAGTTGGGAAAATGTCCACGATTCAATATCTAATTTTACAAGAATTGTAATATATGCTATCTATTGTCACACGATGTTAAGGAAACCGTTGTTACGGAAACCTATGTTAAGGAATCCATTTTTAACTAGGAGTAATTAATTCGTAGTCGTTTACGGCTCTGTAAGAAATTTATGAGGTTTACTCATATTAATGTTTGGATTTATTTTATATAAATGAAAAAGTTTTAAATGAAATGTTATTTAAATGTAAAATATAGTTTTAAATGTTATGGATTATGTTCTAAATATATTTTTATTTGTATTTTAATTTGATTTTCATTTTATTGCTTCTACCCTTCACTTGAAAATTGTAAAACAGTATTCTATTAAAACTACCTTCCTAAATTCGATATTTAACTGAAATATACTAGCGCCACTAATAAAAATTTTACCCGTGTAGGAGCGGAGAAGGAATATTAACCTCCGTGGCCGGGGTCGGCCTGTCGTAAAAGGCGACAAAACAACCCACCCTAGCTACGTGGTAGGGCCTCAAGCCCGTCTGGATTATAACCACCTTTGGTCTTATCTTAAGTATGCCGCCATAATAACCTTGTGTTATGTTCCGGGATTAGTGACCCAAGTTCCTGTACCCTTATGGGACAGCAGCGTGTTTGCAATCCCACCGGCATTACAAACACCCATAGGCGACGGTAACTGCTAAATTCTAAGCGGGCCTTTAGCCTGTCCGCTGTCCTACAGCATTAAAAAAAGACCGTTTTTTAATAGATGGCGCTGCTAATCCCTGCGGCCTGTCGTAAAAGGCGACAAAACCCTAGCTACGTGGTATGGCCCCAAGTTCGTCTGGTTGGTAACCACCCTAGGCCTATAAGTATGCCGCCATAATAACCTTGTGTTTCGGCATTAGTGACCCAGGTTCCTGTAACCCTATAAGAGTCACTAATAAGAGTTAATTTTTCAATAGATGGTGCTGGTTATATTTACTATTCACAAATGAGTTTTAATTAAAAAGTGATCAGAAGTTACACATTAGAAAAGAGTTCCTCTATTGGAGGACCTCCTGGTGTAGCGACTAACCCACGTGGGTACGCTTGCGGAGGACACCGGTTCGATTCCCTTCTATATATAATATGTATTTATTTACAAAAGAAAAATATATACATATGTATGTATCGGTTGTCTAGTACCCATATCACAAGTGCTATGCAACTTGGTTTGGGACTAGATGGCGTTGTGTGAAATGACCCAATATATATATTTATTTTTTCCGAGTTACTACTGTCTCGAATTTATGGAGGGTAGAATTCATATTTATGTTAAGGAGAATCCATCACATGGGGAAGTTAGTATCTATATTGTAAATTAAATTCAAAAACCCACAAGAATGGCGCTCGTGCAGCTACAGCGGTATGAACAAAGTTGTAGACGAATTGAAGTATGATGAGTAAAAAATTTAATCTATATATATAAAAATCTTGTGTCACGATGTATGTTGCCAATAAACTCCAAAACTACTGAACCGATTTCAATCAAATTTCACATGTACCCGTATTTTGGTCTAACTTACTGGATAGGATAGTTATCATCTCAATTATTCGCTTATGTCGTGAATGTAAACGAATAAAATGTATCAATTAATTGTTTCTTAAGCAAGTGTTTCTTTACTGTTTAGTTTTATGATGTTCTCATAGATGGCGGTGTACGTTGATTCATCGATAAAATTCTTCAATATTGTTTGACATCTAGGTTGCAAATACACCCAATAGATGGCGCTGTTCGATTTTACCGGAAGGGTTTTATTTCCTCAGTTGCGATTAGAGAAATAAAATATGGTGGTACGAAGTTCGCCGGGTCAGCTAGTATATTTATATATTAGAGTAGTCAGTGACAGTATAGTATTGAAAATTTCAACTGTTAGTAATCCAAATTATTTGGTAAATATTAAGTAAAAAACTGTGGACTGTATGAGAGAGAAGCGGTTGGTTAGATATGCAAGGCCATACAGTAGGCAAAGAAATTTGCACTAACCTTGATTCCACCCTTTCTCGGTACGGTTCAGGAGCAGAGAAACAGATAGTAAGGAGTAACTGAAGCCAATTGCGCACGGCATGGTGTGGTCTTCAGGGAGGTTAACGTCGACCGTCCCGCGCGTTAGACACGCGATACTGCCCTCATTCAATTCACCAAGTGTGAGGGTAGTTAACAAAATCAGAAGGAAAAATCTCAATCTACCCTTTATGTAAAGATTTTTTTTTACAATAAGGTTCGCAAACTGGTCATATCAGCGATAAATAGGCAAACAAAAATAATAAGATATAATAAAAACATGGTAGCTGAATGACCTACTTGATGCGAACACAGCATGCTTTTACATCTGTTACTCATAAATTCTAAGGTATTTAACTATTTAATCACGAGTGCATATAGACATATACATATTTAATTTAAATTTAATTTTTTTATTTGCTTGACCGATGCATTGAAAATATCGAGCTCATGGAAAGATCGAACATACTCTCGCCATTTAACTCATTGTCGCTACTCATCAAGCAATAATGAAGTGAAACTTCGTTAGCACCCTTGTGATTTGAAAATTCGATGAAAATAAATACACCAAAAAGAGATAAACATCCATAAATAGGATTTAGCCTGCGAGAGAATGAGATAGAAAACAAGTGTAGTATTTCCTATAATTTTCGTCTGTTCGGGCTTTCGTAGCTTTTATACACGAATATACCTAGTCAGGTCATAAGTATTGTCACACAGTAAAAACTTTTCTTTTAGAATGCTGGCCACAAAAAAGTTTATTGAATTCGAATCTCGAATTGTTCATGAAAATAAAAATGTATACTTTTAGAATTTTACTCATTTTTTAAATATGGAGTGGACGCTTAAAGAAGACCGTGTTGCAGTTATTGCGTTGCATCGTTGCGGTTACGCGCCAATTCAAATTTTTAACATACTGAAAAATTTGAATATAACCAAAAGATTCATTTATCGTACCATCAAACGATACAATGAAGACTCTAGTGTAGATGACAGGTCAAGAAGTGGTCGCCCTCGGTCTGTTAGGACTCCAGCAGTGATAAAAGCTGTGAAGGCACGAATTCAAAGAAATCCCAAACGTAAGCAGAAACTGTTGGCCCTTCAGATGGGGTTAAGCAGAACCACGGTGAAAAGGGTGTTAAATGAAGACTTAGGGCTTCGGGCATATCGAAGAAAAACAGGACATCGTTTGAATGCTCGTCTAATGGACCTGAGACTGAAGAGATGCCGCGCTTTGTTGAAGCGGTACGCGGGAAAAAAATATCGGGAAATTCTTTTTTCGGATGAAAAAATGTTTACCGTAGAAGAGAGCTACAACAAACAAAATGATAAGGTGTACGCACACAGTAGTGAAGAAGCGAGCAACCGTATTCCGCGTGTCCAACGAGGTCATTTTCCATCCTCGCTCATGGTATGGTTGGGAGTTTCTTATTGGGGCTTAACAGAGGTACATTTTTGTGAGAAAGGTGTAAAAACGAATGCTGTTGTGTATCAAAATACAGTCCTGACGAACCTTGTGGAACCTGTTTCTCATACCATGTTCAATAACAGGCACTGGGTATTCCAACAAGATTCGGCGCCAGCTCATAGAGAGAAGAGCACACAAGACTGGCTGGCGGCGCGTGAAATCGACTTCATCCGGCACGAAGACTGGCCCTCCTCCAGTCCAGATTTGAATCCGTTAGATTACAAGATATGGCAACACTTGGAGGAAAAGGCGTGTTCAAAGCCTCATCCCAATTTGGAGTCACTCAAGACATCCTTGATTAAGGCAGCCGCCGATATTGACATGGACCTCGTTCGTGCTGCGATAGACGACTGGCCGCGCAGATTGAAGGCTTGTATTCAAAATCACGGAGGTCATTTTGAATAAACTTTAATGTCATAAGAATCTATGTTTTGTTAAGTTCATTTTGGTATATAAATGGTTACATAATGAATAAACTTGTTACAATTATTTTACATTAAACATGTGACAGAATTTATGACCTGACTAGGTATAAAATTAATAGCTGATCACGCTCGCTCCGCTGGGCGATTTACTAGTAAAATTAAATAGAAAAAAATTAGAAAAGGTAATAATGATCTTCGTAAAAAAATCTTTTTTTTTTTTTCAATATAAAGTATCCTATGTTACTTCTAATCTTCCAAGAATATGTGTGCAAAGTTTCATGATGATCTGATAAGTAGTTTTCGAGTGAAAGCGTAACAAACAAACTTACTTTCACATTTATAATATTAGTATGATTTTGCATAAAAATATAAAATTATTTATTATTAAATTTTAAGCTTGGTAAAAGTATAAAATAATGAACCTTATAATTATTCTAATACTCCTAATACTATAATAATGTTATTTAATTCATTCTCTCGTAGGCTATTTTTTAAAGTTTTACTTTTGTTTTTTTTTATTGCTATAGCTATAGGACAGCAGACAGGATGACGGCCCACTTAGAATTTAGCAGTTATCGTCGTCTATGCGTGTTTGCAACGCCAGTGGCATCGCTGCTGTCCCATATGGGTTCTGTATGTGAATTGTACACACGTTTTTTTTTATAAGAAATCGACACGAATTTTTGGCGGCATTAATAAGAGAGAATGGGAGAGGATCGTGCCGTGAAGAGAGCGTACTTGAGACAACCAAATGGAAGGCGCCCGGTTGGACGTCCTAAATATCGTCGGGGAGACGTAGTAGCTCAAGACCTCAACCTGGGCTTAGTGATTGGCGAGAGCAAGCGCAAACCCGACAGGCCTCGCGTGATCTGGTGTCAAAGACTCACTTTGGGTCGTTGCATCACCGTAGTTAGTTATTTGTTTATATACAATCGCTTGTTATGCTAAAAACATAAAACTAAGATGGAAGTCGTTTTCCAAATACGTTATTATTCATATATCTATCTACTTCAGGATACTGAGCTTATGAGCGTTGCGTGATCTTAATGCGCTTGCGATGGGAGCGAAGCGAGCAGTTTTGGTTCTGATTAGAGGAGTCGCGATTAGAGGGCGCGTGCGCAGCCGCCGTGCTTGATCGGGAACATATAATACGCAACGTCATATAGCCCTTAGCCAGGGGGGCATTGTGGGGCAATGCCCTACCTTGAAATCCACAATGCCCTACCTTAAAAATATTATAATTAAATTTTGTTCATAGTTTGAGATAAAAAAAAAATTACAGTGATAGTTATCTAAACTTTTCCGTTCTTCGCATTTTTAATAACATGGCGAATCGTAGAATTCAGCTGTTTTAAATATTTTTTTATTATTATGTTAATTATTATAATAAGTTTGCAGAAACAATATGATCTAAATGGTATTTTTGGTCGTATCTATTCACTCGTATCACCCCACCTAACAATTAATTATTACCTCACTCTCACTCAGACGTGGATCTCTACATCCAAAACTGGAAGTTCAACCATCTTGTTCGCTTGTTCTTCATCATTGAGTATTTAGTAGTTCTTAGATCCGTGCTTATGATCTGTCACAAAAGATACATATATACACGGTGATTGATTTAGGTGTGCTTCGAGGGCAGATACATTATGATAAATTTTTTACTTCTGCCCTACCTTTGACCAATGCTGCCCTACCTCAAATTCGACCCTAGCTTCAGCCCTGCCCTTGGCTTATCTATTTCATTATTTAGTAACATATAGTATTGAATCAAGGTTGCACAAGTATGCCTAAGCTCGATACATGATTGTTCACTTTTCGTCTTTTCTTCTCCACTTAGCACGGTCTTCAACATCCTTGGTGAGTGCTTTGGCACGCATATCACCCTTTACGACGTCAAGCACTTTTTCAGTGTACCCCCTTAGCCAGGGTCCGGAAGCGGCATGGCCAGACATTTGTTCCCCACGGAAGTAGCCGGTGTCCGCAAAACGTGGCCATACCAACGAAAGCGACACGAACGGTTGCCGCGAATGAGGGAACTTCATATTAATATTATAAACTAGCTGTGACCGCGACTCCGCCCGCGTGGAATAGTGACTTTGGGCAGCATTTTTTGTTTGGTTTATTTTGGATTACAAACCCTATAAACCCAAAAATATAAATAAATGAAATATGCAAACAGTCAGTGTTATCGAATGCAACTACGCCATGCGCCTCCGGAAGACGTGCGTTCTAACTTACATAGTCCAGTCTAAGCTGAACCCTATTTCATATGATTGATGATATAAATCTGAGGTCAACTTAAATTGGAATATTAAATTTCCGAAACTTATTTTTAACTAAAACTATTTTTTGTTTTCTAAAATAAAAATAGCTTAAGTTACTTCTTGTTAAATCAGGGACTTTCAAGGAAAGTCCCGTCAAAATCGGCGCAGCCATTTCAGAGATGAGCCGGAACAAACAGACAGACAAAAATTGTAAAAAATGTTGTTTTGGTGTATGTACCGTGTATACGTCCGAATGCACTTAGTAAAAAGCGGTTATTTTAATATTACAAACAGACCTTCCAATTTTATTTATTTGTATAGATGTGAAAGTAACTCTGCCTGTCTGTTACGTTGTCACACCTAAAACCGTGAACCGATTTTGATTAATTTCGGTATCGTCGATAGAACAACGTTTGCCGGGTCAAGTAGTAAAGTAATAAATCAAAATGGCCGATGTTAACGGAATGGAATATTAATTTTGAATTTACTTTGTTTAATAATATATCAAGTTTTATAAAATAATCGTTTCTTTCTTCCCAGTTCGGCAATCGAAAACGGAAAGCATGTACACAGTACAAGAAGATGGCGACACCAAGCAGTATCTATGCAGCGAATGTTCTAGACCGTTCAAGAACCCACCGTGCGTGGTTCAGCACTACCGTCACGTACACCTGAAACTGCGGCCGAAGTTGAGGTCCTGCTATTTATGCGAGATCAAGGTGCCTGGATACATGCGGGCGTTTCACTTGGAGAAGGAGCACGGCATACCAGCGCCGACGTGCAACGCGTGCGGGAAGAAGTTCGCCTTTCCAAACCAAGTGCTACGCCACCAGAAGAACTTCCACATGGGCGAGAAGAGGTATGCCTGCGGTATATGTGAGATGAAGTTCACAACAGCGGCAAATCTGACGCAGCACGAAGCGAAGCATTCATCAGAGAGGGTCCATAAATGTGAATATTGCGAGAAGGCTTTCAAATGGAGGAAGAATCTCACCACGCACGTAATGATGCATCTGGACGATAGAAGACACGTTTGCAGGATTTGTCAAGAGTCATTTGTGCAGCAGACTAGCTTGAAGTATCATATAACGAAGAAGCATCCAGAAATTGTGTAATATAGCGGAATGGCGGGTTTCCTCAGGATGTTTTCCATACCGTCGGTACACGGCAATTTATCATACTTATCTATATATATATATATATATATATATATATATATATATATATATATATATATATATATATATATATATATATATATATATATATATATATATATATATATACCTAGTCAGGTCATAAGTATTGTCACACAGTAAAAACTTTTCTTTTAGAATGCTGGCCACAAAAAAGTTTATTGAATTCGAATTTCGAATTGTTCATGAAAATAAAAATGTATACTTTTAGAATTTTACTCATTTTTAAATATGGAGTGGACGCTTAAAGAAGACCGTGTTGCAGTTATTGCGTTGCATCGTTGCAGTTACGCGCCAATTCAAATTTTTAACATACTGAAAAATTTGAATATAACCAAAAGATTCGTTTATCGTACCATCAAACGATACAATGAAGACTCTAGTGTAGATGACAGGTCAAGAAGTGGTCACCCTCGGTCTGTTAGGACTCCAGCAGTGATAAAAGCTGTGAAGGCACGAATTCAAAGAAATCACAAACGTAAGCAGAAACTGTTGGCCCTTCAGATGGGGTTAAGCAGAACCACGGTGAAAAGGGTGTTAAATGAAGACTTAGGGCTTCGGGCATATCGAAGAAAAACAGGACATCGTTTGAATGCTCGTCTAATGGACCTGAGACCGAAGAGATGCCGCGCTTTGTTGAAGCGGTACGCGGGAAAAAAATATCGGGAAATTCTTTTTTCGGATGAAAAAATGTTTACCGTAGAAGAGAGCTACAACAAACAAAATGATAAGGTGTACGCACACAGTAGTGAAGAAGCGAGCAACCGTATTCCGCGTGTCCAACGAGGTCATTTTCCATCCTCGCTCATGGTATGGTTGGGAGTTTCTTATTGGGGCTTAACAGAGGTACATTTTTGTGAGAAAGGTGTAAAAACGAATGCTGTTGTGTATCAAAATACAGTCCTGACGAACCTTGTGGAGCCTGTTTCTCATACCATGTTCAATAACAGGCACTGGGTATTCCAACAAGATTCGGCGCCAGCTCATAGAGCGAAGAGCACACAAGACTGGCTGGCGGCGCGTGAAATCGACTTCATCCGGCACGAAGACTGGCCCTCCTCCAGTCCAGATTTGAATCCGTTAGATTACAAAATATGGCAACACTTGGAGGAAAAGGCGTGCTCAAAGCCTCATCCCAATTTGGAGTCACTCAAGACATCCTTGATTAAGGCAGCCGCCGATATTGACATGGACCTCGTTCGTGCTGCGATGGACGACTGGCCGCGCAGATTGAAGGCCTGTATTCAAAATCACGGAGGTCATTTTGAATAAACTTTAATGTCATAAGAATCTATGTTTTGTTAAGTTCATTTTGGTATATGAATGGTTACATAATGAATAAACTTGTTACAATTATTTTACATTAAACATGTGACAGAATTTATGACCTGACTAGGTATATATATATATATATATATATATATATATATATATATATATATATATATATATATATATATATATATATATAATTCTTATGTGCGTGTGTATGTCACTGAACTCCTCCTAAACGGCTGGACCGATTTTGTTGAATTTTTTTGTGTGTGTTCAAGTGGATTCGAGAATGCTTTAGATTCGCTATTGGACCCGGTAAGTGGCGCTGCGATCGAGTTTTAGGATTTTTATTTTATCAGAACAAAACCCCAAAATTTTAAACAGTACGTTTTCCTTTTTACTCGACCAGCGAAGCGGGCGGGAGCGGCTAGTAATATTATAAATGTGAATGTAAGTTTGTTTGTTACGCTTTCACGCGAAAACTACTTAACCGATCATCATGAAACTTTGTACACATATTTTCTTGGAGGTATTAGAAGTAACATAGGATACTTTTTATTGACGAAGATATTAATTACCCGTTCTCATTTTGTTTCGATTAAATTTTGCCTGTTAATCGCCCAGCGGAGCGGGCGTGATCGGCAGTGGCGTAGCGTAGTGGGAGCGGCCCGCCCCGGGCGGCACTTTTTAAGGGGCGGCAAAATTTCACAATAAATAGTAATAATATATTGCAAATATTTTTACTGTATTTTTTCCGCACCTACGATTCGGACCCATCGAAATGAGTGGCAATTTATTCGTGCCGAAAAGTTCTTTAGAATTATTGTTTATTGTTTTATACATTTAAATACTATATAATACGTAAGAGGGCGGCAAAATTTTCTTCCGCCTCGGGCGGCTAATACCCACGCCACGCTACTGGTGATCGGATTCGAACCTACGAGCTTTAGATTGGTCTCCGAGTGGCCATTACCTTCGAGCCAGTTGCGTTTATGTTTAAGAGAAATAAATTAAAGTTAACTTTAATTTATTTCTCTTAAACATAAACGCAACTGGCTCGAAGGCTGAATTAATTCAAGGCGTGGAATATGGCGTGCCATTTAGTTTTGTTAGTTCATCATATTGAGGGTAGTTAAGGAGAATTATATGGGGCTAGAAGTTGAAAATTGTCCAGCTGTACGCTATAAACTATGTTTCAATATGGCACTTTAAAATTTACATTGCTGCGATTGTGGCGCCGCCTTAATACATTTTGACAGATCTCTGCGGCCGGGGTCGGCCTGTAGTAAAAGGCGACAAAACAACCCATCCTAACTACGTGGTAGGGCCGCAGCCCGTCTGGATGGCGAACACTTTTCATCATAAGTATGCCGCCATAATAACTGTGTTGTGTTCCGGCATTAGTGACATATGTTCCTGTCCCTTATGGGACAGCAGCGTGTTCTCGATGCCACTGACGTTACAAACACATAGGCGATGGTAACTACTAAATTCTACGTGGGCCGTCAGCCTGTCTGCTGTCCTACAGCAATAAAAAAAAACATTTGGCTCTTTTGGATGACAAGGTTGCCGACCGCTCCTTTAAACATCGAACGCTGGATACGCATCGCCAGCGCTAGTGGTTTAAATACGCTTTCAAATTGTGATATATGTGACCTCTAATTGAGACGTGTAGTTGCAAAACCCGCTATAACAATATTTTTTGGAAACTCGTAAATTGAACTCAATCCATGCTGATTTGATTCGAAAATCAAAATAAAAGGTTGAATATAATATTAAAATATATAGAATATAGAGGTATTTGTGCAAAAAAAAAAGTTGATAGCTATGTTAATAGTTTAGAACGTTTTAAAACGATATATCATTATTACATCAAAAAACGTTATAGCGGGTTTTGCAACTACACGCCTCAATTGTCCCTCTCGCTCTACAGTCATCTTGAACTTGTCAAAATGAAGTGAATATACAGGGTGACTTTGACAAACCCGTCCAAATTCTTTTTACGCACTAAACATCATTTAAGGAACCCATTTTTGCAAAAAAAATTGTATGTTGAATTTTCACCATAAAATATTTCATATAGGATCATTAATTCAATCGTACAGAATAATCATATGGTGCAAATAGCGTCGTTAACCTGTTATTACCTATCTCTGTCACACCCGCGTAAATGAGTAGTGCGTATTCGCTCGCCCGGTTCAATGCCGCCGTCCTCGGCCTTTTACTAGGTCAGATGGAGAGGTCATTGCACTCTCGCGCCGTATTACGTAAATTGAGAGTTCTTTGAAAGACTTTGTGATGCTGATTACTCAACATTTTTGTACTATGTGATACAAAACTAAAATACATGTTTCTCATAACTTTTACTAAAGATTCTTCTGTGTGAATTTGGACGAATTTGTCAAAGTCACCCTGTATAGTATTAGAAAATACCGAGCGATATTAATTATATAGTATATAACATCTAGTTATAAATTTATAGGTTTATAAAGAAATATTTGTAATAAATGTAAAATGTTTAAAAACTGCTCTATTAAAATATAGTTTTTATAACTGAAAAATGTCGCTGTTCAAATTGAGGTTATTTATATGAGTTGTGGACATTTTATAACTAAGACCGAGTTTGAAGTGAATTTCAATGCAATCTCTAACAAGGAGGACGTGTAAGAGCTATTTTCTTTTCTAGGTGTAAGTAAATTTTACAGATAGTCACAGATGCAAGCGAATGAACAGTTGACCAGTAGGTTATTAAAAAAAAAGCTAGTTGGATTTAGCTTGGATAAATTCTGCATGTCATACGTACCGTTTAGTTATACCTCTTCCCTTATTGCCAACCTATACAGTTAAAGGGTCGGCTAGCGGGTTTATTTTCTGGCAGAATGTTTAGCTTGGAAGCCATTTTGAACTCGGAACAAACTGTCAAATCAATCTGTCAGATTTTTTAAGGTGTACTCCTGGTTGCATTTCTTGTTTTGTTGCTTCTTAAAAATGTTGAGACCTAAACTGCGCAATTCATCTTCCTTTTTGCAATAGCTTTATTGATGCGTTCCTTTTCAAGAGTACTTGTCTTTGGAGATTATTTGCTATCATTTCAGCCGTCCACGTCCGCAATTAAAAATATCAAATAAAGAAGTACTTAATATTTGTTACATTTGTAAAATAGATTTAAAATTATTTATAATTATGAAAAATAAAGTGTTAATTTAAATTATAACTTTTGTTTTATTAATCCTTATTTACAATTTTTTATTGCTGTAGGACGGCAGACAAACGGCCCACTTAGAATTTAGAAGTTATGTCGCCTATGTGTAACGCCAGGGGCATCGCTAGCACGCTGCTATCCACGTAGCAGTATTGGAACCTGGTCACTTATGCCGGAATACACCACAAGGTTATAATGGCGGCATATTTAACTCCCCCCCCCCTCCCCCAAGCTTGGGTTGTCAAGTCGCCTTTTATAACAGATCGATTCCGGCTACAGAGGTCAGTATTCTTTCTCCGCCCCTGCATGGATCAAAACAAAATATTTAGTTATAAGATTTTTTATTGAAATGATTTTGGTTTGTGCCAAGCCTTTGTACACAATCTTACTATTAGGTCAGGTATAAAATAAAGTCAGATCAATTTCACATACTTCTTTAATTAAATTTGGAAGTAGTACCCGTCGGCTTATTATTTTGTGGAGTAACGCATTCTGATAATTAAGCCGACGATATGTTTATAAAATAAGGTTGCCAAGACATCAAGCCCGCTTGGATGGCAACCACCCCTGGTTTCTAAATATATCGTCATTATCTTGTGTTTCAGCAGCGTGTTAGTGATGCCTCTGTCGCAAACATCTGTAGCCACCGTATAATAACTGTTTGGTTACATAAATATCGACCACGGCGCGCGAATCTGCTACCCACGCCTTGAAGCACCGTCCTCATCTTCTACACCTGCATTACATTTCTCGGAGGAGGCTTGGGGCGACGAGAATAATATCATCAGGAACCTCTCAGCGGCAGGTAACAAACACGAGCGCTGCGTACAATGATCGACGGTGCGGCCACATGAACACATCGCGGCGGCATAGCCTCTTTACCCCGGCTTCGAATCAGGGGGTGAACCCCCCCGGTGATTTGGTGTCGGCCGCCGGAGCACGCGCACCTATGTGAGCGGTAGGGCTTCACGGTGGCCGATGATGGTCCTCTTCAGCCTGGATGTCCATTTTCGGCGGCTCGACTAAGGCCTCATCGGGCTGACACCTACGGAACAAGTCAACCGCGATCCGATGGGGCCTCATCAGGCAGGGCTGGCTACCTGAGCTGCCTGAGCTAAAACCGGGTTCGTCTCATATAGTAGAGGAGACCGTGGGAGATCGACCTTCACCCATTCAATAACCAGATGAGACATATTTTTTATTAAATATAATTTATTAACAAACATGCCTATGATAACTTGGCAATCGAAAAGTGTTCATAGCTATTTTTAATGGAATTAATTTTAATCAATTTTTTTTCATCACCTTCACACTTTTGATAACCGAATGAATTTTATTTCAACTGATAGTTTTTAATACACAGAATATGCCTACGTAGGCTTGTCTATTTATTTTTGTGCATGGCTACCTGCCAAGCAGATGTAAACCAATCGAAATTGGTATCTTAAGTAAGACATTTTAATTACAAAACCAATCGTATAGGCTTGTCTGCAAAAAATCGTTCATGAAATATTTTTGTCAGGCTATATTTTCAAGGCGAAACAATGACTCCATAGAGCGTATCGTTGTCCAGGGCAAAGTGGAGGGGACCAGATCACGTGGAAGATCACCCATGCGATGGACCGACCAGATCAAATCGGCTGTGGGCGGGCCTTTGCATGAGTGCACCAGAATGTCTGTGAATCGCGAGAAATGGCGTAAAATCATACAGCGAACAATATCTGCCTCTAACAGTACTACCAGTTGATCACGACCGCTCTGTAAAGAGTGAAACGACTAAGAAGAAGATAAAATTTTAAAATTGGAGCTATTTGATAGGTGCGAGAGAGAAAGTAGAGCGGCCGAGGTCCGTGTGATAGAACAAGACACAACATAGCAGCTTTTTTAAATTAGGAACCACACTATGCCGAAGCCTACCAGCTTTCCATGCGTATACTGGTTGTGATTATACAGCGGCTTTTTAGCAGAAAGGCAAAGTTCGGCCATTTAAACTGTTGAAGGTGATGAAAAAAATTTCAATTAAAAATAGCTATGAACACTTTTCGATAGCCAAGCTATCATAGGCATGTTTGTTAATAAATTATATTTGATAAAAATATGTCTCATCTGGTTATCCGATGGGTTAAGGTCAAAAATAAGTCACTAGTATGGAAACGTTCCCTAAAAGTTACAAATATAAAGGAAAATGTGACTAAATATTTAGTTTCCTTGGATTAACGCTGTGATATTTTTTAATATGCGCAGACAGAGCCCTCTGGTTGTCGAAAGTCTTATCACACGATTTGCATTGCAGCACTAGAATTTTCCCGCCGTGCACTTTGACGACATGTTCATTCTTCTTTGTATAATCCCCAAATTTCTCCCCACAGTAGCCACACTTGTTTCTTTTATTCAACATTATATGCACTGCTCTTGTGTGGTCCTTTTGTTTCACACTTGTATCGAAGTCTTTGTCACATATATGGCATTTAAACAGTCCAGTTCTGTGTCGGATCATGTGTGTTCGCAAAATCGATTTCGCAATAAAACCTTTGCCACATACATCACAAACGAAATTCTCGAAATGTGAATTCATATGAACTAATAACCTTTTAAACGTGCTAAACTCATTCTTACATATATAACATTTCGGAAGTTCAGAATCGAATTTAAAAGGTATCATGTGCGATGGGACATCATTATTAAAAGACCTTTTATGGTCTATCACTAAATGATCAATGAACTGATTCAAATCATTATACGGCTCGTTACAAATCGAACATTTGAGATTGGTAACATCAATTTTTACATGTGGGATCGGTTTCTTATGATTCTCGTATATTGAATCAATTTCATTTTTATGCTTTTCAAGACTATGTTGTTTTAGACACAAAGGGTCTGTGTACTGTATGTCACAATATATACACGTGTACCCGATACAACCGTATTTTTTTATCGGGGTGGCATTCGAATGTTTAAGAACTGTTTTTAAATTGTCCAAGTGTTTCGCTTTCAAATTCTTCTTTATCCATGTCAAACTGCTCTCCGATTCATCGTCCTTTTTCTTTATTGTGATTACACGCATTCTCTTCTTTGGTTCTTCTTTCTTTTTCAATGTTATGACCATCATCTTCTTTTTCCGCGCTGTGGAAAAAATATTAAATATTATTAATGATATTATATTTAAAATTGTTTCATTTATTTATTTTTATTGTAGGTCGTGTATATAATTAATATAGTGCTAACCTTTTTTGGTATATAATAATATTTTCCTCATTATTCTACTTCTCAAAAAGCAAAGGACATCGTTTAGTATTTGTATCGTGTTGCGACTTCAATTTAACCTTACATTTTGATATTACACGTGAATTAATTATTTTAAAAATTAGAGTTCTTTTAAAAAGCAGATTGTCTTGGAGAATAATGAGCAAGTATACACCTGGTACACCTGGTTTGCTCCTTTCAGTGTGGTTATAATAAAATTATAAGCCAACTAAATATAAATAAGAGAAGCCACACCATAGTACGCTAGTCGTATGGATGAACAGATATTTAGAGCCCTTCTATTTAACTTTTTTGATATTAATTTAAAAAGGCAATCTATATATGTCAACTGAGATTTTGTTGGAATAGCGCACACACATACACACACAACACATAATAATTGTTATCGAGTAACACTTCCGGCCTCACATAATACTTTTAAGGCGCCGTCAGGGCGCGCACGTGGGACTGGCGCCACCAGAGCGCCGCGCATGGTGTTGGCGTGTGTATTAAAACAGGTCAAAATGTTTTGTATAAATACCGGCGGCGGTTAGCATATTGCTCATTAAACCCACACAATACATGAATACACGTAGAATAGATGTGTTGCGGGGAAGTTTCTTTCGCCGTTTCTTCTCTCCCAGCTATAAGCACTCCGAAACGGTAGTAGATTAGAATAGGATCGGCTTCACCGGTGGAGCCGAGAGTCCCCAAATAAATAGTATTCTTGCCATTCGTGGCTGTTCTCAATTGTCCCCATGCAGCGGTCGAGCCGCAAACGCGCCTCACAGGAGGCGCGTGTCCGAACACGCTGCCACGGCTGATCGACCCCGCTCCCACGGGGTTGGAATGCCTTAACGTCCGTAGTCGCTGTCGAGTCGTCTGAGACAACAACAGCCTTAGCTTTAACAAAAAAAAATTGCTCATTCATTCGTATTCTACCCGCCCTAACGTGTACTAAAGAGAATATAATATTTCGTGTGAATATAAAGTGTCTTAATTGTCGCCGCCACCCTGATAATCCCTCTACGTAATACATACTTAATAACTTCTGTAGTTCTTCATCACATTCAAAAGACGGTCTACTTCATGATTTACTTAGAATTTAATTAAAACAAAAATAAATATGTTGATATTTTATTCACAAATCGAAATTATAATTTAAGAAATACCTTAATACATTTTCTTCTTCACATTTATGCATAATAATAATGCATTAAAATATTATAATGTTTTATTTCATTAATCAATAATAATCTTTCATAATTTATAGCGTTAAAAAACTGTAGGATAAATTACAAACCACGCACAGGGGCGCAGTAAGGATAGCCCCTGCAGCCGGGGTTGGCTTGTAGTAAAAGGCGACAAAACAACCCTAGCTAAGTGGTAGGGCCTCAAACCCGTCTGGATGGCCATCACCTTTGGTCTTAAGTATGTCGCCATAATAACCTTGTGTTGTGTTCCGGCATTAGTGACCCAGGTTCCTGTACCTCTATGGGACAGCAGGGTGTTCACAGTCGTCTTGGCGTCGCAAACTATAACTGCTTAACCTCCCAGCAATAAAAAAATCACGAAAATATAGAATATGCTAGCTGACCTGGCAGACGTTCTGCCATACAAATATTAAAATACGGCGCCATCTATTAGCTACTTACTCAAACTCTATATCCTTATACCGCCATCTGTTAGAATCTTATCGAACTAACAGATAATTAAGACTCTTTGTCAGATAGTAAACAAATAATTCGCAATAAAATAAAACTGCGATTATAAATTGAGATATAAACTAAACTATCTTTCAAGTTGGATAAAACTTCACACAGTGTGCAAAATTTTATTAAAATCGGTTAGCACTTTAGGAGTCCATAGCGGACAAACAACGTGACGCGTAATTGATATATATTAAGATATAAAAATCATGGCCTGAACATCGATAATGCCAGCATAATAAACATAATACAACTAATCAAGAATCAAGATCTAGCTTATGAGCTACGATACTAAGACATTAAAACTCTTTTACAAAAATTGTGCTAATTAATGTATAAATGATAAAGCTGTTAAGTCTATGATCTTTGCCTGCCCCTCTAAAGGCGTATGACTGCCAAACCGTAAAGAATGTTAAACACGATGCACTTCTTTTTTATGGTTTAACAACTTCACGCGAATCATGAAGGTCGAACTACAGAATTCGCATTTGAAATTCTCGTAATGTATGGCCACGTGGTCTTGGAGGTCGCTGCAGTCGCTTATGTCCTCATCGCATACACCGCAAAGAACTTTCGAATTTTCATATTTAAACGATACAATTTGGTTTTTAATTTGCTTGTGTATCAACTCGTTATGTTTCGAAGCTAAATGATCCATCAATGAGTATAAATTTGAGAAATTTGCGTTGCATATGTCACAATGAAGTGAGGTTATGTCCAGATATGCAATGTACTTGGATAAGGAGCGCATATTGAAGAACTCCGGCTTGCCGTCTTCGTGTTCGTCGATTGTGTGACTTCGCAAATCGGCCGGGTTATCGAATTGGTCCAGGCAATATGCGCAGGCATATCTCGAGCCCACTTTACACCTCATTAACGTTGCGTTCGAAAATTTCAATATCGTCCTTATATTATCAAAGTGCCAATCGAGTTCTGTCAAACGTTTCTTATTGCTCATCATCAATTGGCGACTTCTAACCACTCGCGGAACCGATTTGCCGACGGGTCGTATTGTGATGAATGATGAGAAATTCAATTGCCGGTCCAGTTTTATTGTTCCCGATCTCTCTTCATCGATGATTATTGGTGTAGGTTTCAGATCGGCGGACTTATCTGAAATAATAAACATACGTCGTTTTGTACTATTTGCATAAATAAATCAATAGAACCTCTGTAAGTCGAAATTGAGGTTAAAAATATGTCAAAAAAATCGAGTTATAGTTTTTGACCACATTCGACCTGTAGAGGTTAAAATTCATTCCAACTAATTTTTTCGAGAAATAAAATAAATACTAAGAATTTTTAAGAGCATCATATTCTTAAAGTTGATTTTTCAAATAAATGTTGAAAATCAAGTATTGCTATGTTCGAGACATTGACCTCCAATCTTTTATTTTTCGAGTTGTAGAGGGAAAATAAGTACTGAATTTGGTTATAGGGGCACACTAATTATTTCGACTGTAGAGGATTCAAAGTTCAAAGGAGGTTTAGAGGGTTATTCGACACAGTTATTCGAGTTTGGGAGGTTTTTGACTTATTGAGGTTCGATTTAAAGAGGTTCTACTGTAATTAATACACTGTGACAATACACATAACACTGTCATAAAGTAAGCAACCGAGCGCTTGAATTAGGGCACAAGACAACTGTTACACTAGTCGGAGATATCCGTGCAGGGGCGGAGAAAGAATACAGACCTCTGCGGCCGCGGTCGGCTTGTCTAGTAGAGCCCCAAGCCCGTCTGGATGGCGACCACCTTTGGTCTTAAGAATGCCGCTATAATATATATTAATAAACATAATAACTTTGTGTTGTGTTCCGGCATTAGTGACCCAAGTTCCTGTACCCTTATGATACAGCAGCGTGTTCGCGATGCCACTGGCATTGGAAATGCCCATAGGCGACGGTAACCGCTTTTTTTTATAAATAAAAACATATACATAACCCCAGATCCAGAACGGGAATACAACCCCATGCGTTTCGACGTGTGAAACCAGTCGCATCAGTCATCAAAGTATAATTTATATTTACTTTATTAGTTGTTAGTATCTATCTATTCTACTAACTACTATCTAACATCTATTCGTATTTTTTCTACTTCCACTCCCCAGACCATTTGTGCACACTGAGGAAGTGGAATCAGCTTTTTATTTCATCGGACTACATGCATTTTAAAGGGCGTCCTAAATTTCACCACAGTTGGCAACAATATGGCGGCGACCCTGGCGTCACAGACACATATAGGCGAAAGTAATATATAATACTTAACTATGTTGTCAGCCTGTTTGCTGTTCCATCGCAGTTAAAAAATTCTACTAAGTATTTGATAAACAAAAGATATCCATATCTAAGAAAAAAAACGTTAAATTTTGCCCTGTGGCTTTAACTATTATTATTTATTTTCCCGGAGAAAATTGGAACATATCACGGAACATAGACAGCATTTTTATTACAAGAAATATATTAGTAGTATGTAGGTTACATTTTTACACACATACATTTTTACTTCGATAGTGATTGCAAAGATATGTTTATTATTTTTAATAACTATTCGATATTAAATTTCACCGCGTCGAAACTCTAACATGCGTATGTGTTACTACTACCAATTGACTGGCTAGTAACTCCTGAAAAACGACCTGGCTTAACGTGTTAAGACTTCGAACATCGTTAATCAGACTATATTAAAAAAGCTATACTTTGCGACGCCACTAAGTCCTGCGTCCACGTAAGGGGTAACATTTTCCTAACTTAGTGAAAAGCATTCAGTAGAGATCGACATCTGTGCACCGCTATCTTCGGGATCTTTGTGTCATTTGGTTTAATATGTAGCAACACCGCCTTTTTCCAAATCGGCACACGTCACACAATAGCGTATATGCTGTCTCATTAGCCGGATCCACACCGGACGATCCATCGCGCTCCGATCGCGGGCGGCAGGAGCGCGCTCCGTAGAAGCGTTTGATGTGGACTTGCCTCGCGCGATCCAAACTGCGCGGTAGGAGCGCACGCTTCTTGCCGCGAGCGATCCGTCAGTTGTCGGTTTTTTCGCCAGCCTCAAAGGTGCCTCAGTAGAGTGGCGCGCGTGGTGTGGACGGTTGTGTGTGGTTCGCGCGATCTACCACACCACGGACATCTCGCAGTCGCTGTCTGATATCACTTTATAAAGAATTCAAATGTTTATGGGGCCTTTGGTGACCGGGGTCAGTATTTCAGTGGGTCACCATTTGGGTTATAAATGAAACAACACCAGTGATGTTTAACTGAATCAATACGGAAGCCTTTTGGAGGAAGGAATTGAGTACTGAATGATTTATTTCAACATTCGTGCTTTTTATATATGAATTGGCTGGGGATCGTCCACCAATCAGAAGCGTCAAAAAGTAAACAAATGCAGATATTTTTACCCGAGACTAATTCTTGGAAATTAAATATTTCAACCATGGCTTGACAACAGGATTATCATTTCTTCGAAAGTTGGTCGAGTCCTCGTCCCGCACTGCCGCCTCCGCAGGCGACGTTGATACGTGCGTTCGCAGGTTATCCCGTCATTCCTGGCTGAGGCGTTGCGCAGTGAGCATGTGGTCGCGTTGTCGATTTAATATTTACGTTGTTATTATTATCGCCCGAAGTCTCTTCCGAGAAATGTAATGCAGTTGAGGGCGATGCTTCGTGGATAGTACATATGCGACGTGGCCGACGATTATATTATTAATATTATACGGTGGCTACAGGCCCAAAAGATGTTATTTATACCAATAGAGGTGTAAGAGACGATGCTTGGCGTTAGATTTCTCGCGAAATCTTATATCTTTAAACGAGCAATTCTTGTATATATATATTTGGAATCTCGGAATCGGCTCCAACAATTTTCATGAAATTTAGTATACGGGGGGTTTCGGGGGCGATAAAACGATCTAGCTAGTAATCATTTCTAGAAAATGTCATTTTATTCGCTTTTTTTTATTGGAAGAAAAATAACAAAAAGGTGGCGTTTGAGTAGTCCCAATTTAAACTGAAAAATGACTCTTCCTGACATCTATCAGCGAATAATAATACTATTTTTTTAAACTGCTTTAACGACACAACAACACTAAAGCTATTCCAGCAGATGGCGTTGTTAAGTAACACGAAGTCAATGAGAGTTTGCTTTGAGCTTAGACTAAGAAAATCAATTGTTAATTTCCCAAAAACACAATTTATAAAAAAAAATAAAAATACCGAGCAAAGCTCGGTCATCCAGCTGGTGGAGAATAAACCAGTAAAAGACCTAAAGAAAAAAATGCAGTCTCTGGCGGGAGGCTTATCACTGATCGCCTTAGGATCGCTTGGAGCGTATTTTTAGGATCGCAAGTCTCCAAAACTGGATCGGTCTAACACAATCCACAATTCACGCTCCGTGATCCTGGATCGTGGATCACGCGATCGCCGATCCAAAATGGATCGTTCGGTGTAGATCCGGCTATTGTTAGCATCTTTTAATACACCATTTCTGTAAATGTTTAAGTACATTTTGCCCCAATCAAACATGGAATACCGGAATTTGGATCTGACTTTCTTTGAGAACAAACCTAACAAGTAAACCTCCGGGGAAAAATAGTGTCTGCAATCCAATAACAATAGTTAATCGGAGGCCAGGAACCCCTGCACGTCCACAAATACTTTGAACATAAAAATAATTTTATTAAATTAAATATGGAATTTAGCTTATTTTTATATAGCTTACATATTTAAACTTCTTCTCCATGCTTCTTCAGCATATGCGATCTGTACGTAACCTTTTGTATGAAACCTTCATTGCAATGCGAGCACTTGTGTTTTGTTGTTCCATTGTGTAATCTCTGATGCGCCGTCAGATTCCTCAATCGTTTATACGACTTCGAGCAGACGTCACATTTGTATTGCCTCAAATCTGTGTGCACGGCTTGATGGTTATGCAACTCTATCCTGTCGAAGAACTTCTTCTCGCATTGATCACATTCATGCTGCCGTTCGAGGAGATGATCTTTCCTTTTATGTCTATTCAGCCCTTTTCTATTCTTAAACACTTGTCCACAAGCATCACATTTACGCTCTAACGACGGCATACCGTGAGCTTCTACCATATGCGCCATCTTCTTCCAATAATCGATGAATCTCTCTTCACAGAAATTACATTTGCAAACTTTTCCACCCTTTTCATGAGTTCTTCTTATATGTAAGAATCGTTTTCTTTTCGTGGGAAACGTCTTATCGCATTGACCGCAATTGAACTCTTCCTTTACTTCTGAATGTATTTTCCTGTGAGAGTCCAATAGTTTCTCATTAACGAACCCAGCTCCGCATACATCACATACGTAATTAGATAGATGAGTATTCATGTGTTCTTGTAGATATTTGAAAGTCGGGAAGTCGTTTTTGCAAACAATACAAACAAATTTATCTGAATCAAACTTGAATGGAACTAATTCACTGACCAAATTTGAAAACAACTGTTTGTTATGCTCAGTCTTAAGGTGGCCCATCAATTCGGAAAGTTTAGGGAATTCTTTATTACAAATCGTACATTTCAGGCCAGTGATATCAACCTTAATGACACTATCAAAGATTTTGTCAGTACATTTTTTAATAATCGTGGCCTTATTGTGGTGGACAGATAAGTTGTGATCTTTCAAGTCGGCTGGTTTGAAGAATCGCTCTTTGCAAAACATACAACGGTATGAGCAACTATTTTTATTCTTGATTAAGGTTGCGTTCGTGAATAGAAGAAGTGCGTGCAAATTTATTTTATTCTTGAAAGTATTTCTGTCCTTGCTCCGAAATAATTGATTCTTCAGTATGAACAACGAAGGTGTTTTGTCTTGCACACCTATAAAGAGAAATTATTTTATATAATAAAACTACTATTTACATATAAACATTATATTTATTACATATTAAATCGTGTAAGAAAGACATCTAATTTACTTTGTCTACATTATATTTTTGTTATCTGAGTTGGTAATTCATAAGCTTTTGCAAAGCAAACTCTATGATTTTAACAGAGCAGACCACAATGTTCGATTACGAGTTTAGATAGTAAGATTTTAATAAGAAACGTGTACATTTGACAAGAAGGTGTCGATTTTACTTAAAAATAAACGGCAAATTGAATACAATTACAAAAAAATTTAAAGCGTTACTCAAGGCCTTTGCTTTTTTTATCATTTTCAAGTCAGTTCAACATATCAAAGCAGTATTAATGATGATAATAAATATGATTTAGACGGGCATGTGATGTCGAAACATTAACAGATATCTCAACTAATGTAAGATGACTAAAATAGTTTTGTGAACTATGTAGCATACATTGACTTTCGAAAATTACAAATTTACTCAAGTTTTTAATCATCTCACCGTGTTTAGTAAATACATAACATTAAATACACAATGAAACAAAATTTAAAAAAAGCATTATGAAATGAACGTTTAGGCGGTTTAGCGAAAAGTTACATTAATGTCGAACCAAAAAATCTGTTTAAATTATAGTATTTGGATCTAAGAAATGTTCATCATTATTTAAAACGTCAATGCATTTTAATTTGACACCAAAAACTTTACTTAAAGTATCAGATTTCCTCTTGAATCATAAAACTCAGCCAAAATAAGTTGATAGTTACTATTATCAATAAGATCAAGGGATTATCTAATGACAGTGGTCTTTGCGTGGTACAATTCACCCTTACAACAATGTTTATGGTTAATAAACAATTTTGTAGGTTATGTGTGGGTAACAAATCCTTTTCCTTTTTTGCCCCTAGATACTTTTAATAACTAACATCTTTATTGCAATGTAGGTATCATGTAAAATAATTTTTAGGGTAGGTATCTGTCCATCATTAAAGGTTGACGTGAATACTGTTTTAAGATATTTCATTATATTTCGTTAAATAATGCGTAATTGGTGCCTGGATATGTCATTTACCTGCGAATAAAAGAGATTCAAGTAGCGAGGTTGATTACAAAAAGTTCAGCTTTTCTTTTTTATGAGAAACGTTTAGATTTTGTTAATCTTTAAAAGGGAGGTTTCATGGAGGAGTACGTATTATTGCAAATAGAATTTTGATTATAAATACCACGAAACGCTGCATTAAATAACATTATCCGTCGTTCTCTTGCCACTGTCTGCCTTCCGTTTTGGAACCGAATGGACTATGTCGCGACGATGGCAAGAGACCAGACGGGATGACATTGGTACTCTGGAGGATGGGATGTCTTCTGGTATGGGACACTACGTGCGTAGACACATTAGCGGCTTCTCATCTTCCAGGTATACAGCTCTGATGGTGGTGCTGTTGCTCAACAAGAGGACCTGAAACGCCGCAAGTATTCATCCATTGGCAGCGCGGATTCTTATTTGCGGCTGTCGGTGTTGAGACTCTGTGGCCCTGGGGTCCACAAGCATCTAGCCTTTATCGAGACCTGTCAAAACGCTTAATAGATTTATTTATTTAGTCGATAGCGATTTGGAATTAATTTATTATTTATAGTTTTCGTGTTTTTAGTTTTTTTTTTTTCATTTCTTTTTGTAATATAGTGTAGTTCTAAAATTAATTTAAGCATATTTCTTGTAAATGAAAATTGCCTGAAATAAATAAATGGAAACAGAAACTGATGGAACAAATAAAGATAACAATTCATTGTCAGTAGAGAGCGTGCACAGACTGGGATTGCGCTGAAGGCAACACCAGCACGAAGTAAGAAAATTATATATTTATATATTGGATTCCTCAATAGATCTTATTTCTACATCTGCGTGTTTCTTGGACATGGGCGATCTGTACGTAAGTTTTTGAATAAACCCTACGTTAGAATAGAGACAGTTGTAATTTGTTCAACCAGTGTGTATCCTAACATGTTCCTTAAGACTGATTAACCTCTTGTATGACTTCGAGCATATGTCACATTCGAATTGCCTCACACTAGAATGCATTACCGAATGAATCTGCAATTCAGTTTTACCGAAGAACGTCTTGTTGCACTTGTCACACGCGTATTCTCTTTCCAGCATATGAACTCTTCTTATATGTCGGGTTAGGATTTCTCTATTCTTGTAAATCCGACCACAGGCGTCACATTGGCATTCTAAAGCCGGCATACTATGAACTTTGACCATATGTTCCATTTTACTCCAATAATCAATGAAATCCTCGTTACAAAAGTTACACTTGCACGTTTTCCCGCCCTTCTCGTGTGTTCGTTTTGTATGCAATTTTTGATTCTTTTCTGATGTGAAGAGTTTATCACACTGTGTGCATTTAAACTTTTTTTCCGTCTGTTGGTGAATTTTTTTATGATGTGTCAATAATCTCTGAGTGACATATCCCGATCCACAAATTGAACAAACATAATTTGCGAAATGTATATTCACGTGTTCTTGTAACGATTTAAAAGTGGGACATATCTCCTTACACACAATACATGCAAATTTGTCTGATTCAAATTTAAATGGAATTAATTGACTTACTACTTTTGAAAATAACTGCTTATTATGATCAGCTTTTAAATGTCCCATTAATTCACTGAGTTTTGGTATTTCTTTATCACAAATGCTACATTTCAGTCCGGTGATGTCAAGTTTGACTACATTTTCAAAGAACTTAGTAGTACATTTTGTGATGATACTTGTTTTGTTACTATGATTAGATAAACTGTGCATCTTCAAGTCAGCCGGATTCCAGAACTGCTCCTTACAGAAAATACAATAATAGCAATTGCTGTCTTTGCTCTGAATTAATGTTGCGTTTGAGAATAACAATATTGTGTGTAAATTTATTTTGTTCTTATGAGTGTTTTTGTTCCTGATTCCACTGTTGAGTTGCTTTATCAGTACGGAGGACGTTGGTATTTTTGCTTGCATCACACCTATGAAAAGAAATTTCATTTATTCAGTCTATTTGATTACTAAACATTTTTTTACTTAAGAAAAATTTTCACCTCTTAGCAATGAAATCATTGAAAGTGAAATTACTATATTAGAATGTATTTGCTCATTTATTTTTTATATTAATGGTACATTAATAATGTTTAGCAATGAGACTAATTTTATATAAGCAGTACAATAAAATTGTTGATAACATTTGGAATCAACGCTAAATCTTGTCTTTTTAAAATTAATTTTTATCGTTTATTAATGATTTTAAAGTATAAGCTAGTTGAAGGCAATACCGTACAGACGGCGCGGCTCTAAAATGTAACTTTGTAAATAATAAAGATATCAAAAATATGATTGTAAATTCGAATCGGACGACCTAAAAATAGCCTAGAATAAGATTTGAAATGTCAAAATATCTGTAAAAATGACCGATTTATTACTTATTTACGTAATTTTGTAAAATATCAAACTGAATTTTTATGTGTTTTATTCGGGGACGTGTTAGAACTATGTGCATTATCATGGTTACGTAAGGGAATAATATGGCTAACACATCCTTTAAGAAATATAACGGGAGCAAATTATCCAAGTAGATTTAAGTTAGTAATTTGCATTGTGTAAATAATAGGTTGTTCTCTCCTAGCAGTAAGTCCCGGATCGATCCCTGGCATTATTATGAGTCAGGTAAGGTTCTGGTCGTTTAACAAGGGCACACACCCCCTTACTTTTTCGCAAATAAGCTAAATACGGGTAGGTGTATTCCGCAAGAATGCGGTTGGAAATGATTACGACCTTTTTTTTCTTAAAGCTAAAGCTGTTGTTGTCTCAGATGACTTGACAGCGACTCCGGGCATTAAGGCATTCCATCCCCGTGGGAGCGGGGTCGATCAGCCGTGGCAGCGTGCTCGGTCACGCGCCTCCTGTGAGGCGCGGTTACGGATATTAGATTGAAGTAAAATATAAACACAAAATGACACAAATATATCGAAACATGTCGTTTTATTTAGACTCCGCCTTTATACGAAACTGTCCGAAACTTGTGAAACGGATACGGTTACGGATATAATTTTATTTCGGATATCCGATAATTTCGGTTACGGAGCTCCATAACATCTCTGGTCTGAGTTAGTTAGAGCTACATAACAATAATTTTATCCGTGCAGGAGCGGAGAAAGAATACTAACCTCTGCGGCCGGGGTCCGGCTGTCGTAAAAGGTGACACAACAACCCACCCTACGTGGTAGGGCCTCAAGCTCGTCTGGATGGCGAGTACCTTTAGTCTTAAGTATGCCGCCATAATAACCTTTTGTTGTGTTCCGGCGTTACTGACCCAAGTTCCTGTACCCCTAAAGGACGGCAGCGTGCTCGCGATGCCACGGGCGGTGCAAACACCCATAGGCGACGGTAACTGCTAAATTCTAATCGGGCCGTCAGCATGTCTGCTGTCCTACAGAAATAAAAAATAAATAGAAAAATTGCTTGTTAAGCTTAAGTTATTTATTACTTATCTAAGAGAGATTATAAAAACTAAATATGCTTTTAAAGGGATCCATTCTACACAAACTTCGAAAGCAACACCTTTTACCAAACTCCTATTAAAATGAATAAATAAGCTGCGAAAAATTAAGTAGGAGAGTGCTTGTATTATGATATTATACTAGATAATTTTACCACTAATATAAATACGTTTCTTTTTTTAATACATACATATTATACATAAACACCGACACACAGGGCGTTCTAACGATTGAACTACAATCTTGCGTATGATTAACAAAAATCATCAGTAGATCTTTAGATCTCTTTAGTTATTAATATTTGTTATTACGCCAATGGGTAACTAATTTAATCATCCTCATCAACTGAGATGTTAATTACTGTTACAGAAACCTAACTCCCCTTTGAAAGAATCCTAAATATAGAAATAAGAAACGAAACGGTGCCCTTCATTTGCTGTAATCTAGTAAAGTATGGGGCTGAGACATGGACCCTACTGTCAGCTGACCGGAAGCGAATCGATGCGTTCGAGATGTGGTGCTGGAGGCGCATGCTCCGAATACCCTGGACAGCTTTCCGAACCAATGTGTCCATACTCCAGCAACTAAAGATAAGGACGAGGCTTTCCACCATCTGTCTCTGGAGTACTTCGGCCACAATGCCCGAAAAGACAATGACAACTTGAAAAAGTTAGTCGTCACCGGTAAAGTCGAGGGCAGCCGATCGCGTGGCCGTAGTCCGACGCGTTGGTCGGATCAAGTTCGCACCACACTAGACACATCCGTCTACGAGGCGCTACACGGCGCTGAGAACAGGAAGCGGTGGAAAACAACCTGATAGACTGGAAGGTGTTGGTCACGACCCTCAGATATGGGGACTACGACTCGAGGAGGAGGGAGTAAAGCTTTATTCTATACTACACTACACATATTCCCCATGTTTCGACTTTAAATGGGTCTTCAAGCTACATTTCTGCACAAACGCTTGACCACAGTGATGACATTTGAATCGCCTATCATTATTGTGAATTCTTAGATGCTCTTTCAACGTCCTGTCCCTTCCGAACGCCTTCAAACACACCGGACATTTAAACTGCCTCACTTTCGTGTGCTTCACCATATGCCTCTTCATTTCGTGGCTGGAAAAGAACTGCATTTCACATTCCTTGCATTTATGCGGTCTTTCCATCAAATGCACCTGTTTTATATGTACATTAAGAAGCTTTCTATTACCATAAACCTTCCCACACGCTTGACACTTCGGCTCAGCCACTTTCAAGTTGTGAACCGTTATCAAGTGGTGCTCTTTAGATCTGTAACCTTTAAACGTTTCCTCACAATACATGCACTTGTGTTTCTCTGAATGGCGCTTCTCGTGGTTTCTCTTCTTCACTATTGTGTCCAGCACCAGTCCGCATTCCTTGCACGGATACCTCCCAGTTTTGTGCGACAATTTGTGACATGTCAAACCGCTCCGAGTTACAAAACCAATATCGCATACGTCACATACAAAATTTCTATAATGTATCCCCATGTGTTCTTGCAGCATTTTGAATTTATGAAACATATTATTGCACATAAAGCATCTCAATTGGCCTGTATCAAATTTGAATGGAAGTATACGATTCTTTACATCCGTGTAAATCATTTTATCGTGCTCATTCAATAAATGATCCATCAATGTCTCTAAATTTTCAATAGCAATCCCACAAATTGTACATTTAAGATCTGTAATATCTAATTTAACATGATATCTGTTTAAAGGTATATTCTTAAGGAACGATGCCTTCGATACGTCTTTGTGGTTATCTAGTGTGTGTGACTTCAAGTCTGCTGCTTCAGGGAATTCCGCATCGCAGTAACAACACGCATATCCAATACCCTTATGATGTCTTATGGGGGTTGCGTTTGTATTCATTAAAATTTCTAGAATATTCCTGCGATGTGGTTCAGTGCGTTTTAATGGTGCTTTGGAACTGTCGTTAAATAGTACATTGTCATCGATATCAGTGGGGTTTTCTGTTTTGATAACTCGACGTTTACCTAAAACAAAATTACATTTCAATTCTTGTTTAGCTTCTCCAGAGCTGTTATATAATTAACTTCTTATATACCTACTTCTATTAATCCGTGGGAAATAATTGTGTTAATTAATTTGATCTCAAGGGCGCAATGACTGTCGCTCGTATGAACACCACGTCCCTATGGCTAGTCAAGAAGTCCAAAAACGTGTTTATTCTTGATAAAACCCACAAAAATATGTGCGGTAGCTCATGCGATTCGAAATAACATCTAGAAAAACATGCATCGTGGATGTATTAGCAAATAAAAAATTGTAATTGTTATTAACAAATTAAGATGAATAAAATGACATTTAGGTTTTTTGTTAATAATTTAAAAACCATTAACATTTAAGGGCTTCTGAAAAAGAACTTCTGAAGAAAAAGAAGAGGAAATTTCCAATAAAAAAATCTCAACTACCTCCATTATTTATAATTTTTATTTAGCGCTGAAAATAGGATTCCGGCCAGCCATTAAGACATGGGTGGTAGGAAGACATGGTAGTGCTACCGCTAAAGACAGTGTACCACATAAAATATTGATGACGACCTCCGTGACGTAGTGGCTAACACACTTCGGTATGCTTGCGGAGGTCATGAGTTCAATTCTCGTCTCGTGTTATATATAATAAAAAAAGTATACTATATGTAATTCAGTTGTCTAGTACCCGTAACACAAGTGCTATGCTACTTACTTTGGGACTAGATGGCGCTGTGAGAATTGTGGCACTTTATTTATTATTAATATATTATTTAATAATATTATTATATTTATATATAGTAAGAAATACTAATTTAAAAATTTGAATAGGTTATGGTATCATCTAAGATGTTTGACAGAATAAATTCTCCTTAAAAATATAATATCATAAATAAAAAGAACTAATAGACAAGTTTAATATAGTAAAAAAATACTGTATTGTCTTAAATATGTTTTTAATTGTTCGTTTTTTTAACATATCGATTGCTAATTAATTAGTTAAGGAATTCTTTTCTTATAAATCATAATTGTCATTTCTTCGTCGGATAGCAAAAATTTGTTATAAAAAAAATTAACTGTCGAAATATTTATTAGAGCGAAAAAAAATTTATAAAGACTGCCATAATTATATTAAAGTATCAAAATTTTTTTTGAAAATAGTGTTACAAAAAAAATGTGTCCGGGGCCGGCGGGGTGGTAAGCGACAAAAATTTAACTGATTAACATGGTTCCAAGCCCATCTACATGGCGACTCTTCCTACTTATGTTGCCATAACTTTGCACTGTGTTCCGACAAGAGTTTCAGTTCCCTACGTGGACAGCAGCGTGTCAATACATTACACGCGATTACTACATATTCTCTGTGTATAGTCTGCCGTGACATCATTTAAATAACGTTCAAGCGAAAGATCGGCGCCGGCCTTAATGACCAGCAAATGATGACCCTATTTTATGGCAAGCACATTTTAGATCGCACATATTTTTATTGATTTTACTCCTTAAGAATCGATTTTCATATATAAGGCGCCCGGTATGAGAAAAATGTGAGGAGTAAAATCTACTGATGAATGCCCTCGTTACGTTTTTGGTGCGCAACTTTCTAATTTAGGATTAGGTCACATTCGAGCTCCGGCGAGCGCTACGTACGGACGTGTCTACGTCCCGTCCCCTGCCGACGCGCGACGCACGCTCGAACGACCTTGTGTCGTCTTATTGGTATAATATTTGGAGTTTACTCCTTATGAAACGATTTTCTTATTTTTATATAATCAACACAATAATAGTTTTTATATATGTATATTATTTTCATTAATTTGTTAATTTACCCTTTCATATGGTATTAATCTTTTTTCAGTTAGATAAACTCTTTTTGCGTATGTTTTTTTTTCTTTGTCCTAATTTATTGTTGTTGTTTATTACTTCAACTCTTTTTATAATCGTATAGCTTGTTCTGAAATAAAATGTTTCTTTCTTTCTAAATATCAATACATGACGGTAACTGCTAACTATTAAATGGGCCGTCCGTCTGTTTGCTGTTCCACAGCAGTAGATAGCAGACGGACTCGGCATGCGTATGCTTAACTCAATCCGTGGTGGACCCAGCTGTTTAATATTGCACGAGGCTCTAAGCATCAATCACACGACACGCTACAAAATTAAGGGTAAAATTTTAACGATGCGACATGATGAAGTTAGCCGATAACTCGCACGTATTTCGTGAAAACTAGTGACTATATTCACAGTAGTTGCTGTCCCAGGGTTTCAGCTGCGGGAGAATTTTGAAGTGAAAACTTCTTTAGGCGCGTTGAGCACTTTTTGGGTGAACAATTTTTGGTTTGTAAAGAAATGTTAATGAACAATTTAAACTTTAATGAATTAAAGATTAACTTTAATAAATTAAACGGGATGCTAGCGTTTTGGGAACGTTTCCGGCCGAAAGCGATTTGGAATCAATTTATTATTCATAGTTTTCCAGTTTTTGGTTTCTTTCATTATTTAATATTTGATTTTCTATCTTACGTAGTTACTTTTAATCAACTTAAATTTGTAGTAACAATAAAAGGTTTATGACTGAATAGAAAATACGTCTTGTTTTTACAATAATAGTAACTTTAATGCTTGATCATAAACTATTTTTTATAAACCGAAAATAATCTAATAGATCGACGACACAATTCACAATTTATGTAGTTTTCACTTCTATCGGCAGTCCTCAAAGACTGCCCCGCATGTTTTTTTTTTATTGTTGAGTAACTGCAGGCGGGCTGACGATCCGCTCAATAAACAGTTACTGTCGCCTATAGCTGTTGCAATGCTAGAAGCACCGCAAAACACACTGCCGGCCGTATAGGGGTACTAATACTGGAACACAAGGTTAATAAGGCAGCATACTTAAAGACTGAGGGTAGTTACCATCCAGATGAGGCCTGAGGCCCTCGCAGCTAGAATTGTTTTGTCGCCTTTTACGACACGGCGTAGTTACTATTCTAACTCCGCCCCTGTACGGAAAAAAAGAATTTCATTAATAAAACACATAATTATAAATACAAATATTTATTTAATATATTGATATTACATTTGCGATCAGCGCAGCCATATCGTGGGTGAAAATAACCCACTTTAAGCGGCCTACACACGACCCTAAAATCAGTGGCGATATCGGGATAGCGGTGGTGGGGATGAATTCGGCTACTACTCTACACACGCACTACTAACTAAAAGAAAAATAGCTAGTCGAATAGCCAGTATTAGGGTGATACCATTTGCTTGTACTGGATGGTGTCTCTGTTATATTATGTACTTTGTGCAAGTACTTTTATTTCTCTCCATTTAACGACCACTCTCTATAACGCTAAAAATGCCCAGTCCGTTAAGTGTCGTTATATATTTACACTGTATGTAGTTATATTAATTATCAAGTATCCATAACACAAGTGCTATGCTTTTTACTTTAGGACTATATGACGTTACGTAAATTGCCCCAGTATATACAGAGATACCAAACAGTGTGTGTGTAGTGTGGTGTAGAAGAATACGGAAGCTAACCATGGCCAATATTTTAATGTAACGATGGTGAATCTACATTGGTTTCCCATGTTTGACTTTCATATGACTTTTCATACTACATTTCTGAATAAAGGCCAGACCACACTCATCGCATTTGAATCTTCTATCATTCTCATGGATTCTCATGTGTTCCCTCAAGGTCTTCTTCCTCGCATATGCTTTACAGCACACCATGCATACATACTCTTTACTTCCTGTATGTTTCACCATATGATCAATAAGATCTTCCTTCCTGTAGAACTCTTTCTCACAAATCGAGCATATACAATTCCTCTCCATCAAATGCACCCTCTTCACGTGAGACCCTAAAGCACCCCTCGTTATGTACACCTTATCGCACGCCTTGCATTTGTACTCCGGCATCTTTATCCCATGAACTTCGGCTTGGTGTTTCTCTTTGGTCGTGCAATTCGCAAACTTCTCCCCACATATTCTGCATTTATTCGCTTTATACGCGCCGTGCACTTGACGCTTGTGGTACATTCTCCTAATGGCTGTGGGGAAAATTTTCGGGCAAATTTCACACGGGAATGTGCCTATTTTGTGGCTCTTCCTATGATTCGCATATTGTCTACTAGTTACGAAGGTACTCCCACATTTTTTGCAGACATAATTATTGAAGTGCGTATTCATATGTTCAAGTAATACTTTGAACTTCTCGAATGTTCTCTCACAATAGACACATTTGAGTTCATCTCCTTCAAATTTGTATGGAACAATGAAATTTTTGATACCTGTATACATCTTTTTTCCGTGTTCTATGGTTAAGTGACGCATGCATTCTTCCAGAGTATGTAAAGATCTGTCACAGAGATTGCAGGACATCTTTGTAATGTCAAGTTTTATATTATCCTCCTTAGAGGGCTTGAAGCTTCTGCCTTTATGTTCGGTAATTGTGTGCTCTTTCAAACAGCTGGGCGATTCATACTTCATTGGACAAAACCAGCAGTTGTATTTCGTTCCATCGTGCTTTCGGATGGGTGTTGCGTTTGTGTTGTTCAAAATCGTTTGCGTGTTCGTTGTTGTCATTGATGTTTCCGTTTCCTTTTTCGCATCGTTACTCGCGATTGTTTCCTTGATGAGAATACTCACCGCTTGCTTTTCGTTCAGTTGTTTCCCTAAAAAGTAAAGTTGCTTTATTGATTTTGCTATGTTAGTGACCTCACATACCTATGTTTAAGGAATATTTGTTATAGATGTATGTCGAAATTAGAAAGTAGTTCTTCCATTTTATTTTATCCTGGCATTCTTCATCTGCCACTTCACAAACTTTCTGGGTCTAATCCTGCCTTGTACCCATCTACTTTCAAGTTCAACATTCCTTTAGTAATGCAGTCGGCATCACACTAGCACGATATGGCCATATAATGTGAAGAGAAATGGCATGTTGCAAGGAAAATGCTAGAAATGACAATTGATGGATACAGGAGGGGTAGACCAAAGAAAATAATATGGTGAAAAAATCTGTTGAGATGACGACTATAGAATAGAATCAACTTTATTTTTTATAATTAGTGTTACAATTCAATAGCCTGCCAATTTCAGGCAATGTTATTTACCTATATGTCTAAACTAAGATCTAAGAGTAAATTTAATAGTGCTTAATGACGACTAATGGAGGAGACTGGGAGAAGAAATGAAAATCAACGAATTATTTCTTAAAATCATTAAATACTGTTGTCTGGTTTGGTTATACCAACGTTGTAGAGCTTGGTTGGTTGAGCTCTGTTAGAGAAAAATAATCAATAAACAATGGCTCCACGTAGAAATAAGTTATACAAATGGTCTAATTGAAATTTTGTAAAGACTGCATAGACCGTATGCTGAGGAACTGCAAAGTTTACTGCATACAAATGTGGATAGTGAATTTTAGAATCACCCAACAATTTTGAGGGTTCATTCCTTATGAATTTTGAAAATTCTTAATAGTAAAACTAAAACATACTTATGTCACGTCCGTAGACTCGTCGTGTATCCGTATTTAACCATATCTTTTCGCCTAAGTTTAGTAGATCATTATTTTTATCTATGCTAGTGATACCTTAAAAGAAAATCTATTTTAATATTGAATCCAACATCAATAAAAAAATTACAAATAACAGAATGTTAGTTACCATTTTTTTACTGTTTTAACCTTATTTGGTTAAGATCTTCGAAATTTTGCTTAGAATACAAAAGAGAAATTCAAAATTTATTTGAGATCCAAAAAACCTCTGACTCAAAAAAAAAATTTGCAAAAGACAGGACGTGTTAAATTTGATTTTTGTAGTAGCAACTGCTGTCTAACTGAAATTTAAGAGTGTTTTGAATACCTACATCATTAATATTATTTCTCACGAATTTCAAACGCCTGTTTATTTTTACCATTATTGACGTGTTCATTCGAATTCGTTTTAACCTATTGATGAAATTTGAGAATCAGCATTAAGTTAATAAAATTATTTTAGTCTACCTTCAACATATTTTTATATCATACTGTACACAATTAAAGGAGTATGCAATTAAATTGGTGACTACCTCATTTATAATATAAAACATTTTCAGAAGCGAGAGCACGTCATTTTCTCAGACGCCATCTTTCACGACTCTCCGTCTTACATCATCCTTCGTATCTCTTTTTCTACTAATTATATACCTTTCGCTCACTCATTCAGCAACATTCCGTTCTTTCCAATAATCTATGGTAGATGTATTGGATATAGGAAAATTTCTTATTCTCGTCCTTATCTCAAATTAGGCGAAGTTGACAAAACATGTTTTTTCCACTCTCGTCTATTAGTTGCCATCTCAACATTTACACCCTTTTTACCATATCATCTTTTACGATATCCATCTTTTCTTTGGCTTGTCTCTCCTTCTGTATCCATCAAATTCAATCCTAGAATGTTCCTAGTAACGTGGTATTCTTATTTTCATATTATATGATCATACCACGCTAACTAGTTACTTTAAAGTTTATCAATCCCTGGCACTACTTCCAAACTTCCCCTTAAATACTCATTTCTAATATTATCCTTTATGTAACGTAACTTCACACAATTTTGGCCACGCTAGAAGAAACAGCAGCCTATATTTATTTTTATATCTTTTCATCCTTCCCCTTTGAGCATTCCGATTCATACAATAAATGTTTAAATGATGTAATATAGTAAAATTTATTAAAATTTATTTTATTTAAAAAAGGAATAACTACATTTTAATGTTTGACAAGGTTATAAGAGCACCGAATAACCAATGTAGTTTCTATTAACTAGGTATATAAATAACTAAGTTCAAGAGTTAAGCCGTCTACAACGTATATCCGTGCTTTGATTTGATGTGTCCCTTCAAACTGCACTTATGTATAAATGTCTGACCGCAATGCTCACACTTGAACCGTCTGTCATTCGTATGAATCCTCATATGCTGTTTCAAGGTATAACTCGTTGTGTACGCCTTCAAACAAATCTGACACAGATAATCTCTTTGCCCTGTGTGCGTTATTAGATGATTCTTCAAAGATCTTCTATTACTGAAGCCTTTGCCACAGTATTCACATTCACATTTGTCTAGCATTAAATGAAACGTATTTACATGCGTGTATAGAGTTTGTTGATTCTTATAAATCGCATCGCAAGCGTTACACTTGAAGTATACAGGCTCTACGCTGTGCTTGGCAACCATATGAGCATGCTTCTTGTTAGTATTAGTAAATTTTTCACCACAAAACGGACATTTTGACCTTTTATTTCCTAAGCCGTGAACACCTCTCTCATGAAATCTCTTTTTAGATTCTGTATCAAATACTTTCGTGCAACATTTGCACTTAAACTCACCTTCAGTGCGATGCGCCCTTGTGTAATGCACTCTCAAGAATCTGTACGTGAGGAACGAGTGCTCACAGCTTGGGCAAGAGAAATTTCTGTAATGTCCGTTCATATGTCTTAATAAAGTTACAAAGGAATTGAATTCTGTGAAACATACCACGCATATTGGCATACCATCTTTAAATTGGACAGGAACTATTTGATGTTTTAAATCAGTATGCAATTTCTTATTATGCGCACTCTTCAGATGTTCCATCGCCGTCTCTAAATTCGTCAACGGCTTGTCACATATGTTGCAAGTCAACGATGTCACGTCCATTTTCATTAAGAAACTCAGAACATAAATCGTCGGTTCGGGATCACGCAAGAAATTACTCTTTTCATTTTCATCGTGGTCATTTAAATTGTGCGCTTTCAATTCATCTGGTTTAAGAAACCACTTCTTGCAAAAACAGCACGAGTAGCCAAAGCCGGAGACGTAGCGATCTATTGGTGTCGCGTTAGTGTAGAGCAATAGAGCCCAAACGTTTTCGAGGTACACGTCTATCTCCAATTCTGGCGGTTCCACAAGATCCTTTAGTTTTTGAACCTTCTTCCGTTTATTGTTAGTTCTCATAACTATATCTTTCTTAACAACTTGGTTATTGTTATTTGTATTCGATATATCCTTTTTTACTGCGCCCTTATTTTCCAATATATCCCTTAATAAGCTTCCTGGCTCATTTGGTATACTATAATCTTCATTAAAATTTTTGCTTACAGCGAGGGCTTTATCAGGGTTAGTTCGGGGATTCCTTTTAGTGTTTACTTCCTCATTTTTTTCAGCCATTAAGATCCTTTCCTTCGAGTAAGTCACAATTTTTGATTGCTTAGTACTTACAGTCTGTTGTACATTTCTCGGATTACCTACAAAGAAAAATAAATCTTTTATTTTCTGTACCTAAATTTATATAGCAATCCTTATTTTCACTTACATGTCCTTTGGTTTTTTCTGTAGGACTAATTTCAATTACTTCAACTACTCAGTACTTTAAATTTATAATACTTCGATGTGTGTATGTAGTTTCCAACTAATTTTTATATATCAAACTCAATTAGCCGTCTCTTTTATTTGTGTACTCATACTCTTTCTTCTCTTTCGTTGCGCTCTTGTCAGAGCGGTCGTGGTCATCATTTTTCAGTCACACGCCTGACAATCCGTCTCCATTCCTCCCGGACAGCTGCTTTTCAGGAGCACACGTGTACTGGGACGTCCACTGCAGCCTTTACTAGGTCCGTCCATCTCATAGGCGATCTGCTTCGTACTCATACTCATCTGCTTTCAAATACTCTTTGCGATCATGTCCCCTTTACACGTCCATTTCGTACTCCTCTCAACCTGCCTTTTACAAGGTTTGATTGCTAAATTATTTGTATCGTTAAGGAATATAAGACCCTAATATCATTTCACTTGTAATACGACCGATTTATACGATTCCCATATCAAGTCTAGGTCTTTATGTATAATAATGTTATGTATTCATTTACAAAAGAAACGTATATAAGTGATATATCAGTTGCTTAGTGCCATTCATTCTCTAATACAAGCATTGTGCTGCTCATTTTGAGATTAGTTGGCGATGAAGTATTTCACGAGATCGTGAACGCGTTCGTGAACACGAGATCGTGAACGATCTTGAACGCGTTCTGAAGTGTAAAAGCCAATCCACCACGTCATCTAATCTAATATATAAAATTCTCGTGTCACAGTTTTCGTTGCCATACTCCTCCGAAACGGCTTAACCGATTCTCATGAAATTTTGTGAGCATATTGAGTAGGTCTGAGAATCGGCCAACATCTATTTTTCATCGCCCTAAATGTTAGGGGTGACCCACCCCCAAAAATTTTTTTTTAATTTTTTGACATTTTATTATTTATATGGCAGAACAACGTTTGCCGGGTCAGCTAGTTTATTATATAATTACTGATTACCTTATTAGGTAACTCCGTGCAGGGATATAATAATACTGGCCCTTGGGGCCAGACTGTCGTTCTTCAAGTTCGTACAGGCTTCAAGTCCGTCTGTCACGTCACAATAATTGTGCCGGAACACGACACAAGATGACCGATCTAGGTTCCAATTTCCTTATGACTTTCCATATTTCCAGCGTGTTAGCGGTGCCGGTGGTCGCAAACATCCATATGCGACGGTAATTGCTTACTATTAATTCGACAGTCAGCCTGTCTACAGTTCTACAGCAATAAAAAAAAAACAAAACGCCACTAGCCAAAACAGGTGCATTGATCATCTTATAATTAATATAGCTGTTGACCACCTTATCAGAAGTCTTCGAAAATGGAACAATAACAAAGAAAACAAAATACTTGACAAGCTACAAAGAAAAATCAAAGTCGATATGTTTTGTTTAAGGTATGATAACTTTAATCAATTATAACTAACCAATACAATACAGTAAAACGTATTGTCTGTAGAAACGTTTAAGGAATTTAAACATTGAAACTATATAGTTTTGTAAAAGTAATCAAATTTCATCTTAGATTACATAATTCTAGATAATCTAATTTCTCCGTGCAGGGGTGGAACAAGAATACTAAGAAAGAAAATAAACCTAGCTACCACTACCACTTTTGGTCTAAGTATGCCGCTATATTAACCGTGTATTGTGTTCCGGCATTAATGACCCAGGTTCCCGCATCCGTATAGCAGTGTGTACGCGGTGTTGATTGATAATCTCAGATTATACATACTCTTTTCATGTCAACTCTGATCTGTTTGGTTTATGTAATAAGTTTGAATTACTTTAAATTTGGAATGTCAGTATTATTTTGTTCAGATTGAATTGTGTCATATTCTTGGATTCCGTGAATATCTAAAAGAAGTAACATGTCTAGTTAACTGATATAACCTATGTATTAACTTATATAATGATTATGTTTCATCAAAGATAAATTCAAAAATGTTAAAGTTAAAATAAATAGTCTTCCATTCAGTCCTTATGTGTCTTTTTGGTTTGAAAGTGATCCCATTAGCCACACCCACCATTCAAGACGCGGTGCCCCTAGTCTTGCAAGTACACATAGATAATTGCTCGCTATTAAATGAACCGTCAGCCTGTTTGCTGTTCAAATTCTTCAAAAAAGGCGTTATAAAATTTCTTCGAGACCGGCAGCGCGTTGGTGGTGCCTCTGGTGCTGCAAACGTCCATAGGCGACGGTGACCACCTGCCAGGGTGAGCCGTTTGCCTGTCTGCTGAACTCAAGCTATAAAAAAAAAATGCCGACTGTAATGTATGTATCTCCCATATTATTTCTAGTTGCAGTAAACTCATTTTTCATATCTTCCAATCAAATTGGACACTATTAGGTTTTGTTACAATCTATTTAATCACAGCTATAATAGTAATATAAAATTATAATTTAAAAAACTGAAAGACACGCTTATCATAATTAATCAAACTAGAAAGAAATAAAAGTGCGTGCGTACAAAGTACACATGTCAGAAGTGAAACTTCTTTGACAACCTAATTTTAAAAATCTCGTTTATATTTATCCGTGCAGGGGCGGAGAAAGAATACTAACCTCTGCGGCCGGGGTCGGCCTATCGTAAAAGGCGACAAAACAACCCACCCTAGCTACGTGGTAGGGCCTCATGCCCGTCTGGATGGCGACCACCTTCGGTCTTAAGTATGCCGCCATAATAACCTTGTGTTGTGTTCCGGCATTAGTGACCCAAGTTCCTGTACCCTTATGGGACAGCAGCGTGTTCACGATGCCACTGGCGTTGCAAACACCCATAGGCGACGGTAACTGCTAAATTCTAAGCGGGCCGTCAGCCTGTCTGCTGTTCTACAGCAATAAAAAAAAAATTATACTAATCTAAAGCTTTAGATTTCCGAGACTTGAGGGAGGGAAAAAGGAATGTAAGGAATTTAATGAATTTAATTGGCATTAAATTTTAATTTATTTCATCGATATCTACATTATTTGATGCGATTTCTATTGGTATTGTTGTGGCTAAAGTATTATGATAAGTAGTACCTCTCGCTCCATGGCACTGTGCGTGATGAGACGTTCGCTCTATCTCTCTCTCTCGATCTTTCTCACTCGCTTGTTCCCTACTCTCGCTCCATGCTACGTTAGCCCTTTCTCACCCTTTGTCAATCGGTCTCAATCGCTCTCTGCCGCTCCTTCGACAAAAACGTTTCACATCTTCGTGACGTTTAATCCATAAAAGTTTTACCCTCATGCGGGCAAAGAAGTTTCCCTTCAAAAATAATTCTTAACATAAGAATAAAAATTACTGAAAGAAAATTAATGTCACTGTTCTCAAAAGCGTGGGGTGCTTTGTACGATATTTTTAAAAAGCATTTCGGAATGAAGCTTGTGATTTTTTTATAATGATTGATATCGAGCAAACCGAGCAACCGAAAAACCTATTTAAAATACTTGTGACACATCACGATGTTTTGATTGAATATGTCCTTTAAGACTGCACTTCTGAACAAACGCTTGACCACAGTGCTCGCATTTGAATCGTCTGTCATTATTATGAATCCTCATGTGCTCTCTCAAAGTGGACTTCCTTCCGTACGACTTAAAACACATCTGACATAGGAAATCTCTTTTTCCTGTATGCGTCACCAAATGATGCGTCAAAGCTTCTTTATTGTTAAACGATTTACCACAATACTCGCATTCCTTCTTATATTGCATTAGATGGTACGTCTTTATATGCTTGTTCAGAGCTAATTGATTTTTAAATGTAGCTTCACACGCATTGCATTTCAAATTTAAAGGTTCTACCCCATGCATTTTAACCATATGATCCAACTTCACGTAATAAGTGACAAACATCTCCCCACAAAATGGACACTTGTTCCTCTTATGTCCAACCTCGTGAACAGTGCGCTCGTGAAACCTCAATTTGGGCATAGTATTAAATATTTTCACACAATACTTGCATTTGAATTCGCCCTCTTGGCTGTGTACTCTTGTATAATGCCCTCTTAAAAATCCATAGGTTATATAAGCGTGTTCACATTTGGGACATGGGAAATTTCTATAATGTAGGTTCATATGCTTTAGTACAGTGTTAAATGAGTTGCATTCTTTGAAGCATATAACACACGCCAGCGCTCCTTCTTTAAACTCAAACGGGACTATTTGATGTTTTATATCAGCGTGTACTGCTTTATTATGTTCATCCTTCAGATGTTTTATGCCTGCTTCCAAATTCACTAACGCCTCTTTACATATATTACAAGTTAAAGAAGTAACATCCATCTTTACAACAAAATCTCTAACGTATATATTGGTTTTAGAATGCATAAACCGTTTCTTTTCGTTGTCGTCATGATCGTTTATATTGTGGGATTTTAAATCAGCTGGCTTATGATACCACTTCAGACATATGCTGCAAGCATAACCGAATACTCTGTCGTAACGGTCTATAGGTGTTGCATTTGTATACAATAAAAGAGCTGATACATTTTCTAGATACTTATTAATATCGACATTTGAAGGTGGTTTCACCAGATCCTTTAGATCTACTGAATTTTTAGATTTGTCTCTCTTAACAGATCGCACTTTTTCTTTTCGTTCGTTCGTTTCTAGAGATATCTCTAGCTTTACTCTTTCGTTCTCATTTGAACTAACTGGATAAGACACGTCCTTCTTTTTTAGTTTCTTATCTTTAATTATAGCCAATTCTAGCTTAACTCTTTCATTAGCTTCACTTGCAGGCAAGGGATTTACATTCACTTTATTACACACCTTAATTGGGTCTAGCTTGCTATTATTTTTTACTATTACCCACTCATTTGAGGGTATAACGATTTTTTTCGACTGAATAGTACTTACAGCACGTTGCTCCGAGAAATTGCTCGGATTACCTACAAAGAAAAATATAATTAAAACTGGCGCTTCGTACCTGCTTTCATGTTAATATCACAGTAACTGAAATTTATAGGTTAACATCCTGACTTATGTATGTTAATCCAACGTAGTTTTGGAGATCTGATGTATTAGCAATTTTGTTTCACGTTCTATTGCAGAAAAGTGTTAGTATTAATTCCAATGATAATTTGTTGATAGATTATAGATCCCCGGATGATGTAAAAGTTACAAGCTTAAAGAAATTGCGTCTTATACTAATTATTTTCAAGTAATTTTTAGGTTAATTGTCTTTGAATGATGAAATTGTTTTCGTCAACATATACATATATTCCTATACAACGTAGTTGCTTTAATGGCGCAACTTTCAGCACTATATTACATGACTAGCCTTATGCCAGTTTTACACATCTGCCCTTTTAATTTAAATGGCGTAATGCCTATATAATACATATATATGTATATAAAATCTAGCAGGTCTAAATTACCAGTGGTCAAGGCGACAGCGTGAGAAACATCCTCACGTGCCGTATCGGCGCGCCTCAATACCAAGCGAAAGCGTTTCAAGATGTCAGTCAAGGCTATTCGCCTTACTATTATGATGGTAGGACATCGAAAATCAAAAATGGTTCACTTTTGCAGAATGCATATGGGAGTTAAAATTATAGCAAATAGTCACCCCTATCACCTCCTAACGGATATAGGTCGAATTGCCAATAGCCCTGTATTACAAAATAACAATTCAAACGGGTCGGCTAACCCAATGTGGCAGGAATATATGAATTATGTATATATACATGTGTACATTTAGTGTTAATCAGACAAAATAGTGACTCCATCTCGTTAATAGGTAAATATCATATATAACATGACCTATTTTGTCAATTTTTAGCTCCTTCCCCCCCTTTTGAGACTATAAGTAGTATATTAGAAGACCCCTCTCCCTCTATTTTTCACATCGAAAATCATAAATATAGTTTTCAATAGTATTATGCTAACAGAAAGTTGTAAAAAAATACATGCGGGGCAGTCTGGGGACTGCCGATAGAAGTGAAAACTAAATAACTTGTGAATTGTATCGCCGAGCTATTAGATTATTATTTTCGGTTTATAAAAAATTGTTTATGATCAAGCATTAAAGTTTAAATTGGTCATTAACACTTCTTTACAAACCAAAAATTGTTCACCCAAAAAGTGCTCAACGCGCCTAAAGAAGTTTTCACTTCAAAAACTCAACTTTATTTCATTGTAATAAAGTCGCAATTCGAATAGATATGTATAAGTAATGCAATGCAATCATTTAAAAGCAAAAAAATAATGACTTAAGGTTTATAAAATAAACCTTAAGTCATTATTAATAAGGTTGGTATTTGGAGCAAAAGTCCGTCTTACAAATCTTACGAATTTTCGATCAGGACACTTGACCTGACGCGAGTTTAACATTTTATACCCATCACAAAAAAGTTCACAACGCCGCCAAAGAAATTTTCACTTCAAAAATAATAATTTGGCTGATATTTGTCTATCAATACGGCGCTTGGTGTGTGACGCTGAGAGTGCATGCATACCTATAAATACAAGAAAAAACTAAACGCTAAATATGGCGAGTTATTTTCAAATATGGCGTATTTTTGATTATCTCCATGAAGCGGATTTTTAAAGGATATTTATTGACTACTATTGACGAAAACCGCAGCAGGATATGATTATATATACTCTATCCACTATACCAAAAAATAAAATGTAAACAAACAAACCAATGTTTCTCAAACAAAGCTAGAATAAAAACAACATGGCGGGTATAATCCGACCGTAATAATAAAACACTCCTTCCAATCGACAATAGTACGTTGAAAAGTACCATTATAATTACCAGCATATAAAACCTGTAAGAGATTTGGAAACATTGTCTTTTTGGTTTCTTTATAATGTAAGTTAGTTATTACAATTAATGTTGTAAATATGTAAATTTTATACGCACTATATCTATCACTCATAATTGTAAAAATAAAATTATTTTGTTTTTTTCTAAAAGTAAGGAATAGTAAAATAAAAAAATAAGAATATAGGAGATACATCTAATAAATAATTAAAAGTTGCTATGATAATTTTTATATCACGTTGATTATTGTAAAATCGACATCCAAAAAACCCTTTTTACGATTTGTTTACATTTTACTTTTTGGTGAAACGGATAAGGTATAGTTGCAAATAAATACTGTCTTCGATAATAAAATATGGATTTTTTTATTGCCGTGGAACAGCAGAAAAGCTCACGGCCCATTAAACAGTAAGCGGTTACCGTCGCCAACACGTGTCACTTATGTCAGAAGCCAAGACATATTTAACACCAGGGTTGATCGTCATATAGACGGGCTAGGCGCCCGACCTCCTTGCTTGGGTTGTTTTGTAGCCTTTTACGACAGGTCGCACCCAAAGCAGCAGTGGTCAGTATTCTTCCACTCCTGCACGGAGATAAAAGGTTCCCTTAAATGAATACTTTTTAAGTGATTTAGTGCGTAACTGTGTAACCTCTTGCATAATTATAATACAGCTATAATTTACCATGTTCTTTATTTACAGCATTTAGACTATAAATCGTACATACATAAAACACACAGAACACTCCTTTCAAAACCATACACCTAAACCTTCTAAGAAAATAAAATATCTAAGTACCGTCATTATTCATTCAATAAAATTATAATAACATTATTCCATAATTCTATAGATTTTTGTAACAATTGAAACACAATCGATGTCAACTATGATTTCATTAAATGTATATATGTATGTACATTAAACCATTAATCTACCTACATTTTTATTTAAATTATCATAATGCTAGCAGTCGATAAAGAAACCAAGACGAGTAAACTGTTCTCTGTTTACAGAGAATGTCATAGACTTATCAACTTCCCTACAGTACTCTCGAAATCATTGTTTCGCTTGAGGGTAGTCTGTTATATTTCATGAAAAAACATGTATAAAATTCTTACTATCTTCCACTTCTCAAATACACAATCAGTATGTTAAGACTGATGAGATATTTGTTAAAATATCTCAGAAATTTTAATTAAAATAACGTGATATAGTTTTCACAATTTCCACTGCCCTGAAGAAAGCTGAAGACAGAGTGGTGTGGAAACAGCTCGTCACCGATATGAGGACCACGAATAAGAAAAAGAATATTTCATAATATTTTAAACTTTTCTAATATGGCCTGCTTTTTAATAAACTTAATCAACTACTTCTCCATGCTTGGTCAGCATATGGCTTTTCCAGCTACACTTCATAACGTAAGCGAGATGGCAATATCTGCAATGGTACTTCTTGTCCTCAATGTGAGTTCGCATGTGATCCTTCAAAGTTGATTTCCTTTTATACGCCTTCGAACAGAAATCACATTGGTAATCTTTCCTCTCTGAATGTATCGACATATGATCTAGCAGGCAGTCATTTCTAAAGAAAGACTTTTCACAATACTGACATTTATACTTCCGCTCCATTCGATGGAGATTCCTTACATGCACTGTCAGACTTCTCTGCGTTTTGAACGTTGCATCACACTCATTACATTTCAGCGTCAACGGTTCGACTCCGTGCGCTTCTACCATGTGGTCAAGTCTTTGATAATAATCAGCAAAGGTTTGCTCACAATGCGGACATTTATTTCTGTTCCTACCGGTGATGTGTACAGTTTTTTCATGGTAAGCCCTCTTCACGAGGGTATTAAATGTCTCCGAGCAATGACGACATGTGAAAGTACCCTCTTTATGCGTACAATAGTGTGTGCTCAGCGTCTTGAAGTTCACGTACGCCCGATTACAGACCGGACATGGAAAATTTCCATAATGTACATTCATATGGGTTTGAATCATGTTGAAAGTATTAAATTGCATGCGACAATTCACACAAATCCATTTCTCTCCGTCATAACTGAACGGCACGATCTGGCTCTTAATATCAGTGTGCAACGTCTTATTGTGCTGTGTCATTAAATGCTCCATGGCTTGCTCCAAATTCTCCAAATTGTGCCTGCATATGAAACATACGAGACCCGTTATATCCAATCTGGCTATGAATTCGCGAATCGAGTACGGACGGTTCGGTTTCTTCAGGAAGGACGTCTTCTCGTCGACGTCGTGTTCCTCTAGCGTGTGAGTTTTTAGTTCCGCCGGATTGAGAAAACGCTTACGACAATACTGGCAGGAGTACCCTAGCCCAAGGTTGAAATATCTTATCGGCGTAGCGTTCGTATATAGAACAATCGTGTGTATATTGTGTAAATGTTTATTAATCTCACGCTTTGGAGGCGCTAATGCAAGAAGTTTTTTATCGTTTATATTCTCACATTCATCCGATTTCGACATTTTGTTTTTCTCATTGCTGCAATTTGCTATTGGGCTTTCAGTATTAGCTATACTTACTTCACCCGGCTCTACTTTGACTATAGTCGTACCGCTGGGTTTACCTACAAAGAAAATTTACCAATTAACATCCGTTTCCGTTAATTACGGTACATCGAAACAAACTAATCTACTTTATAACATCTTACACATAGCGTGGTGATTCAATTAAACAGGTCGATCCTCACAAACGTGTATTTACTTAAACTACTTTTAACATTATATACTGTACGGAACCCGGGCACCGAAGCGGAAGTTTGGGTTGCAACCGGGATTTAAAGCCGAGATGATGATACTGTATTTAAAAAAATTGAGCTAGTCATTTGCTCAGACGCTATCGATTTAAAACTCGCCTTACGTCAGCCTTCGTATGTCTTTCACACCTTCATACCTCTCGCTCACTCATTCAACATTCCGTTCTTTTCAATAATGTACCGCCTCACATATATTTATATAGTCCCTAAGTACTCTTTTAAATAACTTACAAATCTGATAAACAACAGAAACCAACTATTCATTTAAGAACATTAGAACTGCTTGTATAACTCTTCGACATCAATATTCTTAAGGTAATTTGAGGTTCACCTATATAAAAAAGATACCAGTTTCAATGGCGATATAGCTTTGCTCAAGCATAGGTTTGATAGATATAACCTATATACAGTAGATCTCTTTAAGCCAAACATCGATAAGTCGAAAACCTTCTAAACTCGAAAAAATGTTGCGTTCCCTTCCCTTCAACCCCCTAACCCTAAACCTTCTTTGCTCGAAATCTGAACCATCTAAAGTCGAAATAATTAGTGAGCCCCTAACAGAACACCTTTTTTAGCCGTAGAAAGAATACTGACCTCTGCGGCCGAGGTCGGCTTGTCGTGAACAGCGACAAAACAACCCACCCTAGCTACGTGGTAGGGCCCCAAGCCCGTCTCGATGGCGACCACCTTTGGGTTTAAGTATGCCGCCATAATAACTCTGTGTTGTGATCCAAGTTCCTGTACCCTTATGCGACAGCAGCGTGTTGGAGATGTCACTGGCGTTGCAAATACCCATAGGCGTCTGCTACCCTACAGCAATAAAAACAAAATAATTGCAAATATTGATTTCCAATCTCAAAGACTTCTACTGTACTCAGTGAGTGAAGAAGCCTGAGTGGCTTATATTAGTGGGTGTATTGTATCCACTTAGGTTGTGTCCCAGTCCCTAATTCAGGGGTCCCTGGCGGGTTTTACTGTCCTTGTTACGTAAGCCACTACGATAACATTGGTAGAGGCCCTGAAGGGTCCAGCTCAATTCAACCTAGAAATGCCACCATATAAATTGTTCGCGATACACTTTTGATTGTTGTTAATACGTAAATAAAAAAGAAAATCAACTTCCTCTATTTAATGTGAGTAAAATGGCAAAAATAAATCAAGCAGTAATTACAGTTTAGTGGAAATCGGAGTGGAATTTGTTTAATTTTCCAGCTTAAATAGCCCATGTCATATTCTAGTAATAGCAAAATCTCACAATATATAATATAAATATTTGAACCATTTCATATTTTTATCGCAACTACAAATTCGGACCGATTGAAAAGAGCACGGAATTTTTCATTACTTATTCTGTGACGAATTCGGGGAATCCCTTGAATTTATGGAGAATTCTTTGAATGATATTTTGTAGCGACTACTGGCAACACCGTCTATTCTGACTTGCGGGGATTCCCCATAGTTTATTTTGTGCTTTATCTGTATAATGAATCTAACCTGTATAATGCAAAACAATGATGACTGTTCTTGCCGAAAAATTATCTAGAATTAATGTAAATATATAATACTATCAGGCTCGCCTGGCTCAATATGAGCTGATTTCTCATTATCGCTCAGCTCCTATTGGTCCTAGCGTGATGTTATATAGCCTACAGTATTCCTCAATAAATGGGTTTTCCAACACAAAAATAATTTTCAAAATCTGTTCAGTAGATCCAGATATTACCCCCTACAACGTCATAAACACACAAACTTAACCTCTTTATAATATTATAGTATAACTATAGTATGCATTAAATTGAAATACCTAAATAAAAGGGCGGCATAATTGTCTTCCGGCCCCGGGCGGCCGTCACTAACGCCACGCCGCTGCGTGTGTGCAATTTGTTGCTTATTATCCATACTAATATTATAAATGCGAAAGTAACTCTGTCTGTCTGTCTGTCTGTTCCTCTTTCACGCCTAAACGGCTGAACGGATTTTGATGAAATTTGGTATGGTGATAGATGATAACCTAGAAATGGTCATAGGCTATAAATAATCACGCCATCGTTCTTAGGGGGTAGGCAGTAGGCAGATAACTAAATTGAGTTAGTGATTTTTTGTGCTTATCCGGTATCTATGAGAATCGGCCAACATCTATTTTTCATCCCCCTAAATGTTAGGGGTAGTCCACCCCTAAATTTTATTTTTTATTTTTTGACATTTTATTATTTTTATGGCAGAACAACGTTTGCCGGGTCAGCTAGTTCCAAATAAGTATTCAATATTCATCAGAAAGAAAAAACCAGAAACCGTAATTCGATCAATCAAACGGATACTTGAATTGTAACTGGGATTCGTAAAAAAAAACACTAAATAATAAGCTAAATTTTATTCTTAAAATCAAACTGATACAAGTCTTTACAACTCGAACAATATTGAAGTCATTAAAAAATTAGCATACTAAGGTTAAGTATTTAAGGGCTTTCATCAAGACCATGGAGATAACGTATACCTCACCTGCAAGCTGGTATATATTACAAAGTCTGAAGGTCTTCGTGGTTGATACAAAAACATCTTAAATTTTGGATAAATTTTAAGAATGAGGGTAGTTATACAAAATTGTATTACAAGTCATGAATGTAAATAGTATCATTCTGGTATTAACATTTCTTAAATTTATAATGTAATTTTTAACACACATACAGATAGTAGGTTAACAAAAGTATACACAAAAACACTATGCCGCAACACAACACTGATTTTCAGTGCCCACCTCCTAAGATCACATATGCCGCGACCCATAAACACTAGAAAAAATATTTATAAAGAACTTATACAAGGAATAAATATAACGTAACTAAAAAACAGAATAATGTTTAGAATTTAATAATAATATTTAAAAAAAAAATTATACAAATAAAACAATGAATAGGAAAGAAAAGGAAAAATATCTAGCCTAAAATATGTAATACCTATATAATTACATTTTAAAAAAATTCCATTTTATTGACCTAATACCGATGAATATTTATAAATACATATAGAAATAATATAATAATTAATGCCCAAATAATTTTATGTTTATATTTTTAATTTAATATAATAAGATCATAATTTTGCTATAGATAATTAACCAGCGTTATTGTTTTCGTTTCTGTTATAAATATATTGGTAGATAATTAATTTTGGTTATTGGCAAGTAATTACAGGAGGGGAGACACCTGTCGACAGGATAGGGAAACTAGCAACAGAATAGAAAGACGTTCACGTTGATTTTATTTTCTAACTTTTATATTATTTAATTGAAGGTAGTCTATAATAAATACAACATCGACGCGACAACGATCGAAACAACGACGCATGCAAGAAGTTATGACACGCAAAAAATTATGTTACACTAGCTGTGCCCGCGACTCCGTCCGCGTGGAATAGTGACTTTGGGCAGCATTTTTTTGGATATATGAAATCAACTTAAATTGGAAATTCAACCTACTACGACCAGCCTAAGCTGAACCCTATTTCATATGATTGATGATATAAATCTGAGGTCAACTTAAATTGGACTATACAATTTCCGAAACTTATCATTTTTAACAAAAACTATTTTATTTTTCTAAAACAAAATTGCCTATGTTACTCCTTGATACATCAGCTATCTGCCAGTGAAAGTCCCGTCAAAATCAGTGCAGCCGTTTCAGAGATTAGCCGGAACAAACAGACAGACAGACAGACAAAAATTGTAAAAAATGTTGTTTTGGTATATGTACCGTGTATACGTCCGAATGAACTTAGTAAAAAGCGGTTATTTTAATATTACAAACAGAGCCTCCAATTTTATTTATTTGTATAGATGTATAGACTAGCTGTATTCTGCGCGCGTTGCTACGCTACTTACTAAAATAAATTTGAAGGAAAGACATTACACAAATATTGAATTTATTTCGAGTCAATTTATTGATTATGTTCATGTCGAAAAAATTGTGACGTTTCGATATTTACTGAAGTGCTGTGGGATACACAATATTTCTTGTTTTTCCATCTGGTGCGTAAACAAATAAATCAGAAGGTTTTCCGACGCGTGAGCAGGCCACATAGAGCTGCCCATGTGATAAGTATGGATTCTCCAAATTTAATCCACAGACTTGAAACGATAGTTATTGCGAAAGTGAGTCGCACCGGGAACTGCAAACGTTTGAATTCGAATGGCATATCTGTCGGGATCATTGGGATAGTACGTCCTCACTAATATTTTATTATCGAATCAAGCTGGCTATGATAAACATGTTCGTAATATAAAGGAAATAGTTTTTATGCAAAGATGCAAAACTTTTTCGATACATCCACAATATTAAAACATGGATTTTAATTTCACAATTTACACAAATTCTTACGTTCAATTGTCACGGCAATAAATGAAATTCATCGGAATGATAGTGGCGCCATCTGTCAAAGATTGGTCGTACCAGAAACCTTTGTGGACTCATGCACAACACTTTGCTGAAGATCAAGAAATGATCAAATGCATAGTTTACGATTCTATAAAGGACATACAAACATTCATTTTTATAGATATACATATATAGAAGATATACATGAAAGTATTGCGTACTCCGGATACATACATATAAATATTATTTTTTATTACTGTGGGAAAGCAGTCAGGCTGACGGCCCACTAAACAATAGCTAGCGGTTACTGTCGTCGCCTATGGATATTTGCGACGTCAGGGCCACTACTAACACGCTACCGTCTACGTAAGATTACTGGGAGTAGATATCACAAGGTTATTATGGCGGCATAGTTTGAGACCAGGATATATACTAATACATCTACAGGAAGGTCTTTTAGATCTGAGGCTAGTAGACAAGTCACAAATTCATTTTTTAAACCGAATGATGTAGTCAATGTTGAATCTTCATCAGAAGCTATCATACTCGTAGATTATAATCGATCGTACTTAAAACTCTCCTTTATGAGTCTTCAAATGCTGGACCAGATTATTCCTCCGTATGTACAGCTTCATGCAAAGAGCACATTGATACTCCTTCTTCCCTGTGTGTGAAACCATGTGGTACCTCAACGCTTTCTTACTGTAGAACCTCTTGTCGCATAGCTCGCACGCGTGTCTCCGCTCTTTTAAATGTAAATTGCGAGTATGCGCGTTCAAACCATGCGGAGTATGAAAAATCTTGTCGCAGTATAGACACTTCAGGGATATAGGCTTGATCCCATGCTCAGCCACCATATGATCGTGTCTATGGTTGTAATAATTGAATTTCTCTTCACAATATTTACATTTAAACACCGTATTACCGCTTAAATGCATGTATCTCTCGTGATTTTTCTTCTTATGGAGTGTAGGGAACGCCTTAAAACAATAACTGCAGACGAAGTCGCCTTGCTTATGTGAATGGTAGTGAACGGACATTCTTTTATAGTTCCCGAATGTTCTATCACATTTCGGACATTTGTAACTGCCGTGTTCGTGCATGTGTTTCTGCAACAAATTGAACGCTGGAAACTGTTCGGCGCATATAACACATTTCAACTCGTCATTGTCAAAACTGTATGGAATAATTTGATTTTTGATATCTGTATAGAATTTCCGATTATGGCTAACAGTCAAATGCTCCACAACCTCATCAAGGCTCACCATTGGCTCGTCACATATAATACATACCAGTGATGTTATATCAATTTTAACCAGAAACTCGTAAGTTGTATACTTTCCGGCTGCAATTGTAAATTTGTATTTTGTTCTCTCGTCAAACGAATGGTCTTCTAGGACATGCGCCTTTAGATCTGCGGGTTTCGTATAATTCTTTTGACAATAATCACAATAGTAGCCGAATCCTAGGCGATAACTACCAATGACCGTCGCATTTGTGTAACTTAGAAGTGTGTTAAGATTATGCAGATGCTTTTTGGTTTCGTTTCTCGGCGGCCTTAATGCTGTTAACTCCATCTCATTATACGCAATATTTGCATCGTATTCACTTAAATCAACTTCTTCTACTTCGCTATATTTAACTAGCTTCTTTTGCGCGGCGGTAACAATCCTTTCCTTTAAAGCAGCCCCGGATATACCTATAAAGAGAAACAATAATCATAAATGTAATATTAGTTCACTGAGCATAGTTTTGCACAAACACTACACGCACTTGGGTTGATTTTTCAATTATAAATTCATTAGTTACTACCGATTTGCTTCTCCACTAAGTATAATTTTTTTATAGTTTCGAGTGAAATCAGCAAACAGGCAAACCGTCCACCCGATAGCAGGTGGCCACTCATTGAAGACTTATCGAAAAACTTTAACCGGAAGTTCATTGCAATTCTGCAGAGTACGCATAATAAACATTCTGAAGAACCGTTTCGTACAATACGCAGTGAACTGCAATTCACTAAGGCAAATTAAACCTTAATATTTATTTAAACTGCCCACTTTAAATTCACCTTGAGCAAATAATAGTTATTTACCTATGAAATTGCCGTTCTGCAGTACTGGCCATTTCAAATCAAAATAATTTTTGTTTGGCTTAGAATCCTAATTTCAAATTAATTTTATTTTAAAAACATGGAATTCTTTTTCCAAAAGTCGTCATTTGTTTATAGATTAGTGTTACATTTTCATCGCATTTCAATCTTTTTCCTCATCATGGATACGTTAAAAATTCGAGTAATTATGGAATACGAGTACCGTCGTGGCAGCAACGCGGCACAAGCGGCACGCAACATCAACGACGTTTACGGAGCTAACACTACAAACCAACGCACCACCTGTTATTGGTTTGCTCACTTCCGTTAGCGTCAAAACAATATTGGTCCATTTGCGTCAAATTGGTAAGGTAAAAAAGCTTGACAAATGGGTGCCACAGGAACTCAATGATCGCCAGCGCGAAGTACGCGTCGAGACGTGCCTTGCACTGCTCAACAGACACACAAATGAAGGAATTTTGAACCGCATTGTTACCTGCGATGAAAAATGGATTCTGTTTGATAACCGCAAGCGCTCAGCAAGTTGGTTGGATCCTGGTTCAGCACCTAAACAATGCCCTAAACGAAAACTTACCACTAGAAAAGTGATGGTCACTGTTTGGTGGTCTAGCGCCGGTGTGATTCATCACAGCTTCTTACCAAACGGGGTGAGCATTACTGCAGATGTGTACTGTGAAGAACTGAACACAATGATGGAGAAGCTGGCACATCTCCAACCAGCATTGGTCAATCGCTCGTCTCCGCTGCTCCTGCACGACCTCATACTGCACAGCAGACGGTCTCCAAGTTGCAAGAACTAGGGTTGGAAGTTCTCCGTCATCCGCTCTACTCACCAGACCTTGCGCCTACAGACTACTACTTTTTCCAGAATTTGGATAACTTCTTGGCGGGAAAAAAATTCAATACCCGAGATGCAGTACAAAATGCCTTTGAAGAATGTTGCCTCCCGTCCAGCTGATTTCTTTAAGAAGATCAATAAACTGCCACTGCGTTGGCAAAGATGCATTGATTGCATGGGTGATTACTTCGATTAATTTTTATCCGTGCAGGGGCGGAAAAAGAATACTAACCTCTGTGGCCGGGGTTTGCCTGTCGTAAAAGGCGACAAAACAACCCACCCTAGCTACGTGGTAGGGCCTCAAGCCCGTCTGAATGGCGACCACCTTTGGTCTTAAGTATGCCGCCATAATAACCTTGTATTGTGTTCCGGCATTAGTGACCCTGTACTCTTATGGGACAGCAGCGTGTTCGCGATGCCATTAGCGCTGCAAACACCTATAGGCGACGGTAACTGCTAAATCCTAAGCGGGCCGTCAGCCTGTCTGCTGTCCTACAGCAATAAAAAAAAACAATACAAATAAAAAATACATGAAAAAAAATCGTTTAAATTTTTTCATACAAAACGGCAATTTCATAGGTAAAGACCTAATATTTTTTCTTAATAAACGTTTTTGCATATGAATCGCTTGATTATTCGAGAAGCCAGATTGATTATGATTTCTTGATTAGTCGACAATTTGGTTTCTCTAAGTTCTCTAACAGATCATCGCATTACGTATGCAGTCCCACCGATATACTTGAAACCTCTCCGTAGTTTGCCGAGCGACTGAATTTTTAAAATATAGCACCATTAGTGTCCGCCCCTTAGACCCGTATAACGTTGATCGATACGTTATTTAATGACTTATTTCTCCGACCATACACTACATATGTTATATAAATAATTTAAGACACATAAAATAGGATGAAATAAAAAGATCACGTCGACCCAAAGTATCCATAGATAAGACCTAGAAAATGATAAAATTCACACAACGCCATCTAGTCTCAAGAAACATAGCGAGCGCTTGTGTTTATGGCTACTAAACAACTAATATACTACTAACATAATTTTCTTTTGTATTTAATATAATAATATGTTATACATAAACGACGATCGAATTCCGCCGGCGCGGCATTCCGACATGAAAAAACTGTTTATTAAACTTATCCTGCCTGACAGCCCGTCTGCTGTCCTACAACAATAAAAAAAATCCACTGTATATTATTCAATGATGTCGAAAAAAAATTGTCTCTATTAGGCCCACTTGCACGTTCCTGGGTTATCTTAATTAACTCGGTGTTAACTGCTAACACAGGGTTAAATAAATAATTTATCTTGTGTCATCAAGAGTTAGGAGCAACCCTATGGTTAAACTTTTAAATATCGTAACCCACCGATGTGAAAAGGTTAAATCGCTAACACAGGGTTAGTGAACTGTAATGTCACTTGTCAAAATAAATTGAGATTGAGTTGCGCTGTATATTGTGTACCTATTTATACTATTTTGTAGTGTGCTAACTATCCATTATTATTTATAAACTCGTTTATTTTATCACATACACGCCACAAACTTACAAAACTATAAAAATGACACGAGACAATACGGTTAAAACAAAAATCTTCAAAAGTCATACAGTGTGGGATAAAAAAGGATTATGGAGCTTATTTAAGGATTTCACTAATAGGGGAATGGGGTTATGAGACCAGTATTTCGAGGTTGTATTGAGTACTGAGAGTTGGTCAAGAAATAAAATCATTCACTTCGTAGTAGGACTTGAAAAATACTTTTTAGAGAAATTGTAATCTAAAGGAGCATGCCCATTTTTGGCCAGGAAACGCCCAACAATATGGTTTTGTTAAAAAAAGCATCATGTTTTATGATAATTAATCGCGGTGTTCATTTATCCAAAAAAGATTGCAACATATTATGTGCAAAAAAAGTACTGAATGATAAAAATGAAAGGACATCCGTAATTCATTGTTTTGTGGATAAAATATGCACTAAGCAGTGTTGCCATTTATGTACTAATTTCGTCAAAATTATAATCGATACTGTTTATGTTCTTCGATTTATAAGATGTGATTAATATAATTAATTCCAATATTATTCGTTGTTTATTCGATACTTATTATGATTTTATGTTAATTGAACAAGCAATTTATTTATCGCTAGGTGATTAACCATGACTTCTAATATAAAAAATTATAATAATAAAGCTACTGCATAATTTAACTGTTTTCCTTATCTTTAATTAAAAATTCATATAAAAAGAAATGAAAAATTAAAATAATCATCTTTAGATAATAATCTTTGAAGCACTTTAATTAATTCGCTCTTTAATAAATTAATCATGAACGAACTAAAATCGATATTGATCTATCGATTTTATGTTTATTAAGCGGCAACATCGAATCTGATATAATGACAGCTAGGCGGCTGGCGACTGTCAAGTCGATAGTGTTTGCATTTGCATTACTTTGTTTTCTTGTGGATTTCTTATCTAAGCAACGAATAACCATTCTAAATGGACTCTATATTTCATATATATTTTAATTAATGCTAATGATTCTGGTAGAAGTGCAATTAAAAAGTATTGTTGCAATTGTATTGTTGGCCGACGTACGGTAGGATGCTGTGCCTATGTTATGACAGTGATATGTTATTTGGGTTAGGCACGGTATTAGACAAATATTTTCCCGCCTGCTCAATTCCTGGATGATGTACTGATCATATATGATAAAAATGATGTATAAGATCATAAAATGCCTATTAGATCTTATCAAAACTTAATATTGTATGTTGTATTTAAGCAAAATGATTGTTAAAATACTGATTTGTGACAATTAAATCCAGTTACAACTAATGACGACTTAGCTAAAATTCTTGTTTGGAGTAAACAATACGGCCTTAAAGTGAACCCTAGCAAAACTAAGACTATAATTATAGGTAGCTCTCGCAGAATAACAAACATTGACTGGAACAACATTTCACAAGTCATATTTGATGGCACAATAATTGAATATAGCGACAAAGTGAAGGATCTTGGTGTCATCATTGACAATAAGCTGTCATGGCAACCTCACCTGGCTGAACTAAGCAGAAGAGTTTTCGCATCATCTGCATCTCTCAGAAGGCTTAAAAACTTTCTTCCGACAGCCACCAAAGTTATTCTTGCGCAGTCCCTGTTGCTCCCTTTATTGGATTATGCTGATGCTAGTTTTCTTGATTTAACCGAAGAGCAACTAAATAAGCTAGAACGTCTTCAGAATTTTTGTATCCGGTTCATATTTGGCTTGCGCAAATATGACCACATATCAGAATTTCGTAAAAGGCTCAAGTGGTTACCTATCCGACTTCGCCGGAATGTTCATTTGCTGTCTCTCCTGTATAACATTCTTTTCAATCCTCTTTTACCAACTTACTTAAAATAATGTTTTTACTTTCTCCGCTCCTCTTGTTCACGTAATTTGCGCTCTAACTACAACAGATTTCTAAAAGTTCCTGGACACCGTTCCTCATACTGTCGTAAATCCTTTACTTATCAAGCCACTCTTTTGTGGAATTCACTTCCCGTCACTATCAGAGAGGCAAAATCCTTAGGAGTGTTCAAGCGAATGGTTGTCGAACATTACTTAAAGATGTAGGCCATGTTTAATAGATGACTATTTCCTCGATTTGAATCATGTATTTTTTTTTCATTCATGTAGATTTTTTTTTCTTTCTGTATACACCGCACGATAAGTTAGTGCTAGTATTCTCCATAAGAAATTTATATATGGGTTGCCTGGAAAAAATCGCTTAAAGCGATAAGGCCGCCCATTGTCTCCAATATTTACAATATTCTCTTTAACTTGTATTATAATCATTAGGTTAAGTTGGTGACAATAAAGTATTATCTATCTATCTATCTTAAATCCATTTTATAACTTAATAATCCGGACTTTTTGTAAATCAATTCCTTTACTATTTTACTCTATAAATTACATATTATCATTTCCATATGCGTTTATGTATGTGCACCTCGGGCCGAAGTGTCTATTGTCGGTGGGCATTCCCCTTTACTCAGTCATTTGAACGTGCGTAGACTTAAGTTTCGATGGCATTGTACAAACCTTAGTGGTTTTTTGTGCTGTTATTTTATCAAGCCAATGTAATAACTGTGAATTTGATAAATTAAAAAAAAATCGCAACCTTGTTACGACCCATGTTTTTTATTTCCTCAATGCCTGAGACATTGCCATTTGTGCTATCTTATAAACACGCATGCTGTTAGAAACTGTAGGTGCCTCAGTTTCAGATCGCGATACATGAACCACAAAGGAACCGCAATCAGTTTGAGCATTTGAGATCACTGTCAATTTCGTAGCCTGGTAATGTATAGGTATGTTGGATAGAGGCCGACGCCGAAATTGAGGGGGTAATTCTCTTCTCTGGAATATTTGATAAAGAGTCAAGAGGGCGTTTTATGTAGAGACTTTCATATCTACAGTCATATCTACATCACAAACAGCCCTATCAGACGGAATTATTTAATCCACCGCCGACGCCATGTTGATATGTTATAAATTTAAGTATAAGTATACCACCACCAAAATAAATTAAACATCACAAACTGACACTTCGAACCGATATTAAAAAAACTAAGCCCGCACAACTATTTCCGAATCGTTTCTCAAATAATTAGTTATAAGACAATAAGTAATTTTTAACACAATCGTCACTTCCTTATTGAATTAATTATTCAAAAAAAAATTTTGTCATAAAGATATAGATATGATTAAACCCTTAAGAGATGACAAATAACACGATGATGCAATTTTCCTTAAAGACAATGATTTTATAAAATGCACCTTATAGGTGTTAATGAAATAACATAATTGTAATTACAAATATTTATTTAGTAAATTACAAAATTGTGTTGATAGTATGGCAATAGTAAAACATAACAAAATAGATTTGACAGATACGAGATTAATCAACAAAAGCGATGTACATTCCGATTCTGTCCTAGATAGTGAGCTGATTGGAGCATCGGTGGATGATTACAAATCAGTTGTGGAAGACCAAACAAAGGGCCAAGTCTTCAAGACCGGTCTTAATGGAAAAGGCACAGAACATGGAATTCACAATACAGTAGAGTCTCGTTTAAGTCGAAAACCTCCCAAACTCGAAAACATGTTCTGCTCCCTTTCTTTCAACCATCTAAACCCCCGTTGCTAGAAATCCGAACCTTCTATTAGTCGAAATAAGCAAATTCAATACTTATTTTCCCTCTACAACTCGAAAAATAATTTGTATCTTAAACTGAAAATACATAATATTACGTATCATTTGCAAATACAAATGCTTTTTTTAACTCTATAACTAGGATTTTTCTTTATTATCTTAACCTCTGCAAGTCGAAGGTTTCCTCCACTATGAGACGAAAACTCAATAACTCGAATTTTTTGGCGTCTCTCAAGTTCGACTTACAGAGGTTCTATTGTATTATATTAACTTAAAATCCATCACGATGCTTTGTGTTAATGTGACATTTCAAACTACACTTCTGTATAAACGTCTGGCTACAGTAGTCGCATTGGAATCTCCTATCGTTCGAGTGTATCCTTAAATGCTCCTTCAAAGTCGACCTCCTCGCGTACAAGTTCAGACAGAACTTACATTGATACTCCTTCATTCCGCTGTGAGTCAAGTTATGTCTATTTAAACCAGTTTTATTTGGAAACTTTTTATCACAATACAAACAGACGTAATTACGTATCAGCAGATGATATTGCTTGATGTGAACGTTAAGACTTCGCTGCTTTGAGTACGTTGCATCGCAAGCTGTACATTTGTAACTCGGACGCTCAACTCCGTGTATCATCACTAAATGATCAAGTCTTTTATTGTAGTCGTCAAACGTCTCGCCGCATTGAGGGCATTTATTCCTTTTGTATTTATCATGAACACATTTCTCGTGAGCTGTCCTTTTAGAGTGCGTTGGAAATATTTTGATGCAGTATCTACAATTGTAACTGCCTTGTAAATGGGTACGGTAGTGCGTTCTTAGTATTGAAAAGTTTATGTAGCCTTGACAGCATTTCGGACATTGATAATTTCTGTAGTGACAATGCATGTGATTCAGTAGCATTTTGAAATTATTAAATTTCAGATGACACGTCACACATTTCGGTGGTCCACCATCAAATTTAAAAGGAACAATTTGATTTGTGATGTCGGTATACAAATTTACATCGTGGTGAGTGTTTAAATGAGACATAGCTTCCTCTAGGGTATCTAGAGACACATTACACATGCAGCAGATTAGTGATGTTATATCCAATTTAGCTAGGAAATCACGAGCCGATCTGTAAATTCCCCGACCCTTCTTACTGCTGATCGATTCATGTCTGTGATCTACAAGATTGTGTTCTTTCAATTCAGCTGGTATCTTGTAAACGTGTGAACAAAAGTTACATTCATACCCTAATCCAGCTACGTGTGTATTAATTAGCGTTGCATTAGTATAATTCAAGATGAGATTTATATTATGTACATGTTTAACAATATCTTCTTTGGCTGGAGCACATTTTTGCAATTCTGTTTTTAAAGCGCTTTCGTCTTTCTCATTCTTATCGGCTTTATCATTATTGGTATTTTCGAGTGTTTTATTTCGCACTATCCATTGGCTTACGTCACCGCGCACCCAGTCTTTGGTTGGTCTTATTATTCTTTTATCCTTGGGCACACGTATGCCGGTTGTACCACCTATAAATAAAATTTATGGTTAACATCTTTGAATGGTATAATTTCTCAGCTTTACACTTGTGCTAGAATTTTTGATGAAATAACTTTCAAAGAGCAGTTGATTCACAGTTTCAAGCTGTCCAAAGTTATTAATTCGTAGTTTTATTGTGAAAATGAATGTGACGAAAGCACGCAGCCTTGTCATGCCCAATTTAAAAAATATCATCTGTCAACTGTTAATATTAGTTACAGCTAATATTTTAATAGTTGATAAAGTGCAGTTGATAGAGCTTTGGTTCCCAAACATTTTTGACCACGGCACCCTTATCAGTGAAAAATATTTCGCGGCAAAGGTAGTTATATGTGTAACCAGTTTAGTTAAATTCGTGTGTTTCGGTGTGATTTGGTTGACATGTAAAACCGTATGATACTATTAATACTTTTATTATTATTGTAAAATAGAAATTTCGGAACGTATTTAATTTGACTATGCGTAGGTAGCGAGCAATGCGCGTGGTGTTCTATAGATTTTTTTTATTGCCGAGGAATTGCTGACAGACTGACGGCTCACTTGATAGTAAGCAGTTATCGTTGTCTATGGATGTTTGCGACGCTAGGGTTACCGCGAATACGCTACTGTCCCATAGGAGTACAGGAACCTGGGTCACTAATGCCAGAACACAACACAAGGTTATTATGGGTCTATGCGGTTAGTATGCGGCCATAATATGTGGTTGCCAGCCAGGCGGGCTTGGGGCCCTACTACGTAGCTAGGGTTGTTTTTGTCGCTTTTGAAGCGAAGCTTATATACGGACGTTTGGGCCGCTCGTATATAGGCGCTTACCGCGCGGCCAGTCTATCCGTCTAAGCGTCAGATTTTACCGTTACACAAAATCAGGTTTTTAATTTTAAATTACGTTAGTTAGATAATAAACAATAAGATAATAAATAAAATCATACACTTGTCTATAAGAAAGTATTTATTTACAGTACTTTGATTTTGTACAATAATCTGGCGCCGCCAAGCATAATTTGTGTTAGAGTGTCCAAGATTCCCAAATAACTTATAGGTCTAAAATAAAAGTGATATAATATAATTTGGTAATCATGCCTTTAATTTGGTATATTAAGACACAGAAGTACAAACCAGGGACGAATTGATCTAAAGAATAGAGACATCTTTTATGAAAATTGAAGAAGAAATGCATTTAAAAACAACAGTTGAAATAAGGCGACATACTATTGGAAAGAAGATAAACTAAAATTTTCAAATCAGTAAATGGAAGAACTCAATGCATTTTTTTATTGTACCGTAAAGTTGACTTTCACTTTAATTGTCACCTTATCAAAATTTTTGTTCAGTCAATAAAAACAAAAGTTGGTGTTCATTGTGAATAATTTTAAATTTTACCGAGACACCCAACAGTTAACTTGTATATCAAAACAAAATTACTAGGATTTATTTAAGGTTTTTAAAAATATCTATGTGTTTATATGCTAAATTTTGGATTAAAAAAAAAAGATTCATAATCGATATTAAAATTATGGTGACGTTAAAACTAATTTGCAGGGTGCTAATAGATAGGTAGTGACCTCTTCACCAAACCAAACATCCTGTATACACAGATGTTTTGGTTTGTAATGCCCTTAAGCAAAAGTTTTAATGAAATGAACACTTTAATTTTTGTTTAAACTGTCATCACAGAAATATTAACGAAAAACAAAGAAGATTGGATTGGATGTGTATGTAATGAGGAACAGTGGCTGTAATAAGGAACTGTCTCAGAGGCCTACCCATATTATACACGGTGACCCCGAAAGCGTTTTGGAGCCGAAAATTTTGAATTATTTATCAATAACAGAAGCTATTTATAACGTTAATTTAATAAAATATATATATATATTTTTTCATCAAAGTCGATATTCATATCGTTTACAGAGAAAAAGTGAGAACCAGTAGTAGCGCTTTTAATCACACGTAGGTACATACTATAAATAGAAATACTATCGAGTCACATAAAATCGTATTCTCCAATAAAAACACAGCTACGGAGTTGCGCCGGAGTCGTCCAACCAATGACGGCAGTGCACTGAGTCGTATGCCCGTATCCGCATGCGCGGGATTCCCCTGTAATCGTCAGGCGTCCTTGGCTTTAGTCGGTCACTGGGTCAGTAATACCATAACATCGGGAAGGCACGTTACGTTGATTAGCGCTAAAATGAGTCGACAGTACGAATTTTCAAACGTGGAGTACTTGGCAATGGTACAGCTGTACGCTACTGCATACCTGGACAATGAATTTAGTGATCGGTGGATAGGTCGAAGAGGGCCTGTGCCTTGGCCACCTAGAAGCCCGGATTTAACGTCCCTGGATTTTTTCTTATGGTCGGAAATAAAAAGACTTGTTTTTAAACGTGAATATGAAAGCCGTGATGATTTACGCATTGCGATAGTGGACGCTTTTGATAAAGTGAAAAAGAAAATTAAAAGACAATTGTATTAAACGTGGATTGTGTATTGAACGCAGTGAACTCCATTTTGAGCAGTTGCTTCGATTCGATTCGAAGTGTAAATAGTTTAAACAAACTGTAAATAGGTATGTAAGTTAATTATTCTGTAGATAGCTCCGATTTTTTAAATACGCCAGAAATATTTTACCTACAGTCCGTTGATAAATTGATTTGTTGTGAAAATAACAATCGCGCCTATAGGTATACTTTTATCAGCTGTTGTTAGCGTGAGCGGCGCGCGGGGGCCGCCGAAACGCGCACGGACCTTACTACTTTCCAAGTCGATCGAGTAAAAATGAATATTAAAACTGAAACTTTTTTTTAGTTAACATTACAATTGATTTAACCATTTTTATTGGTACTATAGATGATTCCAAATTCAAAATTTTCGGCTCCAAAACGCTTTCAAAATCACCGTGTATATAATAAGGTACATAAAAAATAAATTTAAAATTGAATTATTTTCTAAAAATTAAAAAATAATAAAACTAAAACCGACTAAACGAAAAAAAAAACAGTTTAAGCACAACCTAGTGGAGGGATGTCAGACTGCATTTACTTACTACTTAATATGGTAAACACTGTAGCATCCCTCGATGCACAAGTTTACTTGACAGGTGCCACACCTCCATACCGTCCTCCGACGCACTTTGGCTGCGTGGCACAACTTGCATTGCTGCGGTTGCGCATTTTTCGCTGGTAAGTGCATTTCTGACGGTGCGGCTGGTAGTGCTGGTGGTCGAGGCACGGATTGTGGACAGTGCGCCTTCAGTATCTCTTGTGCTAACTGCAGTCTAAAATCCCTGTTTCCAATTTGACTGTTTTTGTGTGTATAAATTACAAACGCATTCTGGATAGATACGTTCAAAAGTCGAAGGAAAAGTTTTTTGTACCACACCATGTTACGCACCCCCTCCACGGGGTGTGCATGTAGCATTTGATCTTTTCGATCTATGCCGCCCATGGAGAGGTTGTAGTCTAGGACTACGAGTGGTTTGTACCTGTAGTATCCGTACTTTTCTTCTCCGCCGGCCTTGATATCGTGGAAAGTGGATAGCGTGACCACCAAGCTCTTATCCATCCACACAATCACAGTCAAATCTTTGGTTGTGCTACAAGAAACCTGTCCCACATTCATATTCTTTTTATTTCTTGCTTTTAGAGACTCGGGGACAAACATCTTGTTGAGCCGAAGAGTACCCATTGTATCAGTTTTGTACTTAGCCTTCAAGTACCTTGACAAAAAGGGCTCGTTATAAAAGCTATTCATAACCAATGTGTGACCTTTGTTAAATAAAGGTCTCATCAGGCTAAATACAATCTGAGACGTGGCATTCCACGGCTCTTCCTCAACCTCACGACCTTCAACCACTTCTTGTGCCGTCTCTTGCGGCGCATGGACGTGTCTATTGCCCGTATACACCTCCATCCTCCACAAGTAACCCGTCCTCGATTCGTACAATTCGTGGCTCCTTATATCTACCCTTGGAAGTTCTGTAGCTATTGATCGATCAAACGAGAGTCGCCCTTTCCGTAAAAGGAGCGACTCGTCAATAGTAACATTTCGGTCGGGTAGATATAACGAGCTGAATTTTTTATTTAGGTGCCCGATTACGGGCATGATCTTGTGAAGTTTGTTTGTATATTCGGGCAAGGAGGTATTGTCTACAAAATGTAGACATCTTTTTAATAACAAGAAGCGGTTGTAAGTCATGATCTCCCCAAAAGACCCAACTCTTAGTTCTTTTAATTTGGGATAGAAATATTCCCGCTCGACATTGATGATGACGAGGGATTGCAGCATAATTATCCCCAAAAATCTCCAGATTTCGTCTTCTGTGATGTCTTTCCACCGACCTAATCTGGAGTTGAGCTTAGATATAGAATCAAGCTGCAATTGGCGCGCATATCTATTTGTTTCGCGGACAATGTCGGCGATAATATCAGCATCCCACATTTTTTTAAATATCTCTAAAGGAGTTAGCCCCGAGATATCAAATGTCGGGCCAGAGGGCCCGATAAACGCCTCCCTCACTCCCTCGAAATTATTCAAATCTCCCCGCCAGTCGAAGTGAAAATAGTCTTCAGACTCCGTTTGGGCTCGAAGAGCAACATCAGCTTCAGTGTCCATATCTTGCACCGCTTCAACAAGGCCGGGATCTTCTGAGTCGTTGAATTCCACAGGAAATTCGAAATCGGTGTCGTCGTCAACATCACTGCCAGGGTTAGCGTCACCAAGGTCCTCCAAATCCCGTTCGATATTAACGTCAGCTCCTGCAGTTTTTTTTTTATTATTAATAATCACATTTATTTTTTAAATTTTTTGATATTAATCGCAATTAATAAGTTAGATTAACTAATAAAGGTAGGAAGAGGTAAACCAAGTAAGGATTGCAATTTTCAAACAAACTCCTTTCGTAAATGACGATCTGTATGGCACGCTGGAGCACATTACGTTCTGCAATCCGGGTCGAGTTACGTCAAGCGGTAGTTGAAACATTTAAAGAGTAACATTTTGCATGATTTTCTTTAAGTTTTGGTGGTAGATAATGCAATTCTTTTAAATTTTGGTGGCAGGTAATATTGTTTACTTATAGCTTGGAAAATGCCCCCGAAAAAGGTGGAAAAACAAGAAGCACAAAACCGCGCTGTGCTCGAAAGATATCCTATCCTGTAATGTGTAAAAATGAAGTTGTTTATTTTGTATTGACGACCGATTTGGCGCAGTGGTTGAGAACTCGATCACTACGCAGGAGGTCGAGGGTTCGAATCTCGCACAATACAAACATTTGTGTTCATGAACATGTCTGTTTGTATTGGTCTGGGTGTTGAAAGAAAGAAAAAATATTTATTTCCAAAAGCGACACATACAGACAGCATGTTAACGGAAGTATACACAAAAACGCTATGCCGCAATTTGGAAATGAGGTTGGCACTCAGCATTTTGCTGTGTCGAAACGTAGTTCGACACAACGCTGATTTTCAGTGCTCACCTCCCAATATCACATATGTCGCGACCCACAACAACTAGAAAAAAACACTCATAAAGAACTTACATTATACAAGGAATAAATATAACGTACCCAAAAAAAAAAACAAAATAATGTTTAGGATATAATAATACCATTAAAAAAAATTATATAAATAAAACAATGAACAGGAAAGAAACGAAAAAATACCTAGCCTAAAATATATAATACCTACATAATTATATATTTTTTTAAATTTTTTTTCTTCGCATAAATATCAAACAAGTAAGCTATACCCTATAATAAATCAGTTTATTCACCATAGAATTTATATCCACTTCATTGCATATATCCTACCAAGGGATATATTCTAGATCGTGTTTAAAATTATCTGGTATTATATTTTTGAATGGTCGATAAGTGTTCTGATAATTAGATGTTCAGCGTGCCGTGTGACCCCGGCCAGTAAAAAGAATAGGGTCACCCCAGGTCATTCCAAGGGAGTCGTAAAAGGCGACTGATGGACTACTCCTTTGCCAGCTTGCTGTGGCAAAGGAAGTGCACCTCTCGGTTTTCCTCTAGGGGTTGGGAGGTCGGATGGCAGTCGCTCCCGTAAAAACCAAAACTTGCCGAATATGTACATGGTTAGAACACGTAAAGGATTGGTCACGGATAAGGCGTCGCCGCAAAACGACGCGCAGGAACCCCGCCCGACTCCTGTGACAAGTGGACTAGGGCTGCCGTGCCGTGGGCGAGCACGCTAATCGGACGCGCAAGAGTTGGCCGATGTACTCTCCAGGCGGAGGGTGGCCGTGGCGTTCCTGCGGGAGACTCGGTGGAATGCCAGCAGATCCCGGTTCATTGGGAATGGCTACAAGCTGATCTACACGGGTGCACCTGGTGGGGAAAATGGGGTCGCCATAGTGCTCTCGGCGGAGCTCCAGGACGACATTTTGGAAGTGAAGCGCTGTAGCGATCGGCTTATGGTTGTGAGGGTGCTTGTTGGTGGGGTAGTTACCCACTTGATAAGCGCTTACGCGCCACAGGCCAGTTGTAGCGACGCCGACAAGATAGCGTTTTGGAACCTACTCGGAGAATTGCTTCGTGGGATTCCATTGTCACATGGGATCGTTTTGGGCGGTGATCTAAACGGTCATCATGTGGGTGATGAATGTGGGGAATTTGAGCGTGTTCACGGTGGATTTGGGTATGGTAGCCGCAACATGGAAGGGGAGGACATCCTCAATGCGTGTGCGGCTGCTGACCTTACCATCGTGAACACGTATTTCAAAAAGAGACCCGAGCATCTCATCGCCTACAAGAACGGGAGGAATGCTACCCAAATCGACTTCCTACTCACTAGGAGACACCACATCAGCAAAGTAGCCAACTGCAAGGTCATACCCGGTGAGAGTCTCACTGCACAACACCGTCTTCTTGTCATGGACCTCTGCGTGAAGCCCAAAGGCAAACGTGTCGATCGTCTTCAGCGCCGAATCAGGTGGTGGCTGCTTGATGAAGTCCCAGGAGTTCGCCTCTGCCATCGACGACAAGTGCGCCGGTGGTGAGGGCGAACCGGTTCAAGCTGACTGGGATAGGATTCAGGCGGCTATCCTTGGGTCGGCAAGGGAGGTGCTTGGCGAGTCTAAAGGCGGACGCAAGTGTGACAAGGAGACCTGGTGGTGGAACGGCTCAGTCCAGAGGGGAGACCAGGGCGAAAAAGGCCCTCTTTAAGAAGTGGCAAGCGTCCAGATCTCCTGAAGATCGCGACGCATACAGAGCTGCCAAGCGCGCCACCAAGAAAGCTGTAGCCAGAGCAAGACGAGACCACTTACAACAACTTTACGATAAGTTGGAATCGTCTGAGGGGCAGAAGCTCATATATAAGTTGGCGCGCTCCAGGGTCAAAGCGGCACAGTATATCTCGAAGTGCCGCTGTGTAAAAGACCCCGGGGGCAACCTGTTATGCGAGGACCTCGCGGTGAAGGAGAGATGGCGCTCGTATTTCCTCGAGCTGCTGAACAAGCAGCATAAAGAGGTGCAGCCGCCGGATCTTCCTCCAAATCAAGGATTAGTGCCACCGGTAACGCCTGCAGAAATCCAGTATTGTCTTCGCCGCATGAAAAATCGGAAAGCTGTCGGAGCCGATGGAGTCCCCATCGAAGCCTGGAAGGCGATGGGCTCTCGTAGTGTGGGCATCTAAACAAACGTTTTTAACCGGACACTCCTCACCGGTACGATCCCGAACCAATGGAGGCCGAGTATCATTACTCCAGTCTTCAAAGGCAAAGGATCGGTGCAGAAGTGGGGGTAACTACCGCGGTATAAAGGTCATGTCATACCATGAAGCTCTTCGAGAGGGTTATCGACTCTCGGATTCGGCAGGAGTGCACTGTCTCGAGATGTCAGCCCTGGTCATGGGACCATGGACGCAGTTTTTGCCCTAAGGACTGTCGCGGAGAAATACAGGACGAAAAATACGCCTCTGCATTGCTTGTTTCTTGACTTGCAGAAGGCCTACGACTGTATTCCTCGCGCGATATTCTGGCGGGCATTGCGATCCAAAAGGGTTCCAGAGGCCTATATTGACATCATCCGAGACATGTACCGCGATTCCGATTCTGTGGTTCGGACCGCTGTTGGCGATACAAAATCCTTCCAAAATAAACCGACAATCGCGAAAGTCGTTAAGTCGTATTGTAACGTACTTTCTATTCGTACTTCCTACTCTATTGTTGTAACTCTAATTAAAGACAATACAGTGTATCTTTAGAAATTCCTGTAATTTCTGTCTTGTCTTGTGCTATAATAATGTGGGCGGGTAATATAGACTCGTAAATCACCCCCCAACATCATTGAGGGCTCACTTCCCTATATCCTATCCATTCTGGAGCATTTAGTAGGTAAAGGTAAGAAAGTTAACTATTATTTTTATTTTGTTCAAACCATCGAAAGTCGTAAAAGACTTACGTCGTTAAAGATTTTTTAGGGAGGCCGAATAAAGATGATGTCATCGAGGGCACACTTCGCCCTTGTACCTCCTTCGGAGTACTTCCCCGACAAGAGCGCCGACTCAAGCGAACTCAAGCGAGTAGGCGTCAAATAAAGAGAAACTTTTGTATGGTCTAAAAGATAAACAAAATACATGTTTATTTTTTGTTACTGACACAAAACGGAAGATATTATTCTCGCAGTCGACGGGCATTATTCAGGAGTCGGTGTCGCCTATTAACTCTGTGTTTGCCAACATTGAGTTTTTGCGATTCACACCTAGTTAGTATCATATTTATAAGTTATTTGGCAGTGTTTATGGATGTTGGAGTAATTTTTTAAAATGTTTCAGCATCTAGCACTTCAACAATGCCTGAATCCGGAAGGAGTCCCATGTCATACGAGATCGGTGAGTTACAATCTTTAAAATTTTACCGTATTATGTGCTGCCTGCCCCCATTATGATGTTTGAACAAATTTCATCGTAAATCACAAAAAAAAAACGTCTTTCTCATACATTTTCGTCGTATAAATTAAAATTGACAATGCGAATTGGTTCCATAGGCCGTTGGTTGATTTCCTTTCAGAAAATTTTTATTTAAGGAAGAATAATGATCCAAACTGTTCGACAACTAAAACAGGAACAACTATAGATGCAGTATTTACTAGATTTATTGAAAAAAATCAAACTTTCAACAAAATATTTTAGTGGTGTACAAATAACTGAATGTACTTCTGATGAACATACACAGGCTTTGTGAATGATTCCATAATTTTATGTTAAAACTTTGTACATATAAGACTATATATGAATAAAATTAATTTATGAATGCCATAAATCTTATTATGCGAAAATTGCAAGATTCAAATTTTCATATTTGTACTACTTGAAGGATATAAAAAAATAACAGTGCCGTCTAGGGCCGCCCGAAAGAAGCGAATCTTTTAAAGCGTCTAAAAGATAATGAAAAATAAGACGTGAGGGGAAAAAATGAAGCCTTGAGAAAATAAAAATAAAAAACTGAATACTTGGGAAAATAAAAATAAGTACCTACATTAAAAATAAAATACACACCTAAAAACGTAAGGCTACGGGGAGCTCTCTTCACGGTTAGAAGAAAAAAATTTGGAGAGCTTGCTTAGTTTTAGTAGGAGAGCCGTAGGAGAGCCACGGGTTGCCGACCACTGCCGACGGCAGTGTGTTAGCGGTGACCCAGGCAGGCGTCACAAACATCCACAAGCTTAGGCAAGCGGGCCGTAAGTCTTTGGACTATTATACAGCAATAAAAAAACTTTTGGGAAAATTAACACGTCAGGTTCTCAGCCACTGTCATTCAGCTGGCTAGCACCTAGTAGACAGTGATGACCGTGGTTGTGGTCAGGTTGCTAATAAAAATTTCAGTTATTACATTCAGCTACTGAGGGGAGTTATATTTTGAATAAACCTACCAAAACTCTCAATTTAAACACTAACTTTTTTATTTTACTCAAAGTATTATCAGAATAAAACACGACATCAAATTTAAATAAAAATATAATAAATACGGACGATTAATTCATAATACTGAGATCACTTCATAACAGGCAGTGCCATTGACTTTGATATGCCATGATTCTTCTTCATATGTTTCCGTTTACTATTCTGAGTTGCATACGCTTTGCCACAAACATCGCATTTGAACTTCCTCTCGTTAGTGTGAGTCGCCATGTAATGCCCGATCATGTGTTTTTTAATAAAGAATCCCATACTGCACACTGAACATTCGTAAGGACGCTCCTTTAAATGGACACTTCTCATATGCAACACCAAATTCGACTTCAAATTGAATTTCTTTTCGCACATATCACATTTTATCCCTTCGGCGTTGTGCACTTGTATCATATGCCGCGTTTTCTGATAATAATTCTTAAACCTCGCCTTGCATATTTGACAGACGCTATCACCGGCGATGCCCTTGTGCTCTGTATTAACGTGTGCCTTCTTCTTGGATTCAGCTGCGAACACCTGCCCGCAGTACCGGCAAGGGAAACTGGACTTCTTTTTACCGTGCGTTGTTTCATGTCTGTTCAGGCGGAAGCTATTTACAAATCCGGCGCCGCATGTGGTGCAAATGAAATTCCTGTAATGCACATTCATATGTTGCATTAGGAGTTTCATGTTGTGGAACGTTTCGCCGCAGAGGCAGCAGTTGATCTGTTGCTCGTTCGTCAGCTTGAACGGTTGGAAATAGTCTGTCACGTTCAGGAAATATTTCTTATCGTGGCGCATCACCAAATGCTGTGTCAGCTCGCTCAGATTCTCTTGAGATTGATTGCATATCGTGCATTTGAGCTCAACAATGTCCAGATACGCCACAAAGCTCGCCATAGCCGAGCCGGCTTTATACGTCGCTCTTTCTCTAACATGGTCGTGTTCCGTATGACGCCTTAGAACGCCCGGGTCGGGATAAGTCTTAAAGCAATACGCGCAAATGTATCCCGCGTCGTTCCTGTCTTTGAACGGGGTCGCGTTTGAGAACTTTAACAGTGTTGTTAAATTGTGCCACTGCTTCTTCATTTCCGGTATATGTTTCTCTTTGAATATTTTGCTTAACGCTACATTATCCTCGGTCTCGTCTTTAATGCGTTTTCGTAGCTTTTTTCTCGACACCGCGTTTCCTATAAAAGAAAAACAGTGTTTCACACGCGGATTTAATTCGTTCTATTCTATAACACATTACGACAACCAAAATCTACTGTGGCAAAGCGTATGGACTGGCAACTGTCAGTGGATTGGCTACGAGAAACAGTAGATATCGTAATTCGAAATTTTCGATACAGTAGCGATTCAACTGTTAATAAGATTTTAAACGTCTGAACAATTTTGGTACTTTTTTATTGCATAGGAACAACAGGCAGGCCGGCGGTCCACTTAATTGTAAGCGGTTACCATCGCATGTAGATGTTTAGGACAGTATGGGCACCGCGAACACGCTGCTGACCGTATAGGCGCTACTAGTATATAGTGTCATTGTTTCAATAGCACCATCTTATCTTAAATATGTGTCGAGTATTATGTCGAAATAAGCTAGTCGTTTAAAAACCGTCATTAGGATTTAATAGATTTAGAATAGAATTAAAACAAGTAGCAACAGAATACTGTGTGGAATATATATTATTCTATTTTTTATTTATTTTTTATAGGTAGAGTTCAGTAGACAGGCAAACGGCCCACCCTAGCAGGTGATCACCGTCGCCAACGCGCTGCCGGCCTCGAAGAAATTTTATAACGCCTTTTTTGAAGAACCCCATATCGCAACGTGCTGAGAAATCCTAAGCCGGAAGAAGCACATTCCAAATCGTAAGTGTACGCAATATGAATGTTCTTGCGAAACCGTTTCGTACAAGAGGCTCCAAGAAATGAGGATGAACATCCAGCCGATGGCGGGCAACGCGGTGGTATAAAGACCACGAGGGCACCATTCTAAAAAGCTCCCCAGAACACTTCAGGAAAATCTCTTCTATTTTAAATTTCGATTATTTTCTTCATTAAATTGCATTTACCGAATATCCCCACTTTTTTCAATAGAGCTGTGGTGTACCAGTGAGTGGACAGCCGATCACATTTTCTCGTCGTTTAACTACACTATATGACCCACGCAACTCTTATCAACATTGTTTATTGATTAATTGATGTTAACACATCGACAGCCATAAGGGTCACCGATGCTATTTTAAACATAGATCCTTATAACATTTTGGGTACATATGTATATGAAAATATTTCAATTTCAAGAAGTGCGTACGTACAAAGTACACACGTTAGAAGTGAAACTTCTTTGGAAAACTAATTTTTAAATCTTGTAATAAATTTAGAAAAGAGAATGTATGAAATATTATTATTTTATATCTTATTAAACAAAACTCAACTGTATTTTATTGCAATAAAGTCGCAATTCGAATAGATATGTTTAAGTAATGCAATGCAATCATTCTAAAATTACATTTTAGAACACTTCAATAATTTTTAAACCATTATTAATAAAGTTGGTATTACTAGAGCAAAAAAATTCAAGTGTATTTCACTGTAATAGAGTCGCAATTCGAATAGATATGTATAAGTAATGCAATCATTTAAAAATTACATTATAGAATAAGACCTAAGCTATTATTAATAAGGTTAGTATTACTGGAGCAAAAAAAAAACTTTTCACGTCTTCGTGACGCTAATATTGCGTTTCATCCTTAAAAAATTTACCCTCATGCGCGCAAAAAAGTTTCACTTCAAAAATCTCACATAGCGTTTAACTTGTTAAGAATGTAGGAAATTGTGAATTCTTTCGGTGGGCGCAAAAAAAATCCATATCTTGAAAACTATACGTATATAACTATGTACTACTTACAACAGCGAACGACCCAATCCGCACATGCTGGTCAAAAATACTAGACAATGAGTCAACGCATTGATTGCCCAACACTCGGATCCGCGTATAACGGTTATTCATTTCGCCACCCAGACATGTTGTACCCACTCGGATAGAAAGAAGAAAAATTCACAAAGATTATAATGTCTAATGTCTTTTACGCAATAAACTAATCTTATATTTAATCCAACTAACAAAACTGCGACACTGCAGATACAGTATGTTAACCACAATTTTTAAATTATAAAAATGAAACAACATATATGTATTTCAAATATAATATATGCATTATACCACACATACATACATTCCTAATTTTGTGATGTATATTAAAAAATAACTTATTCACATACATGTATATAAAATAACAATTTCACATACTAGTATTATATCACTTAGTAACCTCTGCCTACTTAAAAAAAAAAAACAGTATAAAAACTCCGTATAAAGTTCACTGCATGCAGCTATTGAGTGGAATTATAAATTTTACAAATATCATCAAAAGAATCGTTGTTGAATTTCTACAAGTCATGAACAGAATAAAAATGATGCACAGCCACAGCCACTTATCCGTGCCACCGTTTAGCGATACTCTATTGCACTTACAGTGCCGCCAGATAGTGAGTAAACCGCCCGCACTTCTAGCACGGCGCGTGCGGTCGCACACAACGTAAGCAACCAATCGTGTGTGTCGCCAATTTAAGTGACTAACTTTCGGGTAGTGTACGACGCGTGCGCGGTACTAGAGTGGGGGTAAATTTTACCAATAATAGGGCTGCACTGCTCCATACGCGACACAACTGCGCCAGACAGCGTAGTGTAAACAATACATTTCTTACCGGTGATTATCATATATATACATAGATTTCAGATATTGGTTTAGTTCCACTTTTTAAATAAAATCTTTGTTATTTTCTATTTATAAATGTAACTAGCCGAACACGCACGATCCGCTAGGCGATAACAGGTAAAAGTAAATCGAAAAAAAAAAATTAGATACGGTTGATGTAATCCAAAAAAATAAGTTTTTGAATTCTTGGTTACAAATTTATAATCTTGCTTAAAAATTTGGACTTGTCTCCTAAGTAATACAATTGTAAAAAAAAACCCTTTCCATACAGAATAGAGGTACGCTGTGGCCAAGTAGTATCGTACTCGGAGACTACGAGACCTCGGCTTCGAACCCCACGATGGCATGCGCCGAATAGGCAGTTTTTCTTCGTTCAATTTGTATAACGTAATTGCCACGTACCGACGATGAAGGAAATCGTCATGAATCTGCCGGCATTGGACACGCTTGGCACCCGCCATCATCCCGCCATCGGGCCTGCCCTTAGAGGTAATGGACAGTATACCCATACTGTCCATTCCTGCCCTCTAAGGGCAGGTCAGATTCCAGCAGTGGGACGGGGACTATGGTTACTATTATTGTGACACCAGGAGCAACGTTATCACGCTGTCGTTCGCGTAGGGCTACTGGAACCTGCGTCACTTATAACGTATACATAACATATGGTTATTGCGGTATATTTAGGGCCCTACTATGTAGCTAGGTTTGTTCTGTCGCCTTTTATGACAGGCCGATCCCAGCCGCAGAGGTTAGTTAATTCTTACTACGCTCCAGTAATGAGAAAATATATTTGAAATTACAATTTCATGTTTGTCTATGCTTTAATATATAAATATATCAAATATGTAGAACAAATATTTGCCAAAATATCAAATCGATACATCGTATGGCAAACATATGAGTATATATATATATATATATATATATATATATATATATATATATATATATATATATATATATATATATATATATATATATATATCAATGTTGTTGGAGTTACACTCATCCCTAATGTTTAAAGAATAAACTATAGTTTTACGTACGTACGTTTTTACGTACCTCTGTACGTACGGAAATTTGTGCAGTGTGCTTTGTAATTTTAAACACTTGCTTATAAATCTCATTTAATATATTAAACGCTCTATTAATAATCCATCAGATGTCAAGTGATTTCACCTACCTCGAATGAAACGACAAGAAACATTTCCAAGCAATATAAGTTGGGGTTTTAAACACTCCCAATGATATACGTATAAAATCTGCTATAAATATACAAATCAGTGTAAATTCTTACTACTTTATTACTACGTGAATATATCTTGATCCTTGTCCACGTGCGATTTCATTTTACTCTCAGAGGCAATCTGCTTCAAAGTCATCTCTCTGTTATCAATCAAATGTTTCACATCCTCAAACTCCTTGAAAATATCAAGATCGTCTTGGTGCAGTCGCACGTGTGACTTGAGACTGCACTTCTGCATGAAGGTCTTCTTGCACACCTCGCACTGGTACTTCTTGTCATCGCCGTGTATCTTCATGTGCTCTTTCAAGGTCCGCAATCGGGAGAAGGTCTTGCCGCAGACGTCGCACGAACACAGCTCGCGGCCCGTATGCCTCGATAAGTGATCGACCAGGCCGCGCTTTGAAAAGAACTTGGCGTTACACTGGTCGCAGAGGAAGCTCTTCTGCTGCAGATGGTGATGCTTAATATGCCGGTTTAGCTCGAATTTTTTCTTATACGTCTTATCACACGCATTACACGCATATATAACCGGTACCTCGTTATGTGCCTTCACTAAATGCTCGCTCCTGTCGTAGTAGCTGACGAAGATCTCCGGACAATGCGGGCATTTGTTCCTCAACCAGCCGCCTGTGTGCACGCCCTTCTCGTGATTCCTCTTCTTGGTTAGAGACGTGTACGTCTTGCTACAGTAATCGCACGGAAATATACCCTGGGCATGGGTCTTTCCGTGCTTCCGTAACGCGGCAATCGTGATGTAACCGGCGCCGCATTTCTTGCAGCAATAATTCCTATAATGACTACTCATATGATGGTATAAATTCTTAAAAGATATGTGCACCACCGAGCATATGACGCATGTGAAGTTATGTCCGTCTTCCAACCTGAATGGAAGGATAATGTCTTTTATGTTTTTGAATATCGTCTTCTGGTGTATATTGATGAGATGGTCCTTGAGTGCGTTCAGATCCTTCATGGCTAAATCGCAAACGGTACATCTGAGGTTCGTTATATCAACTTTGATCGGGTTATACGACAATTTGTAATCGATAATAGAATTCAGTTTGTCCTTCTCGCTTTGCTGGGAGGTGTGCTCTCTTAAATCGTATATAGATTTGAAAGGTTTCGTGCAATAAAGACAAGAGAAACCCCTTGTAGTCTTATCCCTAAAGGGACTGGCATTGGAATATTGTAGGATCGCGGTTAAATTTACCCTGTGCTCAACACGCTCTGGGGTGGCGCTTTCGTCAGATTTCTTTTTCCTTTTTCTGCGTTTTGGCGCGCCTGGGTCGGGCCCTACAACAAAGAGAGCATAATCTCAGTAATCTTCATCCATTTCTGCTTTTTCTGTGCAATTGACATTTCATTCGACATGGGGCCATCTACGGTCATTTCTCTTTTATTACTTGATCTTGCTCATTTGCATTTCTTTAAAGACTAGCTGTGTACTTCAACTTCATCACTTATTACGTCTGTACGAAATCTAGTTACGTCAAGACAATATATAAGGCTATGTATATAACTGTAGTATGTTATGGTTTTATTAATATTTGATTTATAAATTATATTTAAAAATAGATCTTTTAAGGTTGGTTCGAAGTAAAATTTTCGTTCTAAATAAAACTTCCCAAGTTATCAGCTGAATATCAAATAGAACCATGATGCTCTACACTAAAACAGTATTTATAGAAGAGATGAGGGGTATATTAGAGGAAGAGAGAAAGAAATTCCGGTGAAAACGATAGGTAGGATAGATACAACGCGAAGGGAAGAATTTCATATAAGAAGGAAAATGAAAATAAATGCAGTTGAGATGAGAGCGTTAAGAAGTATGATAGGAGTCAAACTGAGTGACAGGATAAGAAATAGTGAGATAAGGAAACGTTGTGGTCTGAAAGAAGATGTAGTGACAAAAATTGAGAAAGGTATGTTGAGATGGTATGGCCATGTCGAGAGAATGAATGAAGAACGAATGACCAAAAAAGTGTATAAGGCGAGTGTGAATGAAAGTGTTGGAAAGGGTAGACCTAGGCGGACGTTTCAAGACCAGATCAGGGACGTCTTGAAAAAAGGCCAGGTCAAGAGTACCCTAAACCGAAGGGCATGTATGAAGGGAATAATGAAAGTGGACGAAGCGAAACAAGTATGTAAGGATCGTAGCAAGTGGAAAGAAGTGGTCTCTGCCTACCCTTACGGGAAAGAGGCGTGATTATATGTATGTATGAAGGAAAATGTGAGTAGACGGATACCAGAGGAGAGATAGACCAAAGAAATGATGGATTGCGTAAAAGATGATATTGTGAAAAAAGGGTGTGAATGTTGAGAGGACGACGCGACGATCATAAAAGTGGAAGGAGATAATATGTTGTGCCGGCCCCATATAATGTAGGATAAAGGCATCAAGAAAAAGACGAAGAGCTGAGTAACGTCTCTACGATTCTAAGACCTAAGCCTGCTAAACAATGAAACCTCTGATACTACATTTTTCTCTGTTGAGGGTTCGGACAGTATACGACCCTGTATAAAGCCACATTACACCATTGGCTTGCAATGACATAAGAAAATAAAGTGAAACAACATAGATGCAAAGATACGTCATGTGACAGTACAATTTTATGATTGAACTATGACATATATACAGAAAGATTAGCGACACCCCTAGCGTCGCAAACATCCATAGGCGTCGGTAACTGCTTACTATTAAGTGGGCCATCAGCCTGTCTGCTGTTTTACAGCAATAAAAAAAGTCTCACTATAAAAATTGTAGTCCTGATTTCAAACTTATAGAAGACACGACTATATTTTGTCCAAACAAAGTACGCCCATAATACGAAATAATTTACCTAAATATTTCTTTAAATACTATGGCCGAAAATACTAAACTATTTAGTACTTATCTCTAGTAACTCACATTGCGCCCTTCTCAATTTAGACGTATAATTAAATTAACACATACGCAACTGCGCGTACGCACGTGTGACAATTATTCACGGGTAAATTTCTAACAGAACGCAACAGATGGCGTTGATTGTTAACATTATTATTATAAATAGTAGAAATGCAAATTACTTATCCGATATAATCTTTATTAGTACCTATAGAAGTGTTTCCAAATTATATAATAGTTATTTTTATATTTGTTTATTGTATTGATATAAAACTCGAATCGAGAGTATTATAGTTTCAATTAAATAATAATAATAATACGATAAAAGTTTAATAATAAAACCTTTCTTTCGTGTTTTCAATAGACGCCTGTAAAAATATTAATTGTGACGGCATAAAAGAGCGTATATAAAAATTATGAAAAACAAAAACAACAATTGGAAAATCAATACATGCAACTTTGTAAAGCAGTGTTGTAAGATTATAAATGATAAAGCCATATATGACAAGGAAGTATCTATATTTGTAATGTACTGCATACTGAATAGGTGAGCATACAACTTCTCACCGCTGGTCTCGCGCCTCCCCCTGGCGAGAACGAAAAGAACACCCGCCACGCTTGCCCAAAGCGCATTGGCGTATTACACATAATGATCTCAGTACGCAGGTTTCCTCACGTATTTCAGCGTGCAGGGGCGGAGTAAGTATACTAACCCCAGCGGCTGGGGTCAGCCTATCGTAAAAAGCGATAAAACAACCCTAGCTACGTGGTAGGGCCCCAAACCGGTCTGGATGACAACCACCCATAGTCTATAAATATGCCGCCATAATAGTATTGTGTACAAGCATTAGTGACCTTGGTAGCGTGTTAGCCGTACCCCTAGCGTCGCAATCATCCATAGGCGATGGTAACTGCTTACTATTAAGTGGGCCGTCAGCCTGTCTGCAGTTCCTCAACAATAAAAAAAATAGACTACGGGTAGTATACAAAATATTCCAACACGTAATGTAAAAGACATCAACGATCGACTTCACTGTTTTAAATAAACGAGGTCATGTGACGTGAAAAGTTTTATACCCCTAACTAACCAAAACGGTCGTATAATATGAGGGTAATAAACAATCGTTTATAACTTTACAACACTGCTTTACATCACCTTATAATCTAGGAAATATAAGCTAACAAAAAGAATTCGAGGAGCTAACATTTTAATATTTACTATTACACCTAATTTTAAAAAAAGACAAAAATCTTTCATAGATAGGTACAACGAGAAAAAAATCATGACTAACCCCTATCTCGTTAAATGGATTATTCATTTAGTTAGATCAGAGGTGCTAAAAAGGTAGAAATTACCCGTTTACGAGGGTGAAAAGGTGGTCACTCCTATATGAACTAAATTAGACGACTTGTATCCAATCTATTTCATTAAAAAAGTTTCACACGGAAGGGAATCGATGCGAAAAGACATGCTGTTATTCCCAATAGCACACCCATGTATTTTGATTTCAAATAGTTTCTTTGACTTAATAATAACAGCTAATAATGCCCCACAACTGAGTTCGGGTTTCCCTCTACATGGAACGGACAGCATAACCGTCACGCTTGTCTGAGTCAGATTGCTTTAAAATATTTGTCCTTGGTATGCCGGTTTCCATCGGTACGTGAAAAATATATTACACAAGTATAATACACAATATATTAAACGAGGAAACCTGGCCAAGTGGTGAATGACATCGCAGATATCACTTGTTTACCGCGTACCCTCATGTGACTACTTCAATAAAAAGGATAATTTATGTTATGTGCATTCTCATAAGCGTTTTGTCCTTTTTCTATTCGAATCTTTTACTGCGCAGACTGAGTTAATGTCACAGGGCGAGACTTCTGCGCTATTTTTTACGTAACTACCTTCGGTAATATTTCTTCCTTTATATCAAGGAGGTAGTAGTAAATAGATAGAAAATATGTGGATATTGGAACACCTCAAAACTCGGTAAAAAAAACTAATAACTTTAAATATTCTCTAGCTAGGAGAAGTATTCCATAAAAAAAAGTTGCCCTTATTCTCGATGGCCGATAAAACACAGCAAACTAATATCAAAAAAAAATCTAATAAATACACATTGTCTATGGTAGCTTCTCGAATTCCTTTCATGGTGAATAACGCCGTGTGTGCACGAAACTTAGCCAACGATATGAAATATAGAAAATTATGTATGTTCCAACACGCCATACTTAACGTTTGATACGAAGGAAATATAACTCTCACGCAATGTTTCAATCATTAAATAAATTCGGATAATAATAAAAGATTTGTATGGCTAAAACGGAGCTCAAGGGTTCTGGACTAACACATTTATGCAAGCCAGGCAACGCTTCGGTATTTCCAAATGATGGACTCGGAATGGTCAAATATATGTGTTACGACTCTGGAAACAAACGCCATTTTATCAATCACCTTGGTGACTTGGATAACTCTGGCCTCCAAATCAAGGCTGATGATCCTCGACCCACAAGTGAAGTCGCAGTTCCATCAAGACCTCGTAAAGCCGGTTCCCAAAAATTACTATAAACATCTGTTATTGTGATATCTTTATTTTGTATTCATAGTACATATTACTTATTACTTTTTACACAATGCCATGTCAATGTAGCAAGTAAGTTTTTGTTTTAGACTGTTTTGAAAATATTAACTATTATACATGCAACATGCATAACATACAAATATCATGTAAATTTTTAACTTTCTTTTGTCACTAAGTTTTCATATTTTTTTTTTGTTTTGTTTTCTTTCTTCTATAAAGATATTTGTAATGTTAAATCTGTCAAAACATTTGAAATGTCTGCGTTGGTTCCGAAACGTGCACTGTGAATTAATATATGGATATTTTCACTTGAAAGAAGATGTAGTGACAAAAATTGAGAAAGGTATGCTGAGCTGGTTTGGCCATGTTGAGAGAATGAATGAAGAACGATTGACGAAAAAAGTGTATAAGGCGAGTGTAATTGGAAGTGTTGGAAGGGGTAGACCTAGGCGGACGTTTCGAGACCAGATCAGGGACGTCTTGAAAAAAGGTCAGGTCAAGAGTACCCTAAACCGAAGGGCATGTATGAAGGGAATAATGAAAGTGGACGAAGCGAAACAAGTATGTAAGGATCGTAGCAAGTGGAAAGAAGTGGTCTCTGCCTACCCCTACGGGAAAGAGGCGTGATTATATGTATGTATGTATATTTTCACTTAGTCTTTGTGTTGTTAAAATATTGTTATAATTTTAGTTTTTATCATTTATAATTTTTCTTTTATTTTCAATCGTGTAACTGACCGGTTATATAGGCTATAGTTATTATATCACTATATAAAATTTAATTTTGTAATTTAATTATTATGTACCTAGTCAGGTCATAAGTATTGTCACACAGTAAAAACTTTTCTTTTAGAATGCTGGCCACAAAAAAGTTTATTGAATTCGAATTTCGAATTGTTCATGAAAATAAAAATGTATAACTTTTAGAATTTTACTCATTTTTAAATATGGAGTGGACGCTTAAAGAAGACCGTGTTGCAGTTATTGCGTTGCATCGTTGCGGTTACGCGCCAATTCAAATTTTTAACATACTGAAAAATTTGAATATTACCAAAAGATTCGTTTATCGTACCATCAAACGATACAATGAAGACTCTAGTGTAGATGACAGGTCAAGAAGTGGTCGCCCTCGGTCTGTTAGGACTCCAGCAGTGATAAAAGCTGTGAAGGCACGAATTCAAAGAAATCCCAAACGTAAGCAGAAACTGTTGGCCCTTCAGATGGGGTTAAGCAGAACCACGGTGAAAAGGGTGTTAAATGAAGACTTAGGGCTTCTGGCATATCGAAGAAAAACAGGACATCGTTTGAATGCTCGTCTAATGGACCTGAGACTGAAGAGATGCCGCGCTTTGTTGAAGCGGTACGCGGGAAAAAAATATCGGGGAATTCTTTTTTCGGATGAAAAAATGTTTACCGTAGAAGAGAGCTACAACAAACAAAATGATAAGGTGTACGCACACAGTAGTGAAGAAGCGAGCAACCGTATTCCGCGTGTCCAACGAGGTCATTTTCCATCCTCGCTCATGGTATGGTTGGGAGTTTCTTATTGGGGCTTAACAGAGGTACATTTTTGTGAGAAAGGTGTATAAACGAATGCTGTTGTGTATCAAAATACAGTCCTGACGAACCTTGTGGAACCTGTTTCTCATACCATGTTCAATAACAGGCACTGGGTATTCCAACAAGATTCGGCGCCAGCTCATAGAGCGAAGAGCACACAAGACTGGCTGGCGGCGCGTGAAATCGACTTCATCCGGCACGAAGACTGGCCCTCCTCCAGTCCAGATTTGAATCCGTTAGATTACAAGATATGGCAACACTTGGAGGAAAAGGCGTGCTCAAAGCCTCATCCCAATTTGGAGTCACTCAAGACATCCTTGATTAAAGCAGCCGCCGATATTGACATGGACCTCGTTCGTGCTGCGATAGACAACTGGCCGCGCAGATTGAAGGCTTGTATTCAAAATCACGGAGGTCATTTTGAATAAACTTTAATGTCATAATAATCTATGTTTTGTTAAGTTCATTTTGGTATATGAATGGTTACATAATTAATAAACTTGTTACAATTATTTTACATTAAACATGTGACAGAATTTATGACCTGACTAGGTATATATATAGTTCTTTTGATAGTGCTGAGAGTGATATAATTTCATTTTATCGTAATTCGTATTACAGTTCTTTCCAGTAAGGTTATCCGGAAGAGATCGTTTTAAGCGATAAGATCGCCTTTTGTTTTACTATTTCATTTTTGTGTTATTACTTTGTAATTTGTTTTTAATATATTGTCGTAGTTATAAGTTTTATTTTGTAAATGTTAACAATAAAGAGTTATCTATCCATCTATATATCTAAAATCGATACCAAATATACGTATCTACAAATCAAAACTCAGATCGTCAATTCGTACTGTAACGAAAAGGAAACGCGCGGAAATGGCAGAATATATTTTTGCGCTTGAGGCCGCCCTTTCTTGCCGCCGCTGTTTTTGTGTTCAATGATTTTAATATTTTTAATTGAACTAAAAAATCTGTAATTAGAGTAAAATGGGGCTGGCGTGATATTTTTATTAAAGTCCCTAAATATAATCACTCTTCCTTTCTTCTACTAACGACTGCTTCATCCCGATCGATCTTTTGATCTCCCACAAGAGGCCAGGTTTGCGACCGAGATAAGAGGACATCATATTATTATTGCCTTGAACAACCTGGCTATACATTTAGCTAGTCAGTACTAGACGCCGTACCAGGACGGAGAAAACCCTACACGCGTCGGCTTTCCTCCTCAATGTTTCAACGCTGCATAAAACCTTTTTGTGTCCGTATGAAAAAAGCTAACGAAAATATAAATGTGTCTTTCCTCTGCACTGTTGTAAATTTTAAACCTAATAATGATGGCGATTCGTGTGTTACACGTGTTAGGAATACGTATTGGAACAGAACAATATAATCAAGGTTGGCTATGATAAAAAGAAAACTGTAAAAAAGTTAATACCAATTGAAAAAAAAAAAAAAAAACAATATTTTGACATGAAACTTCTTTAGCACCGTTGTGATTTGAGAATTTAATGAAAAGAAAAAAAAAGCGACACCAAAAAGAGACAAACATATATAAATAGGATTTGGCCTGCGAGAGAATAAGAAAGAACACAAGTTTTTTTTTAATGCTGTAGGACAGCAGACAGGCTGACGGCCCGCTTAGAATTTAGCAGTTACCGTCGCCTATGGGTGTTTGCAACGCCAGTGGCATCTCGAACACGCTGCTGTCCCATAAGGGTACAGGAACTTGGGTCACTAATGCCGGAACACAACACAAGGTTATTATGGCGGCATACTTAAGTCCAAAGGTGGTCGCCATCCAGACGGGCTGGAGGCCCTACCACGTAGCTAAGGTGGGTTGTTTTGTTGGCTTTTACGACAGGCCGACTCCGGCCGCAGAGGTTAGTATTCTAATTATATAATATATATGTTATTATAATAGTGTTTCTTATAATCGACCACCTTTGGTCTCAAGTATGCCGCCATAATAACCTTGTGTTGTGTTCCGGCATTTGTGACCCAAGTTCCTGTACACTTATGGGACAGCAGCGAGTTCGCGATGCCACTGGCGTTGCAAACACCCATAGGCGATGGTAACTGCTAAATTCCAAATGGGCCATCAGCCTGTCTGCTATCTTACATCAATAAAAACAAACATAATCTTAGTCTCTTCTTTATTCGGACTTTACTGGAGTATCACTTCCGTCGTATGTGAATTGCATATACACACTTTTTTATATTACTGTTTTACCCATATTGGATACAGAGAATGCATTTGGTAGTTTTAAATAAGGCCTCTTTTGCAATAGAAACACGTCAAGCGAGCCGAGTGGTCAACGTTCAAATCCGAGGGACTTATCCAACTCAACAAGTCGCTACCTCAAAAGGTTACGTTCGGTTCAAAACGCTTATAAAATACATAAAAAATTTACCTTTTATTCAATTCCTACAAGGGGTTTAGGAAGAAGAAAAATTCTGATATTTTTTTTTTATTAATTTTATTTAATAATATTTATCCTCACATTGTATAAAATAAATGATGATATTAAGCGTAAAATCTTTGTAAACAAATCCAAGCACATCCTTCTCAAATACAGCCTACTGTCGCCTATGGGTGTTTGCAACGCCAGTGGCATCGCGAACACGCTGCTGTCCCATAAGGGTACAGGAACTTGGGTCACTAATGCCGGAACACAACACAAGGTTATTATGGCGGCATACTTGAGACCAAAGGTGGTCGCCATCCAGACGGGCTTGAGGCCCGGCCCTACCACGTAGCTAAGGTGGGTTGTTTTGTCGGCTTTTACGACAGGCTGACACCGGTCGCAGAGGTTAGTATTCTTTCTCCGCCCCTGCACGAATTATAGTTAAAAAAAATTACACCAATCACCAATAATTCTCCATATAAAACACAAAATGTCGTAGTTTTTTTATTTACTTGTTATATCGCTATCATATAACGGCAACGAGCAGGAATTTCTATAATAGAAGATTTTTGAAACTTATTACAGCCAGATAAAGGAATATCTATTAGCCAAAGATGCTCGCTACGAAGCCGGCTAACAGCCTGTATTTCTAGTCGTCCGCTCCACTTAATGAAGGTCGGGCTTCCATCGCTCGCCGTAATAGACTGTCAAGTACTCCTATTTTCTGCCGTATTCATGGCCTCTGCAAGTGGCATGCCGGTAAGGGATCTTATGGTATTTGGTTTGTCCATCGCAACGGAAATCGCCCACGTGGCCCCCCCCTCTTTCCGTCAACTTTACCAACTAACAACCATTAACGATTTTCCGTGTTTTTTTTATTAATTGCCGAGTGCTGTATCTCACAGTGTGACAGGCTGACGGTTCAATAGTTACCGTAACTTATGGATGTTTGCGACACTAGGGGCATCGCGAATACACTTCTGTCCCATAGGGGGTGGTAACTACAGGAACCTAGGTCACTGATGCTGGAACACAACACAAGGTTATTATGGCGGCATACTTATACACCAGGGCTGGTTGTTGCCATCGAGACGGGCTTGAGACCCTACCACGTAGCTAGGGTGGGTTGTTTTGTCGCCTTTTACGTCAGGCCGACTATTATTCTTACTCCATCCCTACAGGGAGCGAATATATCGGATATAATATTTCATTTATTATATCCATCACAGTTTAATAATAAATAGCCTTAAACTTGAAAACTCCCTAGAGTTCTAATGACGATAACCGCTTGCAACGCTTCCAATCTTGACTAAACAGAAATATTGTGAATTTTTTGGTGCTTCAAGCCGGATTGTCCGTACTGGTCCTTCGAGACGGATATCTAAACACCATTTCCCTCTGTCACAGCTTCCATTACTATCTTCATTCTAATTTAAATTCTTCCTGAATTAACCTCTTTATCCTCGATTTTTTAATAGCTATCAACTAAACGTTTTTTTTCTTTAATCATACTTTACTGCTCCATCTTTACATTGGTATCCGTCGAAATAGTATAATAATTTTCACTTGATTTCGGGCATATTAATGAAAAATATATTTTTAATTTATTTATTATGATAAATAAATATAGTATAATTTTTACACTAATATGTTCTCTAATACACTGATCGAATGACACGTTCTCTTATGCACTGATACACTGTTCATCATTTTCTTTCAGAATTTTACAAATGTAAAGATATTTACGATATATTTTTCTTTCAAAAATACTATCGTATTGATTTTCAATATTTCACATATAAAAAAGACATTTTTCCGTATTTTTTTTATAAATTTCCATTAAAAGAGGCAAAATCAAACGGAGATCATTTTAAAAATATTTTTATATTAATTCATATGCGTATTTATAACTTTAGCTGCTTAATTTTCAGTCACTAAAATACGACATCTGCAAACCACGACGGTGCCTTTTTCGTATAGTTTTTTTTTTAAATAAAGCTTTGTACACACACGGCCAAAATCCACAATTGCGATAGCAAACTAAGCACTTACGTTTCGACGTTTCGCCGGTATCCGATTTGGATTTCTTCGCTTTGGAAGCCGTCGTTTTCGCCGCACGTTTTTTCGGCTTGCTCTCTTCCGGCTCCTCCTTTATGGACGTATCGTATTCTGTAACATTAAAAAGTTCCGTATATTATAATATGGGCAATATTTTTATAGCGGTAACTGGTAGTTTAATGGTACACTCGGAGACCGAGATATAGGGTCGAAGGTTTCTCTTTTTATCAGTGCAGGGGCGGAGAAAGAATATTGACCCCCGCGGCCGGGGTCAGCCTGTCGTAAAAGACGACAAAACAACCCACCCTACGTGGTAGGGCCTCAAGCCCGTCTGGATGGCGACTACCTTAGGTCTTAAGTATGCCACCATAATAACCTTGTGTTGTGTTCCAGCGTCACTGGCCCAAGTTCCTGTACCCTTATGGGACAGCAGCGTGTTCGCGATGCTACTGGCGTTTGCAACGCCCATAGGTGTCGGTAACTGCTAAATTCTAAATGGGCCGTCAGCCTGTCTGCTGTCCTACAGCAGTAAAAAAAAGACCCATATAGAATCCCACGGAGCATGCAGTGCTTAAGCAGTTTTTCTCTTCTAATGTGCATAATATAGCATATTATTGCCATGTATCGACGCTGAAGTAAAACACTGTGGTTTTCGTCGTGTTAGAGCCCCAAGCCCGTCTGGATGTCAACCACCCTAGGTCTATAAGTATACCGACATAATAACCATGTATTATTTTGTGGCATTAATGACTCAGGTTCCAGCACACCTATACGGACAGTAGTGTTCGCTGTGCCCCTAGCGTCGCAAACAACCATAGGAGACGTTAACTGCTTATTATTAAGTGTACATCAGCAATAAAAAAACGTGTGCGTCTCGGGACACCCAACAGAAGTGATAACTTAAACTAATCTAAGTTGAACTATTTAATATTGGAAATTGTTTAACTTGTGAAGAGCTTAGGTTATTACTTAAATTTTATGTACATTAATATGATAATGTAAGGAAAGGTTTTATTTATTAATAAAACCCAAAATAAATTTATTCCTTAATGTAGATTCTTTATAAAGAAAAAAAAACTCAACTGTATTTCATTGTACTAAAGTCGCAATTCGAATAGATCTAGCGCTATGGGTTAGAGTGAAAGAGAAGGAGCCTGCCTACCGCTACTGTATGCGTGAGAGAAAGGGAAGCCAGACAGACTGGCGCCTGCGCCGTAACAAAGCGGTTTAACCTCCCATAAGAAGTTATCACTTCAAAAATCGTGAAGAAACCTGCATACCGGACCGGTACGTGTTACCCACCAGTCCGCACTGAACAAGTGTGGCTGGTATGCCCTCCTTTCCCTCTGAAGAAGCATCGAGTAGGATGCTATAGGCTGTTTTTTTTGAGTCTACGAATTTTTAACCCCTCAAACGTCGTTCATATGGTTGTGCATAAGAAATAACTCCAAATGTCATAGATATATAAATACCTCTCATATGTATTATGTTCAATGTTCATACGGCTGTACATAAGAGAAAACACTCCAAATGTCTTACATACCGCTTAGGTATATAACAGCCATCAATAGTGGCGGTCATTGGTCATGATATTTATCTATATATGACCAATGGCAACCCTCACTGTTGATGGCTGTTATGTATGTGGTACGTACATTTGGAGCGTTTTCTCTTATGAACATAAGACATTTGAGAGGTTAATATAGTCGTTCTTCGAGAATATGTGTACGCAGAACAGATGATTTCCTCGTGACTAGACGGCATTTGTAAGTATGAGTAAGATATTTAAAAAACTCACCAGCATTTGAGAATGAGTCGTCCGGAGACATGTTGTTCTCATTGTCATCGGAGTCCATACAATCATCACCCGGCACCTCCACTTTTACTATATTTGCTGCATATTCAGAAAATAAAAAAATAAATAGATGGCCCAGATCACATACCGAACATGAAACTGAAAATATCCCTACCCACCAAATAGTGAATACCCTGACATGTGATAGAATGTCATCATCATCATCTTTGCGTTGAATCCCGGTTACAGCCCAAACTCGCGCTTCGGCGCCCGGAGTCCACATTCCGACTTTTTCTTCTCCACTTCGCACGGTCTTCAACGTCCCTGATAGTGAGCCCATTGGCACGCATATCACCCTTTACGACGTCAAGCCAGCACTTCTTGGGTGTACCCCTCCTGCCGGGGCCCGGCGGAGGCGGCATGGCCAGACATTTGTTTCCCACGTAAACATCCGGTTGCCGTACCAACGAAGCCGACACTCTTGTAATTTATCCGCAATGTCACGGACATGAAGACTGCCGCGAATGCGGGAGTTCCTAACGCGGTCCTTCCGCGTCACTCCATACATCCACCGGCATATTCATCTCCGTGACACGCAGTTCTTACTTGTGTCGCTCTAACACCGGCCACGTTTTACAGCCGTATAAAATATGACAATATGACATGTGATAGAATGTAGTGTGCACAAAGAAATTAAAAAAAAACATTAGTAAAATATTTAGCAAACTAAATCCACAAAATTCATAATTTAAAACACATTATATACAATACTAGAAATATTTAAGGATTAAAAAAAATTCCTAATTTTTTGTGATTTTATGGATTGCTTCTTTCTTCTGTCTATTGTTGGTCCATTAGACTTAAAAAAGCAACATGCAACACTCAAACCTCAATCAAATTTATTTTTTTTGCTTTGTCATTTTGACCTTTTGACATGATTTAGATAACTTCAGATACTCATTCAGCTTTATCTTGCTTTTTTTCTTAGATATGACATGAATGGAATAGGATCATTTAGTCTTAAGACTATCTCTTGCTCTTTCTTAAATCTACTTTTTTTAAAATTTTTATGACTATGGGAATCATAAAGGTCTGTACTAAAAAAAAATTATGGCTTACGTTTAAACAATTTGCTCTGCAGTTTCTTCTTAAACTGTTCATCGGTGTAGAGTACTTGTTTCTTAAAGTTAGCAGCATTACGTAGCTGCGTGATGCACACTTCGCATATGCCACCTTCAACACCATCGTCAACAGTCAACTATAAAATAATATATGCAAATTAGATTATTAGTAGTGTAGCCAGATCATGGGAAAAATTAATTGTATATTAACTTTTTTTGAGTGTAGAGAAATTTAACCAACTGTGTTGTGAAGCCAAAACATTTCTGATCAAGACCTCTGCGGCCGGGCTCGGCTGTCGTTAAAGGCGACAAAACAACCCTAGCAACCCATCTGGATGTCAACCACCCTTGGTCTGTAAGTGTGCCGTCATAGTGGTGTTGTGTTAAAGCACAGTGACCCAGGTTTCAGTTCTCCTATGCAAACATCAGCATGCCCCTGCTGTTGCAAACATCCATAGGCGATGGTATCCACTTACTGTTAAGTGGGCAGTCAGCCTGTTCCTTAACTATTCTCTTCAACTAGTATGCCTATTATAAGGAAGAAGAAAGAAAAAAATATAAAGCTGCTTCTTAGCTTTATAAGGAACATTATAAAAGTTATGTTCATAAGACCATTACAGAATAGAATCCAAGAATTGGCAAAAGAGAAAGAGATGACGAATATAAAAGATGATCAGACCAAGTAGACAGGATTGCGGGATAACTATGTTTCCACGAAGGAAGATCAGGAGAAGAGTGGAGGTTGTTGGGGGAGATCTTTGCTAGAGGGCAAACATGAAGGAAAAAAATTATGATAATTCCTTTTTTCTAAGCATTAACTTAAAGTAATTTTAACTTGTACAAGTTTATAAAAGCTTTTATAATTATGTTAAAACATAAATGCAAAATACCAACATGCTATGAGAAAGCCTGTATACTGAGATTGCTGAATGTGTAATATATCAATTCCCCCTAGATAACTATATGGACTGTCTTCACTGTGAAGCTCAGGGTTTAAGAATATACCCCCGGGGCTGAGTTCGGCCTGTCGTAAAAGGCACAAAACAACTCTAGTGATAGGGCTTCAAGCTTGGTGATAGTCAAGCCTCTAGACACGTTTAATGACACTGCACCAAAATATATAACTTTATTGTAGAGTGAGCATAGAAATAGAGAAAAAGTTTAACTTATTGACAAGAATGACAAACATATTATAATCAAAAGAGACAGCTAAAGAATCTTAGAAGAAGAAAAGATAATAATTTTACTTAATACAAAAGATTTTTTATTCAAAGCAAATAAGCGGACTTAATATTAGGCAATTACCCTCGCCTATGGATATTGTTATGACAGCGCATATAACACATTGATCAAAAAGTTCTATATATTCTATATCTAAGTATGAAAATCACAAAATTTATTTCCATTAATCAGCATAATTTCCATCTAAGGCGATACAATCATCACCCAACACCCAACTCTTCTCTAACTTCTCGATACCATGTTTATAGAATGCTTGATCTTTGCTCGTAAAATAGGTCTCTTTTCGGCAATAACTTCCTCGTTGGTGCTAATCTTTTTCCCAGAGCATTCTTTTCAGGTGTGCAAACAGCCAGTAGTCGAAGGGAGCCAAATCTGGCATATAAAGCAGAAATTCAAAGTGCAATTCATGCAAATTGACCATCGTAGCCATTTATTTGTGATTTGGTGCATTGTCTTGGTGAAACAGTGGTTTTTTCTTTGCCATGTGGGGCCGTTTGTTCTTAATTTCTTTGCTCAATTGGTCCAATAACTTGTATAGTATTCAGAATTGATCTTTTTTCCTTTCTCAAGATAGTCGATAAACAAAATACCATGCGCATCCCAGAATACTGATGCCATAACCTTGCCAGCCGATTATTGTGTTTGGTATGCTTCCAACTGCCTCGACCCACTCAGCTGACGAGTGCTTTGATTATGGAGTGTAATTGTGTATCCAGATTTCATCCATGGTCACCCATCGATACAAAAAAATCCACTTTGTTATGGTTGAAAAACTTCAGACGGGCCTACGAAATCGGCGATTAGTTGTTGTTTTTGATCTGGTGTTAACAAACACAGCACGCAATTTGAGTTGAGCTTTTTCATACCCAAATTGTCATGTAAAATAGTAGGCAGGCTGCCATATGATTAACTTTGAACTATGAGATAACTGAAACCTCAGCGATCTCTCAGACTTTAATTTTGCGGTGAAAACAATTCTGCAGATATTTTGACGTTTTCTTTGTTAATAGCTGTATTTGGGCGTCCACTGCGTTGAGCGTCTTTGACAGAGTCCGAAGAGAGAGCAGAGTCCGAATAATGCTTATCAAGCCACTCTTTCGCATCTTTCACATTTTTTCCATCAAAAAACGAAGCTTGATCAACACACGAAATTTTTTCTTATCCATCTTTTGACAAAGACACCAACGTTGCTTGACACAAACAACAATAACTTGAGAACATGTGGTTCAAATGTCATGAAATTTTGACAAATACCTTATAAAAAGGATGGTGCTATCAAATGCTATAATAGATTTTGCATATGTGGCGCCATCTATATGTCAGTCTGGGAACTTTTTGATCTATGTAGTAGGTATAATATAAGTTAGATATATCAGTTAATGCTGATTCAATATTACATAATTAAGAGGGTGGGCGCAGCTACCGCATCGCTCATTGGTGTACAATAAAGGTATGTAACTCAGGATAGATTAACTCAAAAGATATACATATATCCCAATTGAAGAGTTATTTTATCTCTATATCTCTTGTACTCAAACTGTATCTTTATCTTTACAGTACATATTTTGATAGGTACATTTCATAACATCTCACTTCACACTGAGTAGACCGAGAAGAAATGAGACAGAATGATTAGCCGGGTGCAACGCATATTTTTTAATAGAATGAGTTGGAATATTAATCGTAAAAAATTAATCGTATTACTATGATGTTATAGTTTAATATTGTTTGAATATACGTGTATATCAAACAGATGTTTAAAAATATTGTTTTAATACTTTTTTCGGTTTAGTTTTGAGCAGCTTCAGCTTAGCAAAGCATTACTTGTTTTTTGCAATAGATAAATTATTGTAATTGTTTCGTATATGCTTCTTCTTCTTCTTCATTTTATTTGTGGCTCCAATGCTTTAGGCACTGATTTTGCCAATGTCAGGGTATGGAAACAGGTGGGTTTCTTATCTTTTACAAACATATGACCGTATTTAGTTTACGGTATTAGTTAGCCAACCTAGTTCCAAAAGATTAATAAAAAATAGATTTATGGACTTTTGTAACTAGGTTGACAGTCCTAAGCCTGTCAAGTATGAAGGAAAATCAGACTACTGTTTCAGTTTTAATATTTAAATTAAAAAGAGTTAATATCACTAACTCTTGTCTGCAATTGATATTATTCACGGTAAAATAAAGAGTTAAAGATATAAAAGAATGATATACAGAGTGACTTTGACAAACCCGTCCAAATTTTTTTACGCACTAAACATCATTTAAGGAACCCATTTTTGCAAAAAAAATTGTATGTCAAATTTTCACCATAAAATATTTCATATAGGATCATTAATTCAATCATACAGAATAATCATATGGTGCAAACAGCGAATGTTCACCTGTTATTACCTGTCATACCCGCGTAAATGAGTAGTGCATATTCGCTCGCCCGGTTGAATGCCGCCTTCCTCGGCCTTTTACTAGGTCAGATGGAGAGGTCATTGACACTCTAGCGCCGTGTTATGTAAATTGCGAGTTCTTTGAATGACTTTGTGATGCTGATTACTCAACATTTTTGTACTATATGATACAAAACTAAAATACATGTTTCTCATAAGTTTTACTAAAGATTCTTCTGTGTGAATTTGGACGGGTTTGTCAGTCATCTTGTATATCTTTATATCCAAAAGATGTATATCTTTCTTTTCTTCTTGGTGAGTTACTCAAGACTAGTGTACATACCTAAGAGATATTTGCGATGCCAGGAGCAGGGCTAACATACTGCTGTCTACATATGCAAACTGGAACCTAAGTCACTTATAACAACAAAAGACTATTATGGTGTGATATTTAAAGACTCAGGGTGGTTGCCATCCAGGCAAACTTGGAGCCCTAACACATAGATAAGGTTGTTTTATATAGCCTTTTAGGACAGGCCTCCCCCGCCGCAAGTCAGTATTCTTATTTCGCCTCTGCGTGGTGGAAAAGAAAGCTTTTGATGTTTATAAACCAAAAACAATTTCTTCTGATCATTTTTTGTTCTGAATAACACAAAGAAGGATTATAGGTATACATTGAAGCAAACAGAAGATATGGTGATTTCATACAATTTGATTGATTATAATATTTGTAGTCTCTAGTTAATAAAATATCAAGTATTGAAAAATAAATACGACAGAAAAATAATAATCCAAAATCTTTTTTCCTTCGCCGATTCTACAATTATAAAATTTAATTTCTATGGAAACATTGGTTACTTCTCAACTTTTAATACATCTGTTTATTAATTCATATTCAAATGTTTTTGATTAGGATTATATTCAAATAGTTCTATTAAATGGAAAAAACAAATACGTACCGAAACATATTTGTCCTTCAAAAATCGATTATCGAGTAGTCTTGGGATATATACAAAAAAAAAATATTTATACTATATTATAATGAACATAATAGACATCCCGAAGACCATTTCTTTCAGTAAATATTATCAAATTACTTACATCGATATTAAAGCATTCTTTCAGCATGTCGCCGTAAACCTCTTGTTCTCCCATCCAACGATAAGTGCATTTCAAATCTTTAAACGTCCCTTCTAAAGCACAACACCGACACATACCACTTAAAATAGAAGTCTCCATTGTCTTTCACACAATAAATAATTATTTCAATCAACACCGAATCAATGATTTAAAATTGAATATTAGGGACCGACGCGATATCCATTAATACCGTCCGCCATTTTACATATGCTTTTCAAAATTTGAAATTTGATTATTCGTCTGTTAAAGATGGCGCTGGTATAGTAAAATGCTGCCAGAACCAGAACTGATGTTCTTAAATGAGGTGATGAATTAAAAATTATCCTTAGCTTTAAACCGTAGTAATCCACAAACTCACGAAGTTAATTACTCAGCGAGCTATGGATCAGGCTAAGTTGGGATTTTCTCTAATGGATTAAATTCGAAATAAGGAAATCCGTAGGTGAACTTACATCAATATTACCGGTGAACTAATGTGACCAACATATCATCGCAAGATGCAATACAAATTGAAGTGAGCTGGTCATGTCCGTTGTAAGACCGGTAGATAATGTAGCAAACGAATCCTAGAATGAAGACTGCATTTCGACAAACATCGTGTAGAACCAGGCTCGATAGACTCATGACCTGCAAAATGTTACCATTCGGGCTGAATGGGAAAAGCAAGAAACTGGTATTTGTGGTCCAAATTAGGTAATGTTAGGCATTCTAGCTGCAAATTAAGTAATCCAGGACAAGAATTGACTGACAAGTATTGAACAAAAGCCTACATAATTGACATGCTTTTTAAATGGATAAAAATTTTCTGACAAGAGTGTATGCACTTAAAATCTGTACCTATTATTTTCGAAAATCTAAAAGACAATAACAATATTTTTTGGAAAAAATAAAAAAATTACATACTTAATATATTTTTCATATAGAGTTAATATTTCATATACATATTTTATAATTGTTTTAAAATATTTGATCATCACAAAATGGAGCGACTGGGTCAGTGTTTATGTTGTTTAACCAGACCGCCAGATAAAGATTTAAAAACTTCCCATCACAACCATGGGAAAGAAGAAAATTACGTCGAAATGATGAAAGAGTGTTTTGAAATTCATGTATGTATATACCACATGTCTTTAAAATAATATAATTTGCGTATGATTAAATTTTATTGAAACAATGATTGGCTGTTGTAAAAAATTTATATTTACGTAATTTAAACCGACTAATAGGATGTTTATCCCGGTCCCATCACTCGAAAGCCTGCTTTTGTCTAGTCACAGCAAATCATTACATTTTTTACTCATATGTGACATTTATATTGGTTTAGTTGTCATGGTAAAACAGCAAAAGAAAATAAATGTAATAAAAATGGTTTAATTTGATTTTCATGGGGTTTTCAGCTGTCTGATTAACCGTTAATGATAGGAAATTATATTTCCTATTTAAAGTTCCTTTCACCTCACTCATTCACAATATAGTCAAATATACATACATACATATAATCACGCCTCTTACCCGTAGGGACAGGCAGAGACCACTTCTTTCCACTTTCCTACGATCCTTACATACTAGTTCGCTTTGTCCACTTTCATTATTCCCTTCATACATGCCCTTCGGTTTAGGGTACTCTTGACCTGGCCTTTTTTCAAAACGTCCCTGATCTGGTCTCGAAACGTCCGCCTAGTTCTACCCCTTCCAACACTTCCATTCACACTCGCCTTATACACTTTTTTCATCAATCGTTCTTCATTCATTCTCTCATTCTATAGTCAAATATATGAAATGAAAATTTATTGTATACAAAAATATTTTTACAAGTTGCAAAGTTAATTACTTAAATGCTCCTTAAAATTAAAACATATTTTTCTGTTCTGTTCCTTGCGCTAGGTCTGATTATAGCCTGTGTGGTGGACAGTGGAGTTCATTTTGGTCTTTATAATAAGTAAAAAAAGATAATATAATTTCTTATTTAGATTTTAGATAGATAGATGGAAAACTCTTTATTGTACTAAAAAAAGAAAAACAGGTATGAAAAAATTATATAAAACAAGATAGCACAAAGGGTGGTCTTATGTCTTATCCCTAAAGAGCCATCTCTTCCAGACAATTAGTTTTTCCAATATAGTATTAAATTATAATTAATATAAATTAAAGTAATACCATAATATTTTTGTGTACCTATGTATTATTGTATGCATGTGTATGCACACTGCTGGTATCCCTGAGTGAGTCCATTGGCATGCATTTATTATTTTTGTTTTTATTGGTGTAGGACAGCAGACAGGCTGACGGCCCACTTAGAATTTAGCAATTACCATCACCTATGGGTGATTGCAATGCCAGGGGCATAGTGAACATGCTGCTTTTCCATAATGGTACAGGAACTTGGGTCACTAATTGGCATGAGAAATTTGTGTTGTGTTCGCCAGAAATTTATCATGGCGGCATACTTAAGACCAAAGGTGGTCCCCATCTAGACAGGCTTGGTGCATTACCACATAGCTAGGGTTGTTTAGTCGCCTTTTACAAAAGGCCAACCCAGGTGGCAAAGATTAGTATTATTTCTCCACCCATGCAGGGTTAAAAATCAGAGATCACCTTTTATGAGTTAAGCCAGCACTTTTTAGGCCTACCGTTCCTGTCGGAGCTCAGTGGTATGGCAAGACATTTGTTTCCCACGTAAGTAGCCAGTATAAGCATAATGAGTAGTCTTCTGGGTTTATTGATTTTTTACTTGGTTACTTATGGATGTTTGTAACACTAGGTGCACCGCGAACACACTGCTGTTCTATAGAGGTACAGGAACCTGGGTCACTAATGTCGGAACACAACACAAGGTTATTATGGTGCATACTTGTAGACCAAGGGTGGTCGCTATCCAGATGGGCTTGTGGCCCTAGCCCTACCATGTAGCTAGGGTTGTTTGCCTTTTATGACACGGCGACCCTGGCTGCAGGGTGAAAACATATATAAGGGATTGTTCTGCTTGTATATTGAAGTACAATTTTTTCTATTTCAGTTAACCATGGGGTCATCTGATACTGATGGTGTATGCGATATGTGTATACTAAGACTTCGTGATGCGTTAAATTTTAAAAATCAAGTTCAGAAATGTCAGAAGGATCTGCAGCAGATGCGGGCATTGTCTCTAACTCTTAAAGGTGACAATTTCTATCAATGTACTGTAACTGGGTGAGGCCGTTCACTCCCTAGTGAGGTCTTCAAAGTCACAGAAAGGAGGGGGTCCGTTCTATAAAGGAAATCTTTCACCTTTTGGAGCTATATTCAAATAGAGCATGCACTAAATATAGTGCAATCTCTTCTTGGTCGAATTCTTCATTGCTGAAGGTCGCGTCCTTGAATATCATCCGTAGTCTATCTCATAAGCTGTTTCCACTTCGTCCGGTCCTCAGCTTCTTGAATAGCTGTCGCTATTAGGAGTCCAGTCAGGGTGGTTACTTGGTCACACCAGCGGCTAGGCAATCGGCCATGGGGTGGCCACCTTGCCCATCACAATCAGCTCTAAGTTATCCAATGTGGCCAAAATACCCAAGAATCTTCTGATAGCAAATTGTTTAAAGCCTGATTTTAAAGTGATAATAAAGACAAATTAATGTTTAGGACAATTGTTTAACTTTCTGTTTGTGGAAAATTATTGAAAACCATATTTATGAATTACTACTTTCAATGTGAAAAGAGGAAAATAATTTAAATAAAAAGGATGACAGATTTTCCCCAAGAAAGGGTTTAAGTCGGCAGGCGGCCGGTTGTAAAAACTAAGCCACAACTATTACAATATGTGACATGTTGTGCCGGCTCCGTATAATGTGGAATAAGGGCAGGAGGAAGAAGATTTATGAATTACGTGAAATTAAAGGGGGGGGGGGGTGAAGGGAAGGGTGCAGGTTAAAAAATTTACATAAATAGGTGACGTGGTATGCTGATATGGTTTTTCTTTGCAGACGAGGCTAATATGAAGGTCAAAGAGGAGATAGTCGATCTTGATGACGATAATGATGGAATATATTTCTTAGGTAAGTTGTGTTTTGAAGGTCTAACCGAACTCTGTAATCATAATTAAACTTATTTTGAAGTCCTACGCAGATGGCAGCGTGCTAGCAGTGCCCCTGCGGTCGCAAACATCCATAGGCAAGGGGCTGTCCATTAATCACGTGAGGCTCGAAAGGGGGGGGGTCCATAAAAATCACGAAATATCACAAGGGGGGAGGGGGTGTAATAATATATCACGTGTATTTATTTTTTCGTCAAACGCGTACAAAATCGAATTTAGCACTGTGCCAACAACTGACTAGCAAGATGCTTATCCAGTTATTGGTGTTGAAGAAAGTCTTGCTAATCCGTGGTCCGAGGATACTGTACATTAAATTATGTTCATTGTTCATGTATTCGTGTAAAAAAGATTTTCGCATTTCTTTCATTATTTTTATGTCAGTCAAAAACAACCTGCAAACTTTCTGTCTACCTGTAAACGTTATTATCTCTATAGTCTTTAATTTTCTATATTAAAATTAGATGATACTTAAAATTAAGATCCTTTGTAGGTACTTAAAAACACACGTGATATCGGGTTAAAAAAAATCACGTAATTAATGGACGGCCCCCAATGATAACTGCTTACTATTAAGTGGGCCTCCATCACTCCTAAGCTTATCCAGGGGCAAAACGATCATAAATTAATGGGGCACCATGTTTTTGCTTTGTTTTTTTGCTTTACTGGGGTAATTTGCACTAAAAACTATCCCAGTACTTCTGCCCGCTGTCCGGGAGGGAGGGATATGCTTTCACTTGTGCCTCCCGCGTATCGAAAAAGATCTGCCACGTATTGGCGGAAAGGTCGTTGGGGGTGACCAACGCCACCCGCCACCTCACCAGACGAAAGTTTGTGATTTTTTTTATTGCTGTAGGACAGCAGACAGGCTGACGGCCCGCTTAGAATTTATCAGTTACCGTCGCCTATGGGTGTTAGCAACACCAGTGGCATCGCGAACACGCTGCTCTCCCATAAGGGTACAGGAACTTGGGTCACTAATGCCAGAAGACAACACAAGGTTATTTATTATAGCGGCATACTTAAGACCAAAGGTGGTCGCCATCCGCCATCCCGACGGGCTTGAGGCCCTACCACGTAGCTGGGGTGGGTTGATTTGTCGCCTTTTACGACAGGCTGATCGCGGCCGCAGGGGTTAGTATTTTTTCTCCGCCCCTGTACGGGTAAAATGGTGATTTATTTGCCGCAGCTAAAATGTTAAAAATAACTTGCAGCTATATGTTAGATCAAACAACCAATATATTAAGAATGTTATTAAACAATTTCCAGAATTAAAAGACGAACTATCAGACTACGATGAACTAAAAGAAGAAGACGAGGATAACAAGAAATTGGTAGAACTCCTCGGCATTAATGATTTAACGTTAAAGAAGAAGCACTCGAGAGAAAAGAAACGAAGTGGGAAGAAGCTTGTCATCGATAAGAGAGAGGGTGAGTTTGTTTTTTTACTTTTTTATGGGTCGTACACCTGTGGTTCTTTTAAATGATGCAGAGCAGCGGACAGCCTGACAGCTCATTTATTAGTGAGCACCGTCGCCTATGGATGCTTCGACACTAGGGGCAATATTAACAGGCAAGGTGGTTAGCGTGTTCACGTGGGGGAACTTGAACCTGGGTTACTTAGGGGCTGTTCATTAATCACGTGAGGCTCGAAGGGGGGGGGGGGGGGGAGGAGGGGTCCATAAAAATCACGAAATATCACAATGGTTGTAATAATACATCACGTGTATTTATTTTTTCGGCAAACGCGTACAAAATCGAATTTAGCACTGTGCCAACAACTGACTGCAAGATGCTTATCCAGTTATTGGTCTTGCTAATCAGTGGTCCAAGGATACTGTACATTAAAATTAAGTTCATTGTTCATGTATTAGTATAAAAAAGTTTTTCGCATTTCTTTAATTATTTTTATGTCAGTCAAAAACAACCTGCAACCTTTCTGTCTACCTCTAAACGTTATTATTGTAGTCTTTAATTTTCTATAATAAAATTAAATTATACTTAAAATTAAGATCCTTTAAAGGTACTAAAAAATACACGTGATATAGGGGGGAGGGGAGGGGGGGTAGTCTTAAACCTCATCATGTATCACCAAGGGGGAGGGGGGTTAAAAATTCCAAAAAAAAACATCACGTGAGTAATGGACGGCCCCTTATCCTAGAATGCAACATGAGCTTATTCAAGCATTCAATCGAGCTTAGAGCCCCACCGCCTAGCTAGGGTTATTTTGTTGGCTTTTACGACAGGCCAGGGGAAGTAAATTGCCTCTCATGTGGTGCAGGCTCATCCAAGTGAAGAAACTAAGTATACTCCGGACGCCGAGCAGGGAGAATTTCGTCCATTGACCTGTTATTATCTGTCTCTGTCATTCCCGCGTAGATATAATGCCGCTTTGCTCGCATAGAGCAATGACCACCGTCGGTCATTGCTCTATGAAAAGAAAGAGAATCAAAGGGTGAATTCAAAATTTTATTTAGTGACTAAATGAGCGCCGGAGTTCTTGGCATGCCGTTGCTTACCCGCAGTACGCCACGGCATCCCGCCGCAGGAGCCCGTGGCGCGTCTTTCTATGAAATCCCTTTCGATGCCACGGCATCATTTTAAAGCATAGCAATTTATGTAGTATTTCTATATCGATACATTTGAATGTCCATTAGTAAAAAATTAAATCCCTTGCCATGCCGTCCCGGTCTGCGTAGGCCCTAATGCAAATGGGCATGACGATATTTTTCGTCATGGAAATTTGGAATATCATATTAATATCAAATACTATGAAATAATTATTTAACTTCGTTTGATAATTTTTTTCTGCTTTGAAGTTGTTTATTACATGAGGTGTGAGGTGATGATATTACGTATAATTGCGATGAAAACACTACTTAATGTGAAAGGACTTGAACAAAAGTTTATTCCCCAGTTAACAGGTTTAGGTCTGAATATATTGAAGATATTTTGCTACAGTAGGTGCGATATAAGTAACATGAAATGTTAAAAATAAATAAAAATATACTGGCACAATTCAAATAGCGCCATCTAATCCCATAGTAAATAGCATAGCACTTGGGTTATGGGTACTAGACAACTGATATATTACATATTTTATATTATTATTTAATTTTATATATATTATTTTCTATACAAATAAATAAAACATACCCTATGTTTGTAATATTAAAATAACCGTTTTTTACTAAGTGCATTCGAACGTATATACGGTACATATACCAAAACAATTTTTTTTACAATTTTTGTCTGTTTGTTCCGGCTAATCTCTTAAATGGCTTCACCGATTTTGACTGGACTTTCACTGGCAGATACCTGATGTATCAAGGAGTAACTTAGGCTATTTTTATTTTAGAAAAAAAAATAGTTTTAGCTAAACATGATAAGTTTCGGAAAATTTATATTCCAATTTAAGTTGACCTCAGATTTATATCATCAATCATATGAAATAGGGTTCAGCTTAGGCTGGACCTTGTAGGTTCGAATGTACGTATCCCTTAGGCGCATGGCGTAACAGTTGCATTCGATAATACTGACTGCATATTTCATTTATATTTTAGAGTTTATTATTATTACAAACCCTAATCCAAAATAAACCATAAAATATATCCAAAAAATTCTGCCCAAAGTCACTATTCCACGCGGACGGAGTCACGGGCACAGCTAGTTGTAAATAAATACCAATAAACACCCAAATGCGAAACGGTAATCAAACCCGTGACGTACACAAACTTATCGAGGTGCTTTAGCTGCTACGCCATGGGGGTCGTTATATAAATGAAAAAAGTAAAAAACTTTTACATAAATAAAATGATAGAGGTCTGTAGTTGCACGCGCATTACGGCAAAACTACTGGATAGATTTCAATTAAATTTTCTAATATTACTTAGACATTTGACCCTTATCTAAAAAAAATATTGTTAAACTGGCAGTATTAAAAAACAACCATTTTTATAAGAGAAGTGGGGCAAGCGGTGTAGAGCGCATGCATATGAAAACTTCTCATATTTTTACGATTTACTTTTTTCTGTTATTCGATCAGCGAAGCGGGCGGGTACAGCTAGTGATTTTGTCTTTTTTTATACAGATAATGTTTTTTTTATTGCTGTAGGAACTTGGGTCACTAATGCCAGAACACAACACAAGGTTATTATGGCGGCATACTTAAAACCAAAGATGGTCGCCATCCAGACGGGCTTGAGGCCCTACCTATACTTTTACAACAGAGGTTAGTATTCTTTCTCCGCCCCTGCACAGATAAGATATGTTCGAGTTAGGATATTTCAAAAAATTGCTAGTGATTTTGCTTGTTACAATAATATATTTTTATTTCAGAAAGAAAAAAGAAACGTTTGCTATCTATTAGAGGTCTGAAAGATATGAACAGTATTTTAAAACCGAGCCTAGTGAATATAAGAGTAGTTAACGAGAATGCTAAATACAAGATGAATATAGACAATATCCTGAAATATTCAAATTGTACTCCGTTTTCTAATAAAACACTCGCTGGCATTGTCTGTGCCTACTGCAAGGAGACGTATCAAAATCCAAGAGAATTACGATACCATATCGAAGATGTGCACAAAAACATGAGTCTTATAGACAAGAAACGAATGGATAAGAACAATTTGTCAGTCAAAATGGATATAACAGATTTAAAATGTAATATATGTAATGAAAATTTTAACATAATCAGCAGTTTGAAGGAACATCTGACGAAAGCTCATGATATAAAATTCTATCCAGATGTAAATGATTATATATTGGAATTTAAGCTTACTGAAGGAGATATATTACACTGTGCTTTATGTAACTCTACCTTTGAGACATTCAAAATGCTATTACAACATATGAATGGTCATTATAGGAATTACATATGCGCAGACTGTGATCTTGGATTTATAAATAAGCACAGACTGAAAAGTCACCAACGTACGCACGAAGTTGGTACATTCAATTGCTCTTTTTGCGAGAAAGTCTTCACTACAAGAGTGCGTAAGATGTGTCATGAGAAGTATACACATAACAGTCAAACGAGGTATACGACGAGTTGTCCGCATTGTGAGAAGTCCTTTACAAGTTACTATCAACGTAACAGACATATGTTTCAAGAGCACAACATCGCAGCTGCTTCGTATAAGTGCAATATATGTGTTAAATCGTTTATTTTAAAATCAAAGCTAACAGCTCATATTAAGAAAGTGCATTTGATGGAACGTAATCATATATGTAGTGAGTGTGGACAGGGATTCTTTATTAAACAATCGTTAGACGAACATATGATCAAGCATAACGGTGAAAGGGTGTTTAAGTGTACAGTGTGTCATAAAGCGTACGCAAGGAAGAAGACTTTAAGGGAACATATGCGGATACACAATAATGACAGGAGGTTCAAATGTGGTGTTTGTTCGTTGGCCTTTGTACAAAAGTGCAGTCTGAAGAGTCATATGTTATCGAATCATGGATTGACGTTGCATGAGTATGAGTCTGGTAAGTGTGACAATCGGACTATAGAAATTATATAAATATATATATATGATTGAGTTATCACACTTGGTAGATAGGGAATGTACCCATATGACGTGACCTATTTTTGATAATTTCAACTCCCCCAGTCTCTCGCCTTAGTGAATATCTGTAGTATAGGAGAAGACCTCCCCTTCAATTTTCATATTACAACGCTTGCCGCGTGACCCCTAAAGTGGATGCGAGTACGTACCTATACCTATACTTAGTAAAAACTAAACGCGCTATATTCCCTTCAGAGGGTATTGACTACGTGACTAAAACCTAAGCCCCACCCCCTCTCTATGGTATTGTGTAGACCTTCCTTCCCAGAACCAGGGTTACATATTATGGATATATTCCCTAAGTGACTATATAAGGGTTCATGTTATTGTTATGGGGTCGTTTCAAGTATTACTTTAAGTAGTTTTTGAAGATTTTTGATCCTCACATGTGGAGTAAAGTTTTTTTGTACCGCTCTTACCCTCCCTAAAAGTTACGTATTATCCAAGTGATCATTCTTTATATGAAAGTGACATTTATATTGCTTAAAGTACCCGAAAATTGCTACCTTTGTTATTTTGTAATGAAAATAGGTTGACAACTTACGAGAATGGAACAAAAATGATGTATAATAAAATCGAGGGATTTCTTGCAAAAATAGAAAAGAATTATCAACTTGGGAGATTTTTGTTTAAATAAAAAAAGTCATTGTTACGTAACGTGTCGTGTCCTTCGACGTTTTAAAGGGAGTGTCCTCTCAAATTACGTTACGTAATACGTGAATGTTTCTTCTCCCTCTCATAAAATGTCACTATTGCTATTTGTAAATTTTATTATTATTATATTTTTTATTTTATTGTCAATTTTGTTATTGGTGAATTCAGCACTTGCAGTCATAACTTAGAACTATTCACAGATCTTGTCTGTGTGAACATTGAATGTGCCCCTTAATTTACTTAAGTAACCAATATTCTGTAATACTGAGGTACTTAAAATATTTTATTTATATTTCAATATTTTAGAAATAAATTAATTATATTTTGTTAATTTTGTCATATAGTTTAAGGCAGGTCATAGACCTTTTTAAATGGATTTCTTGTTATTTTTTTCTGTAATAAATGGATCTATCCTTTATGTGCATTTTATTTTCTTTTGATGCTTTCCCTTGGATACCGAGGTGCTGCAACGGCTTTCGCATCGGAACCCCTGCGTGGGGTTCCATACATATTCCGAGCATGAGATATGTATTCATTTACAGAAGAAAAGTTCATCTATACAAATAAATAAAATTGAAGTGTCTGTTTGTAATATTAAAATAACAGCTTTTTACTAAGTGCATTTGGATGTATACACGGTACATATACCAAAACAACATTTTTTACAATTTTGTCTGTCTGTTTGTTCCGGCTAATCTCTGAAACAGCTGAACCGATTCTGAGGGGACTTTCCCTGGCAGATAGCTGATCAAGGAGTAACTTAGGCTACTTTGATTTTAGAAAAAAAAACTAGTTTTAGTTAAAAATTATTAGATTCGGATGTTTTTAATCCAATTTACCTCACCTCATCTATCTATCTAGCCCCAGGCGACTTCTTTTTGTTCCCTCATCTAAAAATTGCGTTCAGAGGACAGAGATTTTCGTCAAATGAAGACGCAATCTTCATTCAACCTTCGTGAACAATTACACACCTCAAAAAAGTCTAAGCAACATGTACTAATTTAAATTTTAGGGTGGTTTTTCACATTATAACGTAGGTATTTTATTTTTAAAATAATATTTTTAGGGTCCTATGATGTAAAAATAACAGCTGTTGTCTTTATAAGTTCTTTTAATAACATAATTTTATCACATTGTTCCTGGGTCCATGTTCTGCATTCTCTACACCATTCATTTCGACGAGCGCGATTCCCGTGACGTATCGGTGGGCACCTAATTGGGCGTCGAGCTCGTAGGCCGTACTCATGCAGTCGATTTCGCACAGTTTGGGGGCTTACATCAACACCACTTGAATTTTGTTGCCTCAAACTTATCTCTTGAGCGGTTAACATCGGCTGGCGTGTTGCAGTCAGTTGTATGTACCGGTCTTGCCGAGTGGTTGTACTCCTTTTACGGCCTGGATGCTGTTCAGCGGGTTCCCTTGTAGCGCTGCCAAAGACGACAAATAACACTTCTATGAATGCCAAAATGCCGAGATACCTGAGATTGATTACTTCCCGCTTGCAACATCCCTACAGCTCTTTGCATTTCATTTGCCGTCAAATGACGTCGCTCCATGACGTAAAGAATATCTAACAATTCGATTTTTTCGCTAACTTTATTTAAATGGTTGGTAAAATTATAAAAACAAGATTAAACGTAGCAATAAAAACGCACTTATATTCAAACAATCTCCCTTTCATTTAATTATTTGAAAAAAACAAAACATAATCGAATTTTTTTTACAACCAGCCGATATGTCATCAATAACAAAAAAGTTTACATACCTACACACTTTGAGTGAGTAAATACTTAGAAATTAATTAGTTTAAATGGTAAATTTGTAATATCATGCATGTTGCTTAGACTTTTTGATGTATATTTTGCAGAGAAAAACGCCGAGTACTATTCGGACGGGTTACAGAGATAGAAGCATCCTGGGAGAAGTGTGTAGAGTTACAAGGAGACAATGTTGAAAAATAAAAAATTTATCTGAAAAAATGTCATATATCTTTATTAGGTCGGAAACTTTCATACAAGGGTGTCGTATTGTACAGAGCGCCATCAGCTCGTCTGTTGTCCCAAAGCAGTTAAAAAAATGTAACTTAAAATACTAAATACGCTATTGCGTGCGTTAGCGTGTGCATGCTTCCGTATTGTATGTATACAGGGTGACTGACAAAACCGTCCAAATTTTTTTACGCACGGTTCCTTAATTGGGGTCTAATTTTCACCATAAGATATTTCATTCCAAGGAAAATATTTAGCAGCGCGGTCACTAATTCAATCGTATACCTGTTATTACCTGTCTCTGTCACTCCTGCGTAAATATAATGTGTCCTCGCTGGCACAGATGCAATGACCGCCGTCCTCGGGATTGTAAACCTTTTACCTGAGACTGTAAGTTATTATAATGTGAATTATGTAAGTTATTGTAATTCTTTTGTAATAAATGTGACAGACGAGACGTCGTCGCAAAGCAGTAACTACGATACAGAGGAATTGGTTTCTGATTTTTGAATTTTCATTTTTTTATTTCTGCCGAGTTAGTAATTGTAACTCGATTTTTATAACTGTTATAATATAAAATCTAAATAAATAATTTATTACAATAACATTAATTTATAGTAAAAAGTTAGTACATTTTTTCTCCTTCAAACATTTTATGTAAAGCGCACTTAATACAAAAATGTTTGTGACCACTGTCAGTAGATAAAGAGGTCATTGACACTTGCGCGCCGTAGTGTGTATAAATTGCGAGTTCTTGGGATAACTTTGTGATGCTGATTACTCAACATTTTTCTACTATGTGATACTAAACTAAAATACATGTTTCTCATAACTTTTACTAAAGATTTTTCTGTGTGAATTTGGAAGGTGTTGTCAGTCATCCTGTATATATGCTTGCGTGCGCATGCGTTAATTCGAACGTTCCTGTAATAATGTTTGAAATTATCTTAATAAAGACAACTAGTTTTGTTTGCATTTTATTTATTACGTATATTTCATTTATACAAACTGATTATATATAGTCCGTTCGCGTTAAGAAAATAATGAGTTATCGTTATCCGCCAGCTTAGTCCGCCCCCCCCCCCCCCCCCCGCGACTAATCAGGTCATCATTTCCGAACGATATGCCGTCAACTGATCACTGTGAACATAGCTTTTAATTTGTTGTGACCTGATTGATCAGAGGGGGGGGGGGGGGACAGCTAGTTACAAACTTAGTTCACATCTCTAACTTCGGAATATTCAGAGCTGCTCGTCTCCAGATTATCCCTCCAATTATTCCCTGCTCCTGCTTTTACAATCTTTAGGGTACCAATGTGTTACTAGTTGGCTCCATTTTGGGTGTTTGGTTCGAAGTGTAAGGCCAGTCCATCTCCGTTTCTGAGCATATCATCATCACCCTAGCGTTAAATCCCGGTTGAAACCCAAACCTCTGCTTTGGTACCCGGGATCCGGTTTCCGACATTTTCTTCTCCACTTTGTACGGTCTTCAGCATCCCTGGTATCAGTTCTGACGGGGCCCGGCAAAGGCGGTATGGCTCATCAATATATTCATTTCTGAGCATCTATTTGTAATTATCTGTCTGTTTCATTCTTGCGATATGTTACGGTGGCAATGCCTCGTGTTCTGACCACATAGTATAGTAATGTTTATAGCTGTAAATCATCAAATAAATACTTTTTCTTCTTTTTTCACATGCTATAGGATGGGCTATTTGTCTGTCTGTTGAACTGGAGCAATAAAAAAATAGTGGCAAATTTTTTTACTTATCCTACCTACAATTGTGACCATTTTGGAATCGATTGTCAAATTAATTACACCAATTTGTAAAGTCCAAAGTAGCCTCTCTGGCTATTGGCCATGTCTTTGCCAGTCTGTATGAGTTATGCTGAGGGCTGACCTTATTGGTTGGAGAAGCGACAGGAATTTACAATACATTAATGTTTTATAATTTATTTTTCATCTTACATGTTTGTTCTTCTTGACCAATAAAATCTTTTTCTATCTTTCTTTATTAAAGTCAGCCAAAACAAACTCAAATTGAACTTTTATCGCTGTACTACATCGGGATGCAAAGTTCTTTTTACTATAGAACGGCAGTTGCTATTCTATTTTTAATGTAAACAGTTTATTTAATTACATACATATAATCACGCCTCTTTTCCATAGGGGTAGGCAGAGACCACTTCTTTCCACTTGCTAGGATCCTTACATACTTGTTTTGCTTCGTCCACTTTCATTATTCCCTTCATACATGCCCTTCGGTTTAGGGTACTCTTGACCTGGCCTTTTTTCAAGACGTCCCTGATCTGGTCTCGAAATGTCCGCCTAGGTCTACCCCTTCCAACACTTTCATTCACACTCGCCTTCCAACACTTTTTTGGTCATTCGTTCTTCATTCTCTCGACATGGCCAAACCATCTCAGCATACCTTTCCCAATTTTTGTCACTACATCTTCTTTCAGACCACAACGTTTCCTTATCCTGTCACTCAGTTTAACTCCTATCATACTTCTTAACGCTCTCAACGTTTATTTAATTAGGGTATGTTATACCCATACGTGACCTATTTTTGTAAATTTTTCTCCTTTTAATCATCGATAGTAAATGACATGACTTCCCCCCCTGAAAGTTTTCACGTAGTATCATATATACGATTTTCAATCATTGCAAACATAAAGTATAAAAAAATAAGAATTTTGTTCATATTGGCATTAATATAGCTCAAAAAAGCGCGAAATTTCCTTTGTAGAGTATTGAATATGTCACGAAAACCTAATCACCCCCCCCCCTCGAACGGGTCACATAGGGT